>VBSM01000272.1:67293502-67313100 GCA_008086735.1 Cheirogaleus medius
CCTTAAAGCGATACGAGTAGATCTACCATTTGATCCAGCAATCCCATTACTGGGAATCTACCCAGAAGAACAAAAGTCACTCTATGACAAAGACACCTGCGCTTGAATATTTATAGCTTCACAATTGCAAAGTTGTGGAAACAACCCAAGTGCTCATCAATACGTGAGTGGATTAATAAAATGTGGTATATGTATACCATGGAGTACTATTCAGCTTTAAGAAACAATGGTGATATAGCACCTCTTGTATATTCCTGGGTACAGCTGGAACCCATTCTAGTAAGTGAAGTATCTCAAGAATGGAAAAACAAGCACCACATGTACTCTCCAGCAAATTGGTATTAATGGTTCAACTCCTAAGTGGACATATAGGAATAACATTTGTCGGGTGTTGGGTGGGTGGGAGGGGGGAGGAGGGGATGGGTATATACAAACATAATGAGTGAGATGTGCAATGTATGGGGGATGGTCATGCTTGAGGCTCTGCCTCGAGGAGGGAGTGGAGGCATGGGCAATATATGTAACCATAATATTTGTACCCCCATAATATGATGAAATAAAATAAAAATTTTAAAAAAAGAAAAATCCAATTAATTCAGTTAAACCTTGAAGCTCTGATGATATGATTTAAATGTTGATTGCTTAAAATTATTAATATTTTGCTAGATACCCCAAAATGTGACTAGCCATAATTAAAATAAGTATGGAAAATTTTGATATTTGAGCTTCTCTTGAAACCTACACTGATCATAATTGAAAAGTCACTCTTTAAATAGAGGAAAATATTACTATAATTGTAACATTATTTGTCAAGGTATATTTAAATGTGTGACATTGACAAATAATAGTACTTGCATCATTTATCCTCAAAAGAAGGCAAGAAATATTGGGGCCTAGAATAAAGTCTATGCAGCACTGCTTACCTGGAGCAAGGATTATAATCTTTAATCTGTCTCCTTCCTTAGAAAAACTCAAGGGAGTCCACAACCAAGCCAAGTAGATGCCACAGATGCTGGAGACACAGCTTCATCAAAGTACTGTGCTTGCCCCTGCCACTGTTAGAGCCATATGACTAAATTCTGGCTGAATTGTACAAGGAGAGTTTACTATGTGACAACTGAGGTTTGTTTAGACCCTATTCAAAAGTAACTTATTTTCTAATAGAAGAGATGGCCAACTTATTCTTTTGATGTTCTAAGGTAAGCAAGATATTAATATTTGAGTGAAAAATACAATCAGTGCTTCTTTCTCTATTCCTTCCTTAACTAGAATTTAACAAGTTTCCTTAACTCAAATCCTAGGTATAGTCAAGATAATTATTCCTATTATAAAAAAATTAAATCTGTCAATAGGTAGTACTGTAAAGTCGTGTGTGTGTGTGTGTGAAGAATAACCAGCAAGAGAGCATAAAAAAATCCACCTGATAATGACAACTATTTCTTATGAAGAATGAACTTGGACATTGTTAACAAATAAATTATTTGAGACATATGTGCTATGAAATATAAATTAATTTTTATTTATTTTATTGAAACTCTTTATACATTGGTTTTCTGCTGATTGTTGACTGAGTATGGCAATCTATTACTTATATCAAAAAGTCACATGGTTATGATTGAGTTCTCACTGGGGAGAAACAGCACATCTTAATCCTGTGGCCATGGTCGGAGTGGACCTCAGCTTAATCTTTGTGTTGCTCTCAAAGACAAAAACAAACAAATAACAATAAAAAACCTTCAATTTTTAATCTTGGCAAAATTATAGAACCATTAGGGGTCTTAAAGGTAGATTCATAGTGTTGAAGTACATTACTTGATTTTTATCGCTTTGTTGAATATATTTGCTTACAATCAGTTATACTTCTTATGAAGCACAGATATTCAATTGATATTTGAAGCATTTGAAAGGGTGAGAGAGGAAGGATACAGGGAAACTCATGGCATGATTTCAATATGTAGACATCATTCTCAAACACTGGGAAAACATTCCTTCTGAATCTACTATGGAATATGTTCAAGAATAACTACTACTTGGATCTAAAAGTTCCTATAGTACTGGAGGATGTTATGAACTTAATTATGTCCTCCCCAAATTTGTATATGATACCTCTATTCCCTAGTGTGACTGCATTTGGAGATGAAACTTTTAAAAAGGCAATTAAGGGTCAATAAGGGTTACACCAATGGGGGCCTGATCCAGTAGAACTATTGTACTTATAAAAAGAGGAAGAAATACCAGAAGTGTGCTTGCGTAGAGAAGAGGCCGTGGGAGGACACAGTGAAAATGGTCATCTGCAAGCCAAGGAGAGAGGCCTCACCAGAAGCCATTCATATTGGTACTATGATCTTGAATTCCATGCTCCAGAACTGTGAGGAAATAAATATATGTTGTTTAAGTAACCCAGTCTCTGGTATTCTGTTATGGCAGACTTTGCAGACTAATACAGGTGATATAGGAGTTTTTGTCTGGGAAGGCATATAAGCCAAACAAGAGTTGTAATGCTATCATCTATAAAGAGAGCAATCACAGATAGACACAGGAGACACCCAGGAAATATTTCCTTTTATATTTTCCCCAATAGATATTCTCAGCAAAGTGAGGAAGCATTATGAATAAATACTATTTTTTCTAGGTATGACAATCTCCCACATTGTTACTAGATTCTGGTCAGACTCAGCAATCTAAGATTTCAGAGCTTGCCAGACATAGTACCCCACATTCAGCCCTGTCTCTATAGAGCACAATGGGATGCCTAAATGGCCTATCATTTGGATTGGCTCATCTCAACAAACACAAAACCAAATCCATTTACTTGAGCATAGTTTTATGTTTATGGATAGAATTTCATATATCATAAGGTCTTTGATGTGTTAGGCATCTGACTTAAAAGCAAGTGTTCATTTTTACCAAACCTAGATGCTTTATAGGTATAAGCTCACCACAGCATCACCTTGAAAAAGAATGATAAATGTTAGATATGGCTTATAATTTATTGATTGGTTGATGGAGAGACATTTACTCTGTACAGTCCAGACTTACATAGGGCTTCAGTTTTTTGATTCTGTGACTGTTCTTGACAGCAGAGATAGGAAAAGTTAGCAATTGGTCAAATCAATTTCACATTTGGTGTAAACATATAAGAGATTATCAGCAAAAGGTAAGTTTGTTTTAACCTCCATTCTGCCCCCTATCTTTTCTTTTTTTTTTCTTTATTAATGATTATTCAATAGAAACCTTTGGCATTTCTTTGTCCCTCTCTTTTACATATATAGCCAGGCATAGGATATATCAACTCTGATCATATTTATTTCCCTTGAGACTTTTGCCTCTTTAAAATTTTATTTTATCTATAGAAGTTCTACTCAAACTCTACAGTACATATATCTTGTAAATGTTTTAGAGTCCAAATTAATTGCAAGATATCATTATAGAAAACAATATATTAATAAAAGTATATTGAGAATCTTGGAGGTCAAATTTTAATGAACATTTTAACTCTTTGGTAAAGATTATTAGCTATCATACCACATACATTTAATCACCCATGATGGGTGTGTTTCTAAAAAACACAAGTCAATAAAATAAGGATTATAGGAGTTTTTAAATCTATTTAAAGTGTTCCAAAGACAAAATCATGATAGTGCCAGACTAATGTAATAAATCATTTGCATGGAAAGGATACAGCATGAAGCAACAGTGGCTAGGGAGGGCATCTATCATCTCCAAAAAGCAAGCGTAAGGCTATTTTCCTTCACACTTTCATTTGCTTTCCTCTCCTCAGTATGTAATGATTCTGCAAGCTGAAGATCCCATTTGAATGGTGATTGGGAAGACGAGGCAATAGTGTTGGCAGAAAAGGGGCCAGTAACTATTTTTAAAGTTAAATATGGGGCTTCATTTTTCTCATCTGCTATCAAATTTTATGGCACACAGGAAGTATTTGCATTAACTGGTATTCAGAAATTTATTCTATTTATCTTCCAAGCATTATTTCCTGTGCCACCCCCAGGTAATACTTTTAAGGTCTAAATATGATATATTCATGCCTCTACTGAAAATCCCTATATTCCCATTGCTTTGAGGATAAATCTTTATCATACCTGTCATTTTAGCTATTTTTTACTTACCCACCCTCATCTCACACCATGTTGTTTTTAGCTCCATAAGGTTCAGACACACTGGGCCTGTTTTTTATTCTTATAATGTGTGGAGTTCCATTCTGCCACAGGACCATTGCACATGCTTTCCTACACTGAAAACTCTTACATCACCTCTTCCCCTTTCCCATTCTTTTAACCAATATCCTTCATATCTCAGCTTAAGTTTTAAGCATGTACGACGTATAACTTCCTTGACTTCCAAGTGTAAGTCAATAATCTTTGAAATATTTTCTTATAGGAATGAGGCCCTTTTCTTCATAATTAGTATAGCAGTTTGTGTTCATATATCACTTAGTGATTACTTGATTAATTTTTCTCTTTATCTTCTATAATCAGAGTCATGTCTCTTTGCTCAGCACTCTGTCACACACACACACACAGAAATGTTAAGCAATTACTTGTGAAATAAATGAATAAATGAATTTTTACTTTAAAAGACTATGCATAACAAATTCCCAAACAGCACTAGATAATGAGGGTAAATCTGCTGTAAATATAGAGTTAAGAGTTTTAAAGAAATATTTTGGTTAATAAGCATCTTAAGTAACCAGTGATAAATTGTTAAAGTAATGAAAAACATCTACATGAAACATTGTAAAAATTGATTAAAAATAAACAGGAAGATGTTATTACTAATGGCACCTTTAATAGATTTTGAAGATAAGAATAGGGAATGGTTATACGCCTGGATATTGTTGTCAACACAGTCTTAATGAGTATATACACAATACGTTACACTATCACATTTAAAATCAAATGTTCCTCATAAACAATACCTTTGTAGAATGAAATTGTCTATATATGCTGAAGGTACCATTTTTTTCTCACTTAACAAGTTCCTGCAACTCATTAATGTAAAAAACGAAGGGTCTGGCTCAAAGTCTCAGTATACTGTGGGCATAATTTCCAAATTTGTCCATTAAACAAATCTAGAGCAAGAGATAGTCATTCTTATTCTTGATAACAAGCAGCTGTTCAGAGCAGCTTGTGTCCAATTATGATATGAATATTTAAAATCTGCCTTGATATACAATCTTTAGGCTTTGTAATCAGAACCAAAGATGAGTGTGCTTTTTCATAGAATTTAATTTAATGATGCTTTAATGGATAGCACAAGCTACAATGAATAAAATCAGTGCTGACAGGTGGCATAAAATCCAAAGATGAGCTATCTTCCCGTACTTCACAATGAGGGTTTGGTGGTTACATTTTATTCACGCTACTTCTTAATACCACTTAACCACAATGGCCACAGCTACCACACATCACTTCCAATGCTTTGCTAAATTATATTATGGAACGAATGGCTTATTGTAGACTCTCTTGTGGAAAGCAACCTAATGTTTCAGGATAAATTAGGTTACATTGGGAGAATCATAACCATTATCAAGGAAAACAAAAACAAGGGAAATTAATAAAATACAAACCAAACACAAACATTGTCCTACGTATCTACAGATTTTATCTCTGTCAATTCTACACAAAGGTTTGGGTGTGCCTGCATGTGATGTGTATAAAATACTGTAAGGGCTTTCTCGACTTCATAGTGACAATTTAAAAAGTTTATCAGTTTAGAATTTCCTTACCAAGCACTTTGTCAAAAGAGTGGTGTGCCTAGCAGAGAGTCTTAAAGATACATATTCAATAAGTGTTTATAGAATTATAGTTTCTAAGCCTTTGGTTTTTGACTGTATTCACCTTCAAAAGTTTACTCATAAGAACTAGAATTCCATTTAGAATAAAGTGAATTATCTAAGAGCAAAAAGCTATTCTGTTTCTAAGAAAGAATCACCTTCATCAATCCCAACTTACTGAACGATCTTTAGCTTTATTCAGTATCCATACTTTTGTAAGATTGTTTCATTTATCAAACAAGTTCCAGAACCAATATTAATTAATTGAATAATTAATTTACCAGTGAATTCCTTAGGAATCAATGAAATGAATAAAATTTGGTTTTATCATATTATGCAATTATTTTTTAACATACATGCTAGAGAATATTGGTTCTCAGTTATTAACCTGTCAGTATTCTTAGCATATGTCTTCCTCCCCAATATATTCTTAGGCACTTCACGAAGCTGAATAAAGAGAATAAGAAGAAGAAGCAAAGAGAGGAATTTGTTTCAGAATCAGATCAAAATTACCTAGGAGGGCCCTAGGGAAATTGGAATGAAAGAGAAAAGCCAAATTAACTGGATAAGAGTTTTATATGACTGTTAAAATCTGAGGTAAAACATCACTCTGTAGAGAAAATTGAGAGTGGATGAGATTCTGAGAAAAGTTTTAGAAATAAAATAAAATAAAATAAAATCTTAATACTCTTTTAAAGGAAAAAAAAAGAAAAGTTTTAGAAATACTTTTCATGCATTAAATTGTTTTCATCCTGATTTTCACATTTTCAATGAATGTATTAATAATTAAAATGAGGATTAATTTTTTGGTGATTTGTGTTTGTTTTTTGAAACTGTATTATTTGAAGACAGAACAGGCTGAGTATCCACTTATATTTAGGTTACATGTACTGATGTCTATAATAAAACTAGACATTTCACTTTATTAAAAAGTCCAATATTTTCAGGAGAGGAAGATGATAAGTTAAGTTTCTTTATGTAATTTTTTCATATGAAGAAAATTTCATTAATAATTTTATTTATTAGAAATAAAGTTTTTATAAAAATATGGTTGATAGTCTCACATTAAACAAGTCGATTATATTGTGACGGAAAGTTAAAATTATTAATTATACCCAAATGCGGGTATAATTAATAATTTTAACTTTCCGTCACAATATAATGTACAATGGAAAAGGAACTTTAACATCTATGAAATATTTCATGTGAATTCAAACAAATAGAAGATGCTATAGATAAGGAGCTAAGAAAATATCTATATCAATATCTATTTGTCTTATCTAATCTATGTATCTACTCTATCACTATCTATATATCAATTTCTGTATGTTTATAAAGGCATTTTTCAGAGGTACAAAAATCTGGAAAAATCTGAGTGTTCTATAATGGAGGAATAATTAAATCATATATGATGCATCCATATCAGAAAACAGAATGGAATATTTTAAAGAGTAGGCCAGATCCTTATGGATTTATCAGAGATATATCTGTGATTTGTTCTTAATTTTTTAAAAGAAATTTTTAAATTTTTTTTTATTTCATCATCTTATGGGGTACAAATGTTGTTAAGGTTACATATATTGCCCTTGCAAACCCCCCGCCCGAGTCAGAGCTTCAAGCATTTTATATGATTCTATTTTTATTGTTCAAGAAAGCATTGTATGTATATGTTTATATATTTCAGTATTTTTAAATATAGACAATTGTATAATTGAAAACACACCAAAATATGAGTAGTTTTAATTTTAAGGAGTCATAAATGAGTAAAGATAAAGACATATCATCAACTTCTTGTTTATAAATTTCATGGTTTGGTTTGTTACAATTAACATTTTTGTTGTTGTTTTATAAAATCCAATAAAATAGAGGGAGGAAAATATATTTCAGACAAGTCAAATATTTGTAGTTGCAGTACAAAAGCATACTGCTTAATTATAAAAATATTAAATGTGCCTGCTCCAACTTTAAGTGACTCTCTAGCAATCCACGTTATCTTACAGTATCAAATCAATAAATATCTGTCATTACTGGTTAGATTATGAGCTTAAAGGTAACTTCCTTTCTGAGTGCACTATTCTAGTGAAATTATACTTCAGTTGAGGGCAAGTTTTATGGTTAACTTTTTTCAAATATCAGATATTCTGTACATTATATGAACAGCAACTTACAATATTTTGAAAATAATAGTCTCTCTTATGAGACACCAGAACTATAGAATAAAAGTCCAGTAGAGTAAATTATGTATAATAGCTAAACATTTACTTTATAAGTAGAGTGACCTTAAAATTTATGGTCAAAAAGTAAAAGAAAGTAAACATTTTTCTTCTTCTTCTGTTGACAATCGTGAACAGGTGCATGGCTTACTCAGATGCAAAATTTCACATGCTAAGATTCCCTTCAATTTCACCAATTTTAGGGTTGCAGAGCAGCTTTAAAGTCATCTTTTGTTTTCTCCTGTCTTCTTACCCTGGGCAGCAGCAGTTCTGCCTTTTTGTGACAGAAAAATTAAAAAGTAAAGTCATCACATAGATTCTTTCCCTTCAAGGGTTTTATAAACATATAATGCCTTGTTTCTCTCTTCAATCCCCAATTCAAGGCATAAAAGTGAGCACAAATAGTCCTGTTCTATGCCCATTGCACTAATTCAGATCAGAAAAGTTGAAAATAGGGAAGTGGCAATGAAGGCCATATTTGGGAGATGTTAGAAGACAGAGCCAACAGGGTTTTCTGATGAACTAAACGTCAAATTTAAGAAAGAAACCAAGCATGATTCTCAGGATAACTCTAAGGTTATCCTGAGATAACCTTAGTGCAGGTACATGTGGCAAAGAAGAGAAGGGATCTTTAGTGAAACTAATAAATATGAACCGATGGTGGAGTAGGGAAGCTAAGACAGTGGTATTCTGGATGCAGTGTGAGGAAAGTGCATCAAAGGCAGAGAATTCTCAAGTAGGTCAAATGCCACCAAAAGGTCAGTAAAGATGAAAACTCATCATAAAGGTGAAGAATAATATATTTCGAAAACATAAAGACATAGATGTACTTGACAAGAATTATGTTAGCTAATTGGTGAGGACTAAACATCAAAAAGGAGTGCAAGGAGATCACCTACCTTACCTCTAGACTCAGTTTTATGAGAGTTATGGGAGAACAAACAAAAAGAAAATCTAAGGATTTGAGAAAGCTGCAGGAAACACAAGTGCCTTCAAGAGAGACAAAGTTTCTGTTACAGTGAGAAAGTTATGGGGATGACCTGAAAACAGTTTGAGTCTAAAAGACCCTGACTATTAGAAGGCAAAGGGACAGAGTTACAGGTGCTGGGAAAGGATGAGATAAAAAGACCGAACAGGATATTTGAAGATCTTATAGAGATTGGGTACAGAAGATAAAGGGGGACACAGAGGTCTGGGCCCTCTTTTGTTGACTGATATAAAAAGGATAAAAGACAGAATGACCCCCTGAAAATGGAGTCATCTAAACATATATGTTTTAATTCTACACATACACTCATGTATGTGTATCCACCTGTTCCTTATTCCCTATCCTCATCACAGCATGCTGCTCATTCCCTTTTCATAATGCCAGACCCACAAACCAATCATCTTTCAAGTGCTCTATAGCTTTCCCAGAAGAGCGAATACATGTTACTTTCTCTCTGAGTGATTGCTTCTGTTATGGCACTTTCTCACTGGTGCAGAGCCAAAGCTGAGAGAAATGGCTGTTTGTATTGTTCTCTCTTTGTGAGCCAAATGGAAAAGAGCAGCATCTTTAAACACCTGTTTTGAGATTTCTCTAGTTACAGAAAATAGTTGAGCATGATACAGATGAGCAGTGAGAACAAACTGAACCCTTAAAGAATAATACAATGATACTCAACTGTGAAGCAAAATTAAAACAAACAAAAAAATTGCATGAATTTTGTAGGAGCAGGTACACTGAATGTTAAATAAAACACTTTCTAACCTACTGCAGTTGCCTGCCACCCCGGATGCCATCTGTTATGGAGTGCAACTTTTCTCTTTTCTCAGACATATTGATTGGAATAAATATATCTAGATAAACTTGCTGTGGTCTAATTAATTGAAATTTCCATATGACTTTGAATTAAGGTGGCAAGTTGAGGAAGGGACATATTTTAACTACCTTTCAATCTATAGTGAAAATACATGTGCCCCAAGCATTTTCTATGAATGAATTAAATATTTCACAAGTATTCTGCACCATTTGAAAATGTATGTGGATATTCCTCTAATAAATACAATCAAAACAAAATTTAAAATGTTGTTAAATTTATATGCATTTTTGCCAATACCTTTCCTCACTAAATCCACATCTGAGAATCTGATATTTTCATGTTAAAAAGTTATTTTTTTAAAAAGTATATGTTAAGTTGTTTAGAGGTATCTATTTTTCTGCTGTAATAATGACTTTTTAAAAGAGGGAATTCTTGGATTTTGGTGGAAGGTGGAATCTCTTATAGATCATGAGCTAATTCTCCCTTGCCTCATATTACCATTATTAAGTCAACTCGCAGAATCTTCCTAATTTATCAAAGTATGCAATTAAGCAAATTCATATCAAATTCCATTGTAAGGTATGACTCCAATCACCCAATTCAATCTTGAATTCATACAGAATAAGCTGCTGTTTAAAGGTGAGATTTAGTTAGCTGTTTTCAGACTTTGCTGTGCTTCATAAACACAGACTACCAGACCCTACCCTAGATGTACCAGATCAGATTCTCTGGATGTGCCTCATTTCATAAGCCCCTCTAATTGACCTAATGCGTCCTGGGGTTCAAAAACCATGGTGTAAGTAGTATTAAAAGGTTCATCTTGTATAACTGTACTTTCAGAAAAAAAAACATGCAATGACACATGTAAAGTATCTTTCTTTTTGTTACATTATTAATAAGTATCCAAAAGTTAAAATTGTCCATTTTGAGACCTTAACGCCTTAGCTTGAATTTGTTTATTAAGTCCTTTATTTTCTGACAGTTTCTTTTGGGTGGCAGGATGGGCTACATGTAGTGTTGGGTAAAGAGGTGATATCTAATATGATTAGGGAGACAGAGGCACTGAAGGAGAACCTTGTATTTTCCTAATTGTATATGAAACAGCTCATGCTAACAATAGGATCCAAGTTCCACCTAACATTCAGTGGCACCAGTACTTGGTCAACTTTATTCCAATTAAATTTTCAGATGAGAATAATGACCAGGAAAGCCAGGGAGGAAGGATGATTGCAGATTGAAAGATTTCCTAATGCAGGTACTAAAATGGAATTAATTATTGCAAATGATTTCCCCTTAGTCTTGACAAAGTGCTGCTGTGTGATTAACCCCAGTACTGGGATCAAATGCTGCCGGCTAATTTGTCAGAAAATACATACTACATTTCTTGGCTGGGTTATGAGATATTCGTAAGCTGAGGCAACATACACAGGAGTCTTCATAGGGAGACTTGACACTAGCCTGGAAGTTCACCATCCAAATCTATTTATTCCCTGTTGATAAATTATAAAATTCCATAATTATTTTTGTTGTCATTCTGTTAAGGGCTGTCCTCCCTTTTCTGTATTAAAATGGAGGTACTCTTATGAGAAATAATACATCCTTTCACTAGCTTATTGGTATAAATTAATTTACAAATATTTCTGTTTCTGTTAGATTTGAGTACTTCACAGAAAATGAAACAAAACACCAAAATGAACCAAAAAGAAGAAAGATCACCACTTTTTATATCGATACTTTCTCTTGAATTGGTCCTTTTTTCTCGGGCAGCTCTGATTCCATTTATTTCTTCTGCCTTCCTAGCAGAGCAGTAGGAATCTGGTCATTGCTATTGTCTCGAGACCAAATATTCAGATTCCCAAATTCCCTCAACATATGGCTTTCTTGTTCCCTTCTCATTTATAATGATGATGTATGGTTTTTTACAAAGATTCTCCAAAAGAAAGCTGATAAACGGATTACCTCATTGGTACAAAGCTAGATTTTATATTTTACTATGTGTATTTGAGTATTTTATTTGTATAATATTTATGAAATAAAAATATATATAGTTTTCCTTGCTAAAAGATAAAGTGTAATTATTAATTCAACGTTTTCTGTAGACTTTTGAAAACAAGGAAACAAAAACTGCTGAAGTCCTTTTGTTCCTTGCACTAGAATTTGATCTAAATTTGTGAAATGGTGGTGAATGTAGAAAGAAGAGCAAAACGGCACACACAGTTCAGCCCAGAGGCATATATTTTTCTCTGAACCAGCAAATTGTTTTCAGAAACCATGGTCCAGACTGCCAGGATTCTTGCTATGCATTCTATGCCATCCCAGCAGGGTCAGTGGGTAATAAAGTTTTCCCCACACATTATCTAATCATGGGTGAGACTTTCAGCTTTATTGCAATCACTATACTGGATGATAGAATACAACTAGTAATGGCTCAGTTTCCTTGAACTGGTAACATATGAGGCAGGAAGAAGTGTTGCTTCGTGAATTTATCTCAGCTGTTTGTATCAGCTGCAAAAGTTATTTCTCTCTTTAATCATACTTCTTTTGTGTTTTGCACACGCAGAACTGGAGTCAAGAATAAATCAGCAATAGTTTAAATTGATCAAAACTCACATTTTATGTTCATATTTTAAAACTTAGTTGAAAAACTCAGTCTTCAGTGATATCAAAGACCCTAAATAATGCAGTAGTTTATTTTCCGGATGAATGTTTGAATTTGATAACTTGTTGTTTTCTTTAATTATAAAGACAAGTTTTGTGCTGGCACAAAATTTAAAGTTGAAATTAGAGACTAAAATATAAGAATAATGTTTTGAGTTAATATTCTTTTCAGAATATATGAAGGACATATAAATATAATTCTGATTTAGGCAGATTTTGATGTGGGTTTTTATGATTTCATGAAGAAATTTCCCTATCTTTAAGCTTTGGATGATCTTCCCTAACACTATTAGGGCCCCAAATTTAAAATTATGTCTAAGTTTACTTCATGCACTAACTAATCATCAGGCCACCACCTTCAGTGAATGAGATTGTAGAGGTTGACATTAAACTGCAGTGCGTTTTAGCTCCTAGTCTGGTATAACATTATGACTCATTTGTACTTTTTCCAATATCCATCTTTTTCTTTTTTGGTTTTCAGAAATTACATGTTTAAAAAAAGAAAGAAAATAGTAAGAAGTGCACAATAAAAATAAGCTCAAATAATAAAAATAAATTAAAGTTCAATTTTTATTATATATATTTAAGGTATATAATATCAGGTACTGGTAAACACACACAGTGAAATGATTATTACAGTCAAGAAAATTAACATATCCATCATCTCACTTAGTTAACTTTTGTGTGTGTTCGTAAAAGTACCTAAAATAAACTCCTAGCAAATTTCCAATATGCAGTACAATATTCTTAACTACAGTCCTTATACCATATATTATACCTTTATGCATATTTATCCTACATAATGGAAACTTTGTACTCTTTGACCTCCACCTCTCCATCTACCTCACAACTTTTCTATTCTTTATTTCTATATATTTGATGTTTGTGGCGGGAGGTTTGCATGTGTGTGTTTGTGTGTGTATTTAGATTCTACATATGAGTGAGATCATGCAGTATTTTCTTTCTGTGTTTGACCTATTTCACTTAGCACATGTAATCTAGGTTCATCCTTCCTGAAAAAATAGCAAGATTTCTTTCTTTTGTAAGGCTAAATAATAGTTCATTGTGTGTATACATACACATATGTATGTGATATATATATAGATTATATATAATGTTTTCTTCATCCATTTATCTATACAAGGACACTTAGATTATTTCCATATCTTGGCTATTGTGAATAATGCTATAATGAACATGATTGTGCATATATATTTATGAAGTGATGATTTCATTCCTTTGTCTATATACCCAGTAGAGGAATTGCTGAGTCATATATTAGTTCTATTTTTAATTTCTTTAGGAACTTTTGTAGTATTTTCCACAATGGAAACACAATTTACATTCCCACCAACAGTGCATAAGAATTCCCTTTCACACCTTAGTCAACACTTCTTGTCTTTTTGATAATAGCTGTTCTAACAGGTGTGAGGTGATATCTCATTGTGTTTTTAATTTGCATTAGTGATATCGAATGCTTTTTCAAATACCTGTTTGGTCAATTTTATTTCTTCTTCAGAGAAATGTTTATTCAGGTCTTTTGAATAGGTTTTGATAGAACTATTTTTTTAAATATTGAGTTATGTGAGTTTCAGATATATTTGGGATATTAATATCTTATCAATTAGATAAGATATTAATATCCCAAATATATCTGGTTGATGAATATTTTCTTCCAAACCAGTGGCTGCATTTTCATTTTGTTTATAGACTTTTGTTGTTGTGTCTGTGTAGAAACTTTTTAGATTGATGTAGCCCCAATTATTTATTTTTGCTTTTACTGCTTGTGCTTTTGGTGAGATATCAAAAAAATATGTGCCAAGGCCAATATCAAGGAATTTTACCCATATGTTTTCTCCTAGGAGTTTTACAGTTTCAGAGCTAACATTTAATTCTTTAATCCATTTTGAATTTGTCTCTGTATATAGTGTAACATTAGGGTTCAATTTTACGTATTTGCATGTGGATATTTAGTTTTCCCAACACATTTATTGAAAAATCTATCCTTTCCTCATGTCTTCTTGGTGGTGTGGTGGAATATTAGTTAACTATATATGCTTGGGTTTATTTCTGGCTGTCTATTCAGTTCCATTGGTCTATATGTCTGTTTTGTTTTTTTTTTCAGTCCTATACTGTTCTGATTACTATTGCTTTGTGATATAATTTGAAATCAAGGAGTGTGGTGCCTTCAACTTTATTTTCCTTTCTCAAGACTTTTTTTAGCTACTCAGGGTCTTTTTTGGCTCCATATAAATTTTATGATTTTTTTCTATTTATGTGAAAAATGTTAGTGGAATTTTGACAAAGACTGCAATGAATCTGTATATTGCATATACATAGTATGGACATTTTAACCATATTAATTCTTCCAATGCACAAAAATAGGATATCTATTTATTTGTATCTTCTTCAATTTCTTTTTATCACTGTTTTGTAGTTTTCAATGTAGAAAGATTTCACTTCCTTGGTTAACTTTACTTGTATGTATTTACTTCTTATCAATGTTATTATAAATGGGATTGTTTTATTTACTTTTTTTTGATAGGTCATTATTGCTATGAAGAAATCCAAATGATTTTTTAATGTTGATTTTATATCTTGCAACTTTACTGACTTCACTTATCAATTCTACTAGTTTTTTAGTAGACTCTTTAGAGTTTTCTACACATAAGATTATGTTATCTCCAAACTAATAAAAAGGATATTAAGGGACTATTATTAATAATTTTAGGCCTACAAATTGGTTAACCTAGAGGAAATTGACAAATTCCTAAAAACATTAACCTATCATGACTGAATTAAGAAAAATATAGAAGATCTGAACAAATTGATTATAAATAAAGTGATTGAAATAATAATCAAAAATTTCCCAATAGAGAAAAGTCCAGGACAAGATAGCTTCATAGCTGAATTCTACTAAATATTCAAAGAAGAACTAATTCCAATCCTTAAACTCATGCAAAAAATGTAAGTAGAGGAAATAATTCCAAATTCATATTATAAGGCTGTCATCATTCTGATACCAGAGTGAGACAAAGACACACACACACACACACACACACACACACAAACGGCAAGCCAATATCTCTGATAAACAAAAATCCTCAATAAAATACTAGCAAACCAAATTCAAAAAACACATCAAAAAAATTATAACCATGAGCAGTGTGGGTCATCCCTAGGATGCATGTTTGGTTTAGCATACATAAAGCAATCAATGTATATACGATAATAACAGAAGGAAAGATGAAAACCACATTCCCATCTCAATAGACACAAAAAACATAATTGGCAAAGCTAAACATGCTTTCATGATAAATACTCTCAACAAAATAAGTACAAAAAGAAATTTCCTAAATATAGTAAAGGCTAGGAAATAACAGATGCTGGTGAGGATGTGGAGAAAGAGGAAAGCTTGTGCACAGTTGGTGAGTATTTAAATATGGATAGCCCTTCTTTGAAACAGTATTCAGGGTTCTCGAAAAACTGTCAATATAACAACCATGTGATATGGTAATTCCACTACTCGGTATATATCCAAAAGCAAGGAAATTAACATATTAAAGAGATATTTGCACTTCCATATTTATTGCAGCACTATTCATAGTAGCCAAAACATGAAATCAACCTAAGTGTTCATCTGTGTATGAACAGATAAAGAAAATCTAGTATATACTAGAAATTCTAGAACACAATGAAACATTATTCAGCTATAAAAAGAATAAAATACTATAATTTGCAGCAACATGGATGAAATTAGCAATCATTATGTTAAGTGAAAAAAGCCAAGCACAAAATGACAAATGTTGCATGTTCTCACTCATATATGGAGCTTCAAAAATGGCTCTCATAAACATACAGAGTAGATTCGTGGTTACCAGACCCAGAAGTGGGGCAGAGTTGTAGAGAGGCTGATTAATGAATACAAATTGTGATAGAACAATTAAGCTCTATTGTTTGATAAATCAGTAGGATGACTATAGATAACATTTATATATTGTACATTTCATAATATCTGGAAGAGAATAATTTGAATGATCATAGTATAAAGATAAATATTTAAGGTGATGGCTATTCTAATTACTCTCATTTGATCATATGAATGTAACAAATTATCACATATACCTGGAAAATATATACATCTAATGTGTATCGATAAAAAATAAAAAAATAAAAGCTATTTATAGGAATTACAGCTTATTTTTGCTACATCAGATATTCCAATTTAGTTTGATGTTACTGTATTGCATTTATGCTCTGGCATTTTATGTAATGGTCTACTTTTAGCAATAGAGAAAAAAATTTCACTTTTAAAAATAAACAACTTGAATAGAAAAAAATACAATGATATAAACATTTGCTTTAAAATTTGTGGGCTGTATACATTTGTCCAAAAATCTATTTTAATGCAACATATAACTTCAGTCTTTTAATTCAGATATTTAGAAATTTTGTCACATTGGTATATTTGAATAGTTACTCTCATTTTTAAAATGCATTGTTCTAAAACATTGTGTAGCAATTGATTATAAATTGTATACTTTCAGACTTCAGTAAAATATTTTTTAAAATTTTGTTTTAATTTTTATGTGTATGTTATGTCCTCAAAATATAGTAATTTTCTTGATGATAGAGTATCTGCCTTATCTTCTAGTGAAATTTTCCATTTACCAAAGGAAGTTGTTCAACCTTTATTTAATGTTGGTGTTTATGCACAGGTAGTGATATTGTTCAAAAATATTTAAAATACAAAATACCATATCCATCCTAAAAGAAATTTTTTAAATGTCACATTTTTATTATTAAAAGTAAGTAATTAGATTCAACTGTTGCAAAAATATGTTTTACTGACAAGTGATTGTATACATATAAGATGGTCTCAGTTCTTATTAAGCTTTTCATTCCTCTACTCTATATATCTGCAATCATGTGAAGACCTTCAATTCAATGTCATGAAATGAACTTTTTGCATGCTATTTTATTCTTGTTGTAATCATCATTGTTATTTCAGTGGGAATTTAATGATATTCCTGATAATGAGATGACCAGAGTTCCTTGGTAACGTGTAAGTGAGGTACTACCTAAGATAACAACTGTGAGAGGTTTTAAAATATCTTTTGAATAATAGTTGAGATAACTGAGAGGAAATACTGTTTGTCAATAAAAAGCTAAAAGGTCAAGAAAGCTATCTAAATCCTCTCTTTGGAGAAATTTTGAATGAAGTATTTCAATACAGACAAGTAGATGAACTCAATTCAGTTCTAATAAAAAAAAAATCTTTTGCCTGAGGTTGATTGATATAATGTTCAGGCAAAGAATGAAGACATTTTTGAATATAAAAGAAATGGACAAGCAAGCAAAAAGAAATTCTAGAACCAACTAGAAGTGAATACTTTTTTATTTCCCCTAGACTCTCTTGTGTAGTAAAGGCAAATAATCACTCTGGGAATCTCATTTTTATATAAGGTTAAGAGTTCATATGTCATAAAATTGGACAAATAAATAGAATGTGCTGTTTGAAGAGAGAAAAGCAAAATATAAGACAGTTTTCAATAAAAATGATAATGAGTATTATTCATACACAGCTAAACATAATAAATAAAAAGTCATCTGAAGGGAAATACACTTCTGTGCTTATTGAAATATGTAGAAAAGGTGTTTTATAAAATAAATAAATAATAATTAAGGAGAAGAACACTGATATATGTAAGGCACAGATATATATTGAATCAGTGCTATTTCACCTTCAAAATTAGATTGAAATTCTTAAATTAATCTGGAGACCTCTATAAAAACAATATGGTATGTTTTTAGTTTACAGGCTTCTTCAAATTTTTTTGACCAGAGAAAATCTAAGAAAACCTTAGCACAGTTTTTTGTGTAGTTAGTAATAAGTTTCCCACATTCTTGATGGAGTGCCGGGAAGAATTTGCCCTGAAAACAAAAACATTTATAGTTCAAAATCTATCACTTGCACTGGCCGGCCATGTAACTAATTTTGTATTATTTGCAATTTTGTATTCTTAAAGAAGGCCCAACAATTTGTAAAGCCTTCAAGGCTCACAAAACATAGATCTACTCACGGAAATAGTATTCCTAGATTAAGGTAACAGGCAGAATTGAGAAAAACTTTGTTGCCATATTGTCAAGTACTTATGCTTCTTTTTCTTGGTATTTTTCTGTCTCCATGTTAATAAAGCATTTTTAATCCCTCATTTTCAAGGTGTTTCAGAATATCTGTTCAGTCTCGCTGTAAAAAAGAAAATCAGTTGCCGTAATTGCTTTTAGATCAGACTGAGAAATGCTCATCAGAAATTGTTCACAAATGCAGCACTGTTCTTACTTCTAATGTTGACAGACTGTAGCATTTCTTTAATAAGCCATTATTTTAAGGGAGATTTCTAACCTGGAAAAAAACAGTAGCTACTTTTCAATAAGAAAAGCTCCTTTTCAATAAGCAAAATTTTGACTTTAAAGAAAAAAGTTAATTTTAACTTGTGATGCTAAATTATATTTTTTAGATTCATTGAGTAAATATCCAATGATGATTTTGCCACTTCCTGACAAAGTGTGTGTGCATGTGTTTATCTGTGTGTGTTTTAGGGAGGAGGTGGGGAGAGAAAGAGCGAGAGGGAATAGGAGTAGGTTAGAGACTAAAGCAAGAGGGAAAAACCACAGCAAAGAGAGTAGAGGTGTAAGACCTTACCTGCTGAATTAATTAAGATGCTGTTGCCATTTTTGTAATAGTTTCAGAGGAAAGCAGAGTCTAAATTGTCTAAATGTGAGTCCTGAGGTCTTTGATCCCACAATTTTATTGCTCAATATGATCTGCTTAAAAATTTGAGAATCATATTCAACAAGGTCTTAAGGTATGTCCAGACAATAAATCTATCCCAGTCTTAGCAGTCAACACTTTTCTGCCCACCAGATCCTATCCAGAACCTTTTCATTGATCTGGATATACAAACGAAGAAATCTGTTTTAGAAGAGAGATAGGAAGGATGCTTTTCTTCCATTCCTAAGAAGGTCAATTATTTAAATATATATATTTTTTTTATTGATTTAACATCTTTAATCTTTTTTTTTTATTTCAGCATATTATGGGGGTACAAATATCATGGTTATGTATAT
>VBSM01000272.1:67313200-67323513 GCA_008086735.1 Cheirogaleus medius
CTGTTTCTATTTCAGTACTTGATATTGGTCTGTTCAGGGATTCTATTTCTTCCTAGTTGAGCCTAGGGAGGCTGTATGTTTCTAAGAAATTTCCATTTCCTCCACATTTTCCAGTTTGTGTGCATAGAGGCTTTTGTAGTATTCATAAATTATATCTTGTATCTCCGTGGCATCCGTTGTAATTGCTCCTTTATATTTTTAATGACTGAAACAATGATTCTTGTGCACCACTCTACATGTATTTTTATTATTCTTATTAATATTTTATTATATGTATATGTAATATCCTCAGTATAAATTCTATTTGAAGGAGGGATAATAATAATAATCATCTTAGTCTTTGTTTAAAAAATATATGCCGACGTACTTCTTTTCCAATGACATCTACATGGAATTATTATTATTTTACAACATGCCTGTGATTCCTACTTTGTATTTTACTTTCTTCTATTCACTATATATATGTTAAATATTTATGTTAAATTTGAACTAGCTGTATGTTTCCTAGAGTTGTGTGCATTCCTGCATTCATGCTGTTCACATACTGTTCCCATCTGTTATATGTAGAAGACTGTCTTAAATGTATATGACCTTCACATGATCTTTACTGTTCCCCAGAAGAGAGGTGCTCCTCTATGCTTAATCTCCTTCTATTGCTTAAATGTTTGTGACCTCCTCAAATTCATATTGAAATCCTAACCCCTAAGGTGATAGTATTAGGAAGTAGAACATTTGGGAAGGCATTAAGTCATGAGAGCAGAGCTCTCATGAATATGATAAATGACCTTATTAAGAGAGATTCAAAGGAGCTTGTTCATATTTTCTACCAGGAGGACATAGGAAGAAGATAGATGTCTTGTATAACTAGGAACTATGGCCTCACAAGACATTAAATTTGCTAATGCCTTGATCTTGGATTTTCAGACCCCAGAACTGTGACAAATAGATACCTGCTGTTTATAACTACCCAGTTTGTGCTATATTGTTATATTAGCCTGAATAAGCTAAGACATCACCCTACTACTTTGCATCACTCTTTATATAATTGTCTTACTTTATGTTTGTGCTTATTTCACTACAACTGATTATGTGTGAACAAAGAACAGAGCTTCATCTTATCTTTGTATCCACTCTCATCCCACCCTCATTGTTATTCCCCCACCCTGTTTACTTTTATCTAAAACTATACAAGGGTGATATTTAATAAAGAATACAGTACTGACTACATTTTAGGTGCTGTGTTTCATCATTTAGTCTATTATGCATTTGATTTATTATTCTTTTTAATTCAAACGAATTTATACAAAAGATATAAGTATTCACATTTTTCAGATTTGAAAACTAAAGGGTACTCAATGAGGTTAAAAGATGTGCTTAAGTTCACACAGCTGGAATATAAAAGATCAACATTCTTGAATATAGGAGCATTAACCCAAAGGCCCTGAAGTCTCTAAATGCTGTACCAAGTACTATAAACTTAAAAATTTCTTAAATTTGGAGTTATTTAGACTTACATGTCAGTGTTCTTATCATTAATAACACCTAAAGAGAAAGAGAAAGGTAGCGATAAGTTAAGATACTAATATGATATGCTATGAATGATAATTAACTGTATAGGGGAAAATGTGAATATTTTGTTATAAAATCTCTTTTATATGCCTTAATATTAATATCTTTCTTGAAAGGAGATGTGGATAGACAAAGATTTATTTAATTTAATTAATTAATCAATCACAATTTTCCTTAGTCTATCATGTCATTAATTACAAAATAATAATCTATTATACGGTATCCACAATGTGTTTTGTACCATGATACATAGATTTGTACAAAATTTATAATTACTCCATAAAAACACCCAAATTTAAAGCTATTCTTTATGTTCTTTTTTCTTAAAGAGAGTATGATATTAATATATTAAAATGTGCATAATATAAATTGCATTAATTTTTAAATGTTTAGCTTGAATAATTTTTCCATATGTAGACACCTGTGTGACTACCACCTAGATTAAGATGTGGAACATGTCTAGCACCCCAAATAATTCCTTAGTACCCTTTCTTTGGCACTTGATAAATAATATATATTTTGTCTCCTGGGACCATGAAGTAGCTTTATCTGTTTTTTAACTTCATGCAAATGGAATCACACTACACTTTTTTCTTTCTTCTGTCAACTAATATCTGTGAGATTGATCAATGTGTGATATACTACATTTTTTATCATTCACTCTTTGACATATATTTGGATTTTTTCCAGCTTTTGGCTATTGTAAATCAAGCTGATATGAAAACTTCTGTATAGGTCTTTCGAACAACACATGGATTTATTCTTGGGTATATCTCTAGAAATGAAATTGCTGAATTATATGGAAGGCATGTAAGTAAATTGTAAGTTGATATTTTAATAGAAAGCATAACATGTTTATGGATAAGAAAGCAATGCTCAGAATCATATATAGGAAATTCTCATAGTTTGGGGCTTATATTTTGTTAGTATCATATTAATAGTGGCATAAAATATATATATATATTTTTTGCTCTTACATAGTTAACACAAAACAGAAACACCTACATGTCTGGTTACCAAAATATGGCGTGGGTAGGATTTCTTCTCACAACCAATCAATTCTCCAGAGGAGATGTAGGGCATCCTATAATTCAATTCGATTCTGACACTGTCTACGTGGAGTTAGAGTCAGGTACCACAGGTAAAGGGCTTAGTCACACAAGACTGTCCCCTATTTCAGATGCCAGTGCAAGTGGTAGTTTGTCATTTATGCTTCTGACAGACAGGTACAAATCATGATTCCCACTACCTTTCCCTTGGTGTTGATTAATTTGCTAGGGTACCAGCTTATTATAAAAGGTATTACAAAGAATACAGATGAAGAGCCAGATAAAGAGATATGTAGGGTGAGGTATGTGAAAAGAGAGTCAAGCTTCTATTCCCTCTCTGTTGCACCTTCCTTCAGGTTCCTCCAGGTGTTCAAGAACAGGTAAGCTCTCCAAACCCAGTAATTTTTGGTTTTTATAGAGGCTTCATTACTCAGACATGACCAATTACATCACTGAGCATTGGTGATCAATGTTAGGGTAGGGACTCACACTATGGAATAAAAAAAGAATTCTCAACACAAATATCAGAATAATTTTAAAGAAAGAGCATTCATTTACTTCCCAAACCACCGAAGGGCACAACACAAGAGAAAGAAAAAAGTGTCAGAATGTCGGCAGAGAGGGTAAGAGGTCTGAGGTTTTTATTTGAGGGTAAAGGGGAAAAAGGAGTGATGCTGCCAGCTGATAGTAAAAAGGCAATTGTGAAATGTCTGTGTATGTCTTTGCTTTTTATCCCCTTCTCTGTGAAGTTGGCTTATTGGAGTCATTGGAATGTGGTCTGTTGAGGAGGGAATTGGGGAGATTGTACCCCTGCTGTCTGTTCAGTGCTCTTCAAGGCTGTTAAAACAAAACTTTTAGAAATAACAAGTTAAGCCCCAGGTGGTTGATTAAACAAGGGGTCTGTTGTGTGCTGTGATCTTTCCTTTAAAAGAGGCAATTTTGTGCTGAGAACTTTCACTTTTTCTTTTCTGTTAGATAGTTTATTCTTCTCTGGTATATAGTTTGTTAGCAAGGCCATCCTACCAATCGACTCGACCTTCAGCCCCTCCTCCCTTCTTGGAGATTGGGAAGTGGGACTGCAAGTCGCATCTCTCTAATCTACATGATTTTTTACCCTAACAACAAGCCACCATCCTGATGCTATCCAGGAGCCCATCAGAAGTTGCCTCATTGAGACAAAAGATGCTCCTGTCAGCCAGGAAAATACAGGGATTTAGAAATTCTGTGTCAGTGCTCCTTTCACTCAGGAAATTACAAAGGTCTTAGGAATTCTGTGTCAAAAACTAGGGACAGAGACTAATTTATGTATCTCTTATTATATCACAGAATTACAATATTATAATAGTATACTGAGTTGTTGAATTTTGAATTATATAAATATTTATGGATAACTCAAATTGACTTATTTTGTTGTCTATACTTTTTTGATATAAATGTGAAGAAAATAGATAATAAGATTGACACCTTATTTTCTAAAAGGAGCTCTATAAATTCTATTGTTTTCTGTTTATAAATCATAATATTAAGAACTTATTAGTAGAACTATATTTTTGTAATATCCCTGGATATGTTTCCTTCAGTAATTTTTCATTCTTTGCAGTCTCTCCATCCTAAGACAAGTCACTGATACCCAATCACTCCATGGAGAAGATGTGTGGATTTTGCTTTGAAACAAAAGGAGAAAAGGACTCTTGGTGGAAAGGGAAGTGGAGAGGGCTATAGATGGGAAAAACAAACAACACTCTCCCTCCACCAAAAAAAACCCCTATCTGTATCTATCAGAAATAAAACTTTCATCATTTCTCACTTCTAATCTTTGGTCCAAAAAGGGAAAATGGGAAATAGTAAGAAGATGGGAAACTCAGATAGATAGAGATGAAAGGTGAAAATAGATGAACATTTGGCCTTCTCCTTATTTAGGAATCTGGAGCAAAGGTTATCACAAAGTGATGTATTACATGCAGAGTGGATTGTATTTGTCAGGCGCTTAGGTCTGCAAGTAATGTAGGACTGATATCATCCTCACATATAATATATAACTGAGAAATGAAAACCTGTGCACCTGCCATGCTGTTGCACTGGTGATGGGTGATGTGATCCTGTAAGAATAACTGCAAAGTCAACTACTGAAGCCAAGGATGGGATGAGGTACATGTCTCATGATTTCAGAGATATCTGTACCACTGTGATGGAAGTGGGCCTAGTCAACCCTAATCTTGAGTTGGAAGGGCAGCCCCTTGGTGTGCCAAGGTGTGTGACAGTAGTGGATTCTTCAGTAGTCAGGACAGATGTTTACCCAAAGAAATCCAGTGGCACGAGTCAAAATTCAAAGACAGTCTCAGATATAGAATAATTACCTAAAAGCCAAGACCTTTAATTCAATACTATAGAATACTTACATTTTGCCAAATATCTAAAATTCAATTTTAAAAAAATCTCAAAGAAACAAGTGACAGAAAAAGTGATGAGAAAGGATAACAATCCTCAACACAGTTTCAATTTTAAATTTTATTGTATTTACTCTAAATAAAATTATTAAATAGTTCACCCATCTAAACATAACTGATATTTGCTACTCAGATACATTCTATGAAGAATCTATTTCTTTTTTCTTCCTTGCTTCTTCCTTTTATTCCTGTTTATTCAGATTTTTTTCTTTTTTTTTTTACTTTCAGGAGATGCAACTATATTTATGATTATAGAAACAATATAAGTTGAGTCTCCTAATATAATTATATGTCATTGGCAAAAAGCCCAGTTTTGGTATGCAAGGATGATTTAAAGGGCAATAAATGACAAAATAAAATATGTGCATCTTTTAAATAGGCAAAGAATGTTTAAAATAGATGGAATATGGATTGATGACTGCAAAGTCTTAAATGGAGTCAAAACTTTATGTCAAAGAATTCCTCCACAAGCCCACTCATAAACTTAAATGATTCAAAATTTCCGTATCATAGAACATACCTACCGAGGGCTTAGAATGTCTGTGATCTTTTCAAGGCAATCAGGAATATGAGACATATATTAATTTTTCCTACTACCTGAATGAAGGTCACCCCATGTCAGCAGCCTGTTCTCTCAGCCATTCCCTCCCAGCATGTCATCTTTCAGGATTTCAGTCAGAACAAAGGCGATTTCAACCCTCATATGTGCCGCTCATTCCTTTATTCCCCACATTTAATTATGAAAATTTTCAAACATACAGAGAAGTTGAAAGAATCATATAATAATCACCTACATGCTCACTATCCAGATGTTACTGTGCTTTCTTTATCACACATGAATACTTCCCTCTACTTTCTGTTATTCTATCATATATTTTTATATTTCAGAGAAAAGCAATGCAAAATTGAACCCCTGAATTATGTGTATACCACATGTCATATTTATGTAAATTCTATGCTGTCACATTTATTCAGACTTTAAATTTTCATGAATTATAGAATACTACATATATTAAAGTACTTACCTACTACTAGGCTATAACCAAGAAAACAAAAATTAAAATGTTGACTCAAAACAAACATTCCTTTGAAGTAGAAATCATGTTCTCATTTGACCAGTGATTCTTTATATAACTATATAGTGCTCCTAATTTTCAAATATTTTTATTTTTGGTTTATACGTACTATTTCAATCTTTTAATCTCCGTATTTGATTGGTTTCTTGCCCCATGTTATTACTCCCAATTGGTAATATTTAAGTAGTCTGATTCCAAATTCTGTGCTTTTATTATACTGTAATTTCTTCTTATCCTCAATTTTGCTTTCTACAGTTTCAATCAGTTACCTGTTGTTAACTGTGGTCTACAAATACTAAATGGAAAATTCCAGAAATAAGCAATTTTAACTGAAATTGCTTTGATCATTCTGAATGATGTGAAGAAATCTCATGAGGTCCTGCTCTGTCCCTCTTGGGGTATGAATCATCCTCTTGTCCAGGGTCTCCACGTTGTAGACAGTACTGTCCATTAGTCCCTTAGCAGTCTGCTCAGTTACCAGGTAGGTTGCCATGGTATCATAGTGTTGTGTTCAAGTAACTTTTATTTTATTTAATAGTGGCCCCAAAGCACAAGAGTCATGATGCTGGCAATTCAGATATGCTGAAGAGAAGCTATTAAGTGTTTCCTTATCGTGAAAAGTTCTCAAATTAATAAAGAAAGAAAAAAAATCATATACTGAGCTTGCTAAAATTTACTATGGTAAGAATGGATCTTCTATCCATGAAATTGTGACGAGGAAAAATAAATTTGTACACAGTATATATAGGGTTTGGTACTATCTGAGGTCTAAGATACCCATGGGAGATCTTGGAACATAACTCCCATGGATGAGGGGGGACTGCTGTATTGCACTGTCACCACAATTTTTCTGAATTAGATTAAAATAAAATCCAGGAAATGTGATGTTTACTTCCCACTTTGTTATGTGTAAAACCTCATCACTTTCATTCTTCATCTTTTTTTTTTTGTCACCTAGTTCATACCATTACTGTAAAAGTCCATAGGACTTATTGAGAAATGCCTGAAACTTTCCACAGAAGAGTTGCTTTTTAAGTATTCTATAAAGTAGATTCATTAATGAACATGTTGCTTGGAATTATCAGATTTTTTTGCCAAGCACTTTTTAAAAATCAGCCTTTGCCCACAGGACAAACTGCTTTTTGGATACTGTAGACAGGCTGTCTTACGTGTAAAGTTAAAGGAAGACATTTTTTAAAAGAACATAAGCAGAATTGAGAAAGCTAGCATTTTTGTCAGTGTAAAATAGAATGCCAGTGTTCAAGAAAATCTCCTGACATCGGGATCCAGAAGCTTCTCTGCCACAGAATAAGTCAAACATCCAAACACAACATCAGGAAATAACAAAGCTGTTAGCAGTCTTCCTGTACATGTTAGGGAGGCAAACCACAATCTGTCTTCCAGAAAGTACCACCTGGAAACTTCAGAGAGGAATATTTCTGGCAGTCTCTCAAAATACAAAAACCAGTCCTCCTAAATTTTACCAGATTGAAAATTTGATGGAGAAAATTGAAAAATAATTCCAACAATTGCAAGTTTCTCTAGGCTGTATAACCAGGAGTGGGGTTGCTGCATCAGAGGTCAGGGGCATATAGAGCATGTTTACCACATCCAATTTTAACAAAAAAGGGAAACTTTTAAAAAGGTTCACACTATTTTATTTCATTATTTTTTTTTTTTTTGAGACAGAGTCTCACTCTGTTGCCCAGGCTAGAGTGCCATGGCATCAGCCTAGCTCACAGCAACCTCAAACTCCTGGGCTCAAGAAATCCTTCTGCCTCAGCCTTCCGAGTAGCTGAGACTACAGGTATGTGCCACCATGCCCAGCTAATTTTTTTCTATATATTTTTAGTTGGACAATTAATTTCTTTCTATTTTTAGTGGAGACAGGGTCTCACTCTTGCTCAGGCTGGTTTCGAACTCCTGACCTTCAGGGATCCTCCCGCCTCGGCCTCCCAGAGAGCTAGGATTACAGGCGTGAGCCACCGAGCCCAGCCATGGCTCACACTATTTTAAATCCCTGTCAACAGCAAACAAATGTTCTGATTTTACCATTTTCTTGCTATTACTTGATGTTATTGTGCATTTTAAATTTTACCTATCTTGTGGTATGACATAGTTTCTTTCTAGGGCTAAATTTTACATTTTCTTGCTATATTTGTCTAAGAGGTTTTTATTCAGGGATATAAGCATCTATATATTTGAATCTTGTTATTTTATGCTAAGCAAAACAAGCCTTTTAAAATATTATATGAGCAATTAGCAGTGATATTACATAGACATTCTGTGATGCAGAAGCAGTAAAGTGAAATGCTTCAGAACACAGACTCTGCAGCCAGACTTCTTGGCTATGAATTATGCCTCCATCTCTTTCTATCTCAATGAACTTGGGAAAGTAATTAACCTACCTGTGCTTATTTACCTAGTCCTTAAAATCTGGATGATAGCATACATAGCTGATAGATTTACTGTGAGGATTAAGAATGTTATTATATAAAAATATACTTAGAAGCATGTTTGGCATATAGTAAACAATATATAAAAATTGTCAATGAACACACAGTGTTTTATTAATACCTCACTGTCTGAACATCACAATGGGATCGTTGGAAAAACTGAACATCTGGAGAGCTGAATGAGAGGCATTTCTGTCTCTCTTCTCTCCTGGGAGGTGGGTACAAGTACATTGGAATATATTAATAAATTATCCTGATTTCACAGCAACTAAGTTATGGAGCTGCCATTGAGACCTATTCAGGCTCATAGCATGAATGTCCCAACCCCTATGTTAAACTACATCTCACAAGGCAACATAAAGATAACCAAAGATAACACACAGATAATAGGTAATCCTTAAAAAGAAAATAAATAACTGAAACATATTGAAAAAATTATCAAATTAATTACTTATTGAATACATGCATCAAATGCCAGAAAATTTTCATAAAGAGTGATTTATAGTAAGATACACCTTTTGATAAAGCCATTGAGCTTCAATGAAAAACAAAAACAACTAAACGTACTATGACAAAAGCATAAGGCACCTGTACCTGTGCGGCATAATATAATTCTGAATTCAGCTTTTTCTATAGTACAAGAAAGTAGAATAAACATGAAGAATTGAATATGAAAAAAAAGAAGAGTTTGATTTGAGTTTTTGTGTTTTTAGCAGATAGAAGAAAGACATGTTTAATCACGAAAGAGGTTCTTTTCTGAGGGAAGAGAAGACAAAACTTTTACCAAATGATGAAATTCAAACAAGCTCTAAATAACTATAAATAATTATAATTATTAAATAAAAATTTAGAACTACGTAATTGAGGAGCTAATGGAGAACAAAAGTATCAAAAAATAAGTGGGTTTTAGTAATATCTTTGGAATTTAACATTTCATAATATTAAGTATTTTTAATCTTAAAATATGTAATTTCAAAAATATTAATATAATTGTAATAGATTACAATGGAAAATTCTGTTACATTGATACAACACATAAAACAGAATGTTGACTTGGGGACACAGACAGAAAAACAGACAGGCATATTAATTGAAGTGTTAAACCGTTAACTTATTTCTGAAAAGTATATTTTTAGGATGGAAGATTCCTCTAATAAACATTTCTCAACTGTTTTTAATTTATATAGAAACAGCATATGCTATTTGAAATTAATGATGAGATATGAAATGTCTCTGTAGTCAGACAGTTTCTGTTTAAATTTTGTGTGTACCTTAGGTCTTTTACTCAAATTGTCTATGTCACAAATTCTTCATATGCAAGATAGTGACATTTAAACCACATACCTCCAAATATAATACAACACAGAATTGTATTTGTCATTAATTAGATAATGCATGTAAATAATGCAAAACACTAACTGCACATAATAATCAACAATAATAGTAATTATACCTATGTATTTTTTTTCTTATTATAATAATTTTACCCCAATTGCATTTTAATGAATTAATGGTAAACACAAAGGCAATAGAAAAAACAAAGGGTCACACTGGTGATAATACAGACTCTTTCTTCTCAGATTGAATTTCTCAGCTAGAAATTTTTTATTTTATTTTATTTTATTTTTTATTTCAGCATATTATGGGGGTACAAATATTGCCGTTACATATATTGCCCATGCCTCCCTCCCCCCTCGAGGCAGAGCCTCAAGCATG
>VBSM01000272.1:67323613-67363057 GCA_008086735.1 Cheirogaleus medius
ATTGTAGTTTTGATTTGCATTTCCCTGATGATTAGAGATGTTGATCATTTTTTCCTATGTAAATGATTCCTCACTTTTCAGCTTTACTCTACTAAGGAAAAGTTGTCCTGAATCAGTTTATTCACATTTAATGTGATAACACAGTAACCTAAAGTACTTAATTTGCCTGAAAATTAAAGCAATTCACCTTTTTCTCACCATCTAGTTTGGTGTGATGATAACTTTTTTTCTTATCCTTTCCTCAACTATAGGAATCATTCATATGTCAGCTCTTACCTATAGAATCCTCTTTCTGTAAAAGTCAAGGCAATTCTGAGCTTTAATGTTACTCTATCACATGGAACTCAATAGTTAAATATGTTAGCCTGTTGAGACAGATAGTAACCCATACGTTTAATATACTTTTAGTTTTCCATATCCCTGCTTCTGATTTACCTATACCTAAATGTTTCTATTAAAGTAATGTGCCTATACTGGTATATATGCAAGAATCACAGATATTTACACAATCATATGGAGTAGGAAACAATCTCAGATCTATGGACAGCACTGTCTTGTTTGGCATAGATTTTTACTTATTTGAAAAATCACAAGCATGGAATTTTTTGCATATGAAAAGTAGTTTCTATGTGGTAATTCAAATAGTGGGGAAATGAGGACTGAAATTCATAATTTCAGCTAAATATCACAACTCATTCTTGGAGTTCAGTTTCAAGACAACCATGAAGGTACAGAGCTATACTGAGACTGCCTCCTAATCCAACTAACTCCCTTCTTGTTCTTATTTTAGTCTATGCTTCGTCATCACTGATCTATTATGACACTGTAATCTTTTCGTAATTTTCTCAGCTATTATCTTTAAATTTTCTGGATTGAGATTACCTAAAATGTTCAATGAAATTAAAGATCTTGCAAGTAACCAAACTTTCATTCTTACCAAATATTAGTCATAATTCTATAGAAATGTCAATGACTCCAGGGTTCATAAGCTCAGAATTTAATAGATATGATCCTGTCAAATCTATTTTGGTACTGAAAGCCATACCCTTGTTTGTTTCACAAAATCCAATCCTCCTTCCAGCAAAATCTTGTCCGCTTTTGTATCATTAAAAACCTAATGGAGCTAAAAGATGTTAATTTTTGTTTAACTTATATTAATTGTATTATTCTTTCAACTTTCCTATAAACCCAAAAAATTAAATATTAAGGAACATAAGAAACATAGTTTATAGAAACTAAGTGAATGATTATGGAAACAAAATATAGGTCAATTTAATTACATCTAATATTCATCAAATATTTTCTAGATATAAGATATTGCTCTAAGAATTATTACAAATGGTAGACTAAGAGTGCCGTAACGAGATTAAATCCAGAATTAGAGACTGATAGGTACACGACTATTAAATGGTTATAATTGCTATAATGGACTTCATTAAAAGAGAAGAGCAAAGAAAAAATTCCAACATATCTCACAGAGTAGGTGTACTCATTTGTTGAGTAAGTTTAATTAGTGATAAAATAATCTATATGATCAAAGTCAAAATGCTAAAGGACACTTAAGAACAATTTAAGCTCTAGTAAAAAAACAATTTCACAACATCACACAGCTTTCTCTTTAAATTAAAAAGGGCTCTGTGTGGGTGTGTATGAGACATATATACATAGAGAGAGAGAGAAAGAGAGAAAGAAAGAGAGACGAAAGGGGGAATGTTTAGGGGACAAAAGTGCGTCGGAATTAAAGGTAGTGATAAATAGTGATAAATATATATTTGGAAGTAAAAGAACAAAATGAAAATAGCTTGAAGTAGGATATTATTGAAAACTCAGGTGAAAATGGTAAGATAATCCTCACATTTTTTTTTTTTTTTTTTTTTTTTTTAGAGACGGGGTCTCGCTCTTGGTCAGGCTGGTTTCGAACTCCTGACCTTGAGCTATCCACCCGCCTCGGCCTCCCAGAGTGCTAGGATTACAGGCGTGAGCCACCACGCCCGGCCCTAATCCTCACATTTTATATATCTTATTTCCAATAATTTTTGTGCATTTGTAATTGTCTTTCCTATGTCCATGATTCCAGAACAAGCAGTTCCATAAGACTCTTCTTTGGAAGAATGTTTCTTTCCCAAGATTCTTTTTCTTTCTCCCTTCCTGTCTTCAACAAAAATTGCACTATATTTATTTCCATTCTGCTATATCCTGCGTCTACCAATAGCCTGATAATTTATTTTAAACAAAAGAATTAGTATTTAAAATGATGTTGTTAATAGTTCCATATGGAAACAACAGCAGGATAAATTTCTGAGAGTCATCCTTCTGTAGAATAGAAGAAAAATGTTGCTGATAAAAATAAAAGTGTGGGTGTGTAGACTCTCTCTGGAAATAAGGAGTATGGGTAAAATGATACAATTTAATATTCATCTGACCTTAAGTAAATAATGTAATCTTTAATAATGTTTTGAAAACAGGCTCAAAGACATGAAGCAAATTGCCCATGACTATAGAGCTAGCATTTGATAAAGATAAACTTAAATGTTATTGTGATGATTTATGACAAATTTCCGATCCTTCTTTGATTCTTCCTTCTTTAATTCTTATAATGCTTTTGCCAATCTTTTAAAATTGTCTTCCATACTTTCAATCTAACATATTTATTTACTACCTCCTACGGACAAGGCACTGTGCTAGGAAATTGGGTTTATTGTGAATAATTGCATATATTTGGTTCCTGCTCTAATGACACTCAGATCACTAAGCTCCACTAAGTTTCCCTAAGGAACCTGGTGGGGTAGACAGACATTAAAAATAACACAAATAACATATATATTGTTTAATATGTGACACATGTCTTGAGACAAGCTAATGACATATGAAAGAGTGTACAGGGGGAATTACATCTGGTTTTTAGGATCATAGAAAATCTCTATAATAGAAAGATATTTACACTAACTGCAAGTGAAAGCCACAAAGCCAATTCAGCTTTGATTTTTTTCATAAAAAACAATGTTTTTAAGCAAATATTACATGCCTTATGTGGTAGCAGTGTTTGGAATACAATGACAACGACATTGAACCTGGATAGAAAAAGATACAGTGACAAAAAATCTGATAAAACTGTAGGTAAAACTAAGCAATATTTAATGAATAAAAATAATAATTGCCAGTACAAATTTATGAAACAAGCATTTTAGGTGATTCTAAAAAATCTGTATAATATTATAGAATGCTCGGTTAAGTATAACAGCTTTCTTATACAGAATGGCAAGAGTTATATTAATAAATTTTAATGTTATTTAAGATAAGAAACTAGAAGAAAATTTGCAGCGAAAGAGTCAAATAAAGTGGATATATAACTTTAAATTCATTTTAGAAAAAATACAATTGAAATAACTATAATTTCAAAAGATGGAAAATTAAAAAAAGACATACAAAAGAAGGGCTACACTGAAATCTTAAAAATACTTGGTGAGATAAAACTAATCATATCAGTAATAATAAAAATATAAATGTAATTATTTTATTCAACTAGAAGTAAAAGATTCCAAAATTTGATTTAAAAAGACCTGATGAACTATATGGTATTCAACACAGAAATGCAACATAAAAATTCCTAAAGTTTGGTGGAGAGAAAAGAAGAAACAAAGACATACCAAGAAAACTAAAGGAAAAAAGTGTATATTACCCATTTAATAACACATGTTCCATATATGTATAATATATATGATGAAAATGAGTTATGCAGAAAAGCATTATTAGAAATAGTTTCACATCATGTTATGATAATAAATTTATAATTAACTAGGAAGACACAGCAATTCTAAATATGTTTATCCTATATCTTTTTTAAAAGTTTTCACAGAATTATGAGAAAAATTAATAAACCCATAATCATAGTAAGTGGTATTTAAAAATTTCTCTTTTTAGTGGCAAGAATAGAGGACTACACCAAAAAAAAGCTCACCCATTTATTTCAAGTTTTTGAGAATTATTTGTCAAAATCTAATTATGTTCTAGTGGCCTGTTGGCTCACTCCTGTAATCTTAGCACTTAGGGAGGTCACAGTGGGAGGATTGCTTGAGGTCAGGAATATGAGACTGGCTTGAGCAAGAATGAGAACCTGTCTCTACAAAAACAGAAAAATTAGCTGGATATGAGGTGATGGCAGGCACCTGTAGTCTCAGCTACTAGGGAGGCTAAGGCAGGAGGATCACTTGAACCCAAGAGTTTGAGGCTGCAGTAAGCTTAATGTGGGCAACAGAGAAAGACTCCATGTCAAAAAGAAATGCAAGAAAGAAAGAAACCAATTATATGCACTAGGCAATAAATATTTTTAAAGAAATTTCAATTAATCACCATCAGTTGTATCATTTACCTAACCATAATTTAGTAAAAGGGGAAAGATTTATATGATCTGAAGAAAAGCCAGAATATCTAACCACAATATAATTTAATTAGCTTAAAAGTCAAATCGAAAAACTGTATATTATATTAATTAATATGTTTTCAAGTTAAAAACATAAGTTTAAACAACACAAAGGTCAAAATAGAATCATAGCAAAGTAAGATCTTGAGGTCTTCAATATTAAAGAATAAGAACAAATGAAAATACAATTTATCAACTTATAGTATACCTCATAAAACAGTGTATTGGTTGAAATATGTACCCATAAATGTTTATGTTTGACCACAATAAAGGCTGACTATGAACGAGCTCACTATCTCAAGGTGAGCAAACAAAATGCAAGTAACAAAAAACATGAAAAAAGACACCTCAAAAAGAAAAACAGGGATGATTTGCAAACAAAATTTTATTTTGAAAAGTCTAATAAAATAGCCAACTTCAAAGATTACTTAATAATAGAGAAATAAAAATATAACAATTGAATGTGGCTGTAATGATAGAAATATAAATTAAAATGTTATTTGTGACTGTTTGAATAATTTTATTCTATTAAATTTAAAATCTTAGGTAACATATAAAATTACCTGGACAAAGTATAACTTGCCACAACTAACTGAAAAAAATAGAAATCCTGGCTAGATTTTTACAATTAAAGTCATTTAAGCAAAACTTAGAAATCGACACATTAAAAAAAAAAGACAAAGAAAGAAACAAAAATAGCTATAGATGCTGACATGGGAGAGTTCCGGGAAACATTGGAATTCTCACTGACTTCAACACAAAATCACTGGTTAAAGAACAGCAGAGGAAATTCCCATAAATTAATTTTACTTTGTCAGTCTTGGGTTGATACCAACATAGTTAAAATAAGATAAAAAATTGCCAACTAATCTCATTTGTGAGCATAGATGCAAAGATTTCAAAAAAATAGAAACAAACCAATTGCACCTGTGCGTGTGCTGCACGCACACACTTATTTGTGTTGGGAAAATGTGATTGAGGAATTAATGAAATGTGGCTCATAAGATCATTATTTTATTGTATTGCTCAATATTACTATATTAAAGACAGAAACAGGAGTTTGCAGGGTTTTGCCCTGAAAGAATACGTGAACTCAATGGTTCATGTATTAGAGCCTGCTATCATGGGAGAGATCTCAAATCTCCAGTAGGGATGTTTTCCAGGCTGCTATCATGGGAGAGATCTCAAATCTCCTGTAGGGATGTTTTCCAGGAAGGCTTCCAGGTATCTCAAAATCTGTGAGCTTCTCTGTGTCTTGGAAGACGAGGCAAGGCAAATATGGCCCACAGGATGGGAGCCGGAGACGAGTGCCCTTTGTCCAGAAATGCGGCCTGGTGGTTATAAACAACCTGTTTTATAGAGTTGGGTTTCTTGCTCTCTCCTGGCAGTCTACTTTTAAGTCCACAATAACTAATTGAAGAAATATAGAGTCATTATACCTCTTTTTTTATACCTTTGTTAATTGACAACTACCTCTTAGAACATAGAAGTTAGTCCCTAAAAGACTTTGTACCTGTTTATTCACCTAGATAGATTAGAAGTCCTTTGAGAGGACTTTTGACCCCAATCTAGTATCTGTATCCCCTAGCAATTGCATTCCCTGATATGCAAATATGTTACCCTGACAACTGGTTATTGATATCTGTGATTATAAAAACCTGTGTGAATCTAACCATATTGCTGGACATTCACAGGGATATGTCCAGCCTCCTGAGTAACCCCGCTGTTATAGCTGATCTTTTTATATAAAACTATAAACTATACCTTAGTTTCTGTGTATTCTTTTATTCTCTCTATTTCCTGTCAATTTCCTTATCCTCTGTGGTGACCCCTATCTAAGGGACCTGGCTTCATGAGGAGAAGCAGTTGATCTCCTTGTGGGCCTGTCTCATTACTCCCCGACATATTTGGAATGTCCAACCATTAAAATGCAAAAGAAAAATCTTGGAAAACTACATATAAATGGAAAAAATTATCTTAGATAAAGTTTATGTATAAAGACACTGCTGAGTAAAACCATAGGAGATCAAGTGAAGAGATATACTAACTGGTTGAAAGATTGGATATGATTAATATACCAATTTCCTCCACATTATTTTGTAGATTAAATAAAAGAACACTCAAATTTCCAGTAGAGTGTTTTGTAGAAAGTTACAAGACAGTTTTAAAAAATCACTTGGGTAGGCAAAGGACCAAGAATAGCCCAAACAATTGTGAAAAGGAAGAACAAAGTTGGGGACTTATTCTATCTGACTTCATAAATTACTATAAGGATAAAAATATCAAGATGCTGTTGCATTTACAAAAGAATAGACAAATATACCAATATAACAATGTAGGAAGTCCAGAAGTATGCACAAATTTATATTCTTTTTAAGTTGCCAGGCAGCAAGCAAAACAAAACAAAACAAAACACAATGTCAACAATTCATGGTGGAATAACTAAGTATCTAAAAGGAGGGAAAAGAAAACTCAACCCCTACTTTACAACAATGCGAATGAATCTCAAAACCATAATATGCTGAATGAAAGTAGTCGAACACAAAAAATTACCTATTGTACTTTTCCACTGAAATGATATTCTAAAACAGCCAATATAACCTAAGTAGAAATTCGATGCAATTGTTGTTTCCAATAGGGGATTGACTGGAAATAATAGATGTTACTGGATGTTAGAATTATTCAATGTCTTAAGAGGTTTGAGTTACTTAAGTATATGTAATCCATTTCTCAAAACTGATTAAATAGGATGTTTAATATCTGAATATTTCAATCTATACAGATTATATAACTCAATTTAAAAAATTAAGGAACCAGTATCTTTAATTCCATTGGCCAAAAATTAAAAATTTTGCTCAAGATAATAGTCGACTCAATTGTTTGAAACATTGTATATAAAATCTATTTATAATTTATAATTAATGTTATTCTGAATGAATTATTACTTCTCCTTCAAAAAGAAAAATCCGTAACTGCCACATCACAGTTGGAGGTAGTCACAACACCTACTTCTTACCCAGAAAATTGTCAGTGAAAGAAGCAAGCATTTAATTCTATCTTTCCTATAGAAATTGTATTTTAGGATAGCCAAGTATAGAGTATTAGGCAATAACCATTTTATAACTCCTGTTAATACCTGAACTCATGATAATTATTAGCATGTCTGAGATTGGAACACTCAGACATTATGCATCTCTAATGTGATGCAATACAATGGACTTATCACCATTCATGCAATATTCTTGCCCAAAGATGTACAACCTAGATCTAAGAACTAACTTTCAGTTCACAAAATCCATGGGCTATAGAAAAACAAATTATACGATATTGTGAAAAACCAAGTAGACAAATCTAGAATGCAGGACAACCAACCCAGTTTCTTCAATATAATAATGCCATAAAAAAAGGAGGGAAATATATGGAATTTGTTTGGACCTTAATTTCAAGAAACCATTTATAATAATGTAATTTTGACACAATTGGCGTTATTTGGACATAAGATGAGGTCTCAATAATATCAAGTAATAATTGATAATTTTGTTAAAAGTAATAATAGCATTTTGGTTATTGGAAAAATGTCCATATATTATAGAGATGCATGCAACATTATGGAATGTTAAATGACCTGAGGCCTACAATTTGCTTTAAAACATCTCAGACAAAATATGGGGCAAGGACTAGGAATGAGAAAGAAAATCATGTGACAAAATTTGATAATTGTTAAATTAGGATGATGAGTGTACAGAGTTTCTTACACTATTCTATCTCTTTTCTTGTTTACATTTCAAATTTTTCACAATAAAATTTTTAAGGTGAAATTTTATATTTTAAAAATGCCACCAAATGTTCTGCTTAATGGTAAAAATGCTAGAAATATTCTTTTTAACATCTGTAGTAAGACAAGTACGTCTGCTATTCCAACAGCACTGGGGAGTCCCAACCAGTATAACGAAATAGGACACAAGTAAAAGCTCTGAAAAATGTTGAGAAATTACCAAATATATTTTAAATCAAATATTTAAATGTTTACATAAAAGTATACAATATTAATATAATCTATTAAAATTAATAAATTTTAGTAATGTTGCTATATGTAACATGTATGTACAAAATTCAATTTCCTTATATACCAACAATAAATACTAAATAATAATACCATATGCTATCTCAATAAATACATTTAACAAAAATGTGCATGAACTCATATAAAGAAAGAAATTGAAATTTTAATGAAACAGAAAGGATCATAGTAAATTGAGAAATATTAGCTGTTTATAAAAAGGACAACTCTATTTTTAAAAGATGTCTATTCTCCAAGGTTTATCTATGTATTGAAGTCAATCTAATTAAAATTTCATAAAGATTTTCAAACTTCCAACTGATGAAAAATTTTAGGTCAAAAAAATCAAGATCTGAAACAACCAAGAAAATCATGATAATTTTTAAGAAGAAGTTTAGAAGAATTTCTCTATCAGAGATTAAGATTATTTTAGAGATGAAGAAATGAATACAGAGTTCTATTTGTGCAAGGATAGATAGAGCAATCAATGGAATAAAGAAGAAAGTCTAGCAACATGTCTAGACATATGTGAGAATTTGATATATAACACAGGGGCTTTGCAGGTTAATTGAGTAAAAGAATTATTTTTTGAGTGATGTGAGAGAAATATATTTACTTTGGAAAACAATGAATCTCCATCCATAAATAATAGTAAATCTTGGATTGTTAAAAGACATTCATTAGTAACATATGGTATAACATTTTATATTAAAGACAATAGAAACAATGTATGACCTGACCAGACATGGCAAAGATTCTGAATTCTATTTAAAATGAGACAGGAACCCACTGAATATATTTTGCAGAGTTATGACATAATATGAGTTACATTTTAAGAAGTTCATTTTTGCTGCTCTGTGGAGAACTAGATGAATGAAACAGGAGAAGGAATAGTGAAGACAGGAGATTCCCAACAGTCCAGGTAAAAATGATGGTTGTATTTCAGTGTAGTAGTGGAATGGTCACATTGAATTTTTTGTTGTTTAGGGACAGAGTCTCTATTGGCTGGGATGGAGCACTGTGACATGATCATAGCTCACTACAGCCTTCCAAGTATTCATGGCTGAGACTATAGGCATGCATCACCATGCCCAGCTAATTTTTTAAAATTTTTTTAGAGATGAGGTCTTATTATGTTGCCTAGGCTGGTCTCAAACTCCTGGTCTCAAGGAATACTCCAATGTCGGCCTCTCAAATTGCAAGGATTGCAGGTATAACTCATCACTGAAGTTATTTTTTAAAAGTCAATTTATGATATTTTCCATATTCATATAATATGATTATGTTGAGCGTGCTTTTGGAATGCTATTATTATAAATTAGATATATTACAATATAGCTATCTTAAAAGACAAGATCATTTTAACTTTATTTAATCATATAAAGTAGACATTTTAATGGGTGTTGTATCTTTTATTTCTAAAGTGAAATTCAACTTTCAATTTCATATTGGAATTATCTTGTAATAATATTTTTACTATGCAAGTATTTTCATTAATGATTGGTATCATTAGACTACATCTTCTTTATTTTTTACAAAATATGTGCATAAGAATTGCTAATATTCCTAAGAAAATCCCATGATTTATTAGGCCACTGAATTATGTCCTCACCCCACCAATCAAGACTTCTTTGTTTCTCTAAGAGAGATGTATCATTATCATTGTGGTGGTGGTAGTTATTTTGTCACAGTGCATAAATCTGTGGGTGGTAGTGACATGAAGCCACAACATACAGTCCAGAGTAGAGTTTATCAAGATTCTGACTCTGAATGGCTTTGTACATTGGCATTTATGGGAGCACATTAAGAAACTGGAAAATTCAGCCAAAATGTCTTTTCAGATATAGAGATAAATAAAATACTCTAATTTCAATACAACTTCTTTAGTTATCAGACAAAAACTTGTTTTAGATGCTTCCCCACATCTCTTGACTCTCTTTTTTATGCTGTTGCAATTATTTATATATTTTTGCTGGTATTCACATATCTAAAATATAAGGCTCTAGTATCTTCCAGGACCTGTTACAGGGTGTGTACAATTGGCAGTAACTTAGATGTACATGATCCATGAATTTTCTGAGTAAATTCGACTGATCATTGCACATTTTTAGGAAGCCACATATCCTAGCTTATACTTCTGTATCAAAACTCACTTCCAGGGTAATATTTAATATTAATCTCTCAATACTTGATGTGTCATCATTTGCCTTTGAACTTCATCTTTAATGGTAAAATTGAAAACTTTAACCCTTCAAAATATATAGTACAATACAAAGATTAGTTTTTTTAAAATTGAGAATCCATATACAAATCAATCTTTTTAAGATTACTTTAATTCAGGCATCTCCGAAATACTTAGATTCCCAAGCTGGAAACTTTATGAAGTAGATTCAATAGCATCCTCAGTTTTCTCACATATAAATAGTATATCATATGGTTGAACTCAGACTTTTGTAAGGTTCTTTGTTTTTTCAGACTGATTTATTTATTATTGTTTAGCATTTTATTTTTAATTTGTATGGATACATAATAGCTATACATATTTATGGGGTAGATGTGATGTTTTAATACATGCACACAATTTGTAATGATCATATTAGGGTAATTGGGGTATCCATCACCTCAAGTATTTATTATTTCTTTGTGTTAGGAATTTTCCAATTTCCAACTTTCTTTATCTTGAAACATATAGGAAATTACTGTTAACTATAATTGCCCTATTATGCTACTGAGCACTAGATCTTATTCTTTTTCTCTAATTGTATTTTTTGTACTCATTAATTATCTCTTCTTTATCCACCCCCGTCCCCCACAACTACCCTTCCCAGCCTCTGATAAGTACCATTCTATTTTCTAACTCCATGAGTGAAATTCTTATTCTTCTTTTATGTTTTCAGCTCCCACGTATTAGTGATAACATGCAATACCACCACACCACTCTGAAAAATACCCAGTCTCATCTGTAAGGTTCTTTATAATTTCAAAATCTTATAATTTTATCATTAATACAAGATTCAGTTATCTATTTCTTGAAACAAAGTGAATTTTAAAAGAAAGACAGTAGGCCAGTTAGAAAATATAACAAAATATGTGTTTCCAAAAGGAAGAATATTGTGGCTGAACAAGTTCTCTTTTAATTTAACTCAAGTCAGAGATAATATTAAATAATTGAGAGTGGCCATATATAATGTTAGCAGGCAGTATGACTATTGGTATATATGTAAATATGTGATAATGATTCCACTTGATTTAAACATATTTTTTCCAGGTATTTTATTTTAATTTAATTTTTTTTAATTTTTTTATTTTCTTTTTATTTTTTATTTTTTTTTAATTTCAGCATATTATGGGGGTACAAATATTACGGTTATGTATACCTAGGAATATATTTAACTAAGGAGGTAAAAGACCTCTACAGGGAGAACTATGAAACACTGAAGAAGGGAATAGCAGAGGATGTAAACAGGTAGAAGAATATGCCTTATTTTAATTTTAAATATAACAAATTTAATATTTTAGTAAAATGTGACATAATTTTCTTAAATATTCTTATAAAAAGTTGTGAGAAATTTTAACTGCTTAAATAAATAGGTTAATATGATCAGTTAGTTGAATAGAATGATTTTTCTTTGTATGATAGTTATGTTTACCTGCCTGCACAAGTGAAATCATTTTAATTATTCTTTTAATAATCAGATTAGTGTAAGGGGCTGTAATGTCCAGAAAGTAACCAGCCATGTAAACATTCTCATTATATCAACAATGGCTGGATAATTTCAAGACAGACCTCTTATGTCTGGGAACTTATTAATTTTGGTAACATTTTTATGTTTTTATTTCTTCCTCAAAATTAGTTTCAAACTAATATCTATGGTAGTTTAAAAACCTCTAGTAGTTAAAAATTTAATACTTTGGTTTTGACTATTTAATGCATTATTAGGTTCGAAAATATATTTTTTATGCTTGTTTTTATTATATTACTACTAATAATCATATTTAAAATATTATAGATATCCTAAAACCTCTTCCTTGAAAAAGATTTAATAGAAAAATTTAAAACAGATTATAACCATATGTGGTTATCATTTCTACCCAGAACATTCCTTGAGGTACTGGAAGGTAGCCACCTGCATTGGTAGTGTCATAGCTTTACCCTCTAACCGTTTCTAATTATAATATTTTTATTAAGGTTAACTACAAATGTTTCCAAAAATTGGAAGAGATCATAGAGAAAATTTGATCAATCTCTTTACACAATGAAGTTCTGTAGACCACATGAATTTAAGGTTTGTCATTGTCATATGGTTAGTTTGTCATATGGTCAGTTAAGACTGGAGTCAGCACATAGACATAGCTCTTAACTAAAATAAAATTTAAAATAAGTCATTATTGCATTTTAGATAATATATTTACATAATGGAATTATTTATAACTAAACTTTTAATTATTTGATGAAAGATCTGCTTAATTGTAGGCATATGCATATATGAATACACACACTGTTTATGCATTAGTCATATCTTAGGTATTCCAGTTCACTTTTTTTCATTCTTAGAAGAACGAATATTCCTTGCCCACAGTAATAAGGATCATTTAAATTTTTCTGATCTAATAATTTTATTTTATCTTGAGTACCTTTTCTGTGAATCATTTTGAATTTACATATTAAATTATGATATTCAGGGAAGGCAATTTTCATCTATTTTCTAAGGAGATGAGCTCCATGTAAAGGCAGGACACATTGTACAAAGAAAGCTTTATACTAATGTATATAAGGGAGGAAATGAACAAGAAGGTATTAGCACATAAACTGTCCCAAAAATGCATTTATAAAATATTGATTAATTATAATTATACATGAATTAGTAAGCAACTAGTAGTGGAATCTTTTACAACAAGGAATTGTCAGCATTTTGCATCTCATCTCTTAGCATGTTTACTAACTGTATCTAAAGAAAGGCTTCTTCCAAATGTATTATATTTTTAATATACTTACTTTTGACATAGTTCATAAATATTGTCCTCTTTTCATTGGTTAAGTACATTTTATGGTTTATCTTATGTCTGTCTATGTGTTTTACTACTCATTTGGAGACTAAAAAGATAAAACACAACAGAAAAAGTACTAAGTGTTATTCCTTGAATCTGATTTATCTTCATATTGCAACTTCTACAACACTAAGTATGAACAAGTAAAAGTCCTTTACGTTAATGAAAACCAACTGTATACTGTGAGGAGAAATATATTTTTAAAAATCCTGCTAGAGAAAATATGAACATTTAAGTCATTTAGGCTTCTCTTACATACCATTGGCCTGAAGACTAGATAATTAAACTGAAATTACCTTGAGATGAATGACAATTGCTTTTTAAATGATACCAAAAATAATTTAAATTAAAAGGTATGCAAAAATTAACTCATGATGCAGTCAGAATCATAATACATAATGTCTATGTACTTATTCAATGTAGAAATACACGTTATCACCAATTGGACAAGTACTCCTCCAATTCATACTGGAAATTTTCCAAATAAATATACTCTATATATTCATAATATTTCATATTCCTTTGTTGGAATCTCTAATTATAAGCTAAAACCCACCTATGATGTCTTCTCCATACTCTTCTTAGTTCTGTCCTAAGAGCTATACAAACTAAATTGATTTCCAGATTGTATCCCTTCAATATTTGAAAACACTTCTGTTTTCTCTCAGATTCCATAAGATGAATATCTTTAGTGGTCTTGGTTGCTTTCTCTGCCCCCATTATCCATTCTCAACTTCTTTCTTCATGATAGAACTTTAATTTTTTCCAACTATCTACTTTTTTTCATGCAGCTTATGTTTGCCAAAAGAAGTGAACACCATCTACAGGTCCTGAGTTTTGGTATGACCAAAATAATCATAGGAATTACAATTTCTTTGATAATGATAGATTTCAGAAACCTATACTTAAGTCAATCAGCATTTGTCAGTAACCTGAACAAAGTTATGGATTCACGTTTGGACACCTGACCTAAGCCCAATCATAGAGAAGTAAGAAAGTATATAGTCTAACTTGCCATAGCAGCAAGCTATGAGCAAAAGGAGAACCAACCTCATTGGTTGATAACCCCAAGGGTATTAAGTTAAGATCATGACTTTATTGAATCACTGACTGATTCACAGATTGAAATCTGCTGTACCTCTGAACTGTTGGTTAGGATGAGATTACAGAATAAGGTAGTTTGAGATTTTTTCTCCTTACTACTTTCTTTAAAAATTATGTATTTATATTTGAGTGTGTATCTCTTCTGAATAAAAAGAATAATTGAAATTTTAACTTCTACAAAAAGAGATAAACACAACTTGATTTGGAAAAGAGAATAAAGTAGATTAGTGATGTTCATATGCTTCAGGAAACAATACATGGAATTACATGTCACTAATGGATTAGTCATTTTCAAGACCTAAAAAAGTGCAAGCAATTCAAAAAAATGTTCACAAATCATTTTGTCCATCAACATAATATGTAAAAGCAATTCCATTTTTCTATTCATGCTGTTTTCCCCACATAGACATTTCTCCACAGTGAAATTCATGGTGGTTAGAAATGAGTGCAGAACACTGCCACCCTAAAATTCCATTCTCACTGACAACCCATAAGTCTTATTCCTTTAAATTGAGATATTGGGACACTTTGTTAATATGTTAAAATCTTATCATAGAGGGATACGTGTATCACTCAGTAATCCCTGTTCTTAAACCATTTTATCAGTAAAATTAGCTAGTCAGCCACTTAACTTAAATAAAAGCCCAAAAGGAAATTGTTACCTATGTCTCATTTTTTTTCCAGGTCCATCTGTTTTACTAAGTATTAAAGCCTACAGAGTGTTGTGGATTTAGTATTAAAAATATAAATGACTTGGATAAATATGTATTAGGATTCACTTACTTTAAGAGATATGTGTTCCTTATATCAAGAAGCCAGACGGACATTATGTTTATGTGGTGGCTACTAAAAACTTAAGAATCCTCACTATTCTTTAATAAGTCCAGTAATTTATTTTTAAAAACTCTTTTAGTTTACTGTATATAAGAGCCAAAGTATATTTATATAATCTTTTGAGGCTTTTATATCCTTTGCTTGGATACCAAAATTGTTCATGCATAAGCACTTTAATGTACTTCCAATGTTTTAGCTTGATTTTGTTCTTCTCATGGCTGAGCAAACAGCTCATTTGCTTTTTAGAGTCTTTAATGTTTTTGTTGGCAAATTTCTTCCAGTTATGGGTTTCATTTTTTCATTACTTTTATTTGTAATCACTAGAAATGATACATTAGAAATGAAAGAAATAATGTTTCTGGTCAATATTTTTAAGAAACAAAGTATATTTTTATTTAAAAAGTTAAGTTCATGAATTGTGTTTTATAATTCTACTTCCTCAAGTTTCCTAGAACCCTAGGATATGAAAAAAAGAGAAATTTAAAAATAATCTGAATAAATATTCCTTTTTTTGGAGTTTTGAAAATGGAGAAATATTATAGAAGGTGAGTTATTCATTTATATCCATCCTCTTTGTCAATAACAGAGCTAGAACATTTAGGGTAACTCAGTTTCCAGTGCTATTTCACTACTATATCAGTTATCTATTGCAATAATAATGCTATGTAACAAACCACTAACCAATAAACATTCATTTTTTTAAACAGTAAACATTTATTAGTTTACTAGTCTATAGGTCATCTGAGTCATGTTTTTTCTGTTCTGGGCTGGGCTCAACTGTCCCATCTGTGCTTGATTCTGAATTTATGTTCAACTGGTAAGCTGGCTGAAGGCAGGCTTTCATGTCTTGACTTCAATCTCTCACATCGCTGGGGACTAGTCTGGACCAGTTTGATTGACTGTGTCCCATGTGATCTTTCCTCCTTCATTAGGCTAGCTCAGGCTTTTTCACATAATAGAGGCAGCATTGTAAAAGTACAACTGAATGCACACAAAGGCCTCTTGAGGCCTCAGTTTATAACTCATATACTCTCACTTCTGCTGCCAGTCACAGAGCCAACTCGAATTCAAAGAATGAGAAAATAAGGTTCATTTCTTGATGGAGAAAAAGCAAAGACATTGCAAATGTGTGCATAGAAGGAGAGTTAAGAATCTGTTCATACTTGCAATCACTCTACTACAAATATCACGAATCTATTCATTCTTCTCCATTTCTATTCCTTGAAAACTCTCTTTATCCTCTTCTTCTACATAACCTACAGAATGGTATCATCCATCTCCAAGTTCTCAGTCTTTTACTAACACATGCAGTGCTTACAAATTACTGTTTCATGGTGTGCTTTTGATTATATTCTATGACGTGACTCGTCTTTCTGGAAATCTGATTTTTATGTTCTCAATACAATGCCATGACTATTATACTACAAGACATTTGATTAATTAATTATAATGCAATTATTTTAATATAAAATATTAAAAAGGTATTTTTAAAAGAAGTTTTATTTTATCTGACAGATAAATTAGAGCTTTTCCAAGCTGGCATCAGCCAGAGCACTGAGGTTGTCTTTGAAATGGAAACCAATTGTCAAGCCTTCCTAAGTTGCCTCTGTCTTCATAATTGTGGCACTGATATCCTTTTTGCCTAGATACAACCCTCTTGAGTTCCAATTCATGCATATATTCCTTGAAAAAAGTAAACCGTCCACTCTTTCAAGCTTAAATTCTAAAAGAGAAAAATGACAATAAAAATATATTATCAAGTAGTTATAAATTCCATAAAAAGAAATAACATTTTATTAGGGGAAAGACAGAAATCTCATTTTGCCATAAATTGGCTACTGTGATAAGACATCGGGTTAGTGAGAAAGCTGTAAGACCTTCAAGTCTGCTCCATATCACTATAATAGTACTCAAGTGTCTTTGGAGTTAGAAAGACCTAGATTCAAATCCCATCACCATGGTTGACTGGGTGTGTGACCTTGAAAACCTCACATAACCTCTGTGAACTTTAGTTTCTTTATTCATAAAATATGATTGTTTGAAAATATCTTGTGGGATAAAGTGGTGCTTAACCAAGGCTTATCAATTAGACTGTCTATCAGAATGCCTTCCTTATAACAGGGGCTTCAGAAATGTTTGCCATTTTATAGACTATATTAATGCTCAAAACTAGATACATCTGAGGAAAATATAGATTCTATTCTGAGGCTTGAAGTCTCTTGTGTAAATTTTATCAAGGATCGGGTATACATTTATGAAGTTCTTGTGTTCCTCTTTGTCTTATATCCAGCATTTTCTCCTACTCCTGTAGCATGTTATTTCTTTAAAACTTTCCCTAAAGCTTCTCTGAGATTGATGAATGGTCAGTGTCACTGTTATGTTAAGAGCACCAACTTTAGAGGCAATCCAGCTGGTTTTCATTCTAGATCTGCTATGTACTGGCTCTGCACTTGGGGCAAAATCACTCAGTACATCTGTATTTAAGTTTCCAAAACAGGAAATAGAGGGATAAAAATAGCGCCTACATTATGAAGCTGATGTGAATATAAACAACTCAATATGTTTTAAAGCACATAAATCAGTACGTGACACATTAGGATTCCTCCATCTTGTGTGTTCTTATTATTCTTATTTAAAATAAAGAATTGGAAAACAGATTAAAGGTAAAACTTTGAAGGTTCATAGAGACATATTTGTTTAATGAACATAACAACATAGAATGTATACTAAATTAATATATTACAAATGACATTTTGAACTATTTTATCAGTGATAGTCATTAATGGTTACTGAAAATTTTGCTTCTGTTTACTATCACTTGATCACTTAAGGAAGTGATCACCATACATATTTTACCTCTCCAACTTATTGTGAATTTTCTCATTACTGATGCACGTCAGAGACCTCAGATAATGGGAAAGCTGGACAAAGCATCGGAAGGAACACGCAACACTTAACCTTGTCTACTACATCTCAGTCAGGTCTGCTTGCACACTTTCTGCTCTCCATGACACTAACCAGAAAGGAAAAGAGAAAGAAGAGAAAGGTATAAATCCAGAGTTCCTATGAATTCAAAAAGCAGAGGCAGTAGAAGATAAAACAGGAATTCTAACAAAATACATAAGGTATATCAATTTGTTTCGGCCCAGTTTTCAGAGAACACTTTGAGGGACAATTTAAATGATTCTAATAAAAAATCTATGCTATCCCAAACTATTTACTATATATTTTTATTTTCCCCAACATATACATTCTTTCTTTCATGAATACAAAAAAAATGTAAGATTTGTGTTCTTCTCTATCAATTTGAGAATGCTATTTCTGTTCATGTTTCCATTTCACATTTTGCTCCACTGAAGCAGGATGACAGGATTTCTGACAGCTTTGCCAGTCCAGTTACCTGGGTGGCTGTAGTAAACTCAGGCCTTGACTTCCAGAGTTAGAATATCCAGGTCAAGGATGGCTCAGATTATAGCTCTCAGGTGGTATGAAAGTATCTTACCTTATATTAACTGCAAGGAATAGAAAAGAGCACTGAAACCTCCAGGATTTAGGGAATGGAAAACTCAGAAAATTTTTCCATAGATATACACACTAAACTGAGTTGCCATTAGCATTCAAATTCATATATCAAAACACATAATATAGGAATTGAGAGAAAAAAGGTAAACTAGCCCAGAAACAACTTGTGATGTAAATGAGGGAATTAAAGCATGGACATACTGAATTGGGAAACTGCAGCATATAATAAGTACATCTGAATACTTTGGATCTAGTAAATTTTCCGAGGCCATGGAGACACAGCATGAATGGCTTTATTGAACATTAGTGATGGTAGAAAGGACTGAAAGCACTGGAAGGAGGTGGCCTTGAGTAAATAGAAGAGAATAATCATTTATGTACATATATAACTTCCATTAATGCTAATAAGAACTTTGCTTATAAATCTCAGCACAAGGAGAATATATATACATATATATCAACACACATATATATGCATATATATTTACTCTTGAGCTTTCACTAAGTTCACATTTATAGTGATTGTAAACAAGATGTCTTTTAGGTTACTTATAATTTAAATGCATTAATATTTTGGGACATGTAGCTTTTGAAAACTTTCAATCATTAAAGCTTTAAATTCTTAGATAGAATAATTTGCAAACTAATATAACTCTACAGACTTTTCCTTACAAATGAGACTATCAGACTTAAACTAGTCATGTTAGATGGAGAAATCTAGTTTTCACTTTAATATTAAAGATTATGTTTTTCCAAACCTACAAGAGGAAGAAGGATAAAGCAGGCAAGTATGGAGCCCATGGTAGGGAGACCAGAGGGAAGGGAGGGAGGAGAAGAACAAGCAGAAGGAGAATGCAAGAAACCTGAAAGCATAATAGCACAACAGCAGTTTTGGCAGACAATGAGATCCTCAAGAATCAATCCTTCTTGTCTTCTTTCCCTTGAATCTGACACTTTGGGCAATGCCAGGTCCAGGGCAGGTGAACAAAGCATGCTTATTAAACTACCCTAAATTGACAGTGTGACAAAGTTTATTACTGATATAAATCATGCCTTCACCAGTTTTTCTATTCTCTGGAGATTTTATAGAGAATAAATGATAATAAAATACTTTTTAAGTTCATTTGAGTTGAAAATTATCCTGAAGTTGTTTCAAATCAAGGGTGCTCTGATCTGTAGGGTAAAAAAAAAATAATTGTAATAATACTAAGAAAGGCTTGGAGATTGTGGACTTGGGATAGCCATGCTAGTATTTTCATCAGTCTCCTAAATGTAATGCAACCTTTACTGTGCATACGTCATATTTCTGGAACAAAGTCACATACAAATACAATTGGTAAATTAGTGTTTAAGAGACAGCAGATAAATTAAAACTTTGCAGCTTGTGAATGCCAAGGTAAGGAAAGTCCCCTCTCCTTTCCTTCCTTCTTTTCTTCCTTCCTTCTAATACGCAATTAATGATGAGACTATATGCTAGAAAATGTGGTATGCTGGGACCTGGCACCTCTAACACAACACTTGGGACAATTATCTGTTTATTTATTAATCTCCCTCACTCTCAGAAACTCATCTATCTCTGCTTCTCACAAATATTTGTTTAATTGAATTGAATCAATAGTTCATAAGTTCCTATGCCAGAAAAAATGTATGCATTACAAGATTTAAAGGTTGAAAGACAATGAAGGATGAAAAAACAACATGATCTCCAGCCTCACATAGTTTACATTCTAAAAGATAGAAGAGCCAATGAAACAAAAATACAAATAGCTAAAGAAATTACAAATTGCATCTGTTGCAATGTAGAAAAACAACCAGGCCTCAATAATAGGAAAAATATTAATTGATTGGTAGTTAATTGGACTTAATAAAAATTAAATTAAGGTTTTAGCATTGTCTTTATAAATATATTAGGAAATTCTCTTAAAAAGAAACTAGAGTACAATTTCTTCCCTCAGGGAGATTTCACAATTTAATTTTGAACAGAAAAACTTACACAAGCAACCCTAATATAAGGCAATATAGTACACAAATCTTTGAACACAGTATCAGACTATACAAAGGTTTAATCAAAGTGCTATGAAACAGTAGAAGGAAAGATTTATTCCAGTAGAGGAAATAACTTGTCAACAGATATGTTAATGAGAAGCAAGAGATCGTGCAAGGGTTAGAACAAGAGACAAAGCCCAGAAATTTTGCCATAGTAGACTAACTTTGAAAGAGAAATACCAGGAAAATGTGTACTAATTCAACTGCCAACAATCTTGAGTTTGCATCATAATTTTGCTTAGGACAAATTCTATTAATAACTAAAATTTTAAATAGAGTGTTTTGTGTGTTACATGACAGTTGACATTCTATATATTTTAATGATAGCAATATATATAAATACTAGATATTTTTATATTTATATCTGACAGCCAGTTATTTGCTAGAAAATTTTGTGACAAAAGCTTAAAGCTAATAGACTTTTCCTGGGACCCATTTTTAAGAGAAATGGAGAAGCATAGCTGTTAAAAAAATATTTGAAATCTTTCTTGATAGACAAGCAAACTTTAGATATAATGTTCACAAAAAAGAAGCAATTAGATAAAATTTCTGATTTTTTTTTTATTACCTCTGTTTAAAGAAAAGGACATGAGAACAAATTGTTGTATATGCCATTTCCTTTGGGAATAGCTGGGAACATTAATGAATATGCCCAAGGTAACTGAATTATATTAGCTAGTTATTCAGAAGTGAAACACCCTAGACAGTCAGTCATTTGTTGATATGCTATCATTAATTTTTCTTTTTTTTTTCTGTCTGGTTTATTACTGACAATTAAAATAATGTATATAAAACCAATACTCTCAAAGTTATTTGATTTCAAAAATTAATTTTGTTTTCTCAAAGGCAAATTAATATAATCTCTAATGGGATTTTTTCTTATTTTCTTTTCTTTTTAATTTTTTCATGTATTTCAGTATTATTTTTGTTGTCTTACATGTTTTAAGCTCTTGATACTAAATTATATTTTAGTAATGTCATTTTTCACATGTATGACATATATTTCTTATAAACCTCAATTCTAGTCCAAAATTCTAACTATCCTAATTCTTCCTAAATATACAATATTAATTTCTTTCTGCTGGATCTACTTTTGGAAAAAAATAGAAAATAGACTATTTTATAAAATAGCAATGAAAGAGGAAGAACCAAAACAACATAATGAATTTGGGTAAGAAATATTGTCACTCTAATAGCATTTCAATGTCTTGCTTCCAAGTCCAAATCAAATATTTAAAATGACTCTTTTCACAATTTTATATTGAAGATTTAACCTATTTTGATTCTATTCTTATCTTTATTGCTATCCACTAGTACTACATTCCCTACTGATTTATTGAGGGTCCTCAAAACAGAGCTGGTACTTTTTTAACAGCATAGTTTTGATTACCATTCCATCAACCAGAATGACATTTCCTGTCCTCTTCTCTTAGAATCAATATATCCATTGTTCAAAACTGGTAATCCATTACTGATTCTTTAAAAGCTTCCCATGTACAATCCAGCCTGAACTGATTACTTAGACTTCTGAGTTTTTATATCAAAGCAAGTTTCAGTCATTGGCAATAAATTGTTTACTGTCAAGTAATATTTCTGCAATTGCTTTTTAGAACTTCCATATAGGTCATTTTTTTGGCACTCTCCAAGTTTGCAAGTATTTATGTCATATCTCCATGTAAGATTTTGTGTGAAAGAAACACACTTTACATATCATTTTTCCCTCAAGAACACAAAACAGCATGCTTAAGATAGGGACTTTATCTTCTTATTTTTTTAAATCTATGAAACTTACTTTGTAGTAATATTTCCATCTATGAAGAAATAAAAAACTGTGATTTCCTTCATTTACTTATTCACATATTCTATCAATATTTACCAACTGCTATTAGTAGACACAAAACATAGGGGATACAAACACTGAAATAAAATGATTTCTACCCTCAATGTATCAGGACAATAGGCAGTTGTTCCTTTTACCTACTACACATAGACCAAACTCACAAGGACTATATCCTTAGCTGTATCTGCTATTCTATAAGATTAGAGGTTGAAACTAAAGTGAATTGAGCATAGGTTAATTTCCATATTCAGGCTACTAAAAAAGATGTTTGGTTTCTAGAGAGGTTGATTTTCCTTTTAATATGTTGATACTTCCATATACAATTATCTAAGTTTCTCCTTGACATCTGTTGGGAAAACTAAATAAAAATAGATACAAATATTTTAAAATAAAATTAACAAAAAGGTCATAATGTAAAAATGTTTGGTAGCATTTTGAGATAAACAATATTTTTATTGGCTTCTGATAGTAACTAAAACATACAGAGTTGAATCAAACACAAATGCACTTTGGGACAGATGATTTCATCACAATAGAATGTTTTCCGTAATTGAAAAAACTAATTCTAAGTGAAGCTAAATTACAAAGTTTAAATATAATCATCAAAAAAACTGGGAAATCTTTGCAAAATTCAAATTGTTATTTTTCTGTTGCTACTTTAAGTGTTATTAGTAATAAAAGTATACATATGTATACACCTGCACACACACATTATATTACTACATCTCATTTTTCTAACTCTTACTATTTTGAAATTTGTATTTCTCAAGATAATTCTCCCTTATATAGTATATTATTTTTTTAATGTTTGGATTGATGTCGAAAGTGTAAACTATGAAATCAGATATTACTGAGTTTTAATTCCAGCTGTCCACCTGTATAGCTAGATAACTGGGGTAAAATTACTAAAATTTTTTAACCTTCAGTTTTGTCAACATTAAAATTATTATAATAAGAAATTTAATTACAAAGATAGAATAGATTGATATGTATATTAACTAGTAAAAAGTCTGGCACTTTTTACTATTATGCACTCAAAAATCATGTTTTTATTATTATAATATGAATTTTAGATATTAAATTAATAACATAAAAATCCTAGACTGAATAAAGGATTATTAATATAATAATCTTTCTTGATCTGTTTTATGAGTATGGCCTTGACTTTTTTTTTCTTATTAAGTGGGATGAATTTCTATTGTGATATCTGCCTTAATCAAAATATTTGAATAATTTTTTATATTATAAAATTTTTACAGGGAAAATTAAACATATGCTTTTATGGATATTGAAGCTATTTTAAAAGTATATTATAAATTGATGTAAAGTGTAAAAGGCTGGAGCATGGGGGGTTTAGGAATAATAGTTCGATATATTCTATCCTATAGTCCTAATTTATTCTCCCAGAATTTTAGAAATTAAATACTTTTGATTTATCTATTACTTTTGTTTTCTCTTATGAATACTACTTTTTCACATTGTTTTTTTTTCTTGTACATTGCATTTACATTAGTTCTCTGAATGCTAAAAAAAAAATTATGAATAAACATTGCATGGAAGAACTGGGATCTACATAATTGTGCTTGCTGGGTACAGATAGACTTCGAAAAAAGCAAGAGTAGTTATCATGAAAAATAAAATTATAATGTTAGACTAGGTCATACTGTGATTGTAAATGTGAAGCCATCACTAGATTCAGAATGAAAACACATTCTTGAAGCTAGATATGTGCATTGATTACTGAAAACACACTTTGGATAAGACTATACTTCTAAATGTTGTTGCCAGCTCTGTGAATTCAATTCCTAGTTTCAGACCAGTAATGTGTGATTATTCCCATTGGTTGATGAGGCAACTGGAGCCCAGAAAGCAGAGGTAGCTTGGCTAGTACACTAACCTGCCTTTTTGATCACAGGAATAGCAGTCCCAAGGGAAAGAAAAAGTGTACAAAACTTAAATTTGTGACTTTTCTTAAAACAATACCAGACTTGATTAAGCTTCTTTGCTACCCAAGTAACAAAGATGAGTTGCTTTTTTAAAAATAAAAATTAACACCTACAACATATCATCATCACTATTTTTATTAATTTCAATTGATTAAGCACCCCACAAGTCCTATAGATCTACACTGGAAAAAAGAAAACCTTCATATAAAGCCTGAACTTGCAATAGACAACGTGTGCTCTTTAGCAGACCTAAATAACTACCTTCCAACATAGGTGCTTTACAGAGCCTCAAAAAACATTCCTTTCTTTCATATGAAGCTTTCTTGGGTTTTTACATGCACAGAATTGTAATGCAATCTTATATGAATGGTGACAGTGCAAAGGAAAATAATCCTTACTAATCCGTTCTAATCTTTTTTTCAAGATTTGAGATTTTGAAATATTTTAGTTATTAAAATTTGTCACTCAAACTTTAATATCTAACTTAACATTTGAATCATCTTCTGAGATATTTAGACAGTTTCCTTTGAAAAAATAAAACAGTACTTTAGGAATTTCTTCAAGTGAAAGGTGAAACAAGGTTAACCAATGTTCAATTCCTGTTCTACAAAGCATGTTATCTTTATTCAAATAATAAAAAAGAATTCTGAAGCCTAAGAAATAGTGCTAAGCAGGAGTCAGTCTGAATATGAAGAGACCCATTAATATCAAAATATATTGCAAAATATCTCATATGTTCTATGGTTTAGAGAAGAAAAGAAGGAACAGCTTTTGTGATTTTTAAAAATAATTTAGGGGATACTAATGTTATTTGTGAGATGGATTAATTGTATCACGCTGAAGTCAGGGCTTTCAGTGTACCCATCACCAGAATAGTGTACACTGTACTCGATATGTAGAGTTTTATCCTTCACTCCCCTTTTGTCCCCCTTCTTAGTTTCCAATGTCCATTACACCTCTTCATGACCATATATATTCCTTGTTTATCCTGACATTTAAGTGAGAGCATGTGGTATTTATTTTTCCATTCCTGAGGTACTTCACTTAGAATAATGGTCTCCAGTTCCATACAAATTGCTGCAAAAGATAATATTTCATTCCTTTCAGTGGCTGAGTCGTACTCCATGGTATATACAGAGCACATTTTCTTTATCCACTCATCAGTTGATGGGCACTTAAGTTGGATCCATGTCTTTAAAATTGTGAATCGTGCAGCGATAAACATTCAAGAGCAGGTGTCTTTTTGATATAATGATTTATTTTTCTTTGAATAGATATCCAGTAGTGAGATTGCTGGATTGAAGAGTAGGTCTGCATTTATTTCTTTGGGGAATGTCCATACTGCTTTCAATAACAGTTAGACTAGTTTAAATTCCTACAGTGTATAAGAATTACATTTTCATTACAACCACATGATCTTTTGGTTTTGACTTTTTAATAATGGCAATTCTGACAGGGGTAAGGTGGTATCTCATTGTGATTTTAATTTGCATTTCCCTGATAATTAGTGCTGTAGAACATTTTTCATATGTTTTTTGGCTTATGTCCCTTTGTCATTCAGTTTGAGGAATCTTTTGATTTCCATCTTAATTTCATTATTGACCCAAGAATCATTTAGCAGCAGGTTGTTTAATTTCCATTTCTACTTTGTGTAGATTTGAGTATTTCTTTTGGGTGCTTTTATATTGGTGGGTATTGCTTGTTCATTTCCATGTTTAGAGCCCTTTCAAGCATTTTCAGTAGGGCAGGTCTAGTGGTGAAAAATTCCCTTAGTGTTTGCTTATCTGGGAAAGACTTTATTTCTCCTTTGTTTATAAAACTTAGTTTTTCAGGATACATAATTCTGGCCTGTCACTTACTGTGTTTAAGAAGACTAAAAATGAGACCCCAATACCTGCTGGCTTGTAAATTCTCTGCTGAGCAGTCTGCTGTTAGTCTGATGGGTTTTCTTTTTTAAATAACTTGTTGCTTATGTTTCACAGGTTATAGGATTTTCTCCTGTTTCACTTTGGCCAGATTGAAGAATATTAGTCTTGGTGACGTCCTATTTGCTGTGAATCTTTTAGGTATTCAGTGATCAACTTGTATATGAATATCTAAATCTAGTGATACCTAGGAACTTTTTCTCAATTATTCCCTCAAATACGTTTTCTATGCCTTTTGCTTTTTCTTCTTCTCCCTTGGGGATAACTGTGGTTCTTATATTTGCTAACCTTTAATAATCCCATGGTTCTCACAGTGATTGTCCATTCTTCTTTGTTCATTTTATCTCCATTTTTTACTTACTGGATCAATTCAAAAGCTTTGCCTTCAAGATCTGAAATTCTTTATTCTGCTTGATCTATACTGTTGCTGAAGTTTTCTGCTATATTTTGATGTTCTCTAAATGACTCTTTCATTTTTTTAAGTTCCGTTATCTCCTTTCTTATCTATCTCTTTAGTGAATTTTTCATTCCTTTTCTGAGTTATTTTGTGTGTGTGTGTGTGTGTGTGTGATGGTTTTCTATCATCTCATCAGTTCCATTCATCTTGCCATCCATAATCTGAATTCCATAACTTTAATTTGAACAACTTCAGTTTGGCTGGAGTTCATTACTCGAGAAATATTGTGATCCTTTGGAGGTGTCAAGACAGCCTGTTTTTTCATGTTGCCAGGCTTTTTATGCTGGTTACTTCTTATCTGGGGCCTATTCTTTCAACTCATATGGATAGCAGATAAGGTACACCTGTTATCCTGTGCTGAGACCTGTTACTCGGTGAAGATAGGAATCTGTCCCTGGATGGCATCCTTGAGTACTACTCTGGAAGCTCAAGAGAGGGGCAGATGTACTATGAGACTTTAATACTGCTGCTCTGCTGTGTATCCCCTATTCCCCTGTGGTTGTCACAGGACCACTGTGGCAGGGTGGACCTTGCACAGGTAGACCTATGCAAGGAGCATATGCAAAGTACAGATGGCCTACAGAGCAGAGCTCATATGCAGGATGGAGCAGGCCTTCTGAATATAATGTGCATGTGCATGTGCATGAGCCTAGTTGGCAGCAGTGCCAGGCTTGCAGATGGGGCAGGGTACAGGTGGGAGTCACCACAGAAGGCACCTGTGCAGGACAGTGTGGACCTATGGCAGGCCATCTACCCACATTCAAAGGCAGCAGTTGCACTGTCTTTTGCCTTTCTTGGGAACTTCCAGACAGTGGCAGTGGTGGTCCTGGTGCTTAGACAGTGGACAGTGGGTTCTGACAGGTGCATGCTCCCATCTGGGTCCTGTGGTAGGTGTCATTGAATGGGATCACCCAGACCATAGCAGCAAATATTGGGTCCATGGTCTCATGCTCTGCCCAGGTCCCCTGGGAGCAGTGGTGTGGGTGCATGTCACTTGCCAATGGGGCATTGGCAAGTGCTGGGACTCCTCACTCCCCCCACCAACTTGCAGGGGCAAGGAGGAGGTAGCAGTTACAGTTTTGACCCCTGGGGTAGTAGTACTCTCGGGCTGGAATGTCAATGTTGCCAGCCACAGCACCCAGGGCTCACAAGTCAGGTGTACCTTTTCTCTGGGGCGATGCGGCTATACAGCCTCCGGTCAGATCTCTGTATCAGTCCAGAGGACTGCCACAGTGGAGGGGCCCTCTCTCCTCTCCAGTTGCAATATCCTCTGGGGAAACATGGAGCTCCAGGTTCTCTCCTCAGTCCCTTCTCCACATGTGGGCACCTTCCACTACTACCTCTGGTCCTGCTGAACAGGTTTTCCTACTTCTCTCTTCTTTGCTTCACTCTCACCTCCACTCTGTTGATTCCCAGTGCTTTCCCTTAGACAATTGACCCAAAGCTGGATATGTATTCTCTTCTAATCCTCTTCACGAGAGTGGTGTTCTGCATGCTGCTCCTAGACTGCCATCTCGGCCCTGGCCTTCGCCTGTTGAGATTGTGTGATCACTCTCCATTCCACCTCCTGGTGTCCCACTGCCATCCTGAGTGCCCTACTCATGGAGAAAACCCTTCCCTAAAGCAGATTTCATCTGCTGTTTTATGACAGCCACATGTAAAAGCTGAGTCATAATTGTTTTCATATTTTTAAGTGACTTTTTGCTGGCATTTTTTCCCCTAGCTTTCATGAAATCTGGGCACAGAATCCTATAACAAAAATGAAGTTTAATATTAATTTCTTAATGTTCTTTGATAATGTCAGGGATAAAATAAAATTGTGCCCTTTAAGTAAAAATATTAACTATCACAGCTTGAGGCAGCATGATTGTGGGCTTTTTTCTTGGTTTAAAAATTTTTTTTTAATTTTATTTTAATAGATTTAGTGGGTATAAATGGTTTTCTGTTACACAGATAAATTGTATAGTGCTGAAGTCTGGACTTTTAGTGTACCCCTCACCAGAACAGTGTACATTGTACCTAACAGGTAATTTTTCATCCCTCATTCCACTCCCAACCTCTCCCCTTCTGGGTCTCTCATATCCATTATACCATTCCATATGACTATGCATCCCCATCACTTAGCTTCCACTTACAAATGAAAACATGTAGTATTTGTTTTTTTGTACCTGAGATACTAGGATAAAGGCCTCCAGTTTCATCCAAGTTGCTGCAAAAGATATTATTTCATTCTTTTATATGGCTTGATGTATTTCATTTTCTTTACCTATTCATCAGTTGATGGGCTCTTAGGTTAATTCCATATATTTGAAATTGAGAATTGTTCTCTAATAAATAGAATAGTGCAGGTGTCTTTTTGATATAATGAATTATTTTCCTTTGAGTAGTTACACAGCAGTGGGATTACTGGATCAAATGGTAGGTCTACTTTTAAGTTTTTTGAGGCATCACCGTACAGAGGTTGTACTAATTTACATTCTTTTATTCTTTTTTTCTCTACTTAATTGTAGCAGCTTAAGAAATACCTGGTTATATGCAATTGCACAACAGGAAGTAACCAGTGCTGTTGCTTAGGACTGGAAAGATATCCTAAATTTTACAGTGGAAACTAGCTGGCTTTAAGACACAACAGGTAGTGAGGATTGTGGTAAAATGGAGAGCATGTGTTTCTCCCAAAGAAGTCTGTTGCATATCTGCCATGACTTGTTGTTCATCATGGGGAAAGATGGATTGTGTGCCATCAAAGAATAGCTGGGAATCAGGACATTTTGCATGTATTTGTGTGAAACTAGATTAGAATTAGTACAAGTTGAGCACACACATACCCTTCTCCCCATAAATACATACTCTGGGCCCAATGTAACATTTTGCAATAAAATGAACTGACTATCTATTAAGTGATTAATTCTCAATATGTTTGGGAATGATTAATCATATTAAAATGATGATAGATAATGTTAATTTAGATTTAGTTGACTTCCACTGAAGGCCTACTGTGTATCATGTACTATTCTAGGTGTTATGTGAACATAAACACGAATGGAACATGATATTTTCATCATATGTTCATACACACTGCCGGGATGTTGGTAAATAACACTGAAGAAGGAAATTCGTAAGTAGAAGACATCATTGCAGGAAAAACATAAATTAGAATCATAAAAAAATTCTGCTTGACTTAACCTCTCCTACCACTTACTAACTATATAACTTTGGAAAACTTATTTACATTCTCTGATTTTCACTTTTCTTAACTGTAAAGTACTGCTGTGCCTGTTTCTTGACATCATTAAGACCTGTAAAGCTCTTAAATATCCCATAAATGCTATAAAAACCCCAAACACACAAACAAAAAGCCAGCACCCTTGGTAGAGTTGTATTAACAGAAATAACATACATAAAGTGCCAGATCAATACATGGATTATTAAGTGCTCAATAAATCACAGTTTGGGGGATTGTGATGACATCTAAATGTTTATAAGTTTGGCAACATATGTATGAAAAAATTTTGATTAAGATGGATCCTTTTCATGTCATGACACAACATTCAGTCTATTTGTCAATTTTCTTAATATCCTTAAATACCATAGATACAAAATTTCTAAAGGAAAATGTTCATTGTAATACGATCAGGAAATTATATATTTCCCAACTGGTTCTTGTTATTGTAGGTAAATGCCTGCATTATTGCAAGATACTTGGAAGGCTAAAAAAGACAAATTTCGTGAGAAAGATATTTTATTTCTGTAAAAGTTATTTCCAAAAATATAACATTTTAGAACCTCATCTATGTAGAGAAGACTCTTATGAAATTCAAAATGAAACAAACAAAAATTCATAACGCTATTTTTCATGTGTTTATATTATAATGATGAAACAAACTCACCTTGAAATCAGATTTTTCAAAATATTTAAGTGAATTGATTTTGTAAAACTCTCAATAAATACATATTTTGGGGGGCTTCCTGTCTAGGAAAAGAAAATAAAAACTTGAGGCTTACAAGATTCTTTTTCCTAGAAAATTCTTCCTAGTAATTAGAGACAGATACATGAAGTAGAACTATATATCATGCATTATGACCATCAGTAAATTAAGAATGTTTCAGCCTGGGATGAAAAGGAAATATCAAAGCCAAGGACCCTTTCTGGAAAATGCTTTCTATGATTTGGGTCTTAAATCTTGGAACCATTAGCAAGAGTGCTGTAGATGATCAAAACCGTTCATAGGTTGCAAGGTTTATTTATTGTACTATTTTCTACATTGAATCAATTCTCAGGAGCATTTTTTCACACACTCTGATTTTCAGACACTCAGGAAAAGTAAAATATAACATCAAAATAAGATTAGTCTCTACATGGATGAATCAGACATGCTTCACAGAATGCCTAATGCAACCTTTGTTTTATCAGGTCCCAAGTACGGTTTCACAACAAAAAATGGTGCCCCTGAGACTGGGGACAAGTTTGTAAATTGCTGATGTTAAGTCAGTGTGCCTTTGTGTGTGTATGTGTATTTATGAGTGAGTGTGTGTGCATATGTGTATACATTAGTATCACATTCCGTAAGCATCACTGAAGCTTACTATAATTAGTCAGAGGCAATAATAGTGAGACCATGTGCACATGTGACATCATCATTTGAAAATGATGCATAAATTTTACTCCAAAATAGTAAGTTGGTATTATCTTCGCAACAGTCACAAAGGTACCTAAGGAAACAGTTTTCTCTGGGGGTTGTGCCATCTGCACATGCATTCCAACCTTAATCTCTGAGAATTAAATATACATATTCTGCTCTATACTTTAAATTCAAAAACAGATAATCAGATTCATAGGTGGTAAAATTTATTATTTCTAAAATCAAATGATCCAGAACTGTTAAGTCCTTCAAATTATTTTGTTTTTATTTAATCTGATATCTATATTATATATAGATATCTATATCTATAGTTTAATAAAAATGTATTTTTTAAAATATAAATGTGGTGCTTATACACTGTGGAAACTAGAAGTTTAAAAAATATTCCAAAGTTAACCATTGCTTTCTTCTAGATTTTTAAAATATATATTTTATTTATAAACTTGGAATTCTATTAATATACCACTTGTACCCCATTTCTTATACTATAAAAGGGGGTAATTTATTCCCAGGATATTAAATGGTTTACTAAAACTTGCTTTTAATGGATACATGGAAATTTCAAAATATTATAATGTGGCTACATTATATATTAGTTTACCAAACTCCTATGTTAACTAGCTTCTGTTATCTTCAGCAAAGCAAATTATAAGAAATGAGGCTTCCTTATTTTAAAGAAAAGTATTTTTACCAAATAAAGCTGTATTCTCAATAGATTATTCTTGATGGAAAGAAGTTGGGACCTAGAGAAATAATGTCAACTATTAAAAAGAACCAATAACTAATATTATTCTATTGATATAATTAATAAAATAGAGACCAGATATTCCTGTACTTCAAAACATACACAGACACAATATTATCAAAAGTTGAATTATTAAGAAAAAGTGACAAAATGAATCAGTTTTTAGTATACCCAATAATATGGTATCATATTTAGGTATGGCTAGGGTTAGCTTGAAAAAATGAATCAAATGAACATAGACTTTTCATGGGGATAAATTTGGCAAAATATGCAGTTACCACTCACCATTCGCCATATATTTTCTCTCTCTCTCACTGTCTCTCTCTGTGATTGAAGATTTGAAAAATTAAATCATTGAGGAACAGCTAATTCTTTTTTAACATAAGGTAAAAAAAGAGTAATATATATATCCTTAATCAAATATGATTATTTCATGGGTTATAGGTGAATCTTTTCTCTACCAACACTTGAAAAAGAAACAGAAATAAGTAAGCAAATAAATAAATAAACTATTATGAGCAGTAAAAGATCATTTTTATATCCATAATAACCATGAGGCCTCGCTATGCTTTAAAAACGGAACTACAATGTGATAACATGACTTCCACAATTAAAACAATTTAAGGATAAAGTGGTGCAGAATTAAACATGATACCAAAATATGAATTACTGCATTACCATGTCAATCAGTACAACAGGTCCAAAATAGAATTATAAATATTAGCTCTAGTTAAAGAAGAAGGTATAAATAAGTAGGTGGGGTTTGCACTGGGTCTTGCAGAACTGATGGATTTAGAAAAGATCAAGACAATAGGGTTTAATTTTCAGAGATGACTTATGTGAGCAGGAAAGAATTCTCCAGCATAGACTACATAATAACATCATTTTTTTCACCTGTATGAGGCTCCCTATGTATGTTTCTTTCTAAATGATGAATTTTCTGCCTTCTCTAATAAGTATACTGTAGATGAGGATCTAGATTCTAAAGCTCCTGTATTGAAATCCCTTGGCAGAACTAGAAACAAAGTAAATTTGACTTTTCTTCTTTAATAATATTTATACTGTACTAGGTTCTACCAAACTAGACAAAAATATCCATGTGGACCTAGGGTAAATTGCTCTCAGTTCTGAACTCCTTTGACAAAACAGTAGTTTCAAGGCTTTTCAAAACTTAATAAGTTGTGCTAAAAGATGTGTGGAATTCTGGGCTTAGATGATTATAAAACATTGATTTAGAAAGACCAATATTTCAAATTTCTTTCATTTTCTTTCTTTAATTTCATATTCTTTCCTACAGATATTCTAATTTTGAGCTAATTGTAATTTACAATATACCCATATGATGACATTTTAAAATATTTGTGATCCATTAAATGCCTGTTTAATATTTAACGTCATGGAAAATGTCTACTTTTGAATTTTGAATTTAAGAGGAATGATAAAAAGTAGTATATATACTAGGATCCCTATTTTGCCTTTTTCTGTTCTTCTTTTTATTTTTTAACTAGTATACTCCATCTCTGACACAAATTTCCTGAGACTGTAACAAAGAAACAAAACCAAACAAAGCCAGATCAAATATTGTAAACCAAATGTCTAGATAATGGGATAAAAATAGCATAGGAGATAGTACAGTGGTCATTAAGCCTCTGATAAGAAGTCTCTGCTTCCCTACCACTCCACTAAGTCCTCAGTTATCGAAGGTAACAAAGTCTAAATCCAGTAGTAATTTATCAGACTTTATTTTATTTGATCTCTCCATCTTGACCATTCCTACCTCATTGAACACTTTCTCAACTTGGCTCCTGATACATCACACTATCCTTATTTTCCTTGGCCTTCTCTGTCTGCTCCTTATCAGTGTCCAGTGCTATGTTTTTTCATTGGTCAGTCCCCTAAAGGAGGGTACATGAGGGTTCCTCCTCAGCTTTCTTCTCTCTTATTTATATAAAAGCAGTTTAAAGTAAGAGAAAGATTTCTCTTCTCATTAAGAAATGTCCTGGAATAGCCAAGTTAGAGCAGACATGGAAGTTTCACACACATCTGTGACCCAGGCTCTAATAACAATTTGGCCACGAGATCTTTTCATGCTCAGTTGGAGAGAAGATAGATAGGAGAGAGAGAGAGAGAAAACACACACACACACACACACACACACACACACACACAATTAAGCTTCCTGGCCAAATTAACTCCATTAAATTGTCTTCCTTGAAGCCTTACCCAAAACTGATGGTTACAACTCACTGTCCACCCCCATTGGCAGAAGAGGTTATAAAATGGATTCCATTTAATATGAATGTATTATTATTGCCAGTAATAAGAGGATTCTATTAGGTATAATTAGAGAGTGGACATCCAATAGCCAACTAGCAGTTTTACTACGACATCTTATATACCGAGAACTCCAAAATATAATTCAGGTCAGCTCAGCTCACCCCACTATCTACTGAATAACTGCACTTAGATGTTAAATGGGTGTTTTAATCAAACTTGACCAAAATAGACCTGTTTTTACAGTGGCTTCCCAACATCATTTTCCCAATTTCTTGCCCCTAAACCTCAGATACCCTTTTGATTTTTCTGTATACTCTACATGTATTCCAATGGCAAATCTGTTCTACCTTTAAAATAACACCTGACTCTAACTACTTCTAACACTACCGCTACTACTTTATCTCTCATTTACACTTCCATGCTTGCCTGCCATAGCCTATCATACTAAAGTCTTCAATGGTGCTCTGTCAAAGATAGAATAAAAGTAAATCTTTGCCATAGTCTACTTGTATAATGTATCCCCAAGTACTTTTCTGACATAATTTTTTCTTCCAACCCCTCATCCCCAAGGTTCATCCATTCCAGCCACACTTGTCTCTTTGTTATTCTTTGAACAGGCAACTGATGATCCTGCCTCAGGGCCTTGTACTTTATTTTCCTCTGCTAGAAATACTCTTTCCCCAAATATCCACAGATATCTTGAGGACTCCCTCCTTTATTCATGTTCACTCAAAAGGCACCTCTTCTGAAAAGCTTTCCCTGACCACACTCTCTAAGGAGTATCCACCTAACACATACAGACACACGCACACACATATTCACGCATAGACACACACACAGACATACACATACACATACAAACATAAACACACACAGACTCATACAGACACACACAGAGACATGCACAAACACACACAGACACACTCAGACATCCTCACATACGGGCACACACAAAGACATATTCAAACACACAGACAACAAACACATTCACACTTCATGCCTTCCCCCTGTGGTCCCCAACCCTGGGTCCACGCCGCCAAGCTTCCCTGCTCCCTATCTATGGCATCACCACCTGAGCTCCCCTTCCCCATCCCATCCATGAAAAAATAGTCTACCATGAAACCAGTCTCTGATGCCCAAAAGGTGGGGGACCACTGCCCTTCCCCTTTGCCCAATTTTAATTTTCTTTATAATGCTAATCAAAACTGGTTAAAGATTGCCTATTTATATATTTTGATGTATTTATTGTTTATCACACCTTTTTGTATAAGCACTCTGAGGTTAAGGACTTTATTTCTTTTACTAAATGCCATATGCAGAGTACCTACTTAAAAGGGTTCATAGAACATACTCAGAATTTAACTTTCCGTAAGCCACTTTTTCCTCATCTACATATCAGAGAGTCCAATCTTTAAGCTACCTTCAGGATTTCAAATTCTGATATCGCAATGAGTAGTCAAGGAAGGCTTCTAAACAAGAGTGCTTTGTTTGAACAAACATTTTGGAAAGATTAATCTGATCATTATTTGTAAGGGAGAAAATGGGCATATCAGTTGACTGCTTCTAAAGAAATCAATTAGAAAGCTTTTACAAGTGTTATACGTATAAAGTTATATGTAAGAGGTCATTCAAACTCAAGATAGGATGGCAGTAGAGAGTTTAGATACAAATTAGATATAAGATTTAAGGAAGTGGAGCCAAACATAATTCCAAGATACTATTTATTGGTGCCATGTATAGCCTGAAATGTGTTATAAAAAATACATTTTCCCAGGGATAAAATTCAGAGATGTAATTAACAGGTGTATTAGTCCGTTATCTTTGAAAAGGAATGAATAATTTACTTACCTGAAAATTCCAGTTATGGATAAATACTGTTTGGATAGCAGGAGGCCTGATATTTTAACTTAATCTCTGTCTGGACACTAAACATCCAGTATGTAATCAATGCTTTAATCCAAACTAACTTATTTAATTCTTGCTCAAAAAAAAAGATCTTCCACTAACTCGAAAAAGCTTAATTGAATAAAATCATATTAAATTTTCTACTGTTTATTAAAGCTGATAGACAATACTGTCCTTTTTCTTTCTCTGTCACACTTGTAAACACACCCCCCCCACATCTGTAACTATTAAGAAGATTACTCTGTATTTATTACCCAAGCACCTAGTCTTTGTTATAGTATCCCATTTGCCTACCGTAAGACTGCCCTAGGAAGGGCTCTTTCTTCCATACTGTTGTATTTAAGTTCCTAATGGATACAGTATAATAGTAAACTTTTTCAGGTCCCCAAATCTAAACTAGTTTGCTGACATCACACACACATGCACATACACACCTGCACACACCGCTCTTCAATTGCCTTTTATTCTTAACAATATCTCCTACTCTCCTCAAACTCCTCCACTTTATAAAGAAAATATAAGCCATCCAAGTAGGACTATTTCTACTTATATCAGAAGCAATGGACAGATTCCCTTTATCCGCTTCTTCCCCTGCATCATTCCTCTTGCTTCCCCACCAGTCAGTATCCACTTCACCTCGAACTTCAAGGTTTGTGACGTTTCAGTTATACACTCTCGTCAAGCATCCCTCACGACTGAATCTTTCCCCTCAGATTTTAACAAGCTCAAATCTCTCCCATTTTAAAAATACAAAACAAACAAACAAAAAACTTCCCTTTTCTTCACACTGGCTTTTAACTACCACCCTTTCTTACAGCCTTTGAATTAGGAGTCTTCTTAATTCTAACATTCTTACAAACCATCATTGTTCACTCTCACACAACTCTTGTTAATAATATGCCGTAAGCAAAAACTCCACCAAGACTATGTCAATATATTGTCCAAGTCTTTGTTGTTAATATGAATACTTTGTATTTAACGTGATCTAAAGCAATCCATTGTTGACTCTGATCCACTTTAAAGCTGTCTCTTGTCATTTCTCCATGGACATCACGTCTGGGCTTGACTTCTGGCCTCCTCTCTGCCTATTCTTAGTCTCCTTTATGTAGTTCTATTTCTCTCATGGTAAAAAGGTCACTACCAATGATATATGTGTAACCCAGAGACTTTTTTCGACTTTCTTATCTTATTATACATACTCTTTCATGTTAACCACATTTACTCCTTTGGCTTTAAACATTATTATATTGATGGATTTAAAAATCTATATGTATATCTATTCTTATTTCTGTATCTTGGCATATACCTAATCAGTATCTTGTATCTTCTCCTGAGTGCTACATATTATGTTTTTCTGAGTTCCAGATCCATATATTCAAGAGTTTAATACAGTATATATAATTATTAGTGGGGGAAATGCAATGGTATTCTCTTTTAAAAATAATACTAAAAATAGTTATTTAAGCTAAATATCTCACTGGATTCTCCATTTACATGTAACTAAAACTGTGGATGTTCATTTTATTATACACTTTGGTGTATCCCTTAGCCTCTAGTGGGTACTCAGGAAATGCTAACTTGCAGCAAATGAAGAGATAAACTGCACATTTCTGCTCTAATCTATTTTCTAAATGATATGCTAAAACATTGCTACTAAATATTGCTTAAATTGATGATGTAGTTTCAATATTGAATTATGTAGGATTTCTACTTATCATAGAAAATTCAAATTTTAATCTTTGGTTTAGAAAAACTCCTTAAAAGCATATATTTCATCAACATCCTTTGGGCTAAATATTTGACAAGTCTTAATCATCTGATTTTTTTCCATTAGAAGCTATATATGACTGATTGACTGAATTTGGAAGTAGAATCAAAATCTATCCAAGCAAATTGGGTATACAGCACACAGAAGTACTCTGGCAGTTAGTTTATTTGATTTGGTTTGGGTAAAAACATATTCCCATGGGAAGCTCTTATACTATTGATATCACTATCTGAAGAAAAAGAGGCCTGTGCATTCTGGAAAATGAATAATTCACACATCAAATTAAAAAGTTAAGACAGCTAAATTCAACCACTGGAACCAAAATGAGAAGTTTTAGCTTAGACCTTAAAAAGGGGTTATGAGTGGTATTCAACCTTTTGAACATTAAAAAGGGAATCTTAAGATGTGAAATCTTAAGAATTCTGGAAGAAAATATTGGGAAGACTTAGACATCAGCCTAGGCAAAGAATTTATGAAGAAGACTCCTAAAGCAATCACAACAGCAACAAAAATAAGCAAATGGGACCTGATCAAATTAAAAAGCTTCTGCACAGTCAAGGAAACTATCATTAGAGCAAATAGACAATCTATAGAATGGAAGAAAATATTCGCATGTTACACATCCAATAAAGGGCTAATAACAAGAATCTATACAGAACTTAAGAAAATCAACAAGAAAAAAATCAAACAACACCATCAATAAATGGGCAAAGGACATGAACAGAAACTTTTCAAAAGAAGACAGACTGATGGCCAGCAAACATATAAAAAAGTGCTCAACATCTCTAATCGTTGGGGAAATGCAAATCAAAACCACAACGATTTCCTCCAGAATTATAATAGTTTCACACTTAAGGTTCAAGTCTGTTACCCAGTGTGAATTGATTTTTGTGAGAGGTGAAAGGT
>VBSM01000272.1:67370280-67384353 GCA_008086735.1 Cheirogaleus medius
TATGTAACCCAAACAATATTTGTACCCCCATTACAAGATGTAATAAAAAAAAATCCACTAGAAACTATTTGAATATCAAAATGATTCAATATTTCATTCAAACTGCAAAGATACCTTAACTTTACTATTTAGGTGAAATTTGTTGCACTGAATTTCAATTTATACACAAAGAATTATACATTCACTTAAAAGTATTTAATTGTGCCTAAGAGTTCTAGAAATATTATCAAAACATACATTTTTATAAATAAATTATAATTTGGGCTTTACAGTTAGGACTACAAAAAATGTTTGCCGATGCTTCTGAAATTTTGAGTTTGGACATTATTACACTTTGTCCAGATCAAATATCAGTTAATAACTGTATCAGAACCCAATTTATAAGTTCACTATTTTTTGTTTAAATTATTTTGCTTCAATTTAACAGAACAAAAAATCATCCTACTTTATCTGGAGGAATATTATTCAGGCTAAATAACCATTGAAATTTAATATTTGAATAGCACATTACAAATGTTTGGCACAGTTTAATATATAAGGTATTCATAAAAAGCCTGTTGAGGGTATTATACTATTTTACAAATAAGTAGAATAAAATTTGGAGAAGCTATGTTAATTAATCTACTCTAGCAGGTAGTACAAATAGGAGTGTAAGGACTTAAGTTTGTATTGTATATTGCCAAACCCAGTGCTTTCCTTCTATTGCAGCATGCAAATGCTTACAAGTTGGTAGGAGGGATAAACAACTCTAATATGGGCATTTTCCTTTTTTTTTAAAGTTTTTTTAATACTTAAATTTTTAATTATTATGGATATTATTATATATATATTTATAGGATATGTGTGGTGTTTTGATACAGGGATACAATGTATATTAATCAAATCAGGGTAATAAGGGTATTTATCACCTCAAGCATTTAACATTTCTTTGTGTTAGAACATTCTAGTTCCACTCTTTTAGTTATTTTAAAGTATATTCTAATGTATTGCTGACTATAGTCACTTTGTTGTGCTAGCAAATATTGCTCATTCTATTAATAACTATCTATTTTTGTACCTATTAACCATCCCCACTTTATCTCCCTATCCCTGATACCTTTCCCAGTCTCTAGTAACCATCACCCTTCTCTCTGTTTCCATAACATGGATATTTTTCAATGAAGAGATAGCTAAAGGCCACAATGGGCCTTGCAAACAAAATGTAATAAAGAGAGCCCATATCCAGCATGAGAGCAGGAAATACTTCATTTCGGTGAAAAAGATCAAATTGTTCTTCCTGCAAAATTAATAAATTCTTTCACTATGGAAAATTTAACTGTAATTGACATTAGCATGTATATTTGTCTAGTGACTATTATGAGTCATATTAACCACAGAGGTATTTTATTTATTTGTTTATTTAAAAATATTAAGGGACTACATATGTTTTTGTTACATGGATACACTGTATAATACTGAAGTCAGGGCTTTCAGTGTGCTGGTCACCTGGACAGTGTTCATTGTACCCAGTAGGTAAGTTTTTATTCCTCACTGCCCTCTCATACTCCCTCCTTCTTAGTTTCCAAAGAATCATTTTAGACTTCACATATCCTTGAAGCATCAGATAAATGTGAAAACTCTTCTTTTCCCCATGATCTATACATATTATACGAGGTATGCAATCTGATTCAACATCAATAACCTTATGAAGGATACATTGTCAGTAAACACCAAACTATATAGTCCTCAGGAGAACTCAATATTGACATTTATTGAATTAGTTTAAGTCAAATCAATTTATTCTTCTAGACCTCAATTTTTCATCTTCAAATAATTGAGGCTTGAGATATATCAGTAGTTTTAAATTTTTCCTTTTTATTGGCAAAATTTATAGGAAACTTAAATATGTAAAACCTCTAGTGTCTCTGGTTAACATAGGGTTGAAGGCTATCTCAGACACCTCTTAATACCAACTCATACTTTCTTGGACTTACTCTTGATTCAATTATCCTGGTAACTAGCTTTACATGAATTCCCATTATTGTCATGATGACCCACTTGAAAATGTCTATCTTCAACTCACTCTGAGTTGCTTGTCTCTAGCTCTGGGAATTCTCTGTTAATATCAAGTCACGAATAACCCTAAGGCAAAACCTTGGCCTGTTAGATATGAAAGCCACTGGATCAATTCTTCCCTCTCCCTTCTCTTGGAGGGACCATCCATAGGGCAGTCATTTAAACATCCTCTCAGAAGATGACTTTGCTAAGAGAAAAATCAGTTGCTCTTGATATCAGGCAATAGCCAGTTAAGCAACATACCTCCACATTAGGTCTCTCTCTCCTTCCCTAATTCACTTTTTCTTTCACTTCTGCTCCCCAGAGGTTTCACCCTCTGTTAGTGCACATAAGCCTTTGCTTCAGACACTATTTTCAGTGAATCGATCCCAGGCTAAGAAAAGACCCTGAATCATTTTTCAAGTTCAAGTTACAACTCCTTAGCAATCCCTATGAGACCAAACAATTTCCAGTCCAACCTTTACTAACATTCCATAATTAACAACATATTAACATAATAATACACTACATAATCTACTTATGTTATTTCAGTCTTTCTCCTTTCACTAGAAGACAAATTTTATGAAGCCAGAGAATTTTGTCTGTTTTGTTCACTGCTTTACTTTCAATGGCATTAACCATTCTGATTCTCATGTGATGAGCATGAATTTGACAGAATCAATGAGCACATAACATATATTCTCTTGCTATGAACATTGTGGCTAAATATATGATTTAATCAAGAGAAAAACCCAAGTGTAAATGTTAAGTATCACAAAGATCAATGTCAGAGGGTGAAAAATGATTAGAAAGAACATGTCTTCAGAACTGGTTACCCTCAAACTAATTAAGAAATGTTATTTTAAACATGTCATTATTTTCGATCCCAAGGGAAGAATGTTTCTTATTTCTTTTCATTTTTCAATTAAAATATAAAAATGGAAAATGTCCACACTTACAAATAGATTTATTCTGTGCTGTCAAGCTACAGACTCATATGCTGCTAGTAACAAAAGGACATGTGAAAAATAAATTAGTTTAATTGTGAATACTTCTCTTAATGTTTCTAAAATGACAACTTTATGTTTATAGGTCAAAATATTAGATAATGTGTTTTGGCCATATTTATGAGATTAGGATAATTTAGAACTAGAAATATCACTTGAATTTCATAACAAACTATTTTAAAGGTACTTGATTCAATACGAACTGTTTTGGGATTGTTGTATGATCAATCCTAACAGAGTATGATAGCTGGGGGAAAATGCTACAGATAAGTAGAATTTGTTCTCATTCAATTGATTTTTAAGTATACAATTAGAATTTTACTTCACGCTTTGTGGTAATTAAATGTTTAAATATGTTAAGTTGCCCTCAATAAAAATGTGTTTACTATAGAATCATTCAGCAAATTCTTTACAGAATCCCTACTATGTGTCAAGCAATGGATCTCCTTCCTCAAAGAATCCGATCTAGAGAAACATAAAATTGCAGTTAATGTAGATCCAAAGTATTAGTGGAATCAAATGGATAGGGAAATAAATATATAGGGAAAAAGTACTCCTCACTGCAGCTGCAATACCCTATGGTTGTAACATCTCATTGGAATTATCTTACTACCTCATTTATAGAAAAGGCAAAGTCCTTTAATAGCCTACAGGGCACTATATCACCTGGATCCTCTTTGCTTTTTTTTATTTTAATTAAGGATATTATGGGGGTACAAACATTTTGGTTTCATGAAATTCATTTGCCTCACTCAAAACAGGGCTACAAGCATGTCCTTCCCCCATACAGTGTGCCCGTTTCCATTAGCTGTGGGTTTATAATTCCTTGTTCATTCAAATCTAGCAATACTGGTTGTTCTGGTTGTTCTTCAAACATACTAGGCCTTCTCCTGCCCAGACCTTTGTACTGGACTTTTCCATAAAGTGCTACATTTTTTCCCCATGTATCCATCCCACAAACATTTGCTGAAATATTAGCTTCTCAGTATGCCTATCCTAACACACCCAATTTAAGATTATACCAACCCTTCTGCACTTTTTGGTACTCTCCAGTCCCCTTCTTCACTTTTATTTGCAGTATTTACCTTTTAACATATTTTAGTTATATAGTTTATTGTCTTTCTACCCCAATAGAATCTAAGCTTTCTGAAACCAGAGGATTTTGTCTCCCTTGTTCCCTGACATATCCGCAGTGTCCTCAAAAGTGCCTGGCACAAAAGACATGTTAAATGAACATTCATTGAATAAATAAAAGTGTGAATGTAAATAATATGAACTCAAATGTTTTGGTTGAATGAATGATAAGTAAAAGACCACAAAGACCTCTGAGCTGGGTTTGGAGTCAGAGTTTTCTAACAGGAAAGAAATAAAAACCTGGGTGAAGTTATGGAGGTAAGCAGATAAATAAATAACTGTCCTGTAGATAACGGGAAGCGATCAGAGTTAAGAGGGAAGATTACGTGATCAGGTCTCTTTGCGTATAACTTTGAAACAGTGTAGAGGTTGGCTCTGAGGAGAAGACATTCAGAGGCAGAAAGACCAGTTATGCCAACATATCAGGTACGAGGCCCTGAAACAATGTGACAGCACCGTAGATTAGAATATTTCCAAAGAATAACTAACAATTGCAATTGTCTAGGTGAAGCCATGCTTACAAACAACATTATCCCAGTAGAACTTGATCCATTCTTGCAGTGCATGCGGCTGAGAATTTGAGGAATAATGCCTAGGAAACAGAACTCAAATGATAGACTCCTTTACAATGAAAATAATCTTGGAATAGGTAGACATTAATATTAATGTTTCAGCAACCCTATCAACTCTAATTCATTGCCCAAATAGAACAATTTTAGCAGCATAAATAGAGTCCATACCAGGGAAGGAAGTCTTTACTTACTAAATAATTACCCGCGAAGAATGGATTTATCCTCTTTCAATACTGAGAAAACTTCGTAAAGCAAGGCCAGAGATATTGTAGAGTCCTAAAACATAATCACGTCTGGTCATACTTTTGCCTTCCTCCAGGATGAAAGGGAGCATAGGAAAATGTCAAGCAATAAAAATCTAACACATAAACAAATAGTCGCTCTGAAAAGCTTTTTTATTTGGCTATTTTATATTTTGAGGTTTAGACCTATGATGACTTACAAGCTCTGCAAAAGAAAATACCATATATCCCTGATTTATATATAGCCAATATGTTGAGTGCTACTTCTAGTACGTAGATAACATTGAGGTAAATATAGATTGTGATTGGATATTTTCAGGCACAATTTAAAAGTAAAGAATGATAAAACTGAATATATTCATAAATTAGAATAAGAAATTGAAGGAGTTAAATTTTCCATAGCACCAAAAGCCAAGATGAGAACAGGACTTGAATGATCTAGATTTCATCCACCTGGAGTTGGAGTATAGACGTCTGTGTGAATGACCATATACCCACAGTGGAAGCTCCTAAAGGCACTGCAAGTCATTAAATGAGAATTTTTTAAAATATTAACTAAGTTGGAAAAAAGACTCATACTCCATCTCCTTCTGTAAATTTATAGCAAACATTGAACATTAAAGTTTCTGAGAAATCATATGGAAGAAAATCAAACAAAAATAAACAGATAAGCCTTAACCTCTTTACATTTGCTTCAGTAAGGTTTTCCAAATTTACTTGACAATGGAACACTTTTTGTTATGTAACATATTGCCTCTACAAGAAATTTGTGGGAAAAGTATGTCCTGGATACTTATCTGGAGCCAAAATTGTGTCCTCTTCATCTTTACATTTATAACACTGTTCATATTTCTGGTATAAATGCATACAGATGAATATACATTTCTCAAATATCTCATCAGAAATCAAAAATTATATAGTGAGTAATAGATAAACATTCTCTCAAGACATTTTTTGTTTTCTTTCATGTTACTTTTTTCTTCATTTTTCCTGATATTTTTATTTCTATGTCTTTTTAAAAATGACTGCCAGTTTTTAGAGAATGCAGGTCATAAAAAGTTAATTTTTGTTTCCTAGATAGAGTTATACCTAATAATCTTGAAGAATTTAGAAGAAAAGTGGGAGAAAACTGTCAGTAATCTAAAAATGAATAACTAGATGTTGCAGAATATCAGTGCTGAGTGAGACAAATTATTATCCTCTTAGTGTTTATAACTTAAATAATAAAAAGAATAACAAATGATGTAGTTTAGATATATATATATACACCCCCATATAAATATATAAATACAAATACAAAGAGTTTTTACTATCTTTAAAGTTATTTAAATAAATTATCAGGTTTCATCATTATGACAATTCTAAGAGGTGTGTATGTTTTGTAAACTATAAAAACAAGACTTAGGTTATATTGACTTCCCATTGTTCCTGTACTAGGAAAGAAAATACGGGTACATAAATCATTTGTTTGACCATACTTAAAATAGTTTTCTGGAAAAAATTCAGTTTAGTCCTGCTTTCCTGCCCTGATAATTAATACCATCTCTTTTTTATTGTCAGTATGCCCGGATTAGACAATAACTTATGTAGTCAGCTATACACAACAACTAACATTCAGTGGAGTGTAAAGTGGGGATCATTACCTATTGCAGTGGGTAAACACTTTAAATTTTCAAAGAAATTCTTTCCTAATCCTCTAGGGAATCTCAGGAAGGATGTTGTGTTGTGTCAAAAATAAAATGTCCACTCTAGATCTATACTGATGAAACCGGGGATCCTCTTACTTAATGTTCATCTACTTTAGAGATAATTTTTACTCCTGAAATCCCTGTTGAGATTTTGTGTATTTGTCTGTGTGTGTCTGTGTGCTGTTCACATAGCATTCTCCTTCAAAGGCTAATCTGAAATGTGTCCATTTCATTAATGGGAAGTAATTAGATGATTTTAGCTTTCTCTTTTGAGAAAACATTATTGTAGTCAAAGTAAGACAATTTTTTTTGATAAATAAGAACTTGATTTCAGATATTTTAGGTGCCTTTAATTAAAATGAAAAGCTGATTAATTCTACATCTTCTCAGAGCATAGGGAAACTATTATGGAATAATGTACTGCTTTAAAATATATACTATGGGTATTAGCCTTGTAGAAAGAACTTCCTCAAGGCAAGTATAAATTTATGCCTAACTAGCATTAAAGTATTTTTATTTTTTAAATTATTTGAACTTTCTAGGAAAATGTTGAAGGATAACACATTGTTACAGGAAATTCTACGCTTTTATCCATTAAGTTTCTCAAGTGTTTATAGATGGCCCTGAGAGTCATAATCAAGTTTCTGTTCACTTGAAATCAGATGCTGGACACTTGTTCAAATACACTAGCTGGAGAATATGAAATAAAATATATTTTAATAGGCAAAAGGTCATGTTAATAGGTATAGGCAAACCATAATAGAAGTAGCCCCTTAACCAGTCATCCCCTCCAGTAGCTACCTTACCTTCCTCACCTCCTTCATCATCACACACTGTGAAAGCATAGTCAGCTCTGCAACCATTTGCTCACGTTCCACTCAACCTTGAAGCCATTCCAATTAGCCTTCAGTCTTCATCACTTTCCTGAGTCAAGTCTCACTGAAATCACCAAGTGACTTTCACATCATCACCTCTCTCAGAAGTATATCAATTCCCACATGGCTTTAAGTCTCTGCAGTACTAAGCACAAATACTTCTTAAAACACTCTCTACATTAATAGAATATGGAGTCTTCTTATTTCCTTCCTGCTCTGGCAGGTCCTTCTGCATGTTTATTCTCGTTAGTGTGGGCCTATATTCTTTTATCCAAGCTTATACTGTTAGCCTCCTCTTTAGGTCATTTTATATACTCCAAGATTTCAAATATTATCTATAAGCAAACAGCTTACAAATTTATATGTCTTATTTGTTGTTAACTCAATACATATTTATTGAATACTTGCTATTTCCTAGGTATGCAGTGGTGAGCAAGACAATATGACTGTTGCCCTTATACTTTAATGGAAGAAACACCTTAAAACAATAAAACCATGCAAACAAAAATATACCTATAATTATAATAAGGTCTACAAATGAAAATTATAACATACTATAAAATTGTATAGCAGACCTCTGTCCTATCTTTGCAACCTTTCTGAAATATAAAAAGTATTTCAAAATTAAATTTTATTAAAAATATGCAGGTAAGAAGTCTAATACTCTAATAAAATGTATTGTCAAACATATTATTATCATGGATTAAATCTGCTAGTTAAATTAGCAAATGCTTTTGAGTTAATAAATAAGTTGTTAATAACTGTTTTAGAATAAAAGAATACGTGATTGGTTAATGTTTCAGAATAAGTTATGCCTAAGGTAAATTGTTAATTATAGCAAGAAATATACATTTTTACCCTAAAAAAACAGAATACCAAAAAAAATCCTCATTTATATTTAGATATCAGAGAAGGAATCCTATAAGAAGAGAACTTTAAGTTGAGACGTTTATGTGAATTTCAACACACATATAAGTAAATTATCTTCCCTACTCTAATCTGATCTTCCTCTATTGTTCCCTATTTTAGTAAATGTCATGGACAAATTTCCAGAAATTACTATAAGGAAAAGGCTTTACATTTCACTTTTTCTTACTTCTTTATATACCACTATTCAACTATACCATCCACTTTAATTACTAAGTGCCTCTTGAAACCATCCATTTCTCTTCAGACCCAGTCCGTCAACATTATTAGTTCAAGCTACATTTTCTCTTTTTGTTTCCTGCAAAAAAAAAAAGAAAAAACCACTATTTTTGAGTACAGGAGTACAGGCCCACCTGAAATTTTTGTAAGACAGTTCAGAGAAGTAGAAAGTATGTTCTGGCTAACAGACAACAGTGCTAGAAAACACTAAGTACTAAAAGTGAACAGGAAATCCAGATGGTGGATGTGCAACAGCAAAATATGTGGTAACTCAAGAATGGAAAAACAAGCACCACATGTACTCACCAGCAAATTGGTATTAACGGATCAACACCTAAGTGGACATGTAGGAATAACATTTGTCGGGTGTTGGGCGGGTGGGAGGGGGGAGGAGGGGATGGGTATATACAAACATAATGAGTGAGATGTGCAACGTATGGGGTATGGTCATGCTTGAGGCTCTGCCTCGAGGGGGGAGGGGGACGTGGGCAATATACATAACCGTAATATTTGTACCCCCATAATATGCTGAAATAAAAAAAATTATATAATAAAAAAAGAAAAAAAAATATGTGGTAACTGAGACGTGAGTAATTGGCATACACCAATATTAAATAATAATTGGAAACATTTATAGGCAGAATAAACAATTATGGAATTTTTGAACAGATAGCATGACACCATCAAGTGGGCTCAGGTCCAGCATCACAAATACAACTCCAAAGGAAACTAACAAAATTCTAGTAATAAAGCCAGGGACCAGGGTAAGAGTAGGAAAAGACAGAGAGAAGTTGGTTATAAAATAAGAGTTCCAGATGGGAACTAGAAACTTAGACAGAGATTCACTGAGCAAAGATAATTCACTGACCAAAGATCTCGCAATCACAACAGAGAAGAAATAGAGGTGAAAGGAAGCCCACTAACAACATGTTGGGTTTAAGGGAATTTTATCCCACTACCTAAAATCTGGGCCTGGAGAAGGAATATTTATTTTCTAGATTTCCATTGACTTAGTCTGGAATGAGGGAAATGAGCTTAGGTGATAAGAATTGTACTTAAGGGAACTCAAATCTGTCGGAATCAAAGAGAAAAGCAAATAATTGTCCTTTAAACATAAAGCTAACGATTCAGAGGTTCTGCTCTAAGAGGAAGCATGAAGAATAGAGTTGAGGGAAAGGAAGATTAACAGCCATGAGAACTGATTATCAAGCAACCAAATGGGAAGGACAGAACAGAAAGGAAATTTATAAGCAGAATAGTGTGTGTGTGTGTGTGTGTGTGTGTGTGTGGTGTGTATTGGGTGTGTGTGTGTTTATCCAATCTAGATCTCTTTTCCTAATTCTAGGTTAACATATTCATTTCTCTCCATAATATCTCACTGGGATATCTAATATACATCTGAAATTCTATATGATTTACACTGAAATTATTTTCTTCCTTTCCAAATTCTCTCCAACTGAAATCCTTCCAATCTTATTTAATAGAAACTTCAAATTTGCTCCATTCTTTCTCTCGCACTTCATGACCAATCTATCAAGAAATTCTATGGGACCTAATTTCATGCTATATACAGAATCAATGTAATTCTCACTATTGCTGCTCTTACCATCTGGCCTGATATGCTATTATTTCTTGCTCTTATTGATCTCCTAGTTTTTACTATTGTTTCTCATGGGTACATTCTTAACACAATAGCCAGAGTAAATCTTTTGAAATGAAAAATCATACCATGTCACTCTTTTTAAAAAACCCCTGCAATGACTAGTCATTTTACTCATGGTAATTGCCAAAATCCTTATTGAGAGACAATTCTTCATGAGTCTTTGTATGCATAGTAAATATCCTGGAAGATAGAGATAGTGCCTCCTTCCAGGGAAGAGGGAAGATTTGTTTCTGGAACAGAACAATAAAGGATAATATCTCTTTCAGGGTAAAAGTTTGCTAAGTTTGCTAGCTGTCCTCTTATATGATTGGGATTATAATCATTAATTTTATGTGTCAATTTCACTAGGCCATGGGGTACTCCAATATTGGCTAAACCTTATTTTGGGGTGTGTCGGAAAGGATGTTTCCAGAATAAATGAGCATATGAATAGGCAGACTGTGTAAAGTAACTTACACTCCTCAATGTGTGTAGGCATCATCATATCTGTTGAGGGCCCGAATGGAACAAAAATGTGGAGGAGGGAAGAATTTGTTCTCTGCCTGACTGATGAACTGGGATATCAGTCTTTTTCTCTCAGACTACCACCAGTGACCCTCTGGTTTTCAGGCCTTTAGACTCAATTTGGACTGTAACACCATCTCTCTCGGGTCTACAACTCATTGACTGCAAATTGTGAATCTTCTCAGCTTCCATAATCACATGGGCCATTTCCTCATAATAAATCTCCTCTCATATATATACATATATAAAAAATAAATTATGTAAAAATCATGATATATATAAAATCATATATTTATATATATATAGAGACATATATATAAAAAACCTGTAGGCTATATACACATATATATGTATTTATCCTATTGGTTCTATTTCTCTAGAGAACCATAACTAAAACGGGGTTTTTCTAAATTCAGAATTTCTCATCTGTAGTTACTGCCCTACTGTGTAGAATCCTTCTGGGCTACTTTATATTGTTCTACCATGAGACTTGTACCCTGTACCCCATGGGGGATACAGGACATAAGTATGATCATGAAGCTCATGCTGCCTGTATTACTGTGAGTAATTCAGTCTATTTTCTCTGACTCAGAATCTTGTGTTTTCCTTTAACATATATGAAACTGAAGCATGCTGATTTGTTAGGCTGTAAATTACATAAAATCTTAACAGTCTTTATCAGTCTTTACAATCACCCATAGCCACATGTGAATTGATCCATTGACTCTCAAATGGATCACAATACTTATGTCCTGTTCATATCCTTTTGTAAGTCCCATCACTTACTGAGTTCCTGCCACACTGTCCCTTTGCTTTTCCTAGAATATTCACAGTCCCAGGTCAGGAACTTTGTAGTAATTGTTCTTTCTTAGAAAGCTCTTTCCTCAGACATACACATGGCATGTAATAAATAGTCATTAAGTGAGTAAAAATAAATGGCACCAGGTGACCCACGAAACATTCTAGATATGTGTAATTTAAAGCCAGGGTCATGTTAATCTCATTAACTTTGTGAAGTTTTTCTCTTATTTGACTTGGAAGATTTCTCCTAGTGGGAAATATGTTCTTTTGACACTAAAGCCATTCTGCTGTCCTGGTTTTACATGAAGGTTGTGTAATAATATCTCTAAAGAGAAGAAATAAACATGAATTGAGGATGAGGAATGGTGAGAAACACTAATTGTTAAGAAAACACAATTGTGAAATATTTCCTCTAAAATTTTCACATTAATTTGTTGAGTTAAAAATGCTAACTTCAAAAGACAACTTAATAATGCAGGTTTCTTGTTTTAAGTTATCACAGAATTTTTTTGATTCATTCAACCTTTTAAACTCAGTCTTTAACAGACTTCTTTTTAAATAAACTAATTATCTCTGCATTTTTGGTTTTTTATTACCCAATGAAAGTCTGCTTAAATTAACTTCTTTGGATCTTCAGACCTGAAATCCAACCTCTTCCTTTGAATTTGATGTGGTATTTTTGGCCAATGTGCAAATGGGCTAATGGGGACTTTGACAAAGATATTCTTAAAATGGAAAGTGCTTATTATTAGATGTCTGCATATTATTCAACATTAAAGCAACATTAAAAAATACCCTTTCATGCTCATGAGTTCTGTAAGAACTAATGAAATGTACTGCAATTAGACAAAAAAATGCCAATTAGGGGGAAAAAAGGGAGAACTGAATCTGATTTTTCAGAGAAAATAGTGACAAAAGCACAATCTATTATAAGAAAAGCTTTGAAATGGAACCCATGAAAGTAACTAAGGGAACAAGCAGAAATAATAATCAGGGGGGGATGACTGAAAGAACTGGACATTACTCAGGAAAAATTTACAAAGCCAATTTTTAAATAGAAACAATACAGTACTTGATGTTTGGAAAAAAATCTTCTAGCACTTTTCAGTCATTCAACATAATCATGTATAATAATTAAACAATTGATGAAAAAGCATATATCCACTTGTTTTCACTGTAACTGCTTCTACACTTATTCAATAAAGCTCTTTATGAAAAATGTAATTGTAAAACAGATATTTAAGTCTTTAAAATGTTAAAATGTTAACCACAACTAGTCGGGTCCAAACTTTTTTGATGGAATACATCTTAAATATTTTTTCTAATATCCTAAAACCTCTATATCCTAAAATCATAATATATTAGAACAACTGCAAAAATGAATTTATTTTCAATTTGACAATAGTTTTTGTCAATGGCTATTTTGCATAGCTGTCATTTAGCATATGATTTGTCAACATTAGCGTTATGGTAGACAGAGAGAAATCTGCCATTATAACCTTTAAAAGGAGGAGCTTACTATCCAGCCCTAAAGTAAGGTTGGTTGTCAGCTCTTTCAGGATTTGCCTCAGTAGCAGAGAGCTGACTTGCCCAAACACTATCCACATCTGTGATAGAATAAAGCAGGGGAATTAAGGAAGGGTTTGAAAACTTTTTTATAAAGGGACAAATAAATGTTTAGTAAATGTTTTAGTCTACATGGACAATAGAATCTCTGCCACAACTACTCAACTTTGCTGTTGTAGCTTAAAAGCAGCCATAGATAATACATAATGGATGAGCATGGGTATGTGCCAATAAAACTATATTTATGAACATACAAATTTGAATTTCATATAATTTTCATGATTGAAAATATTATTCTTTTGGCTTTTTTCAACCATTTCAAAGTGTAAAAAACATTTTTAGCTCACAGGCTATATATAAATAGGTAGTTAGCTTGCCATAGTACATTGACCACTGGTATAAAAGCTTCATCCATTTCATCCTATTGTGGGATAATCTCATGGCCAATCCAGGTCTTCTCGCCAAGTTCTCTGAGGGTTTTCTGGGCTTGTGATGCACTTTCATTTCTTCCTCTACTCAGTGTGCTTCCTTCTCTTACTCTTACAGGTGTTGATCCCTTATCAACATCTAGCATTCAAAAGTCAGTCTCAGTATCGGCTTCTCTAGAACCCAACATGAGATACGCACAAATCAATGTTATTAGGTATTTTCTCCTTCAAAGATGATATTAAATCCCATTTTTCATGATTGAATCAGAGGGAAAGAAAGGAGGGCAGAATCAGTTTCCCTTTACCTATAGGCAGAGAAGCTATGTGTGGAGAAAGATATGTAATAAAGAAAAACATTGAACAAACATATGAACAAATGCTCAACATCTCTAATCATCAGGGAAATGCAAATC
>VBSM01000272.1:67384453-67406554 GCA_008086735.1 Cheirogaleus medius
GATGTGCAATGTATGGGGGATGGTCATGCTTGAGGCTCTGCCTCGAGTGGGGAGGGAGGCATGGGTAATATACATAACTGTAATATTTGTACCCCTATAATATGCTGAAATAAAAAAAAGTTAGGAAAAAAAAAGAAAGACATTGGCAACAACCAACTCCTTGAGTTTTGTATATTGACATTTACTTTCACCAATATAGTCTGTTCATATTTATTCCAGATTCATCTTGTAGGACTCCCAAAGAATTAAGTCCACTTTCTACCAGACTGCCCTTTACATTCTACCTCAATCAATCATCTTCTTATAGTCAACTTTTATTAGACTAAGCAATCTCAGTGTGTGCTGGCTATAGTTTATTTTCCAAATGTAAAACCTCCTTGTCTCTCCATTATACTCATTTCTACAGTCCAGTCCCCATCCTATCACATATCCCAGCATGCATTCTCTGTCACCTTGCCATCACATTGAGGCAATTCTGGATCTCTCCACATGTTGTCTATCAAAGCTTATCTACTGTGATTCTTATTCTGAATTAGTTCTTGCTCTTGGCTATCAACCATCTGGAAAATATCTGACATGTTTCAGTCATGTATTAAATATGGACAGTAGTTTTATATTTGCCCACTACCTTCTATTAGCATTGAATATTCCATAGGAAAGAATCTCCACTAATAGGATGTCAAATTATTTGGCACCTACAAAGAGGGAAGATTTTGAACAGGAAAGCTACCTGATGACTCTCAATCAGACCATGTGGAGACTCACCGACAGGAAAAAAATAGCCCTGGCAGCATACAGGATCGAGTCATAAATTACTTGACCCTCAACTCTGGATTTGGCAAGGATTTTATCCATAGTCATAAATCAGGCAAATATCTGGAATTGTGGAGAAATACGAGGCTCACTGTCAATACCCCAAAATAATTTCAATCGAACAAGGATACACAGTTTCAGTTGATTATTACTTTCATATTAGTTTTTTTTTGTTCATTGATTCTAAAGAATGAATGTAAATTATCCCCAAATTATGGTTTACTTTTGTTATTACCATTCATTGATGTAGTAAAATTTCCATATGTACTTCGCTTTGTATTCCTGTTTATTAAGTATGTTTTCAGTTCTTCTTCAATCTGTTGGTTGTCTACCTCTTTTTTCCTTATATCTTACTTGGTAAATAAAATAAAAATATTCAAAATGTGTGTTGATCAGGTCCTATTTATTTATTTTTGTTGTTGTTGTGATTGCCTTTGGGGTCCTCTTCATAAATTCTTTGTCTAGGCCAATGTCTGTAAGAGTTTTCCAACATTTCCTTCTAGAATTCTTATAGTTTCCCACCTTAGGTTTAAGTCTGTTATCCACCATAAATTGAGTTTTATGAGAGGTGAAAGGTGTGGATCCTGTTTCAGTCTTCTACATGTATCTATCCAGTTTACCTAGCATTATTTATTGAATAAGGATTATTTTCCTCAGTGTATGTTTTTATCTGCTTTGTTGAAGATTAGATGGCTATACGAGGATGGTTTTATATCTTGCTTCTCAGTTCTGTTCCAGTGGTTTTTGATTCTGTTCTTGTGCCAGTGCTATGCTATTTTAGTTACTATAGCCTTGTAGTATAGCGTGAAGATCAAATTAAAAAGCGTCTGCACAGCCAAGGAAACTATCATGAGAGCAAACAGCCAACCTATATAATGGGAGAAAATATTTGCATGTTACACGTCCAATAAAGGGCTAATAACAAGAATCTATATAGAACTCAGGAAAATCAGCAAGAAAAAATCAAACAAACCTATCAAAAAGTGGGCAAAGGACATGAACAGAAAGTTTTCAAATGAAGATAGACTAATGGCCAACAAACACATGAAAAAATGTTCAACATCTCTAATCATCAGGGAAATGCAAATCAAAACCACAATGAGATATCGTTAACTGCAGTGAGAATGGCCTTTATCATAAAGTTCCCAAATAATAAATGTTGATGTGGATGCAGAGAGATAGGAACACTCATACACTCCTGGTGGGTCTGCAAACTAGTACAACCTGTGTGGAAAGCAATATGGAGATACCTCAAAGAGATACAAGTAGAACTACCATTTGATTCAGCAATCCTATTACTGGGCATCTACCCAAAAGAACAAAAGACATTCTATAAAAAAGACATCTGCACTAGAATGTGTATAGCAGCACAATTCACAATTGCAAAGACATGGACACAACCCAAGTGCCCATCAATACATGAGTGGATTAATAAAATGTGGTATATGTATACCATGGAGTTCTACTCAACCACAAAATCTATGGTGATATAGCACCTCTTGTATTATCCTGGATACAGCTGGAGCCCATTATACTAAGTAAAGTATCCCAAGAATGGAAAAACAAGCACCACATGTACTCACCTTCAAATTGGTATTAACTGATCAACATTTAAGTGCATATATAATAATAACATTTATCACGTGTCAGGCAGATGGGAGGGGATGGATGTATACAGACCTAATGGGTGCAGTGCGTGCATCTGGGGGATGGACACGCTTGAAGCTCTGACTCGGGTGGGGCAAGGGCAATATACGTATCCTAAACTTTTTTACCACCATAATATGCTGAAATAAAAAAATAAAGAAAGAACATTCCAAAAATATATGTTCTGAAATATCTACTTTTGTGGTTATATTTTTTCCTATTTTTTGTAAAGGTCCTCTTCTTCAGGCAACTAATGTTATAGAGAGAAAATTTAATCAACAATGTGGCAGGAAGCCATTTTCACAATTAGAGAAGCATCAAATAAGAAGCACCACCATGCTTTTTTCCCCATATCTATTGTTCTCGGTGCCAAGCAAATTGGTAGGGCATATGATCACTGTTGAATCATGGCAAGTTTTAACTGTGAGATAGCCTATGAAATTCTGCCTGGTACCAATACAACTACAACCAATGTTTACAAATTCACTATACTCCCGTTGTTGGAGATTTTCAGAAAAACACCTACATTTTTTAATATCTTATGAGGAAAATTCAGAGTTTTAATAATATTTATTTTATTTGACTAAAATTTAATATGAATATACTAGCAAAGTTGTTGAAAACATAATACAAAAAAGACAAACTATAAAACTACCCCATAATAAAATGCATGCTTTATATATAAGTATATGTATATGTACATACTCATGTGTGTTTGCATTTGTATATACAAATATAAGCTGTAAGAATCAGTGTATTCATTTCTAAAATTAACATCTAGTTTAATATGAGAAATTGAATTGGCTAACTTATCTGTGTAATATATCTTGGAAGTCAAATTGAATACTCCAAACACTAGACAAACAGAAAAGAGCCTATATATTGTGTGGATAAATTCTTTATAATAATTTTTTTCACTGTTGGAACATCTGTATTTGTTTACTTATCTTCAATATTTACCCACTATATCATGTTTATAGTCTGCTTTCTCCAGCTAGAGAACATCTTCCAAAGGGTCAGAGTTAGCAATGTATTATTGGTCACCATCTCTTACCCAGATTGCCAGACACAAATCAGGTGCTCAGTGAATATCTGTTGGTCAATGTACATGAGTGATTGCAGTTTACAACCAGCTCTTCAGGGTAACACAGGCTAGTACAGGCTTTGTGGGGTCTCACATTTACATAACTAGGGGACCTTCTTTAAGAAAAGAAAAAGGCTATAAAGACATGAACACAAAATTACAAGGCACATTCCAGAGCTAAATAAGGATCCTTTGCAAGGGAGGAGCCCTGAAGCTTAAGCTTTAAGAGTTACTTGGAAAATTTATTTCTGCTTCCATTATATTTGATATATTAGTTTTAAATATTTTTGTTTCGATATTATCTGTCCTGGCCTATTTTTTCTCTCTGTCTCTTCATTTTCTAGCCATACAGATAAAATGTTCTATTGAAACTTCTTGTTTGAATAGATGAAGACAATAATTTCATAAGAAGTCATTTGATTTGTTTCTTCCCCATGGTCTCTTTCTTTGAATTGCTATATGTTTTCATATGTCTGGTGATTACTCTATGCTTTCTCATACTAATAAAGGGAATTATACACTCATATAGCATGAGAAATTAAGATTAAATCTTGTAGAAATTCTGTTGATTCTTGTCCTGATATTTAACCCCCATGTGAAGGTTTGAAATGGTTAAATATGCTAGTATTACTTCACCAGGACCCTATGTTGTTTTGCTTTCTGTATCACTAACACATCTTGGCCCTATCTTGGATATAATTCCCTTGCCCCATGCTTTCTACCAGGTATTGTTAACCTGTCAAGAGCTAATCAGAGTTGTGCAATTATTATTATTATTGTTTTCTAGAAAAGTACCATAATATAGAAATATAATGTGAATACCAAAATAGAGCTGCACATAAAATTTTAGTCACTTTAAAAAAAAGTGAAATTAATTTTAATGATATATTTTAACCCCTATATATAAAATATAATTTTAAAATGCATTTTTGATACATATTAATTGTACATATTTATGGAGTACAATGTGACATTTCAATACATGTATACACAATGAATTGATCAAATCATGGTAATTAACATGTAAATTACATTAGAAATTTATCATTTCTTCATTGTGAGAATGTGTAGAAATCTCTCTTCTAGCTATTTGAAATATGCAATGCATTATTGTTAGCTATTATCATCCTACTGTGCAAGAGTACCTGAACATATTCCTACTATCTAACTTTAACCTTGTACCTATTGACAAACCTCATCTCCCCCATCCCCCTATTCTCCTGAGACACTGTTAATAACTATTCTACTTTCAACTTCTATGAGATTTTTTTTTTTTTAGATTCCACATATGAATGAGATCATGAGGTATTGTCTTTCTGTGTCTGGTTTATTTCACTTAACCTAATGTTCTCTTATTCACATTGCCTCAAATGACAGGATTTCATTCTTTTCATGGCTGAATAGTATTCCACAATGCATATATACTACATTTTCTTTGTACATTTGCTCCTCAATAGGCATCTAGCCAGATTCCATATCTTGGTTATTGAGAATAGTGCTGCAAGAAACATGCAAATGCAGATATCTCTTTGATATACTGATTTCATTTACTTTGCATATATACTTAGTAGTGGGACTGCTGGATCATATAGTAAATCCATTTTTAATTTTTGGAAGAATTTTTAAACTGTTTTCCATAATGTTCTTATTAATTTATATTTCCATCAACATTATATTAGAATTCCCCTTTTTCCACATCTGTGACAGCATTTTTATTTTTTATTTTTTTTTGTCTTTCTGATCATAGACATTCTAATAGGGATGAGGTGCTATCTCATTGTGGTTTTGATTGGCATTCCCCTGATATTTGACAATATTGAGCATTTTTTCATATTTTTCTATGTCTTCTTTAAAGAAATGTTTATTAGAATCTTTTGCCCATTTAAAAAATTAGATTATTTGGTTTTATGCTATTGAGTTATTTGATTTCTTTATACATTCTGAATATTGACTCTTTCTCTGATGCAAAATTTGCAAATATTTTCTTACATTCTGTAGGTTGTTTCTTCATTCTGTTCTACAAAATCTTTTTAGTTTGCTATAATCCCATTTACTTATTTTTACTTTTGTTGCTTGTATTTTTGGGGTCTTGTCTGAAAACCTCTTGCCCAGACTGATGTCATGTAGCATTTCCACTATGTTTTCTTCTAGTAGTTTCATAGTTTTGGGTCTTATATTTAAGTTTTTAATCCATTTGAGTTAGTGTTTCTTTATAGTGAGACAGGGTGTTCAGTTTTGTTCTTTTGCATATGGATATAAAGTTTTTTCAGCTCCATTTATTGAAGAGACTGTCCTTTCCCTATTGTGGTTCTTGACACCTGTGTTGAAAGTCATCTGGCTGTAAATGTATGGATTTATATCTGGGCTCTTAATTTTGTTCCATTGGTATCTGTGTCTGCTTCTGCTGTTATGTTAGTATCATGCTGTTATGGTTATTGTAGCTTTGTAGTATATTTTGGAGTCTGATTGTGTAATGCTTCCAGCTTTGTTATTTTTGCTCATGATTGCTTTGGCTATTTGAGGTATTTTGTGGTTTCATACAAATTTTAGAATTGTGTTTTATATTTCTGTAAAGAATAGCATTGGAATTTTGATAGGGATAGCATTGAATCTGTAGATTGTTTTCAGTATTATAGACATTTTAACAATATTTATTCTTCTAATCCCTGAACAAGGAATATCTTTCTATTAACTTGTATCTTCCATGATTTTTTGTCAATATTTCATAGTTTTCATTGTATAGATTTTTTACCTCATTTGATAAATTTATTTCTAGGTATTTATTTTTAATTTTGTCAAATCCTTTTCTTGCATCTATTGAAATGAGCATATGATTTTTATCCTTCATTCTGTTAATGTGATGTAACCCAATAAAAACTCATTGAGACTTTTAAAATTATTTTTATATACTAAGCTTTGAAATCTGCTGTGAAATTTGACATTGTAAGTACCCAATAACTACAAAATGGCTAGTGGCTACTGAATTAGACAGCACAGATCGTAAAGCTTTTGTGCCAAGTATAAAGTGATCATAGCACATCAAGTTCACCCTTCAGTGTGTCATGTAGTCATGTGTTCCCTATTGTGTATCCAGATGCCTTGGAGTAACATAGGTGATAAAACTACTTTTGCTTATATGCAACCCTGGTCTTTCCCTGATTAAGAATGTTAGTGATTTTCTTCTACCACACTTTTCACTTACCTTTTAAAATATTAGCCATTTTTTCACTGTGGTAAGTTAAAAGCCTGCCTAATCCTTCCTTTAACCTGATGCTAGTTGTTCTATTTTGATAGTTCTATTTTTTTCAGTATCTAGTATATAATTGCCATTTTTCTTAGTTTTAAGAACAGATGGTAATTTTTCTAATATTTTTATGTAATTTATTGTCCTATTTTTTGTTTTTTGGTTCCAATGAATTCATTTTTTAAATGTTAAACACTTGTATTTAATACTCTTCTTCTTTTTTGTTTTTTTTTTGAGACAAAAGTCTCACTCTGTCGCTCTGCATAGAGTGTGATGGTGTCATCATAGCTCACTGTAAGCTCAAACACTTGGGCTCAAGCAATCCTCCTGCCTCAGCTTCCCAACTAGCTGGAACTATAAACATGAGTCACCAAACCTGGCTAATTTTTTCTATTTTTGGTAGAGATGGGGTCTCACTCTTGCTCAGTTTGAATTTAAGCAATCCTCCTGCCATGGCCTCCCAGAATACTAGTAATGTCCATTTTATCTAGTGAAATATTTGAGTTTATTTTAGAAACTCCAAAAGTTAACCTGAGCATATTACAGAAAGAAAGTATTTCTCCCTGAAAATTAGTTACTTATTGTGAAACCAGATGCCAGCAGAGAAAAAGAATCAGTGTGTGCCAGAGATAACAATCTGCAGGATAAAGAAAAGCAAAAGGTAAACAAAACTATAATTCATATTATGAAAAGAAATCAAAATATTCTTTTCTTTTGATGATGTAAACATTTCTTGATTTCTTAACCAGGTTGAAATTACCCTTATTATACATTTTGCTTTACTGTTCTTTTACATAATTTTTTAAAAGAAGAACAGAGTAATATTTTTCCTCTTTAAAACTTACATTGTGTGTGTGTTCTACAATACTTAAAGAGCTATATTTACTAACTGACTTTGAAAGCAAATGCATGCAACTCTATGTTCAGTGCTTAGAAAATATATTTAAAAGTTGGATGCCATCTGGCCAATAATGTAACCAAAAGTTTCCTAAGCAAATATCTAAAACTGAATAGCTATATTTCTGTATTGCATTTATAAAATATAAACACTATTGACTGGTTCATATCTGACTGTTATTTTTAAGATGCTTACTATGTGTCTGACATAGTTGGCATATGTAATCTACATAGTAGAAGTTTGAGTTAGGTATTATCATGTAGGGACAGAAAGGTATGATGCCTTTCCTCAGCCATCATAAGAATCATGGTTCATAATCCTATAATAAAAGGCAATTTAAATAATAAAAAAATATAAAAAAATTATTTAACCAAAGTTTTATGTGACATGGGAAATGAAGCCTCTAAGACCCTCAGAAAATTTTATTTTTTGTGCTTAGTTTCTATTAAGAATGAACAGCCTTATAGAAATGCGATTGGACAAAAGGGTATAATGTAATGCCAATAGACTGAGGGGGGAAACCTAGAAAGGTCTGTCTATTTAGATTTTTTATGGATGCATAATAATTGTACATATTTGTGGGGTACATGTGATATATGATATATGCATACAATGTGCAATGATCAAATTAGAGTAATTAAGATATCACTTCAAATATTTATTATTTCTTTGTGTTGGAAACATTCCAAATCTTTTAGCTATTTTGAAATATACAATAAATAAAAATATTGATAACTATAGTCACCCTGTGCTTTTGAACACTGGAGTTTATTCCTTCTATCTATCTGTATTTTTGTTCCCATTAACCAACTTCTCTAAATCCTTTCCTCCCTATACCCTTCAAAGCACATGGTAACCATATTTTTCATTGTCTTACATAAAGCTATGGGGCAGGATCCTTCTGGAATGACTTACTTTCAGACGAAGTAGGTCAAAGATTTTCTTTATGGCCAGCTCTTACGTGGAGAGATGGGGAAAGGGCAGAGTGACTATGCTTCTAAGGCTCTCCCAATTTCCTTCAGTTCAAAATACTTTAAGGTAGTGTTTTCTGAGGTCTGACGATTTCTATTTTACAAATGAAAAAAATAAAGGTAGTGAAGATTAAATATCTTATTGGAAAATGCAAAGTTTACAAATTTGATAAGTGCTTTACTTCTGCATCCAAGACTAAGGCCCATTTTAATGCTCATTTTATTCTGAGTTTGCATTTTTGGTGTTTTTCTTAGTAGTTACAAAAATAATAGAAAAGAAGACAGACACTGCTTTCCATTGTCCTTATATACAAGCTGTCTGAAATCATAGTGTAGAAAAATGTGTAAATGGAGCATGGTTAAAAGGGAGAAATGCATATATCTAACTTGCAATAGGGAGCATATTAATAATAATATTAATAACAAAACATTTAATTACTATTATACTTACATTGTAATGGGATTTTAAAGGATTTTCACAGAAAGTCTTTTAAGGAAGACAGACATCTTAATTTTAAAAGATAGTTAGATTTAAGGCACTTTAGTGTCTATGATAAAGTGGTTTGGAAATCTGTCCCATTGTTTCCTTTCTTTGTGTCTAATCTATTCTCAGTATATATTGCTCATTTGAGTAACCATTTATTAAAATGTCCTTAACCTTTTTACCCATGAGTCAGCACAGAGTAGCATGTCTTAAACATTGCTACTGATGTTACTTTGGGGAGAAGTAGACATTTGGATGGGAGAAGGAATTGAGAATAATGAAAGATGAAAAAAGGAAGGAGATAGTGAATGAAAATAAAGGAAAACAAAGAAAGAAAAAGAAAAAAAAAAAGATTGAGTCCGACAATAATGTAATTGAAAATGACCCAAACCCTGCAAACTAGGGTGATGAAAATCAGATTTCATTTTTGTTTCAAGCTATTACTTATTGATATAGAAGAACTTACTTCTTCCAATTGTAGTAGGTATTCCTACTTCCATCTTTCACTATTTTAATTTTACAAGTCAATGAGTTAACAATTGCCTTGGCTGCTTTAGTACAGATCGTTTGATGCCCTTGGTGCTATCCATGGATAATAGCTAGGTTGATGATAGGTCCTCCATTTGTTTTAATTTCTGCTATAGAAACAAGAAGTCCTTGCCTAGGCTGCTGCAATGGTCATTATTCTCCTCAAGCAGATAAAAGTCACCCCTGATGACTGTTCAATTAAATATTTCAAACTTAAAGTAATTAAAACTTGAAGTTATTGGAACTTTAAATTATTCTGAGCCTATGGAGAAATGTGGCTATACAGCCTGAGTCACATGATATGCAACTACAACACTGCAACTTCTGCCTTTTTTTTCCCCCTGTAAATAATTAGTAAAAACAAGCAGCACCAGAGATAAGACCCCCTCAGGTCATTGTCCTTCCTCATGGAGTAATAAATAGTCTTCCTTGGATTGCAGCAATCTGTAACCCATCAAATTGCTGTGGCCTATGCACTGCTCTTGTATGGAAAATGTTGTAATACTGCTGGAACGTCTCTGTCTCTGCCTTTATAAGTGAAACCTTAACTTTTCCACTTTGGAACATTGTCCCCATTTGTTTGAAGTCGGTATTTCCAGGTAACTATCCTCAAACTTTGCACTGGAATCAACTCAATACTTAGTCATATTCTCTCAATCTCATTACTTAAGGTTGACAAGACCATTTCTTCTCAGGTAGCTGGAGAAAGATGGTTCTACTGATAACTTGTCAGTGAAGTTTTCACTTAGAGGCCAATTAGTCCGCTAAGCATAGAAGTTCTCCTGTTTCTCTGCAGCATAACAAAGCAGGGGTTTTAAATCACTGATTGCTTCTTTGAACCATAAAATCTTACCTGACCTGTAGGTTCAGCACAAAAACTTCCATCAATGTGTAGAATAATAGCTCCAATCTTTAACAGAAAGGTATAGAAACACTTAATGGCATTTGGACATTAATCTGTGTTAAACTGTGAAGAAATTCTTTGGGAATTGAAAATTACAGCCATATTAATACCTTTCTCTTGTGCTGTGAACAATAAATGCCAAAAAGCTTTTCCTCCTTAATGATTAACTGCTTTTTGGAAACTGCTACCATTTACCACATGCAAATTACTTGCTTTGTAGATCAGATGTGACTAAGAACACTAGGTGGTTGGCTCTTGTGAATAGAATTAGAAAGTACTAATTATAAGACTAACATACCATAATCATGTTTAATTTCTGTAACTTCCTTAATGCAAGATGAGTGAACCCTCTGTGGCAATTTGAGATGGCAACAATAGAATTTTTACCTTTTGTCTATTCACTTCCTTGTAGGACAGTATTGAAAGCAGGAAATATTCTTTGACTATACAACCTTAAAAAAGTTATTTGTAACAGTTGTATAAGCTGCTAAATAGAATTTAGACTTTTTTAAAATATAATTTTATATTCGGTTCCTTTTTAAGGGTCATAATAATAAGTATTTTATGTTATAATTAATGATAAACATGTTAGAAATGAAATAGTTCTCAATAAAACATAAAATGGAAATTTTATGATTTTTATTTGAATTTTGAAAATTATATAATTATTTCAGTTAGAAGACAAGAAAGAAATGAGATAATGAAAGGTTAATGTTCTGTATTATAGTTTCTTCCATACACAATTCTTATTTTAAGATTAAAAAAAGGCAAAAGAAAAAAAATTAAGATCAATGAAGTTGGGAGTTACAATTTCAAAGAAAGACAAATTGACTAAAACCTAAAAGGTTGTAAGAAGTAAAACTATGTATCCTTTAAGATGAATACAGGTATATATTTTCATGTTATGGAAAATTCAAATAAGTACATGGAAATATGAATACTTATTTGAACAGGACTAAAGCTCTGGGCATGGAAACATGCCAAACAGGCTTTTAAAAGTAATAAAAAGAAAGGTAAGCAGTTAGTCAAAACAAATATACAAAGAGAAGATACCAAAAATTCACTTAAAAGAATTAACATTTAGATAACATGCTAAAGATGATATTTAGTGAGTTCCAAACAAAAAAATTGTCAGAAGTAATATTTAAGCCAGGTCATATACTTTGTGCAAACAATACATACACACACACACACACACACATGTTTTGAAATATATTTTCCTATGCAGTTTATTATTTTTTGAGAAAGAATTCAACTCCTTTGGAATTAATTTCATGATAATCAATTATATAATAGACATCTAACCAAACTACTACTCTGTTAGAATGTAAATAATTAAAAAAATATTATAAAGACTTTCAGCATATTGCTTTGCTTAGAGGATCCATTACAAAAATAATTTGCCACATAAAATAACTGATTTTAGAAATTACACAGGAAAATAAGGGGGAAACGGCAGGAGAACCATTTCAAAGATATATTCATATATTTAGTACATATTAAACCGGGACCTAGTATATGTTAGGAACTATATTGGAGGCTGAATGACAGAAGGAACCAAGACATATTCACAATAGATAAAATTTATTAGACATTAAATATGTGCCATTCATTATGCTAAGAACTTCACATATTTATTTCTATAAATGCATTATAGCCAGCCTTACAATTCCGTGTGTCATAGATATAATTGTGTTCACATTTCAGATAAGAAATTTAAGACAAATCAAATAACTTTCACAAGACAGACACTAAGAAGAGGCCAAGATAGAAGTGGAGGTCTAGACACATGTTTTATAATTCCAAAGAAGGAAAGGTTAGTGAATACAGAAACTAGATAAAGCTTTTGGAAGTACAGCTCTGAATTTAAAACTATAAATCAAGAACGTTAATAAATTCTATGAACGTTAAACCCCTCTGACAATATTATGTAAAAACTCAGCACTGGGAAAAGGTCAATTTGAATGTTTCAAGAATTTTTGCCAGCCCACTAGAGGGATTAGTACCCTTAAACAATGTGCTGTCTCAGCACACTGGAGCTTGTCCTCCAGTGTTCTGCAGAAGATTAATCCTGTTTCTAGTAAATAATTAATGTCAGGTGCCTAACACAGCTTCTCAATAGTTAAGTGTGAAAGTTCAAGGCCCTTTCCATCTGATCTGAAGCTGGAGGGGGAAGGAAAAAGGATACTGACTAGGGGTCACAAAAAAGGAAGTGGACACACGGATTTGTGACTGATAAAATGGGATCTCATCAAATCCACCGGCTAGTTTTCCACAGAATCCTGCCCTGTTATCTTTAGCTTATATATCCTATTATACTGAACCCTCCCATAGTCCTCCCCACGCCCACCAGTTCATTCCTTCGGCATCCTGGAATAGAAGTAATGCAAGTTATTTCTGACACTATGTCTTCCCCAGTTTGTTGTAACCACCTTCCATTTCTAACTGGCCTGAGATTTCTGACAGTACAATACATTCCTTTGAGTTAGAGTATAAATATGAGTGACTTCATTGCTTCCAGATGTATAGGTTAAAATAGACACATTTTGGCAGATGGAGAAAAAAATCTTTATTGGTAAACTTTTACTCATTAGCATAGATTATCTATAAATTTTGAATAAATTCATTTCTTAATTTCACTTTTCTGCACTTCAAATGAAATGGTAGAGGATGCTCTTTTAAAAGTATTTTTAGCACTGACATAGCAAGAATCTATAAAGCTAGTTAACAGAAAAGATCCAAAGCTTACCATTGATTTAATAAAAATGCATTAAGACAGATTGTCACTGCTATTGGACAGGAAAATATATAGCACAAATGTTGATGGGTCTGTCCCGGATGGGTTTATGTCAATAATATATAGGATGGGAGTACACCAGCTTATTGACTTTTATTTCTTTTAAGTGTTAGACTTTTAAAGATAAAAGGTAGAATCTATTGTAGAATAACATATGATATATTTGCTGCTTTTCTACACTTGGAGACAGGATTTTACTTATCCACTTATAAGACTTAAATAGGTTTGGGAGGTGCTGAAGCCTTCTTCATAAAGATGGAAATATTGTTGTACACCATGAACAGTATTTTTATTCTTTTTACTGGCCATAAGTCTGGAATAATTATTAGTGAACAACCTGAAACTTTTGAGTATGTTTGAGAACATCTATTTTAGTGCTAATGTACTATCTATCCTTTGACTCCCTATTTGGAAAATGCATCAGTGTTTATGATTTAATAATTCTATCTTTTGGAATTAAGGTACTGTAAAAATTCCTATATTTTTCACTAACCTGTCATTGTTATATGCAAAACATGTTACAAAGGTAAACATTTTACATTAAGGTAAATTAAGTATATATTTATTATCATGCCACAACATAAAGTTCCTATGTTGTTTTTTTTTTCATGACAGCCTGCCATTGAAAACTGCATATTTTTTTAAAGTGTCAAAGCATAGATGGTCCCTAATCTCAACAGCTTAATTCCTGCCTGTGAATGCGTGAGGAAATGGGAAACATCTGTGAAAGATTCATTACAAACAAACCTTGAAGGAACTGCAAATTAGTATAATGAGAGGTCTTATGTCTACTAACACCCTGTGGATATCAGCCTGAAAACTGAAGGTGTTTTTGTCCCATTTTCATAATAATATTTCCAGACTCCTTTATATAATCAATTCATTAAAACATTAAATTGACACAACACTGATTGCACAAAACAGAGTAAAAGTGAAGCAAGGTAGAAATATTTCACTGAGCGGGAAATTTCAGCAGAAGATCCATAGATTCATTTCATTTGGTTTCAATTTAAGTTTCCAAACCAAGCAAAATTTTAGCATTATCTTCCATTTTAGGTGAAGAGCTGAACATTTTCAGAGCTTATTTTATTATTTTTTTAAATATTCACTTAGGTTATTTTTATTGTTTGCTTAAATAATTACCCATTTGAGGGGTTGCAAAGGAGAAAATAGATACCTATAGTATATCTCTCCTTTTTTTTTTCATTCATGTATATGAAAACATTTGGTCAATCTTAGAAATATACTTTTCATAATGCTTCTGGATATTTCAAACCCCATGCTTGCTCCAAGGAGGTCCTGGCAGTACATGAGATAAAGCAAAACAATGCTTCTCATATTTTTACCATGTATTAGAATCACATAATCAAATATGTAAGAATCTGGGACATTAATGTCTTCCCCACCAGATTCTGATTTCTGAAGATATAAGAACCAGTAACGTGAATTTTTAAAAATTATCTATGGTAATTTCCTTGCACATGATCTTTATACATTCTTGTACACTTTTACTGCTCCGGATAATTCCTCATGAATCACTTCCTCATTTAATTTAGCTTTTAAAACATGATGTGGGATGATGGAGTCTTGCTACATGGAGAACAAGTATAGTTAACGGTAAGGATAGATATCTGCATAGACTCTGAATGAAAGTAAACACCAACACTAGATTTTTTACTTATAGAAAAATGATCAACATAAATATTAAATTCAATCACTAAATTAAATGACAATATCAAATAGCAACCAAGAACTTGGAAAATTTGTCTGCTAGATCTGGAGCAAAAGCCTCCACCTAACATGCTTCAGTAAACCACCTGAGCAACCATTGTTAGCTCAAATAACTCTCTTAAAAATATCCAATGATGTCAGATCACCAAATCCAATTATTATTCCATTTTCCTTGTTGTACTTAACCTCTTTTCACCATTAAATATCATATCCTTCCCTTTTAAATGTTTTTCCTGTAGCTTTTCTAATGTTTAAAAGCCTCGTTTCTCTTCTAAGCCATAATAACAGCTGTATTATTGCCTGTCATCTTTTCATAATTTCCTTTTCTTCTACCCTAAATGTGAACATTTCTAAAGTTAAAATTTTAGCCAGTCGTTATTTCTTGTTTGAAGTTTTCTCCTCTCTATGTTTATATACTTATTGCTTGTATACCAAGCAGAGTGGCAGAGTGAAAAGAACACTGGACTAAGAATTCTGAAATTTGACTGATTTTGGCTCATCCATGTTTGATTTTGGGAAAAATAAGTAACTTTGTCTCTAAAATAATGATAATAATACTGAAAATTTGCAAAGATCAAATTAGATTTGTGAAGTTGATGTTATTATTGTAAAACATTAAAAATGTAATATATAAGATATAGTTAGTGTTTTTGATACTATTAATATGATTACTTTTATATCTGATACAAAAAATATAGATCAGATGTACACGTGTATGTGTATGTATGTGTGTGTGAGTATATATATATATATATTGTTTTCTCACAAGAAATGATTTGAGATGCATCTCATGGATTACTTAAATTCTCAGAATTATAAATTCTGGAATATGTTGGGTATGTTATAGCATCCAGCACAGGCCTTTGATATATAGTAGATTAAATATACATGTTAATTAATTAGTCTTAAAGATAATAGTTATCCTTTTTTCAATTAACCTATATCTTTTTTATTTCTGTTATTCCCATATTTTGAAAACACGTCCATTTATTTAGAGACGTTCTAGTCCTTCCCCTTGCTCCTCCTCTTCCTCACATCTTGTTTCTATTTCTTTTCCCTTTATTCTTTTTCTTTTGTCCATTTCTGCTTGTCTTTTGTTTTGAACAATGGAAGTGATTCTTGTTTCCATGCAGGGATGTGAGGTAGATCTTCTATTCTCTTTCTCTATCTGAGGAAACTAAAGCATTTTGAGACTAAATAACTGGCAAAAGATTCCAACATGTTAAAATCAAGGTGTTAACCAATGCCCTTAGTCCATCATTTATGTGGCATAAAATCTGAAGTTAATTTACTAAAGTGGAATGTAATCATAAGTTACTGTGAAATGTTAAAGAATTGGAACCATATGGTCTTACGAATGTAGTTTTCAAATGATGACCTTAAAAAATACCAATAGTTCTTTGATGTTACAAGTTGAAAAATTACATAATACCCCCATTTTCTATGGTTCTGATATTTGGAATCACTACTCCACACATTTTTCAAATTGTTTTGGGTGAACTTCCAATATTAGTTCATAGAGACATGAGACTGATAATTTAAATTTATATACTTATAATTTAAGAAATTCATTTTCCAGCATTTAAATGAACATGGTGTATCTGTCAACATTAAGTGTCTATTTCTATTGGCCATTTCCTTATATCCTAAAAAATAAGTGATCACATTTATTCTCATATCTCTATATTCCTAAGGAATATTAGACATTAACATTCATTCTACAGGTAGCTGTTTGTTGGAAACCAGATGACAACTCTGATTTCTTCATTTCTGTTGTATGTATTTCTGAAAATATGTTAAAATAGCTTATTTTATTTTGGATTGCAAAATTTTCTTAAAAAGTTAGTTTTATCATAAATGGATTATGCTGAGATTTCCCTTCTATGTAAATATGAGAAATTAAATAATGTTTATTTTACCTTTAAATATATCCAGTAAAGATATATAGAGAATATGAAAAAGTAGATAATTAATAATACATAAATAACTGGTATACATTTTTAAATTTCTCCCTTTGTGATTTCAGAGTAATATCTATTCACATAGTATTATATAAGACACATTCAACACCATCATATTGCACTTTATAAAGGTTGTTGACAATATTGATTTTCTCGAAAGAAGTTCCAGGAATGTATTAAAAACATTCTATCCAGTGCTATTTCTTTCTAATAATAATACATACTCATTGTATATATCTTCAAGGAATTACAAAACTATTTTATTGGATTGAATATTAAACATACTCATTTAATATTTCTACAGAAAATAAAACAAAATGTTCAAATCAAAGTACAAAATAACAACAAAGAAGCCAAACCTGAACATAATAACAATTGTTTCAGACCAATCCCATCGTGGCTATTTTGTTGAATCTTCTTTCTTTGAGTTGCCAGAAAAAGACTTGAAGAACTTAGACTGGGGTTTAATGATAGTAATGAGAATTCAATCTGAAGAAAAAAAAGCTGAAGCAACTTTTAAAAGATGTGATGTGGCAGATTGGCCAGAGATTAACAATGAGAAAAAATGAACAGGAGAATGAGAAAGTTCCTATGGCTTTGTAGGTATAAACGTATGTATTATGTTGTATAAGAGCTAAATTTTATCATTTATACAGAATAAAGCAAAAACATTTGTGATATTTTATACAAGAAAGTAATATGAATGTCGAATGAAAAATTTAAAAAATCACAAAATTTCAAAAATCTTGAATAGCTTAGAGAAAAATAAACTTTAAGTTGGGCAATGAGAAATTACAGAGAGCACCCCCTTCCCCCGAGGCATGGTAAAAGTGCCAACCAAACTACACTGAGTACCAATCTGATGCATTTTGGATCATCTGTTTTTAGTTCCGCTCTTCCACATTCCAAGGGCAGGCCCATATTTCACGGTGACTGCTCCTGATATCTGTGTTTATGAAGAAAAGCAACATCTGGTCCTACACCAAAATCACAAGACCTTCTTCACATTCTATACTACATCGATACTATGTTAGGCTCAAAGTTTCATGATCTCATAAAAACATATCAAGATTGAATTCACCTTGCCTATCACATCTATTTTCCTACAAAATTGAAGAGTGTAAAACCCTCTCCTTCCATGACAGTTAAGCAATCTCTGCTGTATTGTTATCCTCACAGTTCTCTACCTTTTATAATGCTGACATGACTCCCATTCTCTTCTTGCTCTCCGCAAACCTACCACTCTGCTCTCCAAAACTCTTACTCTTTAATTAGCCAAACCACTTATATCCTTAACAAATCTCAAAAATTTTTACTTTTTTTCCATAAATTTATGTGAACCTCAAAGACCATTTCTCATATAGCTCTATGAAAAGCAAGGACATTATTTTCTTATCATATTTCTCTGCTGAGGCTGGTAACTTACGTGCTCCTCTATGCCACTTTAAGATGACTGTTCTATCAAATTATTGGAATCACTCTTTAACTTCAAATTTTTATCACCTCAACTTCTCTTTTTTTCCTCTCTTCTTCAATCTCAACATAAACTCCTAAGCTGCACACATTGGTCTCTCGGTTCCTTGACTTCCTCATCTCCAATGACTGTCTCCTTTGCACCTCGGCCACCTGCTTCCAATCCAACATCCAAAAGAGCACTGCTGTTTTCATGAGTTCAAATAACCCACTCTCTTATCATAATATTGCTCTTTCCTGCTTGTTGTCCATCCAGTCCCGTTACAACTGTTTTATAACATGGCCGAAACCTTAGGTCATCTTATCTTAACACCCGCATTCCACCCCTAAAATGCAGTGTCAGTTTAAATGCTCCTCATTTCAGGATTGCTTCTTGACCTCTATCTTTTCATTTCACTCTGTGACCAAACTCCAAATATATTTAATAACCAAAATAAAATACTTGTCATCTTGTTTTTTTTTTCTCATACCCCCCCAAATGAGTGATAGGTTTAAAAAAATCAATCATACCATAGGACAGATTGCTACCACCACATATGCATTGTTCATTTTATGCAACAGTGTATTAAACCATTCCATATTCCTCACACATCCAACTCTTTTTCATCCCTCACTGAGAAAAAGATCCTGTATTCAGAAATAAAGGAAGCTGCCAGATGGGAACCCCTTCAGCTTCCTATCCAGAGATGCCTCCACACCTCACTTGTTCCTCATCCATAAACTATTTATTGCTTGGCGCTGAAAACCCTTTGATGGAAAAAAAAATAGACTCAATCCATCTCCTTGTAAACTTTAGTTGAGAAAAGGAATATTACTAAAATAGAGAAAAAAATATACACTTTTTGTCATAAGTACAATTCCTAAAAAAATACAGGTCTCATGGAAGAGTAACATGTAGGAACTTTTTTAGATTGGGCGGTGATCCTGTAATTTTTCTATAGGAGTGACATTTTAGTCCTAAGGATGAATAAAAATAACCATGTGGACAGTGGGAGGAAAAGCATACCAGGAAGATGAAACAGCATGTGGGAAGCCCTGAAAAGGAAAGGAGTTTGGTACATTGTAGAAACATTCAAAATACCAGTGTGGTTAGGAGCACAGTGCGTAAGTGGGAGAGCCGCATTTGATGCCTGTGGAGAATTATGCTGAACAAAAATCTAGGTAAAATATGCAGATTAATTCTAAAGAGAGAAATCCTGTTTGAATTCTGACAGTACCTGTCATTAGTTAAGTGATCATGAAAAAATTATTTATTCTTTTTGCACCTAGTTTCCTTATTTATGAACTAATAATAATTATAATCATAATACTATCCATACAACATTAAGTATAAGGTTGTTGTGAAGTATATAAATTATTTAATATGTACAGAGTAGTTAGAATAGTTCCTGGCTTAAGCTAAAACATAATACATTTTAGTTTTGTTATTTTTGTTGTTTTAATTTATGTCAATAAATTTAATTTTTATTTTCAAAAGTATGGGCAGTCATCAATAGACTTAAAGTTGGAAGTTGGAAAGTGGCATGATACCATTAACATTTTAAAGTATCACTTGGGCTGATTGTAAAGATGGACTGAAAGAGAAAATGATGAAATCTGGGAGGATACTTAAGAAGCCAATGCAGCAATGCAGGGGAAAAATGATAGTGAATTAGCTAAGGCTAATAATCCAAGGGATAATGTAGTGATTGTTCAATTGCAGAGAAATGAATTGATTGAGATATATTTTGGTGCTAGCAGGTGCCAAACTTGGTGAATAGGTACAAGGACTGAAAAGAGGTGATGTTAAAAGATTCCCAGGTATCTGGTTACTGAAGGCATGTTTATATAGATGGAAAAGAATGAGGCAACTCAAGTTACTTTTTCTACAAAACCACCTCTTTGAAAATTGAAAACCATAAAGCTTATTTGTGACCTGTTCTCTTTTACATTTGTTTCTAAATGTGAGCTGATCTATTATTCTACTACTTTTGATAATTACATTGATCTATATTATTGAGATATATTCTAAGATATGTATTAAAATAATTAGGGAGTGATTGCTGTTCTTTATCTTTTCTCTGTCATTTGAAATATATTCACAATAAAAATAAAGAAAATGAAATATGATTGAAACAACAGCCATATAATTTTTAAAGTGTATGTGTAACCTTGTTGTTTTAGGTAATGATTTCAATTTCCTGTAGCTCTTCACACCTCACCTCAAACCAAGATGAGCAAAAGCTTAGAAAAACACAAATAGGAGGGGGTACAGAGGAAGCATGTGAAACACTTCCTAATACTGGATGCTGTCTTTCAGGATCCTAACTCTATCACCAGGAACTTCTCTCATAGACCTATAGGCTATTCATATATATGGATCAGTTGGATACAATCAGAAAACAGAAACTGCGTAGTAATTTGTATAGGGAAAGCTAATATAGGAAATTATTAACTCTACCAAAATATTGCCTAGTGTGTTAGTCAGGGTTCTACAGAGGAACAGAACCAGTAGAACATATAGATGGAAAGACAAAGATTTATTTTAAGGAATTGGCTCAACAGATTTTGGAAGCGGGCAGGTCTGAAATCCATAGGGCAAGCCAACAGTCTGGAGATTCAGGTAAGAGTAAATGATGCAGTCTTGAGCCTGAAGGCTGAAAACTCAGGCAAAATTACTTTTTTAGGAAACCTCCATATTTTCCTTTAAGGCTTTCCAGATGAGGCCCACCCATATTATAGAGGACAGTCTGCTTTAAAGTCAATTAATTTTAAATGTTAATCACATCTAAAAAATACTTTTACAGCAACTTCTAGAGTAGCATTTGAAGAAACAACTTATCACCATAGTTTAGCCGAGTTGGCCCACAGAATTAACCATCATGACGAAGAAGGAGTAAAGAGAACATTAAAGAATATGAGTAATAGTAGACGGAAGGAGTAGCCAGTACCCCTTAGACTAAAATAAAGCACCTACAAAAAGAGAATCTCCTGTCTCAGGGATGAGATTCAGACATCACTAAAGAATCAATGGCCATTCCCCACTGGATGGCAGAGAAGTAGCTGCATTGCTGTACTAGTGGAACTTACTAGAAATCTGTCCTCTACATAGCCAAGAAAAGCCATGTCACATCAGAGGCACTCCATTATGGAACTGCTGGAGTAGGGAGCCAGGGGAAGCTAATAGTCACTGGATGTAGCTGACTGCCCTGTGCTACAGAAGTTGGGAACTGAAGAAGCCACCTCTATTGCAGGAGCCTTGTACAGAAAAAAGTACTCTCACAATGTGGGAGGCGGAAGAAGCTGATGCCAAAGAAGCTGTTTATGCTGCAGAACCCGGCACTAGAAAACTTTCCACACTGTAGGGCTGACTCTGAGGAAGGCTTATGTGCTGCAGGAGGCTGCCAAGAAAACAGAACCAGGAATGGGAGCCTCTTCTTTCTGTCTTGTCTCTCCGTCACCATTTACTGACAAAGCTTTAGGTTTTGCTAGCTGACAAAAGAAAAGTATTCAACACTAAGGTGCTCACATGGAAGTAATATTTATTGGGTACTGGTCAGGTGGGATAGGGGTTGTGGGGGGGGCGG
>VBSM01000272.1:67406654-67422815 GCA_008086735.1 Cheirogaleus medius
CAGAGTCCTTGTTGCAATGATAAATAGATTTCAACCTGAGATGCAATAAATGCAAAACTGTCACAAGCATTGTGTGTGGTAACTTCTGGAGGCTATTCCATGCAACAAGACCTAAAAACTAGAGAAGCAAGTTTAATAAAGAGCTACAGTGGAACTGGGTAAGCAAATTTGTGCCTTCTAATTCTGTCCTCACGTCCCTATGATGTATGATGAAGCTGTCTATGGGAAAAATGTCAAAGAACATCATAAATGAGAGTGTCATTAGAGGTAGATTTGTATTTGGAAATATTGCTATAGGCAGGTACAAAGAGCCAAAATTATTAAGCTAGAAGAGCTAATTGTCTTTCAGAAGTAGATCGTCTATCAGAGTTAGAAAATTCATGGTAAAGGTTGCACTACTATTCACTCTTTAATTCTGAGTCATAGCCTAGAACTCCTCAACACAGGACTAAAGAAAGGAAACTGCTTTAAATTTATTGCCTCTAAAGAGGAATTCCATTAGTGGGGGATCATTCTCAATGAATCCAGCAAATTGAAGTAAGATTAAAGAGAGAGAAATAGGGCAGTCCCACAGGACAAGTCCAGGAATGTAGCATCCTATGAAATTCTCCTTTTGGCCTCACATACCTCAGCAGGTAGTAGGTTGGGACTTCAGCATTTCCAGCTGAAAACAATATAGGAATATAATTCACTATTAGAAATTCTAGTCCCTGTATCCACATTATCTCCATGGAAAATCTTATGAACAGTGCTGGCTTTCCTTTCTTCTAACAACCATCCAGGTATAAATATATTGATTATATTGAGCTAATGCAGAAAATATTTCTACTATTGAATTTTTATAAAATATTTTTAAACTCCATTAAACCACAAGCAATGGGTCTGTGTACTTCCTTTCTAGGAGAATTGGTTAAGTTTAGCATTTCTTATGGTTAATCTTGGTACTTGTATAACTTGTCATACCAGGAATTTTCACTTCCTAAAACCTGAGGATTAACTGTACAATTACCAGTGACATTAATCTTAATCTCATGACATTTAGAGGAACAATGTAAAGGCATGCACTGCAGCAGCATTTTATATACTTCTGCACAATGCTGCAATTTCTCTTACTGTAAAACTAAATGTTGATCCAGTATTACTTGCCTTGCAGAATTAAGAAACTATTAAACTGAACATGAATGAAGTTGTCTATATTTTAATTTACATTGGTGTCCGGCCAGATGAGAAAAGCTAGCATTTTAAACAATATTTGGCAGACTTTCCTTGAAGTGGATCATAGGTTTTCTCTTTTTTTTCTCTCTCTCTCTCTTTATTCCTCTCTCTTTAGAATTTTTTTATTCATCAAAACAATCTAGTTGTGACAGATCTGAAATTATGCTTATTGAGGTTACACAGAATGGAGTGGGAAATGGATTGTGAAATCACTCAGCAGCACACAGCTTAGGGTGCAGATGGGGCCGTGTAACAATGAGGAGCAGTCTTAAAAGCCAGCACTCAATGATTTATTTTCCTTTTGCTCATATTTTGGTTACAATAAGAATTTATATTCAAGTGATTTTTTTCTTAGTTTGAATTTTAGTTTGAACCACCAGAGTATGTTTCTGGTGGTTAAATTTTATTATTCTAGTATAAAGATGGAGGAACAACAGAAGCAGTAAGGAATTAGTAACTTCAAATAAATTGTACTGCCATTGATACCTAGTTTATGGGTTATTAAAAAGAATTAAGGAAACAAAGATGTTGACTCTTTTTCCCTGATAAAGGTACAGTATAGGAGAGCAGAAAGAAATATCTTAGGTATTTTGATGAAGGGAGGTCTCTGCATTATTGGTATATTATTAATCCCACAACTGCTACTGCCCATGAACCTGCAAGGTCTTATTTCTGGGCTTTGGACTTCTAGTCATACTATTCTATTTTCTCTAGAACCAGGTACTACTTCACTGTATGTATGAAAAATTTCCAGTGACAAATAATATGTATAAACAGAACAAAGGAGTCTTGACTCATTCAATTAAAGAGGAAATTATTTACTGAGACTTCACAGAGAGATTCCTTGACTGTGGAATATTTTGTTAATTCTCCTCTGTCACATAATTTCTAGCCAAATATCAGTCTACCAGTATCCCAGAGATGACTCACACTTTCTTCCTTGTTCCCTCCCTCTATTCCTCTCTCCCTCCACCCCTCTCTCCTTCTCTTTATTTCATCCTTCCTTTTTTCCTTCTTTCCCTCCTCTCTCTCTTCCTCCCTCCCTCCATTCCTTCTTTACCTTTCACCTATTTTCAGTGTTAATTTTACTCAAACCTTTTCTTAAAGTTCTATTTCTAAGCTCCTGATTGGTGAAGAGCCAGCTTTTTTTTTTAATCCTGCAAATTTTATTAAGATTCAGATGAAAAGAACTTCAAATCTTTTTATTTTCATATCTCACAACCTAGTGGAATTCTGGTGCCCAACACTTTTCTGAAATTTCCAATTCTCATCATTTATATATCCCACACGAATATTACCATTTCATCCTCAATATAAACTCAAAGGATACAACTAACACAAAATGTGCACTGTTCACAAAACGTAGAACACAAAAAATTAAATATGTTAAGTGCTTTCTTAGTCACATAGTCACTATATTTATGATGCTTGTTTCAGAGTTTCCCAGTGGTTTCTCAACACAGTATTGAATCTCTGAACTACTTTATGGAAAAGAGGTTCTGTGGATAAATAATTTTGGGGGAAAACACTTCTATATTCTCCTCTGGAGATTTACAATGCATTTTAAAGCCCCTGAGAAATATCACAGTAAAGATATTTTGTCCCAAACATATTTAACTGTGGAACCATTTTTTTTTAATTTAGAATATTACGGGGGTACAAATGTTTAGGTTACATATATTGCCTTTGCCCCACCTGAGTCAGAGCTACAAGTGTGCCCATGCCCCATATAATGCACACCGCACCCATTAGGTGTGAATATACCCATTCCCTCCTCCCTCTCCCACCTGCCCGACACTGGATGATGTTACTACCATATGTACACATAAGTGATGATCAATTAGTACCAATTCGATGGTGAGTACATGTAGTGCTTGTTTTTCCATTGTTGTGATACTTCGCTTAGTAGTATCACAGCTCTATGCAGAATAACATAAGAGTTGCTAGATCACCACTGCTTTTGTGACTGAGTAGTACTCCATGGTATACCTATACCACATATTATTAATCCACTCATGTATTGATGGGCACTTGGGTTGTTTCCACATCTTTGCAATTGTGAATTGTGCTGCTATAAACATTTAAGTGCAGATGTCTTTTTTGTAGAATTGAAGTATTTTATTGTTAATTCATATAAATAATTCATGGACCACTTTTTGAAATATATTTATATTATTTTATTCATATAAAATTCCTGAAATATGACTAATATTGTAACTTACTTATAAATGAAGAGTGGAATTAAAATGCATTTCATAATTATTTTCAAGATAAATTTTCATAAATAGAAGAAGTAAGGTTTGAATCCTGGTATGTATAATTTTCTTTTCTTCAGTTGTCTCCAAAGTAAACAGAAACTGCAACAATTACATGAAACTAAAATGTCGGCTTCCAATATCTATGGGTTCCTTCTTTCTGCGCCCGGCCCACATCTCTCCCTCACGTCTTTTCCAGGGAGGAAGATTTACTAATCTAATTAGTCAGATCACAACACATTCTTTGAGCCAGGTTTAAGAGAAGGCAAAGATATTGTTTCTTAAAGAAAGGAGCAAATATTTTACCCTTTCCCTCAAGTATATTCAGGTTTTGACTTTTAGGAGTAGTCTTTGATCTATCTGGAGAGTTCATTCAGGCATTCTTATCCATAAAGTTAGTTAAGTAAAAAGCTCACAGTCTAATCTGTAGACCTACTCATCTCACATTAAAGGATGAGCTCTTATGTCATCAGTTCTGGCAAGACTAAAGAGAGAAACCCTGTACTGGGAGACAATGGAGAGCTTGCATGCACAGATGTTAATAGAGAATATTTCATTATCTTCTGATTATTGCTTATTGTTTGAGTGGCCACATTTAAGGAACTAGTACAATTTAAGAACCAGATGCGTATTCTAAAACTATTGGTAAACAGGACCCATCAGAGGCAATTAGATTGCACCCAGCAATATGACAGAACTGGAAATCATAGTCATCGTCATCAATAATGAGTAGTTACTATCTGCTTACTATAGATGAGGCAACATGCTAGATAATGTAAACAGATTATATTCATTTAAATCAGAGATTTTTTAAGCTCTGCCTATCAGGAGAGCTTTAAGAATATGCTAGGACCCAGATAAAGTAAGTTCCAGAATGATTGGCTTATATTGAATGGTATCTTTAAAATAACTATTCATTCAAATTCATTTGCAAATAACTCTAGCAATCTCTTTACTTATAAACTATGAAAATATCTCCAATTCAGCATCACTGAATAAAATTATTTGCATTCCTTGGAATATTTTGTACAAAATTGCTCATATAACTTGAGTTATAATTACATATATATTTTTCTTATGGATAATATGTACCTATTAATTGTGATCACTACTGACCTGGTCATATTTGAAATACTGCTAAAGAGCTAGATTATATTTTTCCCATTATAAAGCCCCTAAGCTTCAGGGTCTCTTTCAAGTACTGAAATTTTATAATAAAAAGAAAAGTTGACATGATTTTATTCATTGTGTTACTTACAAAATGCCAAGAGGATTTCAAAGTCATAATAATTATTGTGAAGAGCAACAGGCAATAAAATAAGATTTTATTGGTGCAGAAAAACAAACAAATGATCACACCTTCTGTAAACATCAGAAAAGTCCTACTATTATTGCAACAAAAATGAAAAACAAAAGTTATTGCCTCCAAAAAATAAAACAGTAAACATATTACAGTCTTGAGACCTCACATTTAAATAATACATTTCAGCATACAAGCATCAAATAAACAAGTACTTTACTTTTATGTAGATGGTTTCCTTCAAAGATATGAAGGTACTTTATACATGTTGTTTCTATAGTATCGCAAGACTGCATCTGAATTAATCTTTATGATTTAAAAAAGACTCCATTATATATGTGTCACCTGTGTATTTACATAGCGATTTATAAATTAGAAACAAACCTAATATTTAAACTTCATTGATCAAACTGAAAAATAGTAAAATAAAAATAATTATATTAATACAAGTGTATATCAAGACATTTGTATTCATGTAAAATTTAGTTACACTAAACAAATTGCTAATTAATAACTGAATTTTAAAATATTAATCTCAATAGCCAAAAACATAAAACAAATTATTTTCAGCAGATACATTTATGAATATGCCTATTTTGAAAATATAAATTTGAATATATTTATAGCACCAATACAATTAGTTCACTTCTTAAAAGTACATTTTATTTCAGCATTATATATTTTAAATAAAATTGTCAACCTAGAATATTAGTATTATATAAGCAATGCAATATCCATGCATAACCATAAATGTATTAAGAAACTGAGAATTATTTACTTTCTCTGGTTTGAGTCTTCATATTTGTTAAGTAATAGATTTTCCTAAATTTCTCAGATATAGACCATTGCTAACAATTATGATTACAATTACGATTTGAACTAAAAATTGATGGTTTAGTGTCATTATTTTAGTATATATGACTTATGAAAATCACAAGTAAAGAAATAATTCCTAATTCCTCACTGTCCTATAATCCTCACATTGTAAATTTCATTTTTCCTTTCACATCACTTTCATACCCATTCTCACACTCATGGTCTTTACTGACACATCCCCCTCTACCATCTTTCACAAACTCTTCCCAACTCCAATTAATTTTTTCTATTCCTCCTTCATTGAGCAAGTATTAATTGAGTTTATTCTAGAAAACTAGGATGAGGCTTTCATTTGTCACTAATTAACTATAGTCACTGATAGTCTAAAATATAATACAAGCAATAAATATGAAAATGAATTAAGTATATATTTAATTTGACAATTTGTTTGAAGTAAAAATTGATATAAGAATGTTCAATGGGGAGCTGTAAGTTTAGGAGTCAGAGAAGCTTCTCTTAGGAACTAATACTTACACAGCAACCCAAAGTGTGAGTTGGAGTTAGGTAGATAAAGTAGGTTCAAAGGAGTGAGAGTTCCATCTGAGAAGAACAGATTCAAAGATCTTAGATCAGGAAGGAGTAGTGCAAGTTCCAGGAAACACCCGTAAGGCCCAGGTGTAGATATGAAGCAGTAGATAACTAGATAGCATGAGCCTAAGTGAATGAGGGCAGGAGGAAGGACCCTTGTGACAGAGGTCTTTAGTGTTGAATTAATTGTGAAATACACTGTTACAAGAGCAATGTGATACCATTTCTGAGTTTTAAGCAAAGAAATGACAGGAAATCACTGAAATGTAAACATTAAATTACATTAAAAATAAATTATCAATCTTTTTCATACCATAATGGAGATGCAAGACTGGATATGGAAGACTAAGTTGAGAAATAATCATAAATTTGACTAGAATGATGATGTGTTTGGAAAAAAGTGCATTAATCTTAGAAAGATCTAGAGATCAAAAGTGATGGTTATTGGCAACAGATTGAAAGAGGGAATTGATTGGATGTGTGAATTCATATCTGTTTGAATCCAACGTTTTTAGAGTGAGTTTTCTGGTCACCTAAAGATATTTAAGCACCCAGAGTGAGTGATATCACCAAAAGAAATTAGGTGACTGTAAAAAAAGAGGACCCATGACTTTCCTCTGAGTCACCTCAACAATTATAGGTCATAAAAATAAGGAAGTCACAGAGAAAGACTAATAAGAAACAGATAAACTGAGAGAAACATAATAAGATGGGGGCATGATACAGAAGAAAGAAAGAGTGTTTCAAGAAAAAGTCAGCAGTTAACTGTTTTGAGTGTTACTGAGTAGCTGCAACAAGTATTGAGGAGCATCTCTGAATATACCAATATTTCATTTGTTTGTTGATGTTAGAAAAAGCATCAGTTTTGTGAACCATTATGAATATAATTTAGTCTTTTATGAGATGAGGAGAGTGAAAATCCTAATAACAAGGGTACAAAAGTATTTTCAAAATATTGGATGGCAAAAGATAGCTAGAATAATAGCTTGATGAGCATATGATTTTGGTGATTTTGTTTTCTTTTTTACTTTGCTTTGATTTCTGTTTAAGATCAAAAGGCTTGAGTTTGCTTAAATAATCAGTAGATGAAACTCGGAGGTGAGGGACGCCCTCATTGATCAGAGAAAGTTTTAGGGGATTATGATACACAGCTTTGGTGACATGGTTAAGAACAAGCAAATCATAAAAGGAGAGATACAAAAGAACAAAAGACACTCAATAAAAAAGACACCTGCGCTCGAATGTTTATAGCAGCACAATTCACAATTGCAAAGATGTGTAAACAACCCAAGTGCTCATCAATACATGAGTGGATTAATAATATATGGTATATGTATACCATGGAGTACTATTCAGCTATAAGAAACAACGGTGATATAGCACATCTTGTATTTTCCTGGGTAGAGCCGGAACCCTTCTACTAAGTGAAATATCCCAAGAATGGAAAAATAGGCACCACATGTACTCATCAGCAAATTGGTTTCACTGATCAACACCTAAGTGGACATATAGGAATAACATCTGTTAGGGCAGGTGGGAGGGGGGAGGAGGGGATGGGTATATACATACATACTGAGTGCAATGCACACCATCTGGGGGATGGACACACTTGAAGCTCTGACTCGAAGGGGGAGAGGGGTCATGGGCAATATACATAAGCTTAACATTTATGCCCCCATAATATGCTGAAATAAAAAAATATAGAAAAAAATAAAATAAAATAAAAATAAAAGGAGAGATAATGCAAATAGTGGATGAAAATGTATGTGTTTCATGTAGCTAATTCAGTGATTAATTGAATTTCTTAATTAAAACATATGAAATATCATTCTCATCCATGTGAAATAATAACCAGTGAATGAACCCTTTTAGAAAAGATCGCAATAGAATATTCTTTTATATTGATATTGAATGGGTCATTCTTGAAGATGAATATTTATGAGTAAATGCCGTTTAAAATAATAAGGGAATTTCAACAATCTCTTTATATATTTACTCATAAATATGTAAAAACTTAATTTGTTTAGAAAATATCACCTTATTAAAATGTTTTCTTTGATTTTTAATCACATGTAATTAACTGTTAACCTAATATTTAATGACATATTATCTTTAGTTATTTAATCTGTTCTCCTACTGAATTTTCTCATCAGTACATACATATACATATTTCCATATAGCAAAATATTTCCCTTGACTTATCTTGCTAAAATTCATTGGTCTTGATTGTTGTACAATATACTTACACAGAATAAATAATGGTGTAGACTGATTTATATATATATATATAGATATTTGAGTTGAATCATAGCTTTATTTTTTTATTTTTAGTTTAATTTTCTTTTTTTTAATTTCAGCATATTATGGGGGTACAAATGTTTAGGTTATGTATGTTGCCTTGCCCCCCCCCACCAACCCCAGGTCAGAGCTTCAAGCATGTCCATGCCCCAGATGGTGCACATCACACTCAATATGTTTGTATATACCCATCCTCCCTCCCCCTTCCCCCTCCCATATTTTGAGACAGAGTCTCACTCTGTTGCCCAGGCTAGAGTGCTGTGGCGTCAGCCTAGCTCACAGCGACCTCAAACTCCTGGGCTTAAGCAATCCTTCTGCCTCAACCTCCCGTGTAGCTGGGACTACAGGCATGTGCCACCATGCCCGGCTAAGACTGATTTGGAATGATTCTAAATTCCTTTAAATACCAATGGGGAGTAAACCAAGTGAATGCCAAAGACATTAGTTTATCAAATAGAGAATAAAAGTATTTTGTTTATAAATTTTCTAAAGCACAAATGGAGACCTTTAATGCAATTTGAAGAGACACTATAAGTTAACCACTGCGGTACGAGCGTCGACTATAGTCAATAGCCACAGATGAACGTGCACAGCCAAGCCTTGACTATAGTCCATAGCCATGATATGAAGGCACACAGCCGAGCCTCAACTTTAGTTGACAGCCAAAAGCTTTTACTTTTACAGCTTTTATCTCTGCAGTTGCAGTGTGTACGTTCAGCTAATAAGTTACTACGAATTTGTGACCTTTTAACAAGACTTTAGTGGGAGTTATTATAGTTATTTATAATGTAAAGTAAAAGAAGCTTTCAGTGCTCTAAAGCTTTCCTCATCACACAAGAGCAAAACGGATTTGTTGTCAATGCACAGCACAAACTATCCTGCGCACTATGAGTGCCGGCTATGGGCAAGGTTTCGTGGCCAGTGAGCGCAGTACCAAAGTGGTTAAGTATCCCTTATCTGAAGTGCTTGGAACCAGAAGTATTTTGGATTTCAGTTTTTTTGGATTTTGGAGTAATTGCGTTATACTTACCCCAACTGAGCATCCCAAATCTGAAAATCATAAATGCTTCAACGTACATTTCCTTTGAGTATCATGTTGGCACACAAAAAGTATCAGATTTTGAAGCATTTCAAATTTTCAGATTTGGGATCCTCAAACTGTATTAAATAAAAAGCTGTCATGCCTCAAAGATGAATGAGAGAGATAAAACAAAAGTGTGATCTTCTAACTTGGTATTAGTTTTAATAAATGGACATGAAAACAATTATATGTACCTCCAACTATTTTTTTTCTAAATTTGCCATTGGAAAAATGAAGTTATTTTCTCAACCTGGATGGAACTGGAGATCATTCTTCTAAGTAAAGTATTGCAGGAATGGAAAAATAAATAGCACATGTACTCACTATTAAATTGAAACTAATTGACGAACACCCATGCGCACATGTTAGTAAAACTTTAAAAAAATCTAATAGCAAATTTTAGGAAAATATTATGCATTTATGCACAAGTTTAAATAATTTAAAAGTTCAAAATTGTTTGTAATCTTTTTAAAAAACTTTATTGTGATACAAAAGTCATAACATAAAATGTACTATCTTAACAAATTTTAAGTGCACAATTCGGTGGCATTATGTACACTTATATTGTTGTACAACTCTCACAACCGTCCATCTCCAGAACTTTTTCTCTTGCAGAACTGAAAGTCTATATCCATTAAACAATAACTCTTCATTCCCTCCTGCATCCAGTTTGCCCAAACCACAATTCCACATTCTTATTCTATAATTTTGACTACTCTAGGTTCCTTATGTGTGTGATACCATGCAGTTTTTGTCTCTTTGTCACTGGCTTCTTTCACCTAGCATAATGATCTCAAGGTTCATCCATGTTATAGCAGGTGTCAGAATTTCCTTTCCTTTCATAGTTTAATAATATTCTATTGCGGGGATACTATTCAACCATAAAAAAGAATGACATAATGTCAGTCATGACAATATGGATGATCCTGGAGGACATTATGGAAGTGAAATAAGCCAGGCACAGAAAAATAAATATTCATATGTGGAAGCTGAAAGAGTTGATATCATAGAAGAAGAGAGTAGAATAATGGTTACTAGGAACTGTAGAGAGGGAAGATGGAATTTGGTTAACAAAATTACAGCTATGTAGGAGGAATAAGTTCTAGTGTCCCACAGTATTGTAGGGTAATTATCGTTAACACTGATTTATTGTATATTTTAAATAAGCTAGGAGAATTTTGAATGATCCAAACACTAAGAACTGATAAATATTTGAGGTGATGGATATTCAAATTATCCTTATTTGATTATTATACATGATATATATAATATACATGTATTGAAATATCCTACTGTACTCCATACATATGTAAAATTATCATGTTAATAAAAATAATGGTAAAAACAATATTCCAGTCTGTGCGTGTGTGTTTTATATGCCACATTTTGTTTATCCATTCACCTGCTTCCATCTTTTCACTATTGTGAATAATGCTACTATGAATATAGGTATACAAATACCTCTTAGAGGGGGGATATATATACCCCAGAATAGAATTGCTGGATTACATGCTAAGTCTAGTTTTATTTTTTGGAGAAACCACCTTACTCTTCTCCACAAGCAGCTATACCATTTAAATTCCCAACAACCATCAGCAGTATATAAAGTTTCTACTTTCTCCACATCCTCACCAACACTTGTTATTTTTTAAGTTTTTGAAGGTAGCCATTCTGATAGGTGTGAAGTGTTATCTTATTATGATTTTCATTTGCATTTCCCTAATGATTAGTGAGTTTGAGCATCTTTTCATGTGCTTATCAGCCATTCATATATCTTCTTTGAATAAATATCTATATTACCATATTCAAGTTCTTTGTCCATATTTGAATTGGGTTTTTTTCTGTTGATATCAGTTTTGAGTATTCTCTATATATTCTAGTATTAATCCCTTATCAGACATATGATTTGCAAGCATTTTCTTCCATTCTGTTTCCTTTTCACTCTGTTGATGTTTTCCTCTGATGCACAAAATTTTTAATTTTCATGCAGTCCAATTTGACTGCATTTCTCTTTTGTCGTTGCTTCCTTTGGTGTCATATTCAAGAAGTCATTGCCAAATCCAATGTCATTAAACTTTGGCCTATGTTGCCTTCTAAGAATTTTAGAGTTAAACTCTTACAATTAGGTGTTGGAGCATTTTTAGTTAATTTTTGTCTATGTATTAGTTAAGGGTTCAACTTTACTATTTTCCATTTGAATATTCAGTTTTCTAGCATCAGTTTTCAAAAACACTGTCTTTACCCAATTAACAGTTTTGTCATCCTTATTGAAAATCACTTGACCATATATGCAAGGGTTTATTTCTGGGGTCTCTATTCTATTCCATCGGACCGTATGTCTTTTTATTCCAGTGCTACACTGTTTTGATTACTGAAGCTTTGTTATAAATCTTGAAATCCGAAAATACGAATCCTCCAGCTTGGTTCTTGTTTAAGATTATTTTACTTTCAGAATTCCTTGAGATTATAACATAAGTTTTATGATGAAGTCTTCTATGTCTGCAAAAGAACATATATCACTTTGGGTAGTATTGACATTTTGCCAATATTAAGTCTTCCAATCCAAGAACATAGGTTGTCTTTCCATTTCTTTATTTTTCTTTAAATTTTTGTAGTTTTCACTGTTCAAGACTTTTACCTCCTTGATAAGTTTATTATTAAGTATTTTATACTTTTTAGATTCTTGTTTTCTTACATTTACTTTTCAGAACTAAATTTAAGAAATCAGTTCGTTTTTTATACCTCAACAAAGTAAACACCTGCACAACTTTCTGCCAGAGGTGTGAGATAGACATCCAATCTGCTCTGAGCTAAAATTGCATAAAATTATCCACAATTTACTGTCCAATATATTTCTCTGGAAGTGCAAGCTTTCAATGGACACCAGAGTTCCAAAACAGTTGCATCAGATGGATTGTCCCAGTGCAAGTTTTTTTAGGTGGTGGGAAGACATATTTTTGATGCTTTCTATTCTAACATTTTGTCAGAATCTTTGCACCTGTTTTCAGTCTTTTGAGTAAGGAAATTGACATTGAAGATTGATGACATAATAATCAATGAGAGTTTTTAAATTTGTGATAAAAATAGAAGACCAAATGCTGTTGTACTTCAGCATAATGCATTATTAAACATTTTGGTGAAAATAATGTTTATATTAAAATAATAACTCATTACAAAAAAATTGATATAATTTTCTGGATGTGTTATTCAATTCCAAAGCTGGAATCTGTATATCTCTACATTGTCAGAAATTTTGAAATAAGAGTAGGCATTACATATTGAAATAGAAGTTACATTAAATTTCATCAAGAGATAATCCTGTGCCATGTAGACTTGAGTAATAATAATAAAAGAGAAGAAGAACATACATATTTAGCTCTGAAGTATGCTAGTGAATTTAATAGAGAGCCTTTTCTTATTCCTTTAATGCTTTTTGTCAAGAATGGATACCTAATTTTACCATTTTTTCAAAATATATGAGCTAAATTGTCACATAATCTTTCTTCTTATTTTAATGTGATTAATTATATTTTTAAGTTTCCTTCCATTGAACCATTTTTACATTCAACTTTATGCTCTATTTTTTTCTGTTTAGTAGTGCTCTATTAAGGATTTTGTCTTCATTATCTATAAATGAGATAAATTTGTAGTTTTGGGGAGGGATGGTGCTCTATTATTAAACACAATGCTTCATTCATATCAAAATTGAAATATGGAAATATTTTAAAATATCCTATTATCTGAAAAGTTATACTCCTGGAAATTACCTAGTTCTTTGTAGACTCCAATTATGAATATATTAGATTTCCTCTATCTTCTATACATGTCATTTTCTTTCTAAATTTTTACTTTTTATTCATAATTCATTAATTTTGTCATATTCCTATTATCTTATTTTGTACTTCCACAAAAGCAAACTATGCAAAAATTCAGAGGCAAGGAGTATATTTGGAAGACAATCTCAGAAAATTTAGTGCAGAAGAGAAAAGAGACAGGGAAGGAAGGAAAGACAAAAAATATGCTATGAGTGTGTTTCAACCATAGGCAACCAGGGCTTAATATTTTTGGAAGATCCTATGAGAGACAGTGTAGAAAATGTCTCAATTAAATCCTATGTGAGTTGAAAAATCTAAGGTATTTTTCCAGCTTTTTCTAGTTCTCATTGGTTGAAGTTATTTCTTAGGATCTTAAAGCTCTGTTAGTCTTGCCTGCCAAAATACAGAGCATGTTCCTGTGATCATGTAAAGCCTCAGACAGACAAAGATGTAAGTAATTAAGGTCAGAAGCTATCAGCCTATATCAAACTTATCCACTAAATTTAAGATGACCAGTAGGTGGGCCAAGGGTGTGAGAGCATCAGCTATGTGTCTCTTAATTTGCTTTCAGTCTAGTTTCTCTTGCCCCTCCCTTGGTTCCTTTACTGCTGTGGTTATTTTCTGTTTTTTTTTTCTTTGTTGTTTTTTTTCTCCCTATCTTTGTATGCACCCTTTTTACTGTTAAACTTACCGCTTAAACTGGTCTGAGTGTTTTCTGTAAACTTCAAAGAAATGATGACTGGTACACGGGATATGAGGCAGTCAATCATTCCTTCTTCTTAGGTACAGATTTTTCACTTTAAATCCAGGAAACCAAATTCTTCTCATTTATTTCCTACCTCACTGTAGCTGCTTATAGTCTACTTGGCATACTCTTTTTCTTGCTGATTTATAAATATTGGAGAACTTGGGGCCTCTGTCCTCTGAGGTCTCTATTTAAAATCACTTATTATATAATTTCTACAGAAACTCTAGACACACCAGTTAACTACTTCCAACCCTCTTATATTCAATCTTCCCTTTCAGAATCAATGATACCACCTGGTAGCTTAAGGTTTTTTTGTTTTGTTTTGTTTTGTTTTTTATCTAAGATTTATCCTTCGTGCTCCAACTCTAGAATATATTCTGAATGCAATTACTTCTCCCCATCTGCATTACTGGCAGCCTCCACTAATCTTCATCATCTCCTTCCTGGACTGTAACAGCTGTTTTCTAACTAGTTTTCCTTTTGTCATACTTGCCCTGCCTAGAGTATATTTCAACACAGCATACGAGTGATTTTTGTAATCCTCTACTCAAAACCTTCCGGATTCTCATCACACTTTAGAATAACATTTAAACCTCTTACAATGACCCACAAGTCAATATATACCATTTTTCTCCTGGTGCATTCTGACCTTATGGTTTGTTGTTCAATGTTATCGGGATAAATTATATAACATTTCACTCCTCCTTATAAAATAATTTACAACCCATCCTGAATAGTCATGTAAAATCTCAACAGAACCAGTGTGTACCATTCTGAGAAGATTTAAGAGCCAACATGTCTTTTTTGCCTGCTGTGTTAAGCAGTGATGTTCCATGTGGAGTTTGTTAATTTAGCCTAAATTCTAGAATTAAAAGAGCATTCAGCAGAAATACACTCAATCCATCACACAATTATAGCATACGAATGAGAAATAAGCCCCCATTTGTGTAAGCTTATGCATAATCTGGTATATCATTTCTTCCAAATATAAACAGTTGCTTAGATAACTAGGCAGAATGCCTAAAAGATAAGAAAAAATTTGAATTGCCCTCAGACATCGCCACAGTAGTATGAAATCCCAAAAGACTATGATCACTTTCTTCCAAATTCTGAGGGTACAGAAAGTAGAGTTGAATGGTATTCCTCCAACTAAAATTTCATTTAGGTATCCAGTGACTAATATTTTGAGACATAGGAGAATGTAAGAAATCATTACCTTATCCTTAATAAAAAGACTGCACTCTTAAATCAAGACAATTTACAGACAGATTGAAGTGAAAATGACATATAAGCAAAGGGCTCTGACAAAATGACCAATGAGTAGTACTCATTCCTTTTTAATATAAAGTCATAAAGGCAATTTATGTAACCAAAACATCTGTACTCCCATCATATTCTGAAGTAAAAAATAAAATAAAATAAAACAGTCACTATACAATGCAATGAAATTTAAGAAAATAAAATAAGATAAAAACTACACTTTTGGAATTATCATAGAACAAAATAGTTAAAGCTATAAATATTTAAAATAAAAAAAAATAAAATTTGACAAAATTGAGAAATGTTTAGAAGTTAATGGGAGGAAACTGAAGAATGCTATGTAAATTATTTTTCATTTCACATCAGTTGTTTGTAATTTTAGAATGCGTAATTTAGAAAAATATCTCCAACTTATTTTTTAAATTACTATTATGCATTCTCTTTAACTTAGAGTGCTGTTTCAGGAAGTAAGATCTATTCTTTGAGATAAAATCAGAATTATCTTTAGTTCAGCAATTCTTTTAATGCCATCAATTCTTTTTTTTTCACTTGTTAATTTAAAGTTTTTAAAAGTTTCAAGTAGCATGTTATTATGATATTATTTTTCTAAGAGCACTTCTTTCCTTTCTCTCTCTCATTATTCATCTCTTAAAATATGAGAATGATATATAGACAAATTTATTTTCATATTTGAGTGATTTATATCATTTTTTATTTATTTTCTGCTTAACTTTTTCATAGCAATCATGTTTCCTGTTTGTAAAAACAATGTTGGTTTTTTTTTT
>VBSM01000272.1:67422915-67451469 GCA_008086735.1 Cheirogaleus medius
ACAATATTTGTACCCCCATTACAAGATGGAAAAATAAATAAATAAATAAATAAAATTAAAAAATAAATAAATAAATAAATAAATAAATACTATTTATAACAAGGAAAATTTCTACCAGAGTACCTGTTAAGAGAATATGCATGTTATTGATGACAGGGCATAGAGTAATGGACTATTTTTCTTTATAATCATTATAGTAGCATTTTATTTTTGTTACCATGTGCAACTGATTAACTTCTTTGTAAATACCTCTTTCTTCCAAGAAATTGATCATATATTTCAGTCTATTACAGTAAGCATACATGAGAATAAGTTTACATGCTGATGCTGTACAAAAGGGAGTCAAAGCCTACACTCTATTGAATACTTTGTCTAAATTTGGAAAAAAATATTAATTTGTTTCCATATCTTAAGCAAACTTGGCATTCAACATTATTCATGTCTGTACATCCTCAGTTATTTCATAGCATAAGCCAATTTCAAATCAGAGATTAGCAAGATAGTGATTTTGGTTATATGAGAATGAGAAAGGGAATTCATTTTTGCACATAACTTTGATAGATTTATATCTAAATATATATACACACAGAATTTATAAGTAATATAATAAAGCATGGATTTATTTTAATAGAGTACTTATCTAGTCAAGTATTTATGTATACATTCATATATGTATTCATATATACATGAATTTTAGGATCACATTTGAAGTATGTTAACATTATAATTAGTGTCCATTTTATTAAGTAGGATGAGTTTAGTGAGTTTACATACCATATATTTAATAATTTATTAAAATCCTACAATATACATCACTATTTGCATTTGGACTGATAGATGATTTCCTATTACTAGTTTTATGCTGAGTGTGATTTAGACGGCTTTCAAAGAGAAGAACAAAATGCAGGATGATCTGCACAAGTCCCAAATTGTTAGAGCCAAAAAGTCATCTACGGAAAGTGAATCTGCAGAACCATAATATTCAGAAGTGGCAGAGGAGCAAGGACAAAGAGCAATCTTTGTCTATGACTGCAGTACAGGGGCAGTCACAAGGGGTGCAATTGTCCAAAAGCAGTTATTATTGCAACATGATGTTTTCCTATTCATTACCACTCTGATGCCGTCTCATCCATTAGTACAGCTAAGAATGACATAAAAGCCCATGTCCTCTGGCTTCAGGATAACTAGTAATCATGCTTTATCTCATTGTTTCACAACCTCCTGAAAGGGCAATTAGTAAGATCTTTCTCCTAGAGTAGTAGAGTAAAATACGACTTTTAAAATATGATGGTGATATTAAGATCTTCTATTGTGGATGAAAGGTGAGGTTCTTTTTACACTAAAAGAAATTCAGCAGTGGCTCTGATGGTCCTTTGTCTTTATCTGAGCTTATTAGGACAAAGTGATCAGTGTTACAGGCAAAACAAAAATGAACTATAATATGCAAGTTTTTAAACATATAATATCCTGTCATTAATAGAATATTTTTAAAATATGGTATGCAGGCTATTTTGAGGGCAAACTGTTGTTTAAATGAAGCCTCACAAGGAAATTCATTCAGGTGATTCTGGCTTTATTATAGTATTAAATAAGAGCAATGGTTAACCATTAGCTAGATAGTTTTATTATCTTAATCTTCCTGTTAGTATGGATTCTTCCTATTGAATTCTACTAGCTAAGAGAAATTCTTCCCTCCCTTCCCCCATCTCTTTTTAAAGCTATATCCAGTGTATCATGATTTAATATCTATTGTTTAATTTGCACAGCATTTACATCCCACTGCCTTAATCTGAAATCACTCTTACCCTACACACCATTCATATAATTATTACAGAGTTGCCATGTGAATAAAATATGTCAGCTAAACCTAACCACAGTTGATTGCTCTCCAGGAGAGAGAATCTGAGGCATACATGGAAATTAGAGTCCATTCCAGTGATATTTGTAAAGAGAATCTAGAAAGAAAAGTCCTGCTCACTCTTTCTGTACATCTCTATGTGGGAGGTCTCTGCAGCCATATCTTAAAGAAAGATTCATTGAACAGAAATTGAAGCATTCTCATGCATGATGATTTCTTCATAACCATCATTCCTTACTTTCAGTTCCATTCTAATTATCTTTATATTTGTTTATTTCTTTAAGCTATTGCAAGTCAGATCTTCTCTTACTTGTAAGCCAAGTAATCCTCATCTGTACATTAGATATATGCAGAATTGTTTACTCAAGAATAAACTCTTAGGAGATAATTGTGAAAGTTCCAGTGAAATGTTTTAAACTCTGTCTCTCCACTGGAATAAATAAATTGTTAGTCAAATAAAGTAAACACAAGTTAATGTAAATCATGTATCTATTAAGGTGCACCTGAGAATCATAAGTCAAGTTCCAGGAAATGGCCTCTAAGATGTAGATTTGTGTGCAGTTTGTTTTTTGGGGATTATTCTCAGAAAAAAAATATTCTCAGAAAAAATAAGTGAGAGAGGAAACATGTTGAGATAAGGGAGAACTTGCACTGTGATGCTATTGCAAAATAGGCCTCAGCTGATCTTATAGGAAGCTCTGGCTCCCAAGCTAGAATGGCTTTCAAGAATGTCTCAGATTGAAGCAAGGAGGGGTTGGGACTTACCCCCATATGAGCCAGTTATTGAATGTAGGCAATGACCTCTGGCTGAGTGCAATTCCTGCAGGATTTGGCTATGGGATATTAGTAGGCAAACACTCTAATCTTATGGGGAAATTAGTACCTAGGTCTTAAAGCAGGGAGTTCTGGACAGTATACCAAAGCATCCACTATATTAAAGTGACATTCCTAGTTCCTTATTTATATTAACAATTCTGTTTAACTAATGATTTTTAGATAATGTAAATTAGCAATATATTTACCCCATGTATCTCTGTACCTAGAACAGTAAAATGTAACGGGAGGGGCAGTGATGGACAACCAACAATTAAACAAAAACTTTTTCTGTAGTATATATTTTCACTTTTGCATCTGAGAATCAAGGTGGGTTGTGAAAGGATAATGAAAGAATCTGTGGATTGGCATATATTTGGTATGTCCAATGTCTAATTTCATTTCATACTAGAGATAATTTAATTCCTTGCTACATGTAGAGACCTAATTTTAAATAAGAGAGATTTCAAAATGTATAGGTCTTTACTGTTGCTTATTTGACTGCAATGGCATTCATTGTAGGGTATATGTAAAGAGAGTGCTAGGGACCAAAATGGAAGATAAATGTTGCCCATAGGTTCTACAACATTCTCTATACTCATTTCTTCAACTAGCCCAGCTCTGCAACACAGAAACAACCTCTTATTTAATGCAAATGTGATTTTTCCTGTGAGATTTTCAACCTCTTGAATTTATTAATCAGAAAAAAATAGACTGGAAGGACGAGTTTTCATTTTTTACATCAGATGCACATGCTCTGTGATGAGGAAATTATTATACTTTCTATTATAATAATTTCTTAGAATATTTGCTGGGTGCCCTTACTGAACATCCTTCACTGACATTCTTCACTGAATAGCATTACTTTAAAACTCCAGATTATTCAAAAATCAAATAGCATGGAAACATTTTTTAGACCCATAAGGTCATTGTGTAAGAAATTTTCTTACCAGCGTGTTGGCAATGGCGGAAGCACAGTGACAGAATACAACATTTTCAAAGCATTAGAATATAGTAAAAGAGTTCTAGCTGACAAACCTTGGGCCTCTAAACTTTGTAAAATTTTCACAAAATTCTAAGCTATTCTCAACATTTTTATAAAACTAAAATAAGTTGCATTCATTTAGTATTTTGTCAACTAGAGGTGTATTTTCCTTTCAAATCAAGAATTAACTGATTTTAGTATCTAATTTTCTCTGCTGATCAAATGTTGTCTTACTATTTTTACTGTATTATTATTAACTAAAAGGCAAGAAAGGCTTTGTTAGTTAAAATCATCTTTTGATAGAAATGACATTCTAAAACTTAGGACGTGGGGGCAAAATGATAAAAGTTATTTTGTCTAAAAAGGTTGTAAATTGTTTGTATAAAGAAAAGACTTTGGAGTCTGAACATGAAGTTGTAATTCTATATCTGCTACTAAATTACTATGATCGGGGAGGTCACTTAAAATGTCTGTTCCTCTCTTAAATTAGATAATAGGATGTCATCTTGAAAAATCTCTTTCAACTCTAATGTTCTTTAGTGTTGCATTGACCTACAATCCACTTCTTCACACTGACCTCAAGTAAAGGAGTTGAGAGGAGATAACTTGGAACATCTCTGCTCTTCACACATTGCAAGGGAATACTTCTCTTTACAAGAATCAGTGTTCACCTCCCATCCAGTCAGATTCATTTATTCATATAGCAAACATTTTTTAGTATCTTCTAATTATCTTTTGATCTACTAGATTCTAGGAATAAGACAAAATTCCATCTTAAGATACTTATAGTCCAGTAAGACAGTTAGATATGCTTATTTAAATAACAGCGCCAGGTAGTATAGAGTAATTAGCAAGAAAGGAAACTTTTGCAATATTCAGGAAAAGTGCAGAAGAAGAACTGACTAACTCTAGAGTGGATATTTTGGGGATACTGGGGAATTGTGTGCTACTTTCCGAGGTACACTTTCTTGCCTAAATCCCTACTGACATTTTCTTTCAGAGGCAATCTGAGATTCCCCAGGGTGAGTTCCCAGCATAGAACTAGCCCAATCTCCAGCTCTTATAGATTACTCACAATAAAGATGCAAATGTTTGTGGAGTTTTGTTTGTTTTTGTTTTGTTTTTGTCCTTCATATTCCAAAAATATTTGTAGCAGAATCAAATCACAAATAAAGAAAGATGAATAAACTGTTTTTAAGATTGTGAATAATTAGTTTCTGAGTACTTTCTTTAAAACATTTGAAAAGTAATTTCAGATAATTGCTTCTTTATGAGAAGAGTTTAAATATTTGAGAAAAATATGGAGTATGGTGTTAAGGGGCAGGCCAATCTACTTGCATTAACACTGCCTTTTGTATCTCTTACAATACTTTTTAATTTTTGTATAAGCTTTTATCTGTTTTCTTCTCTAGCTCCTCAAAACAAAACCCCCAGTGTATATCAACTCTGATGAAGAATCCTGAAATTTCTGCAATTATTCATATTCTGGAATCTGCTTAATACTTAGCCAATTTACCCAACTATGTAACATTATCCTGTTATAGAGTCCATCTTGAATAGCATTCTAAGTTCTTTTAAAAAGTGGTTACTATAAATACAAAACAGTATTAGCTGGCAACAAGTAAAATATCATTTTATTTTAAGAAGCACTTTGATATTAAGCATGTAGATGAAAGTCAAAGTTTATTATACAATTGTCCTTGTAAAAATTATAATTTTTATAAATACATTATATCTTCATAAGTGTCAACATAACAAATCAAAGCTGGTATATAATTCTAAATTTTGAGCTTATATATTTTTTTCAATTCCAAGCATTCTACTTGGTGTTTCACAGGAAAAACATTATTCTTAGCCAAGCAAAGGCAGACAAATCTTCTGTGTTCTTGCTCATATGTGGGAGCTAAAAATGTTCATTTTATGGAGGTGGAGAGTAGAACAGTGGTTACCAGAGTCTGGGAAGGGGGGGGAGGGGAGAAGGAGGGGGAGATAAAGAGAGGTTGGTTAATAGGTACAAAAATACGGTTAGATAGAAGGACTAATTTCTAGTGTATGATAGCACAGTAGAGTGAGTATAGTTATCAATAATTTTGTGTATTTCAAAATTTCTAGAAGATTTAGAATGGTCTCAGTACAAAGAAATGATAAATGTTTGAGGTGATGAATATCCTATTTATTCTGATTTGATCATTACACATTGTGTACGTGTGCTGAAATATCACATGTACCCCATAAATATCTATAATTATTATGTATTAATAAAACTAAGAAACTGTAAAAAATGTCATTCTTATTCTGAAGATTATATCTGTTTTTACATGAAACTCTGAGGAATTATCAAATCTGTACTCTAAACTGAATGGAATTTATCTTAAAATCTATAGATACCCTCTCATTTCATATTCTAACATCCAATCCCATGACTTCACTTGCTATCTATAAATAATTTCCAAACTTTTATCACTAACACAGAACTGTATTAAAATTTTCAATGCAATATATGCAAATGTCTGCTTCATTTCTGTAATTGTATGTCTAAGAAGCACAAAAAAATCTTCCTTCATCAACTCCCAAACTCTTGATAGCCACATCCAGACACACACAATTATACACATGCACTAACAAATCCTCAGCTCCTACAATATTTCTTATGTCAGTAAATATTATGGTCATTGACAAATTATATCTATCTATAAAATGAATACATGATTGTTGTAGAAAAATTACAAAATGTAGAAGAGTATAAAAACATTTTGACCTGTTATCCAATAAGAAAATATTCAAAATATTCAAGAAAATATTCAAAATATTCAATATCCAACAAGAAAATGGGACTATGCACTTCTGCCCTCAAATTCTCTCTTTAGGTTGAGGAGCAGACCTAACTAGGCCTACCCTGGCTGATTAAGCCTGTGTCCTGGCTGGTAAAAACATAACCACCTCCATCGTCATTTGAAGGCCAGCCAAGGTTCTGTGGCCATTCTCGCCTTGACTGGGCCCAGGAAGGTTAGGTCTCCTGGGTGACCAAGGTTACCCCAGTGTTCTCTAGGGGTAACCCCAGGCAGGTGACTCACCTGGACTGGCATAGGAAGGTGCTCACCTTGTTCTCTGGGGCTCCAAGCAACAGCAGGCCAGGGAGGGCTGGCTTTGCACATTGCATTGCATGACCCAAGAATCCCCACTGGTGTGGGTAGCAGGAACAACTCCCCTCTCAGCTTTTGATCCCAGAGATGGGCTTTTCTTGCCAAGGGTTGAGGAGAAACACAAAGCTGAGCTGTCAGGTTAGGGTCTGGGAGGCTCCCAAGGTGCCTATTGCTCACTTTATTACTGAGGAAACAGGCTTTCCTCTAGAGTACACTGAATTTTATAGAGCTCTTTCTTTGTCTTATAATATTTCTTTGTTGTGGCATTTTCTTATTTAATACATGTAATATATATTCAAATCTTTCTAAATATACTAACTGTATATTGTATTTGAATTTATTTTTCTCCTATTTATATATTTCTATCTTGTTACATTGTGTGTTTCTTAAAATTGCCAATAACCTCTGTCTATAATTTCATGTTTAAGAACAAAATAATGGAATGACTGATTGTAATCTCTATTCAATGGGTAGGATTCACTTAAGGACAGTGAGTAAAAATCAATTATTATGCAGAACTGAGATGCTACTAGGCTATAAATTTGTTAGGAACAGGCAGCCATTTCTCTGGGTAGATGCCTCCCTGGAACATGGCTTGGGAAACAGTGTGAGGGATGCTTCACTTTCCACTTGTCTTCTTGTCCAGACATCTGCAGGGTGCAGAGTGACAGTGTATGCCACGGCCCTAAGGCTATGGGATCCTGAAATGCTAGATTGACAAGATGTCAACATTTGCTTTAGCTGCTCTTTTCACCAAGAAATTTAATTAAATTTCTTTACTGAAGAAGCCTCTGAATTTTGTTCTGTGATGAGGACTTGAGTTAAGTCATTTTGCCCTTAAGAGTAGTGGGAAAGTCAAATAGTTAGTGAGACAACTACCACTCAGGCCTTTACTTTTCAGCCTCATTTTGTCTATATGCCATGCATGGCACCTGTGGCCCTAGGTCTGGAGGGTCTTCAGAGTTCTGTCAGGCCGATCAGCTCTACTCTGTCTCAGAGTGTCCTTCTATGAAGTTGCTTTCTTCACTCTCCTTCATCTGTCACCTCTCCTTCCCAACTTCCATCTTCCAGAAAAGGATAAAATAACTTTTACAAATGCTATCTCTTTTTTTATGGATTTATATTTTTATTCCTTTATTATCATTTTAATGAAGTTTTAGGAGAAAAAGAAGATGAAGCATTAAACTCAAATCATCTCTTTAAGAAGCCCACTAGGCATTTTAAAATATAGTCATAAATTTTTTCCCCACACATGCCCTTCATAAATGCCTGACTGCAATATTTCCACTCATTTGTTAAAGAGGCATTTCATAATTTTCATGTTTTATTTACTTCTATTGATTTAGTTTTAAAGAGTTTTATATAAGGCTTTTCTTTGGAAACAGGGTGAATTTAGTTTCTTTGTTCTCTCTCATGTTTGTTAACTAGAATCTTCTAAGATTTTTTTTGTTTTTTTTGTAGAGACAGGGTCTTGCTCTGTCACCCAGGCTAGAGTGCAGTGATGTCTTCATAGCTCACTGCAACCTCCAACTCCTGGGCTCAAAAAAATCCTCCTGCCTCAGCTTCCCAAGTAGCTGGGACAACAGGTGTGTGCCACAATTCCCAGCTAATTTTTCTGGGTTTTTTTGTAGAGACAGGGTCTTACTATGTTGCTCAAGCTGGTTTCAAATTCCTGCTCTTAAGCAATCCTTCCATCTTGGCCTCCCAAAGTGCTTGGACTACAGGCATGAGCCACCCCCGCCAGGCTGCTTCTAAGACTTTTAACAGGTTATACATTGCCCTAATTCCAGGCTATTCAGAAGTTACCTTTTCCTGCTATCTTCTGTCATTGTTACAGTTATTTATGACTGTGTAACTAACCACTCAAGGAACTTAGTGACTAAAGCAGTAACCATTTTATTATTTCTCATGAGTTTGATTTGACAGGAGCTCAGTTGAAAGGTTCTCCTGCAGTCCCTTAAGGTTTCTCGTGTGCCTGCAGTCAGAGGTAGTCAGGGCTGGGACATCCAAAATGGCTTTCCTTAAATGCCTGTTATCTTCCTGGAGATAGCTCAAAAGTTGGAAACTTCCTTTCTCTTGTGTAGTTTCTCTAAGAGAATAGTTTATATATCTTTACTGCATGACAGCTGGCTCCAAAGGCGAGTGTTCCAAGAAATCAACCCTAATGTGTGAATGACAAACAATTAAAAAGATTATGAATTGTTTATTTCTGGAATTTTCCATTTAATATTTTTGAAACACAATTGACTACAAGTAACTGAAACCACTAAAAGCAAAACTGCAGAGAAGGGGGGACTAATGTACTACTTACTTCTCCATATTACATGTTTTCCCTATTATTCAGAGTGCTTCATTCTTATTAATTATGGGATCCCATTCATTCTTTAAAGTCTTGCTTAGATTCTTCTTCATTCTATAAGACTTTCTTTGATTGATCTGATAAGAAGTCATCTCTATCTCTTTCTTGATATACTATTATATGTATCATTCAGTTCTGCCAAAGTGTTATATTCCAATTATACACACACATATATGGATGTAAATATATTGATATAGATATATAATATATCATTCTCCCTTTTAGGTGAAAATCAAAATCAAAGTGCAGTGACTGTATCTTATTTCTATTTGCATAAGGTCACTGGCAAAATATCTTACATATAACAGACCTCCAATACATATTTATTGAATAATAGTAATAGTTATTATAATTATTCAATTTACTGAACACATACTATGTGTCAGTTACTTTTCTAAATGTCTTACATGTCTTAAATCAGTTAATCTCTCTTTCACTCTCTTTCACACCCACACGCTCATATATATATATATATACACACCCCTAAAGAGATGGTACTTTTTTGATGCCCATTAAACAAATAAGGTAATGGAAGCTAAGGATATTTCTCAAAGTTTTATGGTAAGGCAATAGTGGAAGGAGAATTTGAAACCAGTCAATCTTGAATCAGAGACTGTGATCTCAGTCCCCTTGCTTTATTTTTTTTTTTTTTTTTTTTTAGAGACGGGGTCTCGCTCTTGGTCAGGCTGGTTTCGAACTCCTGACCTTGAGCTATCCACCCGCCTCGGCCTCCCAGAGTGCTAGGATTACAGGCGTGAGCCACCGCGCCCGGCCTCCCCCTTGCTTTATTGAATCATTATTCATGAACTTAAATTTACCAAAGAAAAAAATGTGTCTTTAGTAAGCACAAGAGTTTATGACTACTCTTTTTTTCCCTACATATCTTACATAGGATCATAGACATCCATAGTAAAAAATACATTATTATTCACTTAGTGCAATGTGCTATATATAGTTGCCTTCCAAGGATGAGGTAACATTTGCAATTTGCTCAAGAAAGATATAAGATATAAATTGAGATTCTCTGAATCTATGATTAACTTTTACACTTTATCACACAGATTTAATATTACATAGATTTAATATTATACATTTCCATTTACAGCAATTATGAACTTTGATTACAGGAGAAAAAATAATTGAGAGAACTGGAACTAGAGATTTGGAGCAAGTAAACAACAACAAAAACAAAAGAAAACATGCTCAGAAGATTTTGAAATCAATTAAAAAGGGGTACTGGACTCTGACACTTGGAAAGTGCCATTTAACAAATGAAGCAGTAACTAATTAGTATGAATAGGAATTTTAAAAGCATCTATATATGAGAAAATATACAGTATATATGTGTATATATATGTGTGTGTGTGCATATATGTGTGCGTGTATATATTTTTTTTAAAGGAGAGAGAGACAGACAAGCCATAAGTAAACAATATACAGAGTGACAGATTCGAAAATTAAAAACACATCCAAAAAGATCATTCATTTTCCTTACTGAGCTTGTGGGTATAGAACACACCCCCAGATTCTAGAATTTCTAAATTTTTTTTTTTATGATATGTGGAGTCTGAAAATATAAAAATGGCAGGATAAAAAGTTTTGGAAAATAAAAACTGTATTAGAAAAGTAGGGAATAGATTGCCAATAAAAAGAATTTTTCATCCTTATTTGAAATTTGCTTTAATATAGGCTTTTTAAAATTAAAATAAACCTTGATATAATTATTAATAGAAAACTCCTCACAGACCTTTCCATCTAATAAAATAAGATTTTTATTATTGTTCTAAATGTCTCTGAGAATTGTTTTCCCCTTTGTTAAGGGGATGTAATTATCCCCAATTTCCATCTTTGACTGACTTCTCAAATAAACCATAATGAGAACATTCAAATGTTTTGTCATTGAAAAGTTTATGAAGGCAACATACTAATTTCAGAACTCTCTTTATTGGAAAAATATGAGCAAATTTTATTTTTCATATACTTAACCTCTCTTTTTTCTTCATACAGGGTAACACCAAAATAGACTATAGCTGAAAGACCCCCTAAGGGATTCATAAATAACTTTTGGGAAATTTTACTTATTATAACTTCTATTTAGAACTCCAACATAAAAACCACAGTTATTTTGTTGTTGTTGTTGTTGAATAGAGTAATTCAAAGTCATTTCTTATTCCACAAACATACAAAGGGAAAATGCAGAAAGATTGCCTTTATTTTAAGCTGCCCATTTTTCTTCCATTAAGTGATTTTTGCCTTGAGAACATTGTGTAATAACATGTTATTCAAAATCACATGGCTTATTAAAAACAAAATTTCATGGCCTGTTTGGATTTGTCTACGTATTAATCAGGATTCAGACAGGAAAGCAGAAATCACTCTGGTATTTATAAAAAGTGGAAAAAAAGAGCTGGGTGGAGAAGGCTAGGGACTGAGATTGAATACACGGAATTGGTTAAACAGGTTTTGAAAGAGCTGAGGAGGCATAACTAGAGACAGTGAGACATACCAGAGAAGTGCAAGAGCAGGAAGCTACCAACTTGTCTGCAGTGGAGGGACAAAGATGGAGGTGCCCTTGCTAAGGCAGAGAAGCTGGGACCATTAGGAAGGAGCTGGGCTTCCAGCAGGCAGGCTCAGGTCCATGACAGGATGAGGCACAGATTTGGACATTAAGATATCCAAATTGGCTCAGACCAGTTAATCTAGATATCTTTGTAATTTACCTGGCACATAATATAACTAAAAACTGATAATTGTGTCAAACCCAAGCAGAAAAAAAACTGTATAAAGTAAATTATATGTTATGTAACTAAATTCTTAAGAATAATTACTTTAGCACATTCTCGCTCCCCTCCCCTTTACCTACCATTTAAACAACTGTATTCAGAGTTAAGAAGAATTTCCCATTCTATTCAAAAATCTTTTCTCAATATAGAAACATTTTTTTTTACTAAGTCTTTCATTTGCTCCTAAAATCAACAGACAAAAACTATTTTTTGGGAAAATTGCATATATACTCAAACAGATTTTTTGACTGAAACATGAATAGACAAAACCTCAGTGGTAAGGAAGAGAGCCTAAATAAGAGAAGATAAATGTCTAAATAATATCAAATCATGAAATCTATAATAATTATTTATTATTTTATGCTTAATTAAAATAAAAATGAAGTATTTTTATGCTGAAAAGTTGGTTAATGGTTCATGTTGCACCTACGTTATGACTTTAATTTTGCAAAGATTTCTGATGTAACTTTAGTTTTACAGGGATTCCTGAGTGTGTTTGGTACAAGCTATTTGTTATTTGCCATTCTGGAAGCTGATAGTATCATGTATTTGTGTTTGTCAAGCCGTTATTTACAACTATGCTACCCAAATCATTATGCTTGAGCTATGCCACTTGTTATTTTAGACCAAATATTTTGTCATTAAAATATTATAAAACATAGCATAGACAGATTTTAATATACTTAATTATTTTATATTGTTCATATTTAGAGTTTTTTGCTTTTGATAATTTTATGTGAACAAATTTTTAATTATGTTTATATGATAATTGTTTATAATTATTATGTCAAATGTTAGAACTACTTTTAAAGCTCTGGATCTAGTCTGCTAAACTGCCATCTGGAAATACTGATTAATTTCAACTCTCGTCTGGAATATATGAGAATATATAATTAATCATTTTATTATAAATAAAGTAAGAAAATTTATCCAAACTTAGGTTATAAATAAGACGTTGAACTACTGGTCACATTTCCAAAATCAGTACTGAGGAACATTAGTTTTAACTGCTTTTAGGTTAAATGGTTTTCAAGTTTTATTTTGAAAAAATATCACATAAGTCAAGAGTTCACCATGTTTTTGTCTAAATCACTAAGTCAGAGAAGGAAATATGCTTTCGCTAGAGATGAACAGATAGGATCCTGAAGATGAAATTGAGATGTTGTGATTGTCAATTTTATGTGTCAATTTGGCTAGGCTGTAGTCCCCAATTATTTAGTTAAATAGTAATCTTGGCATTGCTAGGATGGAATTTGACAGTGGACTTTAAGTAAAGGAGATTTTCCTTGATAATCTGGGCGGACATTCTCTAGTTAGTTGAAAGACTTTACAAATGAACTGAGGTTTACATTAGAAAGAAGGAAATACAACTTGTGTACTGCAGCTTCACCCAGATACCAGCCTGACCCTCCTGACAGTCTGACTTACAGATTTTCAACTTGCCTGTCAAGTCCCCCATGATGACATAAGCCAATTTGTTGTTGTGTGTGTGTGTGTGTGTGTCTCCTCTGGTTCTGTTTCTCTAGTGTAACTCTCACAAATATAGATATTTATATAATTAATACTTACATAGTTACATACACTTTGGTATAATAAAGATTAACTTGTATATCTTTACTAGAGTTGAATGCTTTAGGTTCAGTTATCTTCTTTTTGCATCTTGTATAATTGTTTTGTAGAACTCAACCCTTGACCTTCTATGCAATTATGTTCCCCTTCCAGTCTTTGCCAACATTTTTCTTTGTGATTCTATCCTTGTCTTCTCTAATTTCAGCTACAGTATCAACTACAAACACAATTCTTTATCAATCACTTGTTTAAAACCTTTCAAATATGACCCTTATATTTAAAGTTAACTTTAATACCTATCACATGGCCTACAAGGCCCCACCTTATCTGGCCCTCGCCTACTTCTCCAGTCACATCCTTGTCATCTGCTGCTTGCTCATGTTGTTTTGCCAGCTCCTCTTTGTTCCTCAACAGCTTGTCCATCCACCTGATGAGATTACCCTAAACTTCATTCATGTGGAGTCAAAATCCTTAATTTACTTGCCCTTGTTGAGCTGAAGTTCCTTCAATAGATCATTTACCATTATGGAAGCTTGGAGAGATACCCCCGGTGTATATCCCTTGTTCCAGACATGTTTAGCCCTTCCTCAATTATGTGGCTGCTTTCTCAGTTTCCCAGGATACTCAGAGTCAATGACCTCATGCCCCTAACCCCTCTAGTATATCAACTACATTTTCTCTACTGGTCCATCGGCATGAGAAGCACAAAGTGATCACAAGACTGATAAAGCTTTAAATGGAAATATATTACTGTGATACCCAGTGAAAGCCTTTCCCCTTGGGAATTAAGTTTCTAATCTTGTGCCGTGGTTGTCACTATAAGGATAAGGATGAAACACATAAGTAAGTCATTGAACTGATGGGGAGAGGAGAAAATCCTGTGTTTATCCTTTGTTTCACAGATTGTTATTCAGTTACTGAGAACATAGTTCTATGTATCTCAAAGTATTCAAAAGAATCTGTAAATCCAAAGATTATCAGGCTTATCTTGAGTTTCAAGGCCCCATTCATCTCCTATTACATACTTCATTTTGATAGGAGAGGTATATAAAGACCATATCTTCAGGTTCCTCTGATGCTCTTTCGCCCTGATGTAAGACCAGGGCCTAATTTTTAGCACAGTCTGCCATGAAACTGTGTGAGAAGAGGATCTTCTTAAAGACTGCTATAGAAGCTCTCTGGCTTTAAAATATACCTTGAGTTGTTTAATTGAAGAGAAGAGTGCTATTTTGTGCTTTTAAAGCTTCCAAAACAGTTGATAAAAGCATATAACATTGCACTCCTTATATAACCCTTGCTCCTTCATTTTATTTTTTTTTATTTTTATTATTATTTCAAAATATTATGGGGGTACAAATGTTTTTGGTTACATGTAACAATTTTGTTATGCTTGAGTTAGGATTATAAGTGTGCCCATCACCCAGGTAGTGTTTACTGTACCCATTAGGTAGGTTTTCACCCTTCCCCTCCCCCTTCTCCCTGCTTGATTTCAACTGAGTTTTACTTTCCCCTGTGCACATGTGTGCTCATCAGTTAGTTCCAATGTAATTGTGAGTACATGTGTGTGTTTGTTTTTCCATTCTTTGGATATTTCACTTAGGATAATGGTCCCCAGTTCCATCCAAATTGTTGCAAAAGACCGTATGTATACTATGAAATACTACTCCAACATAAAGAAGGATAAACCTTGCCCCGTCATTTTAAATGCCATAGCTTCCTTGTAACCCAACATGTCCCTTTATCCCTGCACCTAAGCCAAATCACCTCAAGTGAAAGTCAGAATAATTTTAGTGCTATCACAAGTATATGGTGTTCACTGTCCTAATTACCAAAGTAATAGGGACCTCATTCTCTGTTGATGGCTATGTGATCCAACTTCAACCTTCTAACTGAAGTTAATCAACTGCTCTAGTCTACGTAGTTATAAGGCAAAGGTAAAGGCTAATGTGAAGATGGTCTATTAGCAGTTTGATTTCAAGTAGTTGAATGGGACTAGTAACCTGAAAAATTAAGGAAAATTATTGAATACAAAGATGCAATATAATTATCCACTCCTATGAAATACTGGTACTTAATTTCATGGAACATTTTGGGATTATTATGAATTTGAGAATCTGTTTTCATAGGGGATAAAATAAGGGTATATTTCTTCTTCAGTATTTTTCCCCTATTGATCAGAGACCTGGTGTGTGTCAATTTCCGTATACATACAGATTGTGCATTCATGAATATCCAATGATGTCCACCAGGCATCCACACTAAAGAGATAGAGAAGCCCTTGAAGGATGCAAGAGGTGCCTGATGCCTTACACGGCAGGGACCTATCAAGTTTTACCTGTGTAAAATTTGTCAAAGCATATGTGGAATTTATTCCTAAAACAGTGGCTGGAGTTTAAAAAAATGGAATTAAGAGGTAATGAAATCATAAATAAGATACATTAATGATGTAACATCTTATCTTTAATACAAAATAGAAAGTCAATAAAGATCTTTTAAATGAATAAATGAATGGATATATATGATATATAGGAGAGAGCTATGTATGTAGATTTTAGCTGAAGAAAATATTGCTAGTGTATCAGTAAACATAATTTGATATTTGTCTACATATTATTGCTATCTTTACTATATAATTGAGAAAAAGTATTAATATTATTATGACCTATCAATGAATTAACTATGTATCTAATATATATTCACGTATTTAATTATATGGTTTACAGAAGGAGAAAAACTCAAGGAGCCTCTTCCAAATACTTTTTTCCCCAGATTTCTCTTGTCTTCATATTATTTAAATCCTCTATCTCCAAATTTACAGAATGGTTGTCAAGGCAACTAGAGATTATGGTAAAATAGACATTGCTATTTATCATAGGGAAAGAAAATATGTACTGTTCATATACTGACCCTTTAACTCTGTGTTCTGTTCAAGATAGCATCTCTGTGTTCTCCTTGAAGAACAATTGCAATATTCTTTCCAAAGCATTTTATGTTTCTCTTTCATAGGTTCTATATAAGTATACTTTGAGACTTTGGAAGAGTAGATCTTCAGAATATCTAAGTATTAAAAAGTTTAAATGGTCTGAATCTGGCCCTGTGACGTAAGAATTCACTCTTTGAGGGCACGATGCATTTTGGAGTTGCCTGCTTTTTCATGAGCATGTCAGACCTTCTCTCTGAGATTCATGTTTCTTAGCTAAAAAGTTAGGTTTTGGATGATAAATATCTTTAGATCTTTTTTTATTGTTAGAAAATGCAATGACTCTATCCTCATGGGTGCAAAATTTGCCAAGAGACAGTTTTTCTTTTAGTACCATTTTACTTATCTCTCACAGTTTATTTACTTAACTTAGCTATCTGCCTGGGGTGTTTTACTAAAACACAGGTAGGTATCTCTATATGTTTGCAAAATTTTTTTTCCTTTTAAGTGGCTTCCAAGTCATAGTGTTTTTCTTAATAAATGCTAACTGGTTTTTAACCGCCAATATATTTAAGCCAAGAATTCTTATTTCTTTCCTAAGCATTATTTCTCTTAACAATTCTCCTAACATTCTGTACAAGATTTTTGTCCATAAAAAACACACATCTGCCTCATTTACTTATTTAGTAAACATGTACTGATCAAATCCTAAACTCTTGGTATCATCTAAGTCACTTAAGGATAGAGAAAAATTTCTTCACTGAAAAGCTATTTGATTCATCATCTTTTCTCTGTCATTTCCTCTCATATTTTTTGATGGAATGCAAAATGATTTACCAACTATGGGGTAGAAATTGGCAATATCTTACAAAAATACACTTATATTGACCCTTTGACATGTCGACAAATCTATTCCCACATCTAAAAACCTATTAAAAGATAATTAATAAAATATTAAAAAATCTTATATTAAAAATTAAAATGGCATAGGCATAAATTTATTCACTTAGGTATCATTTATAATGACAAGAATTGAAAATGACATAAGTACACATCAACAGAGGATGTATTGAATAAACTCTAGTATATTTTCACAAATGCAGGAGTATACATCTGCAAAATGGAATGAGGACATGGACTTATCTCTAAGACATGCAATTAAGTGAAATAAGGAAGGCATAGAACATTATAGACTTCATGCATCATTTGTGACAGAGATGATGGCATATGTGTATGTATGTGATTACATAATATTTGCAAGCTAAAATGAATAAAAATTAAAATTGGAATAATGGTTTCCTTTAAAAACAGAGAGAAAACAGGGTGGAAATGAAGAGAGTAACAGAGGTGATATTTCTGTGATGTACTTGTTATATAATTTTTCCATTACTATATATTTTTCTTATTACAAAGAACACACATAAAGGAAAGAGAATCAAGTGTGAATACAAAGCTTCAATTATCATATAATGAACACATCTATGTAACTACCATACAATCTAGGAATGGAATATTAAAAAATGGTACAAAAGTCCTCCTCATGCCCACTGCCAAATAATAAATGATCTATTGTGTCTGTCTTTTTATCTCCAATAATCCTAACAACTCTATCTTCATTCTTGGTGTTGCCACAAACACAGTAGTCCCTCTTTTCCTCTCTTTCTCTCTGTGTGTGTCTGTGTGTATGTGTGTGGTGTGTGCATCTTTCTGTCTGTCTCTTTCTTTTTTGGTAAGAGAGTACATTTTTTTATCTTTAAATGAAACTAAAGCATATATTCTTTTGCATCTGGATTTTATTTCTGTCAACTCAACAATTGTCAGATTCATTCATGTTATGTGTAATATTAGTTTGATCTTTTTTATATTATTTTCTAAATACTATAATTATTCTGAGGATATTCCACAAATTATCTATCTATTCTATTGTTGAAATCATCCTTGGGAGTTGCCAGATTTGGGCTGTTGTGAACACTGCTGCTATGAACATCTTTGTATATGTATTTTGATCCATATATCCATGCAATTTCTCTAGCTTTCTACGTAGGAGTGAAATTTCTGTGTATTAGAGCATGAGCATTTTCAGTTTAAGTAGATAATGCCAACTTTTCAATCTGGTTGTATAATTTGCAACTAAACTAGCAATGTATAACAGTTCCCATTCTTTCTTATCTTTTCTAAAGTGTGAGATTGATGTATTTCTCCCCTTATCTTCAGTTATTAAAATATAACATACACACAGACAAAAATTGTTGCTCAGCTTGATGCATTATAACAAACACAGCAAGCTTCTGAAGCCACCACACAAGTCACGATATTTAACATTAACTATAGCCCCAGATGGATCCTTATGACCTGTGCTGTTAAATAGTGTCCAAAATTTATGTTTATCCAGAACCTCAGAATAAGATCTTATTTGGAAATGGGGTCTTTGCAGGTGTAATTAGTTAAAAATAAGGTCATACTGGATTAGAATGGTCCCTAATCCAATGACTGATGTCCTTACAAGAAGAGAAAGCAGAGTCATACAGATACCAAAAGAAATTAAATGGGAAATTGGAGACAGAGATTGAAGCAATGTGTTTGCAAGTCAAGGAACACCAAGGATTTCCGACCACCAGATGTTAGGAGAAAGGCATGGAGTATATTCTCCCTCAGCACCTCTAGGAAGAACCAGCATTGCCAATATCTGTATTTCAGTCTTTAACCTCCAGATCTATAAAATAATAATGTTGTTTTAAGTACTTAGTTTGTGGTTCTTTGTTACAGCAGCTCTAGGAATCTGATATATGACCCCATTCTCCTCTCCAAATTAATCATTATATGGTATGTGTTACTTGTATGTTATTTCTATCACTGAACTTTTTTGTAAGATTCATTCATACATTGTGTGCAGCAATAGTTTGTTATATTTCACTGCTATATAGAATTCTGTTATATGACTATGACACAATATATTTATAATCTTACATTTCATAATCCCACTATTTGTTTTTGTTTTGGTTGCAACTATTTTACAAATCTTGCCTTTAATTTGTTATAGTGTTGGGAATTGTATATGAAAAATTGCATCAACTTTTTGAGACCTCGGCTGAATTTATCTTATTACACTAAGCATTTCCATTTACTTAAGCCAGATAGCTGTGCTAGGGTCAGCAGCAATTCCAGATAATATTAAACAAAAAGTGATAAAGATTATTTGATTCTGAGCTTCTGTTCTCCTGAGAACTGGTCTATGTCCTGTTTATTTTAGTTCTATGTTGCAATCTTTGTAGTTCTAAGCCAAAATTTCTGGTGTTTATCATGGACTTTCTTTCTTATCAATCCCTGAAGTCCAACTTTTCTGAGCCTATTGAAAGCTCTTGTCATATTGTCAGGTGCACCTTCAAACCTGGACATATAGGAGCAACCATTTTCCTCATAAGAGGAAATACATAATAGGAAGATTTATCACCCTTGTTTTCCCTCCTCTTCTTCATCTTAGCTCCATAACTTACCTCAGCATTTGTAGTTCATTGGTGTCTTCAAATGGTGTGCATTTAAAATATTTTATACAGTTTTGCTAATTGTTGATATCAAGAGTGCCAGTAAAATTCCCTTAGTTTACTATTGTATAATCTGGACTTGTATTTAATATTTATAACTTTAAAATTATCTAAATAATTAAGTAGCCTAAATATTAATTTAAAAGGAAAGTAATCCCACAAATTGAAGAAACATTAAAACAAATGTCATAACTTTTCATCAGTTTAGAAACATAACTCCCAAGAAAAAATATAACATTTGATTATAAATTCTCAGTAGTTTTAAAGAATAATTTTTAAAAATTCATGGCTCTCATGCAGATACAGAGATTTAAAATATATATATATATAAACTAATAACACAACTAGAAGATGTTACAACCCAGTCAAAGAAGAAGACAAAGAACTACATATTTGTACTCAGTAAAGGAACATTTAAATCAACTTGTAAATCAACTTGTAAAAACTGATTTATGCATTGGGCAATGATCACTTGCATTCTATTGGACACTGGTAATTTGTATTTATATGTATAACATTTCTTTGCATTACTCTTGATTTTGGAATAAAAGCTAGTTAAAAAAATTCACATCTCAATGAAATCAAGTAGTACCCAGAGGCTCCAGCATTCCATGAAAGAACAATGAGTTGTCTCCTTTACCAATTCCAAATTCTTAATTTCTCTCTATAGTTGAATATTGTAGAAGAACAAAAATATGTTTTAAAAAACTTAGATATTATTCAATACTATTCTTCTTCTTATATAATATTGGTAATGTTATTTAGAAACTATCATATTATAGTGTAGAATAATCATGGTTTTTAGAATCTTTTCAACACAAATGAAATAGATACAAGTAGGAAATCCATTGAGGTATGTATAATAAAATCTCTGTAGTCTTACATTTGAATTAGAATTATTGGTGTGATATCATGAGTTTTCTCTTTATAAAAATATGTATTTCCTATTTTGTGTCTACACATAAAAGTCCTGGAAACATTAGCACTCAGGCCATTATGCAATCCAAACAATTTATTGGGAAAAAGACCAAGGACTTGATAGAAAAATCGTTCATTTCGGTGGGGCAGGAAACTAAAATAGACATACACACACACACACGCACACACACACACACATACCCCTGTATGTAGCCATACCTTTAGATATACCTTAGCTTCAAGTCAATAAAATAAAGAGGAAAAGTGAATAAAGAGAAGTTGGCTAATGAGTACAAACACAGAGCTAGATAAAAGGTGTAAATTCTGTTTGATAGCTGAGTAGGGTGACTAGTTAACAGCATTGTGTAGTACATTTCAAAATAGCTAGAATGGAGGACTTAAGATTTTCTCAACACACAGAAATGCTGAATAATCAAGGTGATGGACACCCTAAATACCCTCACTTGATCATTATACAGTCTTTGCATGTAATAAAATATCACATGTACCCCATAAATATGTACAAAGTTTATGTATCAATAAAAATAAAAATTTAAAAAATTTAAAAAGGAAAAGTGGAAGAAATATCTAGATTAAACATTACCTAAAAGACATGATTTCAAAGATATAATAGTTTTGAACAAGTAAACCTTATTTTCTTATTTGTATCATCTTTCAAATAATGAATATATAAAAATTCCTGTATTAGCTATTCAGAGAATTTACATACTAAGTAATACAAGATACTATATAATTATTTTAGTTTTCTTAGATGAAATGAAATGAGTTTTTGGAGATGCATAATGTAATAGTTATGGATGAAATGTCATATTGCTTTGAATTCACTTTAAAATATTCCAGCAACAACAAAAATGTACTATAAGGCTAAATAAAAAAAAAATAACAAAATGTTGATTGTTGAAGTTGAGTGGTAAGTGAGTGTTCACTGTTCTTTGTTCTTTTTTTTTTTTTTGGTAAAAGTTAAATGGAAATAGATGTTTATGTATTAATGAAAACGTTCTCAACAGGAGAACAAGAAACATGTTTTAAATCTTTGTTTTTGCAGTGCACAGTTCTGTGTTTGGAAAATACTACTCATTCTTTAAACATTAAAAGAAAAAAAATCCAATATTCAAAAAAGAAAAATAACACCTACATGATTATTATTAACAAAGAGAAAGAAAAATAAATGCAAAAAAAATTTAAAAGAATGTTTTATGCATGTCTCAAAGTGAAGAGTAGGGCATTCTGATATTTTAAAGAACATACTCAAAAAAAGAAGGAATTTCTGTTCCTTTCCTCTTCTGATTCTTACATGTTAAGCTTTTATCAGGTAGAATTTAAGATTGGTGATTGGTTTTGTTAGTAGATAGTGAGGGATTCCAAGTCTCCTAGAGGCAAAAGTGGATGCTGTTGCTCCCATCTTGGTCCTGTCCAACCCTAATTCTCCATACCTGGGGAAGGATGGAATACTCTATGTATCTGCCAATCAGAACTTGGTGTGCCAGCTGCAAAAGAATGCAGAGGACTCTCTAGCCCATGGGCCAAGCAGCATGGATACCATAAAATCCAGAAAGTGACCTAGAACCCACATACTTAGTTAAGGCTGAGGCCATGTGATTCCTAACTATCCAAAGTGGTTCCATGGTGACTTCTGGACCACGAGGGAGGTTCCTATCTGAGCACTATAAAATAAGAGGCAGATCATAGCCAAGCTCTCTCTCTTTGCCCTTCCTTTTGCCTGCCCTGCTATAACAATAGGTCTGGTTGTCATCTGTGACGTATGTACCATGCTCTGTAAACCTATATCTTGCTCTTGCCCTGTAATTCTATCTTGCTCCCCCTCAATAAACTTCACCTCATGCTTGCCTAACTTTGGTGCTTCTGATCATTCTTCTGCCATGAGTGTGCCAAGAACTGACAGATTCAGACTAAAATCTGACAGTTTTATAGTTTGCTATTGATTTGGGTTGTTTCAGTGCCCATTAAAAATATGATGCATCTTGAATGTTATTTCCACTAATCTATCATTGGTCGTGTAATTAAAATAAGCAATCTTCCCTGTATTTGTACTCTAAGGGACATACAGACATGGGTAACAACAATAATGAATATTCTTTTTCTGTTTTGGTCACATTTAAGTCTATCTAAAATAGACTTAGTATAACTCATAGATCTGTCTCATGAAATAAGCAAATAATGAAACTATTAAAATTATTCTATAGGATACTATTTTTATTAATATTATACATATCCACAGATATGGGGGGAAAGTAACTATCAGTTCTTTAACATTACTTGAAAGCGCTTCACTCAAAAGATGATTTTAAAAGCCTCTTCTAAGATGTGTGTTTGAAAAAAAAAGAAGAGAGAGATTCAGAGATCAGTAAAAATAATTCAATAAAAAAGACTGCATATTGAGAAGTCAAAAATTTTCATCAGAAAGATCTTATAATCTGATTCATTATTATATACATTTAATTTAAGATATATGACTGGATATTATGGGACAAAAAGTGGTCAAAGTTTGCTTCACAGAGATCAAAGTAGATAGGTTTGTCAAAAAGTATCTTCAAAAATATCTACTCTTCTGTAATGCATTAGACCGCCAGATTCTATAAATCCTTTTACTTAAATAAATCTTTGGAATAAGCTCCTACTCTTCCAAATAAGATTGAAAGAAAATAACTTTTGCTCTACACACAAGGGATAAATATAGCTGTTTCAAGTTCCAACTGATTAATTAACCATTGAGTTTAAATACTCAGTAAATTTCCTACTGATAAAAAACCCTTCATCAGCTTGCCTAGCGTATATGTCTCTTATCATCTTGTACAAACTTGAATCTCTTTTCATCTTCTTACTCTGTACAAGAGTCTACTTTTTAGAATAATATCCCATACTTGAAATACTTGGCTCCAGCAGTCTAATTAACCACGATATTCCACCTTCCATGAAGTTTGATTAGAAGGATCAGAGGGTAATTTATCAATGGTTTCTGCTTCTGCGGTTACTCTACATATACTGCCTACCCCTCCAGTGTAGTTGCATACTTTGAACTTCAGTTTTAGTATATCTATGAGATACGTAAATTAGAATTTGAATATTTGCTTTACAGTACTTGTAGGTATTGTTGTAATGAGTTTTATTCTCTCCACTATTACTCCAGTTTTTGATAATTACTGTTGTCTATATGTCTTTACAGGCTCCTTGAAAGCTGGGACAATGTCTATTACGTGGCATAGTAATCTAGTATATTAACATACAAATTAAAAGGACTTACTGACTATGTGATATAAGCACATAATATGCACTTAGTAAAATTTCAGCGTGACTTAAATAATTTGATTCTCATTTATCGTTTCCATTATTTTGGGGGTATCATTTGTATAGGATTTATCATATATTTAAATATTGTTTCAATCTTGATCTTTCTGGAAAAAACAGAATTGGTTTCTTTGATCTTAAAAATTCAGAACTACAAAAATTGTCCACTTTGTATTTAATATGTAGTTTGCTATGTTTCTCACAACTTCAGAATGAAAAGATCAAAAGGAAGCATAGAGACTGGCAGGTGAGCTGAAAAGGGAAAGCCAAGGGGGCATAATACCAGAGAGTGATAATATTAATACCTATAATAGTGGATGCTTGTTGGTAGGAAATCAAGTCCTTAATGTATCACTGAGATGAGCAGAGAAGCAGACAGCAGATACTAGGAAAGGCAAAGGCTTAGGAATATCACCTAAGATAAAACATCCCAGTTTTGGGGCAATACTTATGTTTGTATGGTATATTTTTATGGTAGCTGAATACCTTGTATTCAATTGCTGCACATGATTGGCATATAAAGCTCAAGCCACTTAATTTTTTTCTTATTTAATATTCCGTGGTACTAACTTTAATGTGTACTAACTTTAAGCCTCAAACACTAATTTTCCTTTCTCATCTATCTTTCTAAATCCCAATGATATTCTAATCACATTTAAATTGTGCTTTAAATAAAGAAATGATCAACAGAACCATGGTGGGTGAAAAGAGTAGGAGAAACTGAATTTCTCATCTGTTGGTAGAGGAGTATGAGTGAAAAGGAAATAAATTAAGATAAGACATCTAGTTTGGAGACATTTGTGCTTGAAATAGAACATTAAACTCAATTAATACTTCCTAATAGTAATGCATAGCCAAAAATCCCATCAAAGTCATCATTTAATGTTCATACTTTATATGTGAGGTTTAAGCACCTTCTGTATGCTATTTTTGCCCAAATCTATTATATTACACTTGCTTTTATTCCCATTTCACAGATGAGAAAAACTGAAGCACAGTGAGTGTAAGTAAACTTGCTTGAGATCACATAAATCACATACCAAAGAGAAGATTCAAACTCAAGGAGCCTTGTTTGAAGAGTGCGTGTTCTTACTCACTCTTCTATATCATCTTTCTGATAAAAATGTTATGCCACATACTATTCATAATGCCATTTCAGAACTGCATTTGTATGATGCTTTAAGGTTAAAAATGCAAGTTTTCAAATGAGTATAAATCCATATATTCACTTGGCTCATTTATCATTAATCTATCAAATAATTTTAGATATTCTACTTTATATTAGCCATTATGCCATACTCTGTAAATACAAATATGGAATTACGTGTTTTCCATCCTCAAGACTAGAGGAATGGAAGAAATAGTATTCTCTACCATTCATGATGAATACTGGAAGTAATGCATTACTTAAAAAAAATATTTTCTTTAGAAATTTTTAACTTTATATCATAGAAGGGATCATCAAAACAGACTACACACTTCTGCTTAGGTTAAAATTGAGACTAGGGACAGTGTCAAGGAAGCTGAAGAAAAGTAATTGTTCTAAAAGAGCATTGTATAACTGAATAAAGTTTCTCAGATAAATTGTAAAAGTGGCCAGTTTTTATCCAAGCCTGTGGACTAACTATAACAGAGATTTCTTTCTGGAGGCCTGTGGACCCAAGCAATCTTTCTCAGTATTTTGCTTTTATTCATTCATTCATTCATTCATTTTTATTTTTTAAATTTCAGCATGTTATGGTGGTACAAACGTTTTGGTTACATGGATTGCTTTTGTACTGCTTAAGACAAAGTTGGAAGTATGTCCATCACCCAAATAGTGTACATCATACCCATTAGGAATGATTTCACCCATCCCCTCCACCCCTTCCCACCTGCATGATTTCCACTGAGCTTTACTTCCATCTCTGCACGTGAGTGCTGATTGGTTAGTTCCAATTTAATAGTTAGTACATAGGGGGTTTGTTTTCCATTCTTGCAATATTTCCCTTAGGAAGATGGTCTCTAATTCCATCCAGATTGTTGCAAAATGTAATTAATTCATTTTTATGGCTGATTAGTACTCCATGGTATACATTTGCCACATTTTATTAACCCAGTCATGAATTTATGGGCACTTGGGTTGATTTCACATCTTTGTAGTTGTGAATTGTGCTGCTATAAACATTCTAGTACAAGTGTCTTTTTGATAAAATGACTTTTTTTCCTTTGGGTAAATACCCAACTGTGGGATTGCTGGATCAAATGGTAGTCTACTGTTAGTTCTTTGAGGTATATGCATACTATTTTCCATAGAGGTTGCACTAGTTTGCACTCCTACCAACAGTGTAGAAGTGTTCCTATCTCTCCGCATCCATGCCAGCATTTGTTGTTTTGGGACTTTTTATTTTTTTTAACTTTATTATTTATTTATTTATTTTATTTTTATTTCAGCATATTATGGGGGTACAAATATTATGTTATGTACATTGCCCATGCCCCCCTTCATCCCTCGAGGCAGAGCCTCAAGCATGACCATCCCCCAAATGTTGCACATCTCACTCATTATGTTTGTATATATCCATCCCCTCCTCTCCCCTCCCACCCGTCTGACACCCGACAAATGTTGTTCCTACATGTCCACTTAGGTGTTGATCCGTTAATACCAATTTGCTGGTGAGTACATGTGGTGCTTGTTTTTCCATTCTTGAGATACTTCACTTGTTTTGGGACTTTTGATAAAAGACATTCTCACCAAAACCCACGATGAGATATTGGCAATATGCTTTTCGTCTAAGCTGAGGCCTCCATACACGAATTCTGGGTTACTTTGACCAGGTAGAGAGCTAGCGTCTGTGGTGCTTGAATAAATACAAAAATTCCATGACTTAACACCTCCAGCATCCTTAGCTAAAATTTAAATTACTATTTAAATTAAACATGTTACACTTTTTATTTCACAAATTTCTATCATGAAACTATTTGTTATTTCATATTAATTTCCTTTAAACCAAAATTTGATTGGCTCCATATTTTCATTTATGAGACATTTTGTGAACCCAGTTTCTTAACTATTTTTTAAAACTGAAATCTCTAAATTTCTGAACCTTATAAAAAAAATCTGAACTTTAATGGTTACCTTTTCCATGTATTCATGGGGATGTAATATTTTATACCAAAATCCATCTTATAATACCAAAAATAGGGTCTTTATAAAATTCAAAATAATTAATATATTTATCTTCAGAAGAGAAAATAATCATGACACTCCTGATTGATGAAGAGTTCAAGAATTAACATTTGGGTGCCATTAAAATTTTTGTACTTGTGTTTTTGAATGGGAACAGATTTCTAATGCATTATTCATGCAGCAGACTGTAACTTCTCCTTCTGTGTTATCTCAGTCTTTTTTTCAATGCACACAAAGCTCATTTTTCAAAATACATATTATTTTCCCAATAAATCAAGCAAGCTCTATGGGAGCATATCACATCCTTTCATATAGAAATCATACAGAGAAACAATATTTAAAACTTACCAAGTGTAACTGATAAGCTTTCTTCACTGCTATAAATTTATAATGATCTAGTTATGGTTGTTTTCTGAACCATGTTTTCTCTTATCCAAACACCACAGACTGTTCTAAACCATACTGTTCACTAGGTTTTTCAATACACTTTTGTTTATTTATTTAATTTTTGCATGATTTGAAAAGTACCTGTTAGTGTAAAGGGGAGAAAAAAACTTAAAAAGTGATAAAGATTCTTTAGATATAGCAGGTGATGAAAATTTCATATGGAAAAATAATAGATATTTTATTTTGCAAGTTACCTTAGTTTTCCTTCAAAATTTAAAGCCACTCTAAGGTAAGTCTCTTGATTAAATCCTGCCATTGTTAGCTTCTTAAATAAATGCACGGGGAGTTTGATGACAGAACTCACAAAAGGATCCAAGGTTGGTTCCCTCTCTGAGTCATGACCTATACCCCTCTCTATGGGGCAGCGATGGGCCCCTTGCTATATGATTCTAATTCTGAGTTTTAGGCTTTGATTTCACAGTAGGTACTGAATAACTAGAAGTAAACAGGATCATGGTTACTGTTATTATGCAGAGAAGAAAGCATTTGGAAAAATTGGTGTTAGATGAAAACAGACATCCCCTCAAGAATTAAATAATAGTTTTGGTTATCTTGGAGTTTTGATATCCACAATGACAATAATAAGATCTACTCTTAGAGTATAATGAATAATGTTTACCTTAAGTATTTGGGTGTGAATAAAGTAATAGTATATGGAAATGCATTATTTCTTTTTCTTTTCTTTTCTTTTCTTTTCTTTTCTTTCTTTTTTTTTTTTTTT
>VBSM01000272.1:67451569-67487152 GCA_008086735.1 Cheirogaleus medius
TGCTGCTATAAACATTCTAGTGCAGATGGCTTTTTTATAGAATGTCTTTTGTTCTCTTGGGTAGATGCCCAGTAATTGGGTTCCTGGATCAAATGGTAGTTCTACTTGTATCTCTTTGAGGTATCTCCATATTGCTTTCCACACAGGTTGTACTAGTTTGTAGTCCCACCAGCAGTGTATGAGTGTTCCTATTGCTTCACATCCATGGCAACATTTATTGTTTTGGGACTTTTTGATAAAGGCCATATCTCATTGTGGTTTTTATTTGCATTTCCCTGATGATTACAGATGTTGAGCATTTTTTCATATGTTTGTTAGCCATTAGTCTATCTTCTTTTGAAAATTTCTGTTGTCCTTTGCCCACTTTTTGATAGGGTTGTTTGATTTTTTTCTTGCTGATTTTCCTGAGTTCTATATAGATTCTAGTTATCAGGCCTTTATCAGATGTGTAACATGCAAATATTTTCTCCCATTCTATAGGTTGACTGTTGGCTCTTGTGATGGTTTCCTTGGCTATGAAGAAGCTTTTTAATTTGATCAGGTCCCATTTATTTATTTTTGTTGTTGCTGTGATTGCCTTTGGGGTCTTCTTCATAAATTCTTTGCTTAGACCATTGTCTGTAAGAGTTTTCCCAACATTTTCTTCCAGAATTATTATACATTCATGCCTTAGGTTTAAGTCTGTTATCCACCATGAATTGATTTTTGTGAGAGGTGAAAGGTGAAGATCCTGTTTCAGTCTTCTACATGTAGCTAGCCAATTTCCCCAGCACCATTTATTGAATAATGACTCTTTTCTCTAGTGTATGTTTTTGTCTGGCTATATGAGGATGGATATATATCTGAGTCCTCAGTTCTGTTCCATTGGTCTGTGTCTGCTCTTGTGCCTTTGCCATGCTGTTTTATTTACTATAACCTTGTAGTATATCTTGAACTCTGGTAAATTGATGCCACCCACATTTGTTCTTTTTGCTTAAGATTGTTTTTGCTATATGGGGTCTTCTCTGGTTCCATATGAAGCATAGACTTATATTTTTTCTAGATCTACAAAAATGATATTGGTATTTTAATAGAGATTGCATTTAATCTGTAGATCACTTTGGGTTGTATAGACATTTTAATAATTTTGATTCTGTCATCCCATGAGCATGGTGTGGTTTTCCACTTGTTTGTGTCCTCTGCTATTTCCTTCCTCAATGTTTCATAGTTCTCCCTGTAGAGCTCTTTTCCCTCTTAGTTAAATACATTCCTAGATATTTTATTTTCTTTGTTGCTATTGTGAAGGGTATTGAGTTTTTTATTTGGTTCCCTATGTGACTGTTGTTGGCATATAGGAATGCTATTGATTTTTGTACATTGATTTTGTAACCTAAGACTTTGCTAAATTTATTTATCAATTCCAGTAGTCTTATGGCAGAATTTTTGGTGTTTTCTAGATACAAAATCATATCATCAGCAATAGTTTGACCTCTTCTGCCCACATTTGGATGCCCTTGATTTGCATCTCTTGTCTGATTGCTCTGGCTAAGACTTCTAGTAGTATGTTGAATAGAAGTGGTGATAGTGGGCAACCTTGTCTGGTTCCAGTTCTCAGTAGGAATGCTTTCAATTTTCCCCCATTCAGTATGATATTGACTATGGGTTTGTGATATGTGACTTGTATAATTTTAAGGTAAGTCCCGTCTATGCCTATTTGGTTAAGTGTTCTTATCATAAAAAGATGTTTAATTTTGTCGAATGCTTTTTCTGTGTCTATTGAGAGGATCATGGTCTTTGTTTTGGCTTCTATTTATGTAGTGAATTACATTTATAGATTTGCATATGTTGAACCAACTCTACGTCTCTGGAATGAAGCCCACTTGGTCATGATGTATTATTTTTTTGGTAAGCACCTGAATTTGGTTTGCCAGGATTTTGTTGAGATTTTTGCATCTATATTCATAAGGGATATTTGTCTGTAGTTTTCTTTTTTTGTTGCATCCTTTCCTGGTTTTGGTATCAGGGTGATGTTGGCTTCATAAAATGTGTTGGGGAAAATTACTTCCTTCTTGATGTTGTGGAAAAATTTCTGCTGGATAGGCACCAGTTCTTCTTTGTAGGCCTGGTAAAATTCGAGTGTGAAACCATAGGGTCCAGGACTTTCCTTTTTAGGAAAGTTTTTTATTGCTGCCATAATTTCGGTACTTGATATTTGTCTGTTCAGGAATTCTATTTTTTCCTGATTGACTCTAGGGAGGATGTGTATTTCTAAGAATTTGTCCATATTCTCCACATTTTCAAGTTAATGAGCATAGAGGTTTTTATAGTATTCATAGATGATATTATATATTTCCATGGTATCTGTTGTAATTTCTCCTTTTTCATTCTTGATGGAGCTTATTAGAGTCTTTGCTTTTCTGCTTCTGGTTAATCTTGAAAGAGGTGTGTTGATTCTGTTTATCTTTTCAAACAACCAACTTTTTGTTTTATTAATCTTCTATATTTTTTTTTAGTATCAATTTCATTTAGTTCTGCTCTGATCTTTGTTATTTCTTCTCCTCTGTTGGACTTAAGGCTGGCTTACTCAGTCTTTTCCAGTTCTTTGAGACAATTCATTAGATTCTTGATTTGTTGTCATTTAGATGTAGGCATTTATGAATATAAATTTTCCTCTCAGGACTGCTGTTGCTGTGTCCCACAGATTTTGATAATCTGTGTCACCTTTATCATTTAGTTCAAGGAATCTTTTGATTTCCATCTTAATTTCCTCCTTAATGCAATAATCATTCAGCAGAAGGTTGTTTAGTTTCCATGAATTTACCTAGAGATGAGAGTTTTTGTTGGAGTTGATTTCCAATTTTATTCCACCGTGGTCTGAGAAGATGCATGATATGATTTCTATTATTTAAATATTTTGAAACATGCTTTGTGACCTAGGATATGGTCAATCTTAGAGAATGTTTCATGAACTGGTCAGAAAAATGTATGTTCAGTGTTTTTTGGGTAGAATGTTCTGTAAATGTCAGTCAGGCCCATTTGTTTTAGAGTTCTTTTTAAGTCCATTGTTTCTTTGTTTATTTTGTGTTTGGATCTGAGAGAACAGAGCAGAACTAAATGAAATTGATATCAAAACAGGATCTGTCCTGTTTTCTCAGAGGGATATTGAAGTCCCCAGGTATTATCATGTTGCTGTTTATCATTTTGTTTAGATCAAATAGGATTTGTTTTATGAATCTGAGTGCACCTGAGTTAGGTATATAAATATTTAGAATTGCTATGTGTTCTTGTTGAATTGTACCCTTCACCATTATATAGTGACTATCTTTGTCTTTCATTATTTTTGTTGATTTGAAGACTAAGTTATGTGAAATCAGAGCAGCTACATCAGGTTTATTTTGTCTTCCATATGCATGAAATATTGTTTTCTATCCCTTCACCTTGAGACTGAATGCATCATTGTAGGTTACAGATGTTTACTGAAGACAGCGGATATTTGGCTTGTGTATATTAATCCATTTGGCCAGCTTACATCCTTTTAGTGGACAGTTTAAGCCATTCACATTTATCGAAAGAATTTATAAGTGGGGCAGATTTCTGTTCATCCTGTTGAGTTGAATTTTGTTGCTTCATTTTCTCTCTTGAGCCATTGTTGTATCTGGCCTGTGACCTTTAGCTTTTGGATGATTTTATACTGGCAAGTGTTTATTTTGCTGATCCATGTGTAATACTGTTCCAATTACTTCCTATAGGGCAGGTCTTGTCTTGATGATTTCCCTCAGTCTTTGCTTGTCTGAGAAGGTTTTTATTTCTCCTTCATATAAGAACCTTAGTTTTACAGGGTACAGGATTCTAGGATGGGCATTATTCTGTTTGAGAAGAGTGAGATTGAGGCCCCAGTCTTTTCTTGCTTGTAAGGTCTCAGCTGAGAAGTCTACATGTAATCCAGTGGGTTTTGCTTTGTAGGTTACCTGCTTCTTTTGCCGTACAACTCATAGGAGTGCCTCTTTGGTGCTTATTTTGGCCAGTCTGATGACTGTTTGTCGTGATGTCTTCTTGTTTGCAACAAATCTCCTGGGAGTCCTTTGAGCTTCTTGACCTGGATATCTAGATTTTTAACAAGGTCTGGGAAATTGTCCTCCATTATGTGCTCAAATAGTTTATCCAACCCTTGTGTATTTTCTTCTTCAGCTTCATGTTAGGCCTCTTCACATAATCCCACATTTCTTCTAGGCTTTGCTCCTTTCTCTTATTTCTCTGCTCTATCTCTACAACTGACTTATTTGATTGCAAGGTGTTATCTACAATCCCTGAGATTTTTTCTTCTGTTTGATCTACCCTATTCTTGAAGCTTTCCACTGTGTTTTGTAATTCTTTGAATAAATTCTTCATTTCCAGAAGTTCTGTTTGATTTTCATTTAATACTTCAATTTCTTTAGTGAATTTTTTTTCAAGTCCTGGATTCTTTCTGTGGTTTTGTTGTGTTGAATATCCATTTTCTCTTGCATATGATTGAGTTTTCTTATAATCCATGTTTGAAATTTTTCTTCTGTCATTTTAGTATTCTGAATTTGGTTGATTTCCATTGCTAGAGAGCTGGTGTTCCCCTTTGTGGGTGTGATTTCAGTTTGATTCTTCATACTTCCAGAGTTCTTTTACTGATTCCTTCCCATCTGGAACAGCTGTTGCTTTGTACCTTTAGAGTTTTGTTTAGATTATGACATGCCTTGTTTAGTCTCTGAGCCATTAGGTATTGTTTTGGGGTGAGATTCGACCACACCCTGTATCATGAGTCAGTAAATGTAGTAAAAGGGTGTGCAAATTGACCTCCTTGTCAGTAGGTGGCTCTTACTAGGAGGAACAAGCTGCAGTATTGTTTTGGGTCCTATAACCAGTTCTCTGTTCCTCTGAAGTGTCACTCTAGTGTCCCAGGTGGTAGGTGGTGCCCTGGGACTTCTAGGTATGTCCTTATTTTCCACCTCAGCCGGAGCAAGTAGGTGAGTGAGGCTGGGTGGGACTGAGTTGGGTAAGCCTTCCCTTTAGCTCCACAAATGCTATTAGCAGGGGTCAAAGTTCTATTCTCTGCTTCTGGGCAAGGCTGTCAAGGAGGGACTGAGGTAGTCTCACTCAGCCAAAATGTCTGCATGTGGGGTGAGGTTGTCTGAGACCTGTAGTCTGGAGAAGGCCTTGGTCCTTTCAACCCTTCCCTATTTTGGGGTTTCTCCCAGGCCTCTACCAGCTGGCAGACCCTCAAGCCAGCAGATCTCCCCTGACTGTGTCACAAGCCGGGAAGTTCCTGCCTAGGATTACAGCTTGAGCTTGGATCAGGTCCTTTCTTGGGAGGAGGGTTGTCCCTCAAGCATTCTGCACCTAGGAACCACTCTGATCTGCTCCTGAAGTCACACACACCTCAGTAGAGTAGTTCACAAATATCCTTTCTGTGTCCCCAGGCAATGCTATTGAGACCTTGGTGTCCCGATCTGGCCTGCAGGCATGTCCCCTGGGCCCCGGAAATCAATCCCTGACCCTGCCTGGGAGAAGAGTGCTGGTCTCAAGTCATCCAAATGGCACTCAAGCTGGATCAATGTCTCTCTGTCTTGGAATTTGCCCCACTCTGCTGGAGTCATCAGGCAAGCAGTACCTGGAAGGACTGATGGGTAGGGAGCTCACAGTCCAAATACCCCTCAGTCCACTGCAGGGCCCAAAGTACAGGTCCCATTCTCTGCAGATGGCTGTGGGTGGTGGCTAAATTATCTCTCTTGGCAGCTGCAGGTAGGGGAGGGGAAGGGAAGGGTAGAATGAAGCAACATGGTCACTGCTGATCAGCTCAGATCTGCAGGGCAGGAGATGCCTCAAGGGGACTGGAGGCAACTGTCTCTGGACTGGTGTTAGCAGGTCTCTTCAGCAGCGAAGGAGCCCACTAACAATCCAAAATGTGAGGGAGGGGAAATTTAACTGCTCCACCTACTCTTGTCACTGGTTTCCAAGACTCTTGGGTTTTAGACCCTGCCAATGCCTTTCTCCTTCTAGTTCTTCTCCACAACTTCTTTCCATGGATTCTCCTATAGTTTCAGGCACCCTTCCTTCTAACCCTCATCCGATCTATGTTTGCTTGCCTGTTTGTTTTATTGACTTTCATCTAAAATCTATCTTTCTTGCAGAGACACTCTGGCTGGCAGTTTTTCTTGTCTGCCATCTTGCCTGTCCTCTGTCCACATGATTTCTTTCTTAATAGTAACTACATAGCTAGTTCTAAGCTGATAGACCTAGAGCCCTGTCATTATAAACTCCAGAGTAAATTTTTTTTTCTATCAAGATTTCTAATAAGGCCATTTTATCTGTACTTAGAAGTTTTATGTTGCCATAGGAAGGTGGTTTATAGGAAAAATTCTGTAGTTTTAAAATGAAGACCATGCATGTGGAGTACTAGGAACTTGACTCAGTTTCTTGATATAATTCCTTAGTTCTAAATTACAGTCAAATTGAAAAATCAGATGCCTTATTCATTCATTTTGGTTACATGAGGAGAGAAAAAAATTTCACAGAAGTAGTAAACTTCCTCTGTCCTAAAGTTCTTATTTCTCTGTAGCATTTAAATAAATATTAACATAAAGTATGCAACTTTTTGTCAGTAGTCCACATGTCTGGTAGATATTATCCCTGTCTAGTCAGTAATTTCCTCTCTATTGTGCTTAGTCAAAAATATGGAGGACAAAGGAAAAGTAATATGTTGGACATGCAATGTTGTTGAGCAATTTTGCCATTCTAATCTATAAACATCTCCTTTTATTATATTTAGTTAGAATCTCAATAAAATTGTAGGTCACTATGAGATTTCAATTACTTAATCTTGAAAGCCTTGATGATTAAGTGTTATATATAAAGCAATATAAAATGCCAGTGATAGAAATAGTGTCTGTGGATTCGAGGCATTTATAGGTGATATCATAGGAAGAATATGAAAGAATATGGAAAGATAAAGCTCAATTCCAGAATATCTATAATTGATGGCTAGAAAATGCATAGAAATTAGATGAGCAAATGTAGACTGTAAGATCTAGGACACATTGAGCAAAGTGAGAATATCTGCATTAGTTCTCTGAAGTTCATTGGTTTCATTATATTTCTGAAGGAGTGGTATTGGCTTACTACTGGTAATAAAGGTAAACTAATGTCATTGGAGAAGAAGATAATATTATAATACTTCACTTTATAAGAATTTTAAATGGTGCAAATTATTTCCCAGTTGAAATTTACTCATGTAGATAATTATGTACTAGTTTTAATGTCGCCAAAAAATTTTGCGACAGAGTCAGAAGCAAAAGGCAGATCACTGGATTCATTATCACTGTTCTTACTCTCTGATCATGATAGTTTCATAATTCTTTAATTTTTAAATTTTCAAAGAATTAAAAATTGAAAGTGACTACTATGATTTGAAAGTTTTTGTTCCTTCTCAAACTCATGTTGAAATTGAATCCCCCATGCAACAGTATTGGAAGGTGCGACCTTTGAAAACTGACTAAGTAATAGAATGGAATTAGATGTCCTTATAAAAGGGCTTGATGGAGAGAGCTTATCTTTAGTTCCCTTCTATCTTCTGCCATGGGAAGACACAACATTACTCCCCTTCAGACGATGCAGCATTCAAGGCACCCTTTTTGGAAGCAAAGACCAGACACTCATCCAACAACAAACCTGTCAGTGCCTTGATTTTGGACTCCCCCACCTATAGAACTTTGAGAAATACATTTTTGTTCTTTATAAAGAATCCAGGCTAAGGTATTTTTTTTATAGAAACATAAAACAAAGACAGTAACACAAGACTATGATTTCGTAACCAGTCATATTTCATGATATTTACATGCAAACAAACTCCTATTCTTTTTGTCAAAAATATATTTTTCTCATTTTTTTCATGATGCTGTTAATGTCATGAATTAATAAGAGGCATTATCAAGTATTAGCTACAAGCACAAATTCTGGAGCCAGACTGCTTGGACTCAAATCTCAGTATTGCTATGTAATAGCTGTGAGACCTCACATAAATTACTTAAGCTCTCTGTCCTTCAGTTTTCTTATCTGTAAATTATAACAATAAATACAAAAGAATATGTATTTTACATATACCTAAGTTATATTTTATAATGATCAAGTGAATTGAATAAATAAAGGGCATATCAGAATATACCACATAATAAGTTTATAAAGTGTAGGTTTTAAAATATATGCACATTTCTATGGTTTCAGCTTTTTTTCTTTCTCTGTGTTCCAAGAGGCAGTTTGTTTAATAAGGAAAACCTTATTTCAATTGGTTTAATATAAACATGAAAATAATTATTTACTAACTGTGAAAAGTAAATTTAAAATACCAATAATTATAACTGTGTTTTACAGTCTCTAAGGGGGTTCCAAGATATTTGTATTGATTTTATAGAACTTTAAAATATAAAAATTCAACTCAATTTATTATTTTTCCTTCTTATTAGTAGGCAAGAAAATTAATAACAGAAATAGAAAGTCAATAAAAATCACTCTGGGGCAAGAAAGATAAAAACATTTGTAGTATCTAAGCTTTCTGAATCACTATATCCTATTAGTTACATAAATTTTAATGATAATTGTAAAGAATTGTTTTATAATTAAAAATAATTTCCCTCTTACATATTTTATGAGCTGGCATCTAAAATCAATTTAACTGATTGATTACATGTAATAAATAAACCAGCACATTTTCTGTTGTTTGCAGAAACTTTAAACTCGTAGTTTCTTTATCTAATTGATGCTTGCAACATCCTTCTGAGAAAGGTATGAACCAGTTATTACTCTTCCTGTCAGAAATTTTAAAAAGATATCTAAACTACTGCAATCATAAAAAATCATAATAGTGCATACTAGTAGATTATACTTATTATTATAACTAATTTTTTTATTTTTAACAATAAAAGAGCAATTAAAAGGATTGTATTTATTTTCTGATAAATATATAATCTGTAATATAGGTCAGGATATTTCTTTGCAAACTCAGCTCAATAGTTCAATGACTATTCTTTCAATATCACAGAAAGAGAATGCATACAGCTCTCAGAACAAAACCGATGAACTGTCAGAAGCTCATCAAATTGAGAGAAGTCATCATTAAACTTTTGAATTACTAATAGGCAGAGGAGACCAAGTTCAATCTATTGCTTTAAGATTTACTTTAGGAAATTGGATTTTATTTCAATAATTGATTCTCTGACTGCTTAGATGCTAAGTGACAAAATACTTGCAGGTTTCAAAAACTATCATCAAAAAAGATAATGCAGAAATGAGATGATGCCTACATATATAGGCACAACTGACTTAAAGGCTTTGACTGAACTGTTCATTTGCTATTTATTGTCACTATTCTGGTCATAGTTTGAAAAGATAGAAATCAAACAATCTTTTCTTTCTCTTTAGTATTTTGCTTGCATTAATGTTAAACTGCCTTCAGTTTGTTTCTTGGTTGTGATCTTTGATTCCAAATTCCCAGACTTCATGTGCTTTACTGGCAAAGAAATTATTTTTTATTAAATTCATATTTTAAAATAAAAATGTCTATTATGATATAATTATATTATCCTTTATAGTAAAGTGGAATCATATATTTATGCAATAACTAGTCAGCTATTACATGACTATAGGTAAACAAATTTAACATGGTCCCACCCTCATGTAGCTTTCATTTGGTGACTGAGAAAGAATTAAAGTAGATAACAACTAATTTTTACAAATTTAATTTAAGTAGTATTACATTAAAATATCAGAAATAAATATTATTTAGGGGGGTTGTCTAAGTTAGTTATGGTACTATGTAAGACCTCACTGATCAACTTAGTAAAGCAAAAACTAAAGAGAAAACCTAGTCATACATATAAAGAAGATGCATACTTTGTCTCATGTAAAAGACTGGCAGAAATTTAGGACATAGAATAAAAATATATGTTTTTCATACTAAATGCTACCTCAGAAAACATAGCTATATTTATTAAGCCAACAATATTAAACTAGTCTGTTAAATATTTGACTAAATTATGGGAACTCAAATTCTTAAAACTTTAGGCTTAGTTTCTATGAGAATACTTGTATTAGAGTTGTTCAGAAAGACAGACCAAATATAATATATAGGTCTCTATCTCTGTGTCTATGACAGAGAGAGAGAGAGAGAGAGAGAGAGAGAGAGAGAGAGAGAGAGAAGGGGATAAAGGGATTTATTAAGGGAATTGACTTATGTTATTATAGTGGCTTAGAAGGCCCAAGACGGGCCATCTGCAAGCTGGAGACCCTGGGATGCTGGTAGCATGACTTAGTCCAATTTCAAAGGCCTCAGAACAAGGAAAGATGATGATGTAACTCTCAGTCCTAGGCAGGGGTCCTGAGAAAGTAGGAGGACACTAATATAAGTCCTAGAGTCCAAAGGCCAGAGAGTCTAGAGTTCTGATGTCCAAGGGCAGGAGTAGTATGTCCTGGCTCCAAAAGAGAGAGAAGAAATCACCTTTCCTCTGCTTTTTTCTTTTTGGTGGTGTTGTTCTATTCAGAACTTCAATTGATTAGATGCCCATTTGCATTAAGGGTGTCTTCCCAACTCAGTCTACCAACTCACACACCAATCTTCTCTGGAAACACTCTCATGGACACACACAGAGATAATGCTTTACAAGTTCTCTAGATATTCCTTAATCCAGGCTGTTGACATCTCAAATCAACCAGTACAATGCTTTAAAAAGTATTGCAAGTTAAATATCTTTAATTCCTACAAATTTCAAGAATATTGGATTTCTATAAGTGCTTGTTTAACTTTAAACAAATCAGAGTAGAGATCCTTAAAAGGATTTTATAATCTAATTTTGTAATATTAACTGGAGGCTGGTAGATTTGACATATATACATACTGACAGAGATAGACTTTCCTTCAATTCTAAAATTTCAATAGGACAAGGTAAGTTTACCTGTTTAATAGCATCTTTATCAGTATTTATTGAGACTTAAGATTTTCTTTGCCTTGATGGAGGCTCTTATAGAGGCTGTAGACTAAATTTTGGGCAAGGGACTCAGAGGAGACCAAGTGGCCACCTGCTTGTTTCTGAAGCCTACCTGAGTGGATATGATGTCCAATTGTGTTCAACTAGCTTTTTCAGTCTCAGGCAGGTGCTTTTGCAGTCCTGGAGAGCCCCTGATCAGAAAAGAAGAGCCTAAAGTTGGAGTAACTATGGGAAGATCAGGGGCTGAAGTGGGAAGACAAAGGTCTGGCAGAGGTGGCCAGAGTGATGGAAGAATAGAGGTGCTAAAGAGTGTCAGGTCTGGCCTCTTAACAGACTATTGTCCTGGTTCTTTGGCTTCTTGCTTGGAAGGATCACAAGAAGGCTGGTGCAAAGGAGTGATCACAGACAGGAAGCAATTCCACACAAAGAGCTTTTATAACAGAAAAGAAGGAAGAAGGAAGCTATACAAAGTGAAAATGCATTCCAGAGAGAGAAATGGATGAGTCTCCATGAGTGGAGAAAGATTTTAAGGATACCCAGGTGATTTCCTTTTATCGGCCTGGTCAGGGAAGGGGTCAGTGGTGGTAAGATGTTATCAGATGATTGATACATGATTGTCAGGTGTTCTGCATTTTCCTGCAGTCACTTTCCCTGATTGGTCCCTGGCTTCTCCACCCCTAGAAACTGCCCTCCTGGCCTGTATCTGCCATCTGCAGATTTGGTCCCTGCCTAACAAGAGGAATAAATCAAAGGACTCAAGAGAGGTTTTTGATCTTGAGAAGAGAAGATCAGTTGTGGGTAAAAAGAAAAAAGGAAGAATGGGATTGCTAGGAAAGGAGAAGTCTTAGATGAGCCAGTTTAGGGAGTTTCCAAGCTTTTCCAAATATGCACTGTAATTCTAAATTGTCTTTGGTAAAATTTTATCGTTTTTGAAAATATTGAACTGAATAAGTGCCATTATGGTGAAGCATGTATTCACCCAAGGAAGACAAAGGCATAATAGTTACATATCAACTTAGGTAGTTAAATCAGAGATAAGGCCTGAATGAAGCCAGAAAAGAGCCCCACTCAATTAATTTCTTCACATAATCCACAGTTTGAGAAGATTAGCAAATACCTTTGTCCAATCCCTGGGTTCAAAGAACCAATGAGATCACCTCACATAACCCATGGATTCAAGGAGCTGAAGGAAAATAAAAGAGGTTTCATGAAAGGTCCAAAGAAATGTTTCTGCTTGAAAGAACCAAAATAGCTCCTTACCATGCTATGAGAGAAAAATGTCCAGAGCACTGGATTATGAGTTGTGACTCACCACCTTGGATCTGGATTTTCTAAGCTAGGGAAGAACACAAAGGCTCAAAGGAGATGGCATTGATCCTCGGGTGAAGACATCAGGGTCTGAGGGGTGGCTGGCATGCCATCAGAGTCAGAGTACCAGAAAGCTATTAACTAAAAACAAATCTGGACCTAACTAAAGAGAGAGGTCATTTGAAAAGATTATGATAATACAGATAAAGGACTATTGCTCTAGAGATAAAGAGGATATCGAGACAGAAAGAACATCCCCACTGTAAGTATCTCAAAGGTCAGGCAGAAAAAGGCTTTTCTTTCATAAGGAGGAATAAACAGGCTAGAGAGAACAGAGTATGGTGGAGTGGGTGGCATGTTCTGACAGCTAATCAGAACATGTAGTCAGTTTATACTCAGGAGGGGCCATTAAGGAGAGCTTATATGCTAGTTCAGGCTGAAGTTGAATAAAAATTAACAACTGGAAGAAGGGAGAGAAGGTTAAGTAAAGTTTGGTCAAATCAGGTATTTTGTTTAGACTGGTAAATGGATAAAAACTGTTCAGTAATTCTTTATGTGGAAAAGATGAAGATTTGGAAGGTTGTGTCACAGGTAAACAAGAGGGAGAATTGATGAGTTTTATACAAATCAGATTGGGAAGAGTGGTTCTTTCAAATAAGCCATTTCCTGGAATGAAAAATGGTGGAGATATTTACTTAACTGTTGTTATTTTCCAGGGATATATGTAAAGTTTAACAGAGTAAAGGTTAATGTTGTCAATTCTAAGATAAAACTTGTGTCAAGTCTATTCCATGTGTCTCTTACTCTCTCTGGACAGTGCATCAAACTAGCTGAATCATCTTCTCATGGCAGACACTCAAGAAATAAAGGGCAAAACAGAAGGACATTATATGTGCACATGGACATTGCTGGTGCCATGCACCTTGCTCATAGCATCACATTGTCCAAAGAAAGTCACATGACTTTGTCCAAATCCAAGGAGTAGGGTTATACACTCCTAGTAAAGTGAGAGAGACACAACAAAATCACATAGTAAAGGGAATGGAAAGAAGTAGTGAAGAACAGGTAACCATGATACAATTTCTTATAGTCACAGAATATGGAATATCAAGATAAAAATTCTAAATCGTTGTATTAAGAAAGGCCTGCATGGCATAATTCACAATTTCAAAGATGTGGAAACAACCCAAATGCCCATCAATTCATGAGTGGATTAATAAAATATGGCATATGCATACCATGGAAACAGCTATAAGAAACAACAGTGGTATAGTGTTCCGGCAAGTGTTAACAGCTCTTGGTAGATATTAAACAGCTCTTAAGTATTAACAGCTCTTGATAGTGTTAAACAGCTCTTGATGCTGGAAATAACCGGGCAGGATGCGGAGTCCAAGAACTGTCTTTATTCCATCTGCACCCTCATCCATCTTCTGTTCTTCTGACCCTCCTTCCCCGGTCTCCTCCTGCTTTTATACCTTTAGTGGACTCAAAAAGCGTCCAATCAGCAACAAGCATTAACAGCCAATCAGCAACAAGCGTTAACATCCAATCAGCAACAAGCTATACCATCCAATCAGGAACAGGCTTTAACAACCTATCAGGAACAGTGGGATTCAAAAACTACCTAATCAGGATTGCGCAAGCAGCAGGGCCAGAGGACGGGAGCAGGAGGCCCGGCTCTAGCGCATCCGTGCACCGGCACACCCGCCCTCCGCCACCTCCAACCGGCCCCGCACAGCACCGGCCCGCGAATCAGGGTCGCGCAAGTAGCCTGGCCGGAGGATGGGAGCAGGTGGCGGAGCATAGAGCGCCGGCCGGACCGGCACACGAGGCCGGGCTCCAGCAGCGCGCACCCGCACACCCGCCCGCCGCTGCCTCCAGCCGGCTCCGCACAGCACCGGCCTGCGGGGATGCGGAGTGGCAGGGAGGCGGCGAGCGGCCATGTCCCAGCGCCGGACAGTTTTCCCCATCAATAGCACCTGTTGTATTTTCCTGGCTAGAGCTGGAACCCATTCTATTAAGTGAAGTATCCTAAGAACGGAAAAATAAGTACCACATGTACTCACCAGCAAATTGGTACTAACTGATCAACACCTAAGTGGACATATAGGAATAACATTTATCAGGTGTTGGGCATGTGGCGGGAAGAGGATGGGTATACACATACATAATGAGTGTAATACGCCCCAGTGGGTGATGGACACATTTGAAGCTCTGACTCGAGGGGCAGGGGCAAGAGCATTATACGTAACCTTAACATTTGTACACCCATAATATGCTGAAAAAAATAAATAAATAAACATTAAAAAAAGAAAGGCCTGCATGAAGATAACAATGCAAGGACCTGCCCTAGTGTCATATTAAATATGTTCATGTTAAAACTCCATAGGTTTACTTTCATAGGTTTATATTATATTAGACTTTCATGGCACTTCATAAATTTTCTAAAAATTACCACTTATTTACTTTTTATGCCAAACCACCTTCATTTCCTACTTCACATTTTGTCTTTTCTGTTATCTTATGCTGAAACTTTATGTCTAGAAAAACTGGGAAAAAAGTTAGGATAATAGAATGGGACATATTATTTATCTCCTGTACTTTAAAGTTTACCCAAAGCAGTCAATCCAGATTAACTGTGATTTCTTTCTTTCTCTTTTTAGCCAAATTTTGCAACTCCTAAAGTCTTCCTCTAAGAAGTGGTTGAACAAGAAAATAGCTCTCTGCTGATAAAAATGTCATTGGATATTGAGGTACAGCTTATTTGCCTCATGCACAGTTGTTGCGTTTCTTTATTTCCTTTTTATTCTACTAATCATCAATCACTGACATAAGCAATATCATTTCATTCATGGAATAATCTTATCTTACCACTATTTCATATTTAACCATTTTGGTTGAAAATAATAAGAATTTGAACAAAGTGATTGGTCTGAGGCCTGAAGATTGGGAAAAAATATTAAGTATCATGCAGTCACAATCTAAATCATCATACCTTTTGAAGTTGCAGGTAAAAAATACTAGTGCATTTTTCATTTTTTGCATAAGTGAAGAGAAATTGTATAAAAATTACATACCAGTAGAACTTTCGAATTATATGTCATAGCTCAGGCTAGAATGAGAATGTTGTTCTAAATCTTCTGATGTTCTACTATTTATTTCTTTAAAAATATTTCCTACTGGCAGCAACTAAAAAAAATACCAACACACACTGGGTATGTCTTCCCTAGAAAGTAACTCCTCATACTAGAAAAGGACACACTTTGGGCCACAGACCAGGAGCCAAGCCGATATGTCAATAAGGCTTCTTGGGTAGGAAATATGCCTTGTTTGTAGGAGGGAGATGTAAGGAATTCTCCATCACACTGTTGTGCAGAACACTGCTGTGATTATTCAAGCTGGCAAAAGGAATTAAAGCAAAAAGAAATTACAAAAGACAACAATCCAAATATTTCTTAATTACTCTGAAATGAAAAACAACCATGTTAGAAAACACAGAGTATGTAAATTTAAAAAATCAGGCATTTGCATTTGATCATGTACTAGGTTTTGAACAAATGGGTGCCAAAAATGTATCTTTACTAGTGAAATAAACAGGTTTTAAAAAAACTATAAAAATCTACAAACACTGGAAGTTGAATAGAACTTTTCTTAATAAAGGGAGTTGCTGATATTATTAATTATCTAAGACATGGTTATTTGAGCAAGTTAAATACGTCTTTGCTTATTAAAATGTTGATAATTCAAAGGAATGTAAAACTCAGCAAATTTTGGACTAAAATTAAAAATAGATTAACCAATCCCATCTATAGCATTAGAGAAAAATGATAAAAAGTGTGCAATCTCTTCCATTGACACTGTAGAGAAAAAAAGTAATTGTTTACTTATGTATCAGTTTATATTTTATGTAAGAACTTCATGAGATCAATAATAAATCATTTTCACTTCCCAAGCATATTTAATTTTCTGAAGAGTTAACACAATCACAGTTTTCTTATAGTGATATTCTCATCAATTAATAAAAGCTGATGTTGACAAATATTAATATTTGTCAATAGTTTGAAGGGTATGAGATTTTACCATACTTGCAAGCTGGCAAGTTTGTTTGCTAAAGTTATGTGGACTCTGGAAGAAGGCAGGAAATTCCTGTGTGAAAGACAGGACTATATAACTAATGGCACAGCAAACAATATGACCTTTGTGATCCCCTTTGTTACTCTTGCCTCCAAGTCCTACAGGACTTGTGCAAGTGGCCCAGGAAAATCCTGCAAACATAATAGATTTGAGTCATATCTGAGGAACCCCAAACCTAAGAAACCCCAATTTTAAAACAAGGCTGCTAACAAATGACATCCTTTGTCTAGGAGAAAGATATTATCTTTACTATCCTGGCTAGCCAACAAATCTACTCTCTGCCTCTGAGGGAGACATTATCTATATAATCCTAGGCTCTTTCATATGCAGCCATCCTTGAATGAACTGTTTAGAGCAAAAGCTATCAATACCTCTCCTCAGAAGCAGTGCAGAAACACAAGCAACCCAAGGAGAATTCACTCACAATAGCCACCCTTCATTTCTATACCATCTCGGCTTCTTGTAACTTTTCCCATGAACACACCAGTCCATCATCCACATTGATACATCTGACCAATGCGCTGGGACAGAAACTGTTCGATATTTTACATGCAGTATTTAATGAAGGCTAACGTCAACAGGACTCCATGTAGTAGGATGAAACTAAACTGCAGTTTTGACCTCAGTGCCACCCCAGTGTCATAACTAAGCAAATTTCCTAAACCATCAGAATGTACCTTAGAAAGCTAGAGGGGTTCTCCATATGTTTTTGTATTGACCTTTACTTTTAGCATGAGACATTACTCTGGGTATGGCAGTATGCATTAGCAAATGCACAGAGAATTCTATCATTCATAAGAATTCTTGCTAGTGAATAAAGGCTGACCTGAATGACTTCCAGGGTTGAAGTCGTGTTTCTTGAACACTTGACATTTTCTTATGACCCCTCTGTAGGTACAAGTGACCATTCTTTTAAAATTGAGGCAAAATAATGCCTGACTGTCACACAAGAAGTATAAACCCAATGGCATACATAATGACCCTGGAAATGAAATTTTGCTTACAACAATTGCAGCCTTCCAGTTAGAACATACATCATCCAGGGACATAGGTAGACTATACCTCTAATGCAGCCTGCTGGCTGGTTAGTAGATATTAGAAGTTTTAGTTCCATTTGAATAACTGGGTATAGTTCTCGTGTAACCAAACTTAGGCTTTGTTAATTGCTGCTTGAAAGCCAAACTTGAAAGATGAGTTGGTGGAAGGAAATGCAAGTTTATTCAAGACCCAGTAACCTGAGGATATGGTGGACTCAGGTCACAAAGACCATCTCAAATACTTCAGGCTGACTGAAGGATTTTAAAGGGGAAGGGGTTTGGGGAAACTATGTGCAGGAGCTGGCTAAAGGCAGGTTGGCATATGTTGTTCCAACGGTTAGTTTGGTGGTCTGACTGGCATCAGCTAGACTACAATAGAATTGAAGGTTAACTGCTCAGTGTTTTCTTCCAGGGGAGAGCCCTGAAATCTTCGTTCTACAGTTAGTTCAAGGCCAGTTCCTGGAATTCTCAAGCAAGCACACAATTAGGCATTATAAAAAAGTGAGTTGTTAGCTTTCAGTTGGAGTGACTGTTACTTTTACACTCGTTTTTAAAGGGACAACGTGGGCAGTGGTTCAACTACTGTTCTGTTTGTCTACACCCTGTGAATAGTAGCATTTTTTTTTATGTGAAATAGGGTAGGGGAATATTCCAGATATATTTTCCACAGGAGGGACAGAGTCTGAAGCCATCCAAATATGTTGGGAGAAAATGATATTCTCCTATGTCTCCTTTTCTCTATGATTTTCTCTTATGTGTGTAATTTTTCAGAGCAGAAGATTTGACAATTTGTTCTAGAGTATATCTGTTGAAGCATGTTTGACTATCACACTGCCTTTGAAGATAAAGACCATGTCTACCTTCAGAGCAGAGAGAGCACAGGGCAAATTTGTTTGTTATACAGGGAAATAAAGATAATGTTTCTTTCTGGGGCAAACATTGAACACTCTTGTTAGGATTCCCTTATAATATTATAGATTCCCTAAACTCAGTCTTCCTAAGCTGTCATACAAATACACTGTGTGTGTAGCAATCACCAGGCTACGCCACATGACTCTGTCTTACTAGGGAAAATGTGAAGCTTGTGACGCCTACTTTGTCATAAATAATGAAACCCTCTGTCTCTGTGCCAGGATTCCTATACCTTTGTCAGCATCTATGAAACCATGGTCCACTAACATGTTATCTTATAAGAAGAATAAAATCTCAGATCCTCCAGAGTTCCTTGATAGTTTTCAGTGTGAAGCAGGTCCACTGTGCTTCAGTTATCAACTTGTCTGGGTCCAGTGAGACAACACCCACACTGATTACAAGACACATGAATAGGGTTTATTACTTATAGGTAGGCAGCAGGAATGGCAGAAGTCTAGGATTCGTTGTGCACTGGTCTTTGTAAACTCAGGAAAGCTGCTTGAGGTGTATGGAAGCCCTCCTGTGTATGTCCCATTTAAACTGCAGCTCAAGGACCCTGAAAAGCAACCCACCTTGGATTTTATACCCTGGGGGACCATGTCACATGCTAGAATAAAGCATTGAAAAACATCCTATTCTGCAGGCGTCTGGAACAGAGCCTGGGCTGTTATCTGACCAGATGCTCTCTTATCCCAGAATGTTGCAGTCCCAGTACATTCACATTCTACAATTAATCCTGCAAACTACAAGTGAGAAAGAAGGTAGAGAGAATTGGGTTAGTCCAAAGCCACCCAGAGATCTGTCCTGAATTTAGATTTTAGTATGAAAGTATCTGAAAAGGAAATCATAAATTTTCTATCTGAACCCTGAAATTTACAGTTCAAAGAAAGAAAGTTTTATTATTTTTCCAATATTGGCTTACATTACAAATATTTGATAATAATCAACAACAAAAAAAGGTAATGAACAGGTTGATTTTGGTAGAGTGTAAGCAGAGGAAATGGAAATCTTTAAGCAGAGGAAATGAAAATCTTATCAGGCCAAGTTCCAACTTTATCAATCTCAGTATCTTTCTAAAAATGAAGTAGAAACTGTTCTATCCTTAAACTTCTTTAGTCCAGTCTTAGACCACATAATTTCATATTTGCCTATATTCTCAAGTCTCTCTGAAAACAAATAAAAACAAAAAGAACAACAACAAAAAATTGTAACTTGATTTAGTAAATGTGATCCTTTTGACTTCCATAACATATTTAGATATTTGCTGGGACCTAAAAAAGTCAATGAAAAAATGTCCTTGTAATCCATAAATTTATATGCAACACCTTCCCCTTTATATAAAGAGCTCTGCTGTGAACAAATTTTTCATTTTTTTTCCATGATAACCTTATATTGTCAGTATTTATGGAGGAAATGGAAACTTCCCTTAGGGTAACCATGTGCTGAAATATAATTCAATATTAGTTGGTAGTTAGGAAAATATTGAATGATTTTTACCTTATTGGAAAAAATACTCATTTGAAAATATCAAATTGAGTTTACAGCAAGGCATTAGAGTATTCAGAATATAAATTATCATTGTGGGAAAGACTAAATGGGAAAAACTGAGTAGAAAAGTAATGAAATGGCTTTCCGTGAAAAGATAAATATGACACAGAATCTCTTTATATGCTTAGAAATCATTGAGTTCAAAATTAGTTTATGTGAATTATATTTGTCAATGTTTATTATATTAACATTTAAAAAGGAGAAATTATATAAAGAAATTATTTTTATTTATATAAAAATAAACCAGTGATTTCATAGGTAACAATTTTGTGAAAAATAACATATTTTCCAAAATAAAAATGTTTTATTCTTTCTGTTGTTTTTTTTCCCAGAGTATTACAGGAGTACAAATGTTTTGGTTACATAAATTGCTTTTGCACCACCCGACAAGTGTGCCCATCCCCCAGACCTCACGCACTGCATCTATTAGATGTGGTTTTAGCCACCCTCTCCTCCCCCTTCCCACCTGCCTGACACTGTGTGAATGTTACTTCACATATGTGTACATTAGTGTTGATCAATTAGTGCCAATTAAATGGTGAGTACCTGTAGTGTTTGTTTATCCATTCTTGTGATACTTCACTTAGAAGAATGGGCTCCAGCTCCATCCAGGATAATACAATAGGTCGTTCATCATTTTTTATGGCTGAGTAGTACTCCATGGTATACATGTACCACATTTTATTAACCCACTCATGTATTGATGGGCACTTGGGTTGTTTCCACATCTTTGCAAAACATGAGAATTGTGTCATTCTTTTTTATTTTTGCGAACTTAAGGAATGTGTGCCTAAATGGAAGACAACTAGATTCTCTTATTTGCTTCTGCATTTAATCTGCTGTAATAGGCCATTTTGTTGAAGTTTTCAAAGAAAATCCCACTACATATATATTAGTCATTATATATGAAATGTCCAATTTCAAATAAAAAGTATAATTTATTACACCTCAAACAAGGTGTAATATGACAGCTTGTTTATGGCAGCAGTGAAGAAGCCTGGAGAGTGACTGGAGATGAAATCACTAAAGACATTTTCCACGCTTGTTGAGAATTGAATAATTTTCCTCGCCAGAGGTGGTCCAAAGCCTGGAAGAAGTGGTAGTCAGTTGGTGTAAGGTCTGGTCGATGACAGAGAGTTTCTATGTCCAGCTCTGTAGTTTGAGCAGCATTGTTTGTGCAACATGTGGTCAAACATTGTCTTACAAGAGGATTGGCCTGTCTCTATTGACCAATCTCTGCTGTTTAACTGCAAACATCGTTATTGTTTTGTCCAGTTTGTTGCAGTAGACATCACTGTAATCGACTGACCAGGTTTCATGAAGATGTAGTGGATAATACCAGCACTGGACAACCAAACAAACACCATTTACTTTTTTTGATAAACATTCAGTTTTGGACTGTGCTTTGGAACTTCATCCTTATCCAACCATTGTGCCAAAAGTTTGCAATTGTCCAAAATAATCCATTTTCCATCACACCTAAAAATAAAGTGTAGAAATGGTTTGTTTTATGTCGTGACAGGAAAGAAAGGCAAGCTTCAAGACGATTTCTCTTCTGATGCTTGTTTAATTCATGTGGAACCCGTCTATCCAGTTTTTTTACCTTGACCATTTGTTTCAATGGTCCAATATTATTGGAATAGTAACGTCAAACTTTGCTGCTAACTCATGTATAGGTTGAGACAGATTCACTTCCATTACAGCTTTTAGCTCATCATCCAGGGACATAGGTTGACTATACCTCTAATGCAGCCTGCTGGCTGGATAGTAGATATTAGATATATATTAGATAGTATAATATATTATATTATATTAGATATTAGATATTATCCATCTTGGTCTCAGATCACCCACGTGGCTCATTTTCAAGATTAAAATCATCAGAAAGAAACTTCTCAAACCATAGATGTACTGTGCCTTCATTACTCGTAACCTCCCCAAATGCTTCATTAATATTTAGAGCTGTCTGTGCAGCATTGGTTCTACACTGGAACTCATAATCAAAAATAACACGAATTTTTGACTTATCTATGGTTTCACAAAAATTTTTCTAAAAAAATTTTGAAAGAGTATCACAAGCCAAAATGTGCATTTGAAAGACTGAAGATGTACCTTCACAATAAAAATAAAACTAGAAGTGTCAAAGTGAAATGTTGGAGATATCAACTATCAAATTTAGTACTTAAGGAAATCATACATTTCATACTTAATAACCGAATATTATTTAGTGTGTCCTCAACCCACACTTTGAAAACTAGTCTAGATTATAATAGCATCACAGTATTTGAAGGCATTTAAGTCAATACATGATATAAAAAAATCCTTTTTTTAGAGGAAACTGAGGTACATGGAAGTGACTTTTTGACGGACATACAGTTTATAATAGAGCTAGGAATTGAAGCCAGATACCCGAATATTTTTCCAATGCTTTTTCTGTAAAACACAGCCAGAGGCCAGCTATACTGTTCCTTCTCTCTCTAATTAATAAATAGTTCAATTTCACAAACTATCAAACAGCCTATTTGCCCAAAACTTTACCTATTTACTCACAAAATTCGAAGGCAATCTTTAATCCTGGACTAGAAAATAATGTCTGATGCCAAACTAGATTCTAACATTTTATCTTCTTTCCTTGTTCTCAATAAAGCACATAAAATGTACTTACTATATTAGTATGCTTTTCTAACATTAATTTTACTATAATTTCCAGAACCTGGACTCCTTACACATTTCCTCCGTTGTTTTATAATTGCTATGTTGCTAACATTACCTAAAGCAACACTGAAATATTTCTTATACACAGATACAACCTTGGTATCCAAGATGATTTACATGACACCTACTGTCATCGTAACAGAACAGAAGAAAAAGAATATAGCATAAAAGACTCATTTAGGTACTATGATAAAAACTAAAAATAATTAATAGTTAAGTGTTTACTACGTGGTAAATAATGAACTCAAATATTTTAAAAATTACATGATATGTTTTTCATAATAACCCCATGATGTAAAATGTTTTCCTCATGTTTTTTTTTTTAGATGAGAAAACTGAACAGAAAGAAGGAAGTAACTTGCCTATGATCGTGGTGGGAGAGAGACCTACAAGTAAAAACCAGAATGTCACACCTACTTCACACCCAACCAATTAACCATCATATGAAACTGTCTTCTGGAAAAAAATGCACATTTTAATTTATTTAATGATTTAATGTGTCATCCTTGTTCATTTTTCAATGAGTTGATATTAATGTCCTCACAGATTTTCTATCTAAAACTACATGTGGCTCCATTTGTTTCCTTGTCACCATTGGGGGGGAAAAGTGCTTGTGCACTCTAAGCTATATTTCAGCATTTAACACCAGCAAGAGATTTTCTAAGATGTTGGAATGTCAGAAGGTGTATTAAGGCACACTTCTTGTTTTATTTTTTAATAATATAATGGTTTAGTCAAGTTAGGAATACTGAGTTTTAAATAAAAAGATGAAAATAGATAATATATTGGCTGCACTCAAAGATATTCATTTGGGGAATTAATTTACAATGTTGAAAACATAATTACTGCCTGATTGAAATACATTTTTTCTCTTATGGACATTTATTTTTAATTTATTAATTTCAATGCTCATTACACTCTGATTACACTCTCTTTCTGGATGAAATAGGATTTGAAGTGCCTTGCAATGTGTTCATTATTTTTTATACAGAAATTATAGATTTGACATGTACTTGAATCCATTGTACTTTTTTTCTTCAGTTTCTATTTTAAGTTGATTGTGTTTGGAAGAAATAAAAGGAACGGCACTCAGTTGCAAATCAGTCCCTGAATGATGAGAGCTTATTTAAAGTATCATGAAGGGAATATCTACTATGTTTACTTTTAATGAAATTACCAAGGAGCCATGTGAATCATGAGAAAATATAACTCACCTATCTGCAATTCAAACTACTTTATAGTGTTTCTTTCTTGTCACTTGATACTGATAATTAAGAGTACCTTTTTATTATTTTTAGGTGAATTAATGTATTGGATGTTAGAGAGGGCACAAAAATAACTCTTCCACTTCTATACACTGCACATATAAAAGATGCCTTTCACAAGCAGTATTTGGACTTCATATTTCAACTAATCAAGAAAGTTTTTGAGCTATGGCATCGTGTTGGCACTTGGCAGCTGATTCATGCTTGTGCACTTGGCTTTCTTGTATATTATTAGAAATTGTATGTGTGTATACATGTAAATAAAATTACAAGAGACTGTTACCCTATGTAACTGCGTGTACAAGCCCACAGCAACACACATGCATACACAAATGCACATTTGCATACATATTTTTAATTTCGTACCGTATATATGTTTTTATACTTTCCTTGTTTGCTTTTTAAATTCAGTAACTATGAATTTGTGTTGGTATTTTAAACAAACCTTACGTCTAATTTATGGAAATAAATAACTTTTTGTTTTCCAATTCTATACTAATACCGTATGCTTCTCTTATCTTTCCATATTATAAATATTACTGAAATAAAGAAACTCATGCATTGGAATTCAGAACTCTTTTATGGTAATTTTTCTAAGATAAATAGAAATAATTTTTTCTTACTAAAGTGTTGGATTATTGTAAGATTTTGAAATATATTACAAAAGCATTATCCCAAAAGGGAATGTTATCATTTACTCAAAACGTACAAGAGTACAATTTTCTTTCAGCTTTGTCAAGAGTGAGTATTAAACTATTGTTCCTTAAAATTTTGCTTATCTGAAAAGAAATTTTAATGTCATTTTAAACATAATTGCACAATTATTTTATCACAATATCATTTATACTATTATAAATTGGAAGAAACTTAAGGATCTAACAATATAGAAGCAGATACATAACTTTTGGTGTACATATAATATGGAATACCATGCAGTCATTAGAAATCTCATCCTTGAGATGTTAAATGTTAGTAAAATTTCTCATATAAATGGATAAAAGATTATCTAAGTCATCATCAACAGATATAGGAAAATGTATATTTTCTTCCACATTTGGATCAATTCCCCATATATGGAAGGAAATATATCAGTTTGTTAGCTGAATAATAAAATTACAGATTTTTACTTTCATTTTTATACTTATTGTATTTTCAAAGTTTCTATAATAAAATCACTTGTAAATGAAAAAGGCAATTCAAATATTTAATATATGACTTATATTTTATTTATCTCTCCTACTTTGGAAGGTAATAATACATTATTTATCAACATATGTTGATGATAGTTAATTATCATTCTGAATATTCATGTGTCAGATTTTAAGGATGTATGACTTCTATTTACATATATGAACAATATATGTGAATTTCTCTTATAAATTTTGTCTTTTTATATATTAGCATGACTTTTTCATTTACTTTCAAAAAGTTCCAATTATAGGAAAGGTAGCAATCATTTTTCAGTTGTCTAAATATGTTATTTACCTTTTAATTCTTCATAATGTTAAACTCAAAGCCATAACACTTTATAGATTCTAGTATTAATATTATTTGTCCTCATATCCTTTGCTTGCCATGATCCTTTCTCTGGGTGAGCTGGGAGTGGGAGGAGACACTGACTCCCTATATCTCCATTTCTAAGGCTGCTGTGTTATCTGGTTTCCTACTAGTTTTAAAAATATATGATACTGGTTGGCAGTTGAAAAGTGTGAGAGAGGGAGAACCCAGGGTGTTTATCCATGTGGCATCTCAGCAATGAGTGCATCTCCTCTGTTCTAGATGGGCCACCCTGCATTAAATCTAGCTTTTCTGGGGCTACCACAGCCCCTTTATTCCAGTAACACCTCCTCCTCCTTTTGTTGTTCCAGTCTAGGAGTGGTATTGACTCCATGCTGTTGAAAACTTCAAAGTTTCTATTCTGTCTCTTTCAGCATCTCAGTTTCTTCATTATTGTAGGGCTCTGCATTGTATTTTTTGTAAGTACTTAAAGTGGTTTCTATTTGCCTGATTAAGCCCAGATTGATACACTTGTGGTGGAATAAGCATGGTCTAGCATTTTCAAGTATACCATTTCAATTAATCCTCACACAGCTGTAAGAGGCACAATATAAAGATGAGAAAAACTGAAGCCAAGACAGATTAAGTGACTTCTTTAGGCCACATAATTGAAGAAACCCTAATATGAGTTTGGGTTCATTGTTCCAGGACCCACATACCTGAAAAGTGGAATAGGTTTACAGTGGTGAATTGAGATGGTGGTGACCATAATCCCCAAAGACACAATTCCAAATGCCATAATCCCAAAAGTTGAAATACTAAAAGAACAAAATTCCTAAAACCTACAATTTCAAACATCTAAAATCTAAAAAATTACAACTCCAAAAGATTAAAATCCCAAATGTTGAAATCCTGAAAGTCAAATTCTGAAGAAGAGATTAGTGCATTTTCAGTTGCACACAGGGCAGTTGCATCATGTTAAGCAGACTATTACTTGTTAGTGTCTTTATTTGGGAATTAAATGTGTTTTAAGTAGGTACATATGGATGTCAAATTGACAAAGGGTGGATTTGTGGACTTAATTTTAGGTATTGACTTGACTAGATTAAGGAATAACTAGAAACCTGATAAAGCATTATTTTGGGTGTTTGTGAGGGTGTTTCCAAAGGAGATTGGTGTGTGAGTCTAAATGGACTGACTAGATGTGGCAAGATCTGCCCTCAATTTTGGTGACATTATTCAATCTGCCAGAGGCCAGGAAGAACAAATACAGAAGGCAAATTTGTCTCTCTCCAAGAGCTAGGGCAGACTTTTCTTCTGCTACCTTGGATATCAGAATTCCACCAGGTTTTGGACTCTAGAACTTACACCAACTGTCCCCTGGGTCTTGAGGCTTTTGGCATTGGACTGAGAGTTACACCATTGGCTTCCCTGGTTGGACTTGGACTGAGCCATGCTACCAGCACCCCAGTCTCCAGCTTGCAGACGTCCTGTCATGGGACTGATTTGTCAAAATAATCACTTGAGCCAATTCTCATAACAAATTCTCTCTCATATATCTGTATACATGTTCTGTCCTTCTGGAGAACCCTCAATAATACATATTTGGCATTGGGAAAGCCAAATATCAGTCCTTCTTATTGTATAATATTTCCTATCACACATCATAAGAGATCTGTGAAATTGTGTCTTTTAGGACACAGTCTTGAGTTGAACCAGATTGTAGAAGCCTTGGGTGCTAAGCTCAAAACACACATGAATATACCATTTTTGCATTTTTTAATTATTACTTTTTTTTAGAAATAACATTTTGGAGAAAATAATGTTTAATAATGTTGAAATCCTAAAGCATACCTAGATTAAGACCATTGCTAATTATCCAACCATTCATGAAAAATGTTTCACTACTGAATACTGAAGAAGGGTGCTGACAGAAAAGTTTTATTCTTTGTTTGTAAATCAGAATAATGGTTTTTATTCAATACTTTCACATACAGTTGTATATATCATTATCCATGTTGTCTTGGTTGTTCATGCAAATAATTCTAATAGATCAGAGTTTAGTCCCCAGCACAAGTATGTTGGTTTATAAATGATGAGACTCTGTAAGGATATCTTTATTTTTGTATAGAGGGAGCATGCTTTTGCTAGCACTTTCATATAAATTGATTCAGTAGATCGAGGAGTGAAAAAAGAGTATTTTTATTAAAGATCAAGATAACTATACTTACAAGAGAATATAAAATGTCATAAAATATTTTATCAACAAAATAATGAAAAGAATAGGAAAAGAATAGAGAATAATAATATAATGATCATCTACATAAGCAACAATCAGCTAAATCAAATATTATCACTTGTGATGTTTACTTTAGATTCTTTTGAAAAGTGAAATATTAAAAATTGAATAAAATTTGTATGTATATTCATTCTCAATCCAATTTTTCTTGATCCATTACAAATATAACCAATTGATTAAATTTATTGTTCATAGTTCCCATACATATTGCTATAGTTTGCATCTTGTTATACTTTTCATGGTGTTACAGTTTGCATGGATAATCAATATGTAGCATTTTGTACAGTTACTACCTCATTAAATAGAATCATTCTGGATGCATCCTATGTAGTTTTCTTTAAAAATTATAACATTGCGTTTATGAGATAAATCCACACTGATATATCTTTTGAACTGCTATGTAGAATTCCATTTGTTCATGGACATTTATGATTTTTTCAATTCATTTTCTTTCATAAACAGTGTTTCAGTAAATTCAATCATGAGTATCTGGATGTACATGTGCATGAGAATCCCTAAGGTGGATATCTAGAAATGGAGACCTCTGACCTAAAATTCATGTATTTTCAGAGCTGACATACTGCTAAAGGATTCCAAAAGTGGTTATACGACACTATTATGGAAGTATATGAAAGTATTATTTCACTACCAAAACACCAACTTTGTATCAGCAAACTTTAATGTTTTGCCCATAGATTACTTTGAAATGGTTTTGCATTGAAGATTTAATTTTCATTGCTCTGGAAAACCAAATATCTTTCAAGTGCTTACTGCCTATTGATTCATGACCTTCAAGTATGTTTTCCTTCTTATTTTTTTTCATTTGACTGTTAGGCTTTTAATAATAAGTTTCTAGATGATCTTTGTATCTTCTGAATAGTAATAATTTTGTCAGGAATAAATTCCAAACACTTTCTCTACTCTATATCTTGTTTTTTTTTCATATTTTATGATGTATTTTTAGTGTATGGAACATTTTATCTTATTGTCACTGTATCTTTTAATCTTAAATAATGTGCATTGTATGTCTAGTTTAAGAAATTTCCCTGTACCAAAAACTAGCTTATTTTCTCTCAAATATTTCAAAGTTTTATTCTTAGCATATGTCTTCAATTCACCTATCATACCAAATTACTTTTATGTATAGTATAAAATAGAGACTAAATATTACTTTTTAACATAGGAATACAATAGTCATTAAGTCATTTAATGAATGATCTATTTTTCTCCCATAATTCAGGATATGAGCTAGCTCATAAATGGGATTTCATATATGGTTGGCTTATTTCTAGAATCTCTATTTTGTTTCTTTGAAAATTTCATCCATTACTGTGCAAATTCCACACTTGTTTTAAAGATAGGTGCATTATGACTTATTACTACTATAGTAAGAATTCTTAACATTTTTCCTTTCTGTTACACAAATATTTTATGAATAGATTATAAATTTCTTTGAGGAAACCTATTGAGTGCTCACTTTCGCAGCACATATACCAAAATTGGAATAATACAAAGAAGATTAGCATGGCCCCTGTGCAAGAATGACATGCAAATTTGTGAAGCATTCTGTATTTTTATTTTTTATTAAAACAATTTGTAAAAAAGAAAAAAAGAAAACTATTGAATATTTAATTAATTTAACTAAATCCAAAGATTAATTTGAGGTAAATAAGTAAACATTTTGATAACATTTAATATTCTCAACTATAGGATATATTTTTTCATTTAAGTTTTTCTTGTGTATATATCTTTTAATAAAGTTATAACTTTATTATTAAAGGTTCTATACACATACTCATATTTTTATTTATTGATAGCGCATAGATTTTGCTTCTTAGCACTTAAAAATTATTTTTTCTAAGTATATAGTATAGCTAATATATAGAAAAATATTTATTTTCAACAACAGCTAAATTTTACTTTTAATAGTTTTTGTGTAAATTTTTTTCATATTATGTTCAATATCATATGAATTTGCCACTTTAATTCATTTTAATTTGATTTTGGTAAATCGAAAGTGATTGAATAACAGCAATTTCATATTGGACATTTTCTTCACATAGAATTAAATCATTTATAAAAAATAACTGCTTTCTTCTTTTTCATTCAAATCCACATATTTCTTTTTATAATTCATTCTACATGTGTTTTAGCATAACTTTTTAGATATAATTCTTTATGAAATTGTCCCTTTTATATAATGCTTTTAGATTGGCTTGTCTATTCTTATATATAAAAATTTGTGTTCAGTTACAGTTTGTCTGACTTTTTATTCTTGTTTTTCTTATTTCTGCTTTCTGATTTTATTAATCACATGCACTAAAAGTTCTTATTAGGTTTTTTTAAGAACTGTACTAATTTTTTATGACAGCATTTTTTTTTCTGTCATGTGAATTTCCACCCTTATCTTTATTGTATCTTTGACCCTATCCAGTTACTTTTAATTTTCTCAGTTATTTTTCAAATTTCTATTTGGATATTCACCCATTAAGTTTAGTCTTTTTTTCCATTACAATCACGAAAGGCAGAAAATTTCCTTACAAATACTACTTAAACTTAATCCCTCAAATTTTGATGCATACTATATTATCATTAAATACAAAGTACTTTCTAAATTCCATTATGTTTTCATGAAATTACATGGTATGTTCTAAGAGTGATCTTGAACTAATTTTGTTTATTTGTTTCCATGGACACATAAAAATGTATCCATCGGATATTTTAGTCATCTTCTTAAACAATCCTGTCTACATTATTACATTAGGTTAAATAACATGATCATTATGTATAGTTTTTAAGTAAAGGCTAATATATGAATCTACAAGGTGTTGATTAATGCACTCTTCATTAAATTTTTAAAATGCACAGGATTTTTTTGTTGGTTGCTTTTTTGTTATTGTTGTTTTTGTTATTAAAGCATGTAAGAGTGTTGTTATTTTACTGGTTATAAAAAGAAAAAAAAGTCTGCCTAATATTATCTTTACAAGTAGAACTTTTTTATGGCATTTTTCTTTCACTACGTTTTCTCGAATCTCAGTTTTGTGTATTTCCAGGTAAGAATAATTTACCTAGAGTATGTGATAATAATAATGTAAGTTCCTTGCACAAAGGTTAGATCACTATATGTTTTTATTTATCTTTGAAGTGGTATAATTATTTTGTGTTGCCAATATTTACACAGTACAAATTGAAATGCCAGTTGAACCCTTGGGCTTCACAGGGAGGGAAGTGTTATGGAGGAATCTGCATCACATCTAATGACGGCTAAGATGCTCTTTCATTGCCTTTGAGCAGTCATTTCCTGAATTATATTTAGATCCAAGGTACCCTATAAATACCTAACATATCTATGGCATAATATATATAATTAGGAGTAATGTTGGCTCATTAATGAATATATGTCTTTGTTGGGAAGTGTATGCAGTTATTAGCACCTTCTTGAAGGTTTGGAGAGCTTTGAAATAAGGCACCATATATAAAACCAACAGATAATTTCTTCCCTAACCAAAGAAAAGAAAAGCAAACCCAAAATACAGTCAATTTTTTCTCGACTGTCCCTTAATAAAGTTCACTTATAAAATTTTATACTATGATGCCAAGAAGATTAAATACTGTTCTTTGATCTAGCTACAGCTAGAAATGAGGCAAAACAATGAAGTGTATCTTCATTTAAAAAAATAGTTCTTTGCTAAAGTGAAGGCATCTAGACAAGATAAAATTAATATTGGTGCTGAAATGGAATAGATTTGTTCTGTCCCGCATTCTGACTCTTGTACAAAAATTATCATTGCATATGACTCATATACAAAGAATATCAACTGGCCAATTCTAAAATCAGGTGGTCATATTCAAATGTGCACGAAGAAAGGACAAGAGAATTGACCTGTGTATGTGTATGAAGGAAGTGAAAATGAAACATATTTGCATATTTTAACTGGTATGTACACAAAGTGCCATTTTTGTTTGTCCGGATACACCATTCCTTCAGGAAATAAGAATTCTTAATTTACCTCAATTACATTTTACGAAATAAATAGGATTCCATTTTTAGATTTCAAACATTTTATAGTAAAGTTAGCACTGAGAAGGCTGATTTTCATCCACCCCCTTGCTGCTGTCTCATTTTTTTTTAATGTGATTGCCTAAGAAAAAAATATCATATTTTATTTTCAATTGGAAAAAGAATAAATTTGGCATTTTGAGATAATAAAGTAAAGCTTTAAATGAGTTATGTATTTCATCGAGATTAATCAAGCCTTTCTAATATGCATAGCCCAAAGTTCCTCCTTGGTCTAAATAATTTTAATTAAGCAATTCTACCTTCTGTAGCGGTCATTACCAGGAGATAATTGACTGAATCAGTAATGAAGCATTCGGTGAATGCTAAACAAACAGCAAGGTTAATTATCTGGCAGAGATGTCTCTTACGGAAGTGCAGCACTGGCCTTCCAAGTTTCATAATCCCCTGCAGCACCTCTTAGTAAATTATAATAATCCTCATTCAAATATATTGTGCAATTGCAGTTGCTATGCACCACACAGGGTCAGATCAAGTGATCAAGAACCTTATTTAAATATAATAATGATGAAGTGTACTTTTAAAATTAGCCTATTTCTTTGGGGCAGCATGCTTCCTTTCTCTCATTTAATTGTTTCTTCAATTTTAAATTTTGGAATAACTTTCCAAATTCTGCAGTTTGGGACCAGCAGAGCTGACAACAAAGATATATTTTGTCTGGAGACACAGTCCAGAAGGTTTATATGATGTAATATATAATCCCACATCTTATCTGATATTTTTATATTCACTCGGCTATTGTTTTTCCCCTTCTTTTCATCTTGCCAATAAATCTGTTTGTCCTTGGCTACCTGATGAATCGGATTGCTTTCAGAAGCACACAGTTGTATTTTGCATTTAATTCCATTTACCTTTTATACATTAGAAATAATAATACTGTAAATGTTTTCATATAGCAAAATGCTATTTGAAATTGATATCAAAACAATTCCTTTGGAATGGTAAGATGTAATATTAATAAAAATAATCTTTATGATAATTTGCTCTTTGACCTACAGAAATGTCAAAACTCTTTTCATCATATTTGATATGATTCTCAGCATAATTTTATAAGCTGTTTTCCTAGGTCACTGCATTTTTATTTTTTAAATATTTTCTAGACTCCTAGAATTTTAGACATTATAATTGGACTCCTATTACCTAAATATGTTAAAATATAACAAAGAAATAATGAAAATTTTATTAGGAGGCTTTTAGAAAGTAGTATGAGCTTCTTTTTCCCCCTTTTTTGTCTGAATATAAAAGTCAAAGTAATATATAAATTATATATATGTATACATCTTTTAGAAATGTAAACTAACAAAAAATACTAATTAAAAATGTATTAGTGTAACTTGTATCTGAAATATTAATTTGCTTTAAGCATCTATTCTTGTGAATATAAAATGTTAATGCACATTACCCAACAAATTATTGTGGTAAGTCACAATAATTACCTACCTATGGCATTATCATTATTTTCACTAACTATGCAAGAGTCAGTATATAATGTGAAGACTACAAAGAAATTCAGACTTTTTAATTCCATACATCTTTACAAATTTTGACCTGGCTTAATAGTCAAGTAGAAGATATTAATTATATTAGATCCATTTGATTCTGGTCTTGGTACATTTCCAGAAAGCTACCTTCTTGGTTATGAACTTTGTTCATAAAAATAAGAATGATGCACATGACTATGGAATTTGTTGGAATCCCTTTGGCAACCAAGTCCACATGACATAGATTTTTTTTCTTTATGGAAGTTAAAGAATACTCTGGCACTTCAAAACAAAAGTAAATCCAAAAATCCACTAGAAAAATGGTATAACTACTTTTCTGAAGTGGAGAGAAAGATCCTTAGAGCTGAAATTTAAAAACATAATTTTCATGAAATTTAAGAAAAAAGATTTCCCCCCTTTGAATATACTCTCTTTCCTAGAAGAAAATAATTTTCTGTGGCTTTTTTTTTTTTTTGGCTACTAGCCTATCTTTATCAGTATAATTGAACAAGGAGTCCAATGTAGCAAACAATAGCAACAAAGTATTCCAAGATGTCTTGATGTTTTCCAGTTATAATGGAAAGCAAAATATAGCAGAAATCATGGGGAAAATATAAGCTTTTTAGTCATGGACTAAATATCAAAAGTGTAAATTATATTTTAGCTAAATGTATTTAAGTGTTTTATTTTAAGATTAAAACATTCTCAAATTTACATTTTTAATTATTTCTTTAATACATTTTATAAGATTTTTCTTGCTGTTTTCTATGTATACCTAGCATCATTAATTGTTTTCTATTCATGGTGTTTCTAGTCGCAGATCATTGGCAAATGGCTATTTCATCTTACATAGTGATAGTAGAATATGATAGTTATTTTCTCTTAACTAAGTTCATTTACACAGGCTTTTCCTCGGAAACAATGACAATTTCAAATATACATTTATAAGATTAAAGAAATATATATTTTTGCAAGGGAATTTCATCACTTTTACCTGCATCAAAATAAACAAAAATGGTTTGGCCAATCCAACAGCACACAATAGTACAATGTATAAAAATAAAGTGCTGTGTTAATTTATAGATTACTTTACATACATTATCTCTTATTAAAAAATAATTTGAGGCATTATATTTTCCACTTTGATAATTATTCCAAATACACAATGCTGTCATAAGCTCAACTCCTCACATTTTGTATTTCAAAAAATTAGCCTGCACAAAAAATCGTAGCAGATTATTAGGTTGGTAAAAATGTAATTGCAGTTTTGGACCATGAATTTTAAATCATCATAAGTAGGCTCACACACATCTTTACTAATCAAAATTGGAACAATTACAATTACAATTAACACATTGTTGCCAATGTGAAATAAGTTTATTCCTGTAGTGTAAAAATCCATGCTTTGGGATTCCACGAACTCTTAGAAAGCATTTTCTGCATTCTGCTAATTGTGGAAGTGTTTTCCCTGCAAAAAGTTATAGAGATGCTTGAAGAAGTGGCAGTCAGTTGGCAAGAGGCCAGGTGAATAGAGTGGATGAGGCAAAACTTCCTAGCCCAACTGGCTCCACTTTTGAAGTGTTCATTGTGCGAGGTGCAGTTGGGCATTGTCATGGAGAAGAATTGGGCCCTTTCTGTGGATCGATGCCCACTGCAGGTGCATCTCCTCCATTTGCTGAGCAAACTTCTCAGATGTAATGTTTTCCCCAGGATTTAGAAAACTGCAGGGGATCAGACCAGCAGCAGACAATCAAACAGTGACCATGACCTTTTTTTGGTGCAAGTTTGGCTTTGGGAAGTGCTTTGGAGTTTCTTCTCAGTCCAACCACTGAGCTGGTGATTACCAGTTGTCGTATAAAAGCCACTTTTTGTTGCACATCACAATCTGATCCAGAAATGGTTTCTTGTTGTTGCATACAATAAGAGAAGATCACAGTTTAAAATGACGATTTCTTTTTAGTTTTTAGTCAGCTCATGAGGCACCCACTTATTGAGCTTTTTCACCTTCCCATATGCTTTAAATGCTGAATGATAGTAAAATGGTCGATGTTGAGTTTTTCAGCAACTTCATCTATAGCTGTAAGAGGATCAGCTTAGATGATTGCTCCCAATTGGTCATTGTCAACTTCTGATGGCCAGCCACTGTGCTCCTCATCTTCAAGGCTCTCATCTCCTTTGCAAAATTTCTTGAACCTAGCAGTTCGTGGGCCTAAAGTGTTGTTGATATTGTGAGTTGTGTCTGCTGCTTTATGACCCATTTTGAATTCGAATAAGAAAATCACCTGAATTTGCTTTTTTTTTTCTTTTTTTTCTTTTTTTTTTATTTC
>VBSM01000272.1:67487252-67497298 GCA_008086735.1 Cheirogaleus medius
AATCTATTTAGAACTCAGGAAAAACAGCAAAGAAAAATCAAACAACCCTATCAACAAGTGGACAAAGGACATGAATAGAAATTTTCCAAAGAAGACAGAATTATGGCCAACAAACATATGAAAAAATGCTCAACATCTCTAATCATCAGGGAAATGCAAATCAAAACTGCAATGAGATATCACTTATCTCCGGTAAGAATGGCCTTTATCAAAAAGTCTCCAAACAATAAATGTTGGCGTGGATGCGGAGAGATAGGAACACTCCTACATTGCTGGTGGGACTGAATTTGCTTTTTGTCTAACATCATTTCCATAGTCTAAAATAAATTAAAAATAAATAGCAAGTAATAAGGCATTAGCCAAAAAACATAAAGCACGAAATGCACATTAAAATGATATATAACATTATCACATTTAGTTAAGAATGTATTCCAATATCAAATGGCAAATTTCAACAATGCTAAAACTACAATTACTTTTGCACCAACCTTAACACATATATTCTCCATCTTTCATGTGATGCATGGAATTGTGAGACAAGATAAATTAGAATTTTGAGAAAGTTAAATAAGGACTTGACCATCTGTATACATAAATTTCTACATACATTAATATAGCATTTGGCAACAAAATAATTTTGCAAATATTTTATAGAGCAGTTGAAGTTTCTCAAATTTAATTACCTAGAAAATTAAGCATAAATTGATCAAACCAAATTTATTTTAATGATTTTAAAATATGAAGAATTTATAAAAGAATGAAAAGTAAAAGGATATAGGAATTTCATCCACACAAATCACACTAACAAAGTTTGAAGTGCAGAAAAATCACATTTTACACAATAAAAACCATGGAGAACACAGGTTTTCATGGTATCCCATCTGACTAGATCTCCAGCTCCCTCTCGGGTCGTGTGTTACTGGGAGAAGTTTTCTGCGGGAATACATGCTAGGAAGAGTAGTGAGTGAGTCTCTCAAAAAGAAGGCAAACTATAATTTACTCAGAAAAAATTCAGGAAGAATAAAAGTGCTCAATAATTAGCACTAAAGCAGATAATAAGGAAAAGAGGAAGAATGTCAGAAATAAAAAGACTTCAAAGCATTTTATTGGGATGGGTTATTTTTAGATACTGGGAATTGGCCTGACATTTTTTCCTCTGGAATTCACATGACTATTTAGAAGCCTTCAGTTTTGCTAGGCATTGTATGTGCTTAAGTCATTGCTTTACTAAAGAAAATAGGTCTCTGTAAAGCAAAGTAAATTGAAGTGTTGAAACCCATCCAGTATTTTTGATCCAAATAAACAGCCAATAGAAAAGATGAAACAAATTTTTAAAATTTACCTCCTGTGGAAAGGGAGTTATTGACTCAAACTATCCCTATTTATGGAAATGATAAGATGTCTGAAGTTCTTTGTCTGTCTTTGCTATGTTAATGCATATTTTCCCTGTAGCCCCCAAATCAGAATTTTAAGAAATGTTCAGAATTGAACTGACCCATCCATATTAAACCCTGAGCACAAACATATTCTCTCTCTCTCTCTCTCTTACACACACACACACACACACACACACACACACTCCTCTACAAAGGCATTGTTTCTAAAGGGCTCCACTTTCCTGGTGCTTAAAAATAGATAGCTACTAGAAAAATAATACTGGTTTTAATTCCAAGAAAATTTCAAGCATCGATAAACCCAGCCAAACAAATATACTTATTAGCTTTGCTGATGCTTGTAATATATTTCTGATAAGAATAAATATATATTTTCTTCTTGTTTTAAATATAGAAGCAAAGAAAATATCTTCAATGACTCTGTAATATATTATTGTACTAAAATAGATACACTTTGCTCGTCCACATATTCTTTTACTCTTCCTGCCATTTTATAAATATCTGGCATCTCTTTTAGACTGAATTCAGGAAGAGAAACATGGTCAGTTTTCAGATTTGATTCCAAAGTTTCACATTAGTCACACTACCATGCAGAGTTAGGTATGTGAAAGATTTTTCTCCTTGAATTCAATAAAAAGGATAAATAGTTCCTAGTAGAGGTTATTTTTATATAACATAATAAATACAAATAAACAAAAGTTTCCCAAACAAATTCAGCCTCTTACTGTTTAAGAAACTAGAATTTTTCTTTTCTTTTCCTTTTTTTTTGAATGATTGTCAAAGCTGCAAGGAAATTTTAATATTCTTTACTGTCTTATTTCTCTGCTGTGTAAAATACTTTATATTTTCTTATTTTCTACCTTATTTGTAGTAAATTAACCATTAATAAATTGTTAAATTATAAATATGCGAAAAGAAGAATTAATATTTTTGTAAATTAAATTATAGTGGCCAGAGTTCATTGATTAGATATAGTTTTCACTGTGCTTTTTCTCTGTCTTGGCTAATCATGATCTGGCATTACAGACAGTATCAACAGTTACAATTAATATAATTTTGGAAAATATATTTAAGCCAAATCATTTTAATTCCAAAGTGTGTTTCTGTTAGAAATTTTTAATTGAACATCTTATTTATCAAGTTCATTCCAATATCTACTATGTGCCAATAGCTGGCAATATAGAAATTATAAAAATACCTACTCTCAAATATATTATGATACAGTGGAAAAAGCTGAAAATTAAGACCACTATTAGAAAAAGACATGAGAAGTGTTTGAATAAGAGTATGTTTAGGCGTGCTATGGTTGTACAGAAGTGTGGCTAACCAGCATGGCAAATGGGAGGTGAGAAGAAGGTAGAGAGTTTTCTTATTGAAGAGGTTTACAACTGTCTGAGGTCAGAGAACGCAGAGTGTGATCAGGAAGAGCGTTGTTAAGAGCATTTCAAGCAACTTTACTATATATGTAATGGCATGAAGATGTGAAATAAAAGCACAAAAGAGTTTATTCTGGGAACTACATGTAGATTGATATGATTGGAACATATGGTGGGTGTAGGGAATTTTTTGAAGTTGAAAATAGAAAGAGATGAAGGCAAGATCACTAACATTTCTATAAGTGATTCTAAGCATTCACATTCTGTTTTTATTCTACCAGCTCAAGAGATGTAGATGCTTACTATTTCAGGCTCATTCACCTTTGGTTCTGGAGGGTTGTCAGCACTTCTAATACTATTGCAAGTAGCTTTTGATTCCAAATTCTCCTCTCCAGGACTGTGGGTATGGGCTCTGTTTTACTGAGTCAGCCTTGACTAATAGGCTATTAAAAACACTGCTACTCTGAACATTCTTGTATATGCTTTCTGAGGCACAAATGAAAGAGTTTTATAAGTCTGGATGTCTAGTACAGGAGACACTGGCTACATGTGGCTGTTGAGCACTTGAATGTGATTGTTCCAATTTGAGATATAGTCTAAGTATAAAATAAACATTTGATTTTGAAGACAGTACAGAAAATTGCAATATATATCATTAATACTTTCATAATGATCACATATTGAGATGATATTTTAGATATAAGTTAAATAAAATATTATAGTTTATATCATTCATTTTTAATAGGGCTATCCCAGAAAATTTAAATTTACATAATTTGACAGAATTACTCTAAGGTATATAATTAGGTGTCGATTTGCTAAATCATCAAGTGTACATTTACCTTCATATTTACTACAAATTGTCAAGTGCCTTTCAAAAGTAGTTGTAACAATTTATACTCTTACCAGCAATTCACATATGTTTTAAATTTGCTCAACATCCTTTCCCACAGTTACTATTTTCTCACTTTTAAATTCTTTTAATCCAATGATATCTCAAAGCATTTAAGAGATCACTTAGTGACTTTTTGTACATTTTCATGTTTGTTAATTTATGGGCTCTTTCTTGCATAGCATCTTCTATTAACATTCTACATTTCTACAAATATGGACAAATGAAAATTTATAGATCAAGAAGCCCTCCAGAGGAAAGATCCTCTATACATTTCTAACTTTGATAATATGTGGTCATATTTTTATGTATAAATACCTAGTGAATATCCCCAAAGATTAAACACACAAATATTTCAGCATTAAAATGGGAACAACTAATATTTTATTACCATGTTATTTACATTGATATAGTTTCACATTTATATAAGGCTACAGTGAATGCTCCAGACTAGAAAGATATATTTGAAACAGGTCTGATGTTTTCACTTTTTAAAGAAGAATGTTAATCCTTTTACTGATACAAATGTAATGAATAAGTTCCTATGCATTGCCAAAGCTTTAAAACATAGCCTATATAGCCAAAGTTATATTTCACCTGTCTCAGGGCTTTAGAGACAGGGAGCAGATGTTTGCTGGAGAGCTTGTTTGATAGCAAATCTTTGTTTCAAGATGTTGAATCTCTTATGAGAAAAACAAAGCAATTTGGGTATATTTACAAGTGAAACAAGTGCTTACAATTTAAAGCTGTCAGCAAATTATCCTTCATACCCATCATAAATTCAATTTATTAAAATTCACCTTGTGATAACTTTCAGGTTTTTATAATCTCAAATTGAACATAGCATTCACACCAAGGTAGAGTCCGTAAAGGAGAGGCAAATCTCATCACAAATCATTTGTTTAGAAACTGGCAGTCAGCCTGCTGTTGCATGCAACCGTCCACTTCCTGGTAGATGACACCCAGATATAGTTTTTCTTCTTTATGCAGGTCTGGTTGTTAAGCACACAAAAGATTGGGAAGAAGGGCAGTCATCATGGAAGTCCGAGAAAACCAAAATTGATCTCAGCATGCTTAATTAAAATGCAATAAAGTAAAATGGATAGAGTGAAATGTGTGTGTGCACATGTGAGCTATTCAAAGAGTGAGTAAATACATATATTAAAAGAGACATAATTTTTACCTCTTATCTATGCTACTTTTAACATTAAGTATAAAAACATTGAGACTTGGTTGTGAATATGAATAATTTTCACTGCTAGGCACAAAGTAACAAGATAACTGAAATTATAATTCTAGATTCTTAGATTTAAAGGTGAGAAAAATGCATCAAAATTAAAAGCATGTGCTTAAAATATTACACTTTCAATATTGTCTCTAAATCATTTGACACTTTTATTAGACGTGAATTGAACAGTAAAAAAGGAAAGCAACCAGACGAAATTTAACATTCAATACCTTTGTAAAAAAACCATGCATTTCTTTATATTTCTCTCAGAACTTTAAGGGAGAAAAAATTAAATGACAAGAAAGAATTGTAATATTATTAACTAAAATGTTGATATGATTTATAGAAAGGATCTATTTTTTCATCCATTCATTTTCTTCCTAAGCTTGAACAGCCTTTTCAGCACATATCAATAAGGACCTGCCACTATCATAGCTTATTTGTCTCAAGTCTGTTTCTTCCACTAGCCTGTGAGTTCTCTAGGGAAGGGACAGTGTTATACTCTCAGCTGACACATGCTACAAGCTCAAAAAAAATGACAAAAGTAAATTACTAAAAAAATATTATGTTGAAATTTATGTAGTAAGTGATCTTTTTTTTGAATCCCTGCATATTCTTTTATTTTACTAATATATTTTGTATAGACCCTTTACTCATAGTCATGGCATGAATAACAAAACTTTTCATAGGATTTAATCTGGTTACCAGATCCAGGAGCACAATATTGAGGGTATTGAAAAACTTTGGCTTTTAAAAATATGAGAAAATAAACTACATGACACCTAGGACTGATCCAACATTTCACACATGCTCTATTAGAACAATGACAATACTCATTTCTTTTTTTCTTCCCAGAGCTTAGCTACTAAGGAATGCAAGGAAGTTTCAGAAAACCTGAGATAATAGGAACAGGAGAGGAGAAAAACTCAATCTTATATCTCTCAACACAAGTACAAACTGTGATTTTTATTTCATTTGAATAATTATTTCTGCAATTTTGTCTTTGAATTTGCTTGTACATATTTTGTTAGATATAGTCTAGATTATTTGATGTTACCTAATAAATAAGAAATTTGCACAACACTTCCTCCCATCTCGTTTTTATTCTTAGTTGAAATTTTTATACCAATTTAGAAATTTTTTTCATAACTATTGATAATCAGTTTATACATTAAAAAATGCACTAAAATAAATAAAGTCATTGTCTAAGTTGCGTCATGAATTGCTACTGAGGTATAGGAACTAGTATGAATCCACCATGTCCTGTATAATCCCATCATCTTTTTCAGTTGACTATCTGCTTGTGCTTTTCTTTCAAAGCAGCATCTCAGGAAATGAATAAGTTAAGTCACAATTCAGGCAGCTATTTCAGGCTTTAAAGATGTATTTTTTTAATACTGAAAAAAATTTCAACAGATTTTATCCGTAATCATCTATTTCATGATTTAAATAAATAGATAAAAATGAATAAATCGAAATACTAACATCCGTACATTTTTGGTTAAGAGGAACAGAATTAATTAATACTCCACAAGAGAAAAATCACCATTCTGATTCTCTAGTTAGACATAGGAAATAAAAAATATATAGCAATGGAACATAAATGAAAAATTATTCCTATGTTTATATGACCTATTGCATATAAGTTCAATCATGATAATTTGAAACTTTAAGAAATTCAGCTCAATTTAATGAATAATTTTCTCTAGATTCTGTGTGTTTTAATCAAGTACCTAATAGCTCCTGAATAAAATATTATCAAACTGATTTTAATAGCATATTAAAAGAATCATAAGCTATAATCAAGGGGGATTTATTCCTGGATTGCAGAGATGGTTCAAAATACTCAAATTAACAAATGTGATATATCACATTAACATAATGAAGGATACAAATCACATGATTATTTTAATAAATGCAGAAAATGCATTTGACCAAATTTAACATTCTTTTATTATAAAATCTCTCAATGAATTAGGTCTAGGAAGAATGTACCTCAACTAAATAAAGGTATTATATGACAAACCCACAACTAACATCATACCTACCTGAAAACACTTCCTCTAAGGTCAGGAACAAGACAAGGATATCTTGCCATTTCTATTCAACATAATCCTGCAAGTCCTACCCAGAGCAATTAGGCAAGAAGAAATTAAATAAAAGACATCTAAATTGGAAAGGAAAAAGTAAAATTGTCTTTGTTTGCATATGACATAATCTTATATTATACTAAACACTCCACCAAAAACTGTTAGAATAAATAAACAAATTCAATACAGTCATAGAATACAAATCATCCAAAAATCAGTTGTACTTGCATACACTAACAATGAACTATCCAAAATAAATTATAAAACAATCTCACTTAAAATATCATTAAAATAATAAATTTAACCAAGGAGGTGAAATATCTATACACTTAAAACAACACAACATTGATGAAATAAGTTTTAAAAGATACAAATAACTTAAAAGACATCTGTGTTCATAGATTGGAAGAATTAATATGGCATTGCTATAAATTTATTCCAATTATCCATTTACTATGATCACCTAATACATTGTTACTATTTCAAACAGTCATATTTTAGAATTAAGACATATTTTTAAAACATATAATTTATTCCACTTTTATTTTTTTATTCATTACTCTTCTTTTCTTTTTGTAGATCTAAATTAACCAATATCATTTTTCTTCTGCCTGAAGAACTTCTTTTAACTTTTCTTACAGGACTCAACTTTGGTGATTAATTTCATTTTTGTTTGTGAATGTCTTTATTTTGAAATTATTTTTCTGGATATAGATTGCTGAGATGGTGGGGTTTTTTGTTTAGTTTTGTTTTTTGAGACAGGTCTTTTACTGTCACCCAGGCTGGAATACAATGGCATCATCATAGTTCATGGCAACCTCAAACTCCCCTTGAATTAGCTGAGATTACCAGTGTTCACAAACATGCTCAGCTAGTTTTTTTTTATTTTTATTTTTGTAGAGACAGAATCTCACTGTGTTGCCCAGGCTGGTCTAAAACTCGTGGCCTCAAGTGATCCTCCCATCTCACCCTCTCAAAGTGCTAAGATTATAGGCCGCAGCCACTGTGCCCACCCTTATCTGTAATCTTTATTCACCAGGTGAGGTATGATCCCACCACTGCACTCCAGCCTGGCCAACAGAGTGAGACCCTGTCTCTAAATAATAAAATAAAAATGGAAAAGATGAGAGAGTGCTATGAACAAATTTTTGCCAGCAAATTGGATATCCTTGATGAAATGGACAAATTCCTAGAAACACAAGCCCTATTAAGAGTAATTCACAAAGAAATAGAATGCCTGAATAAATCTATAACTAATAAAAGGATTGAATCACTAACCAACTTTCTCTTGGCAGAGAAAAAGCACTGGAACTAATGGGTTTACTGCTTAATTCTACCAGACATTTAAAGAAGAATCAATATTAGTGCTTCTCAAATTCTTCCAAAAATTGAAGAAGAAAGAATACCGTGTTTCCCCGAAAATAAGACCTACCCATAAAATAAGCCCTAGCAGGATTTCTAAGCATTTGCACAATATAAGCCCTACCCCAAAAATAAGACCTAGTGATGGGCATGGCTACGCAGCGTATCTGCACAACCCATGCATTTCCTTGCGGAGCGGTAAAGAAGAGGAGCAGCCCTTCCCATCTGCCCCATGAGAGCTCTATTGCTCGACATTAGAGATTGGGGCCAATGGTTCTAAAGGAAATAAATAGAGTTGCAAGAAATTCAGGATGGAATTTGGAGTTGGAGAGTTATGATGATGTTCCAGAAGAAGACGACTTAACTATATTTGAATAAATGTAGATTGTTGTACCGTACTTTAAAAAAATAACACATCCCCTGAAAATAAGCCCTAGGGTATCTTCTTGAGGAAAAATAAATATAAGACCCTGTCTTATTTTGGGGGAAACATGGTACTAGCCATTCTTGCTTTCTTTAGGTTATTAATTGCATGAAATATCTTTCCCCATCTTTTCACTTTGAAAATATTTGTGTCTTCATATCTAGCTAGAGTGAATCTCTTGTAGACAGCTTGTATTTAGATCATGCTTTTATTTTTTAATCCATTCTGCCACAATCTTGTCTTTGATTGGAGAATTAAACCATTTACATATACTAATAAGGAGGGAGCTACTTATGTCATTTTGCTGTTTGTTTCTATATGCCTTATAACCATTTTGTCCCTCACTTCCTGCATTACTGTCTACTTTCATATTTAGTTGATTTTTTTGTACCAAGATGTTTAAATTTCATTTTCATTATTTTTTGCATATATTATATGTCTATGTTTTGTGGGTATACTGGAGACACAGTCTATTTTGAATTTATAGCAAACTTTGTTCCTTTATACCTTCATCTCCAAACCTTTTGGTTGTTAATGTCACAAGATTACTTTATTAATTATCTGTCCCAAAACATAAGCTAATATTTTTCAAATGCATTAGTCTTACAAATTATTTAGAAAATTATATATATAGTTACAAACAAAAATTATAATACTAGCTTCTAGACTATTTTTAAAAAATATTTTAGTTTCTTAAATCGTGTAAAAAACAAAAAGTATAGTTACAAACCCTTGTTACAATATTACTAGCTTTTATAATTGCCCGTATATTTATCTCATTAAAATCTTTGTTTCTTCATATAGCTTTAAGTTGTTTCTAATGTCTTTTTATTTTACCTTGCAGGATTCCCTTGAACATTTCTTGCAGGGCTGGTCTGGTGGTAATGAACTCATGTAGCTTTTGTGTCCCTGGTAGTTTCACCATATCTCCCTCACTTTTGAAGAACAGTTTTGTCAAATATAGGATTCTTAATTGATGGTTTTTCTCTTTTAACAATTTGAATGTATTGGCCTATTGCAGTGTGGCCTCCAAATTGTCTAAGAAATCAGCTAAAAATCTTATTAAGGATCATTTATGTGTGATGAGTTTCTTCTCTCTTGCTGCCTTAAAGATTCTCCATCTTTGGCTTTGAAGATTTGTTATAATATGCTTTTGTGTGAGTAAGTTTGAGTTCACTTTTAGAGTTCATTGAGATTCTCGGATGTGTTTTATATGCATTTCATCAAATTTGGGAAAGTTTCAACCATTATTTCTCCAAATATCCCCTCTACTCCTTTTT
>VBSM01000272.1:67497308-67517991 GCA_008086735.1 Cheirogaleus medius
TTTATGTCTCTTCTCCTTGTAAGACTTTCACAATGCACATGTTAGTCTACTTGATTCTGTCCCAAAGTTTCCTAGGCTTTGTCCACTTTTCTTCAATTATTTTTCTATTTTTCAGTCTTAGTAATTTTCATTGTCCTATTTTCAACTTCACTGATTCATCTGCCTGCTCAATTCTACCTTTGAATTCCTCTAGTGAATTTTTTATTTTATTTATTGTATTTTTCATTTCTATAATTTCTTTTTGGTTTAGCTTTAGAATTTCTATCTCTTTACTAATATTTCCATTTTACTCATATATTGTTTTCTTGAATTTCTCCACATTTTCCTTTAGTTTTTTGAGTACCTTTAAGACAGTTGTTTTAAGTTTTTCTCCAGTAGATCTGCTATCAGATCTTTTTCACAGTTTCTGATTTAATAATTTTTCTCTGAATGGGCTATATTTTTGTATTATATTTCCTTGTATGCCTTGTGAATTTTTATTGAAAACTAGACATTTTAATTTAATAATGTGTTAACTCTTGAAATCAGATTTTTCTCCTTCCCCAGGGTTTGCTGCTTTTGGTATTGTATTTATTTATTTGATTATTATAGTCTTCCTCTGTGCCAGTGATCAGCCTGTTATTATATAAAAGTAAGAAATTTAAATGTGAAAGCGAGATTCATTTATAGTTATTATCTTTCGATTAATTTATTTGCTTTTATAAAATATGTTCAGAAAGATGAGTAAGGCCAACTTCAAAGAAAATGAACTTCACTGGTTCTTCACTTGTCCAGATTTTATTAACATGTTTCTAGAGACTTTAATTTGAATTTCAATGACTCTCATGTTTAAATGGATTTAATTAAAAAGGAGTAAAATGTTTTTATAATGCCAAATGATTAATGGCCTCTGAATTATCCCCAAAATAAAGAGGAATTATGATCAATTAGAATAGAATACTATCTCAAAAAATAATTTCAGATATGAAATTCATAAAGTTCTTTTAGGAGGAAGATTTTCAAGATATTACATAGCCTACTTTACCCACAACTTGACAAGTTTCTGATTTATTGCATCTTTTAAGGCACTTTATATCTTCATCTCAGCCAACAGTGACTTTTCACTTATTTGAATTCCCTTTTCACTTTGTTCCTTCTATATTTTATGTGAAATATATAATACACCACTTCCTGATATAATTATGTGTATGAATACAATACCTCCCTCCTACCCTCTAAGATCCTTGAGAACAGCAACTTTTATGTTCTCTGTAGGACTGAATTTAGTTTCTACCACAGATATGAAAGTCTTGTGAGAGTTTGGTGGATGAATACCCTCCCCAAACATTTATAGTCTGAAACTACCTAATTCAGCTCTAATTTATACATTTATTTGCTCCATTTTATAATAATTACATTTGCATGGAACTGGTCTCAGTTGTTCATCTTATATGTCTCAGTTACCTAACATAGCAACTCACAGAGTAGGCTTCCAAACACAGTGCAATACATGATGATTTTTCAGGAAAAACATGAAATAATTTCCAAAAAGTAATCAGTAGTCATTATTAGCCAGTTTAATTTCTTCTCTTCATGATTGCCAATCTAAAACCAATTTTTTTACTAAATGATTTTTATATTAAAAATAGAGTTCTTAAATTTTTACTTTTGTAGTAATTTTACATGTCCAGATTTATTGAACATAAATTTGACCTACATGGCTTGTGCTTAATTACATGAATTTATTGATTTGTGGTCTTAAGATTTCCCAGTAGGAATTCAGGCCGTTGTTTCAGCTGAGGTTCACTTTGAACTTCAAACTCAGTAAATATAACTGAATATTTGACCTTGTACTAATGAGAAAAGAAATCTGGATCATAGAGCAAAAAATTAGTTCCACACAGTATTCATTCTCTACTGCTCTTCACCAACACATTATAATGTGTCTATTTCTATATAATGTCAAAAAGAGATAGCTGAAAATTAAAAGCTTATGAAATCATTCTATAGATTATTTGAATGGTTTAGGCTTATTTTTTAAACTGACCCTCTCTATAATATCTTTTCAGATGTATAATTATATATATCACATTTTTTTATTTTTTAAGGTTAATTTGGTCAAAGAAGTTGTTCACATAGACATCATTAACAATGTGTTTAGTTATGGTGTGAGAAAAATTAGTTTTCTAAATTACCTCAGACTTTCTATAAGAAACCATATATAACCATTTTTATTATTCACAGTGGCCCTGTATAAATATGACATTCCTTTCTTTAAAGCACAGCATAATGGGTGATACATTAGTACTGAACCAATTTTCCAGTCAAATGAATATACTTAGAGAGCTAATAGTAGTCTCAGTAATAATATAGACAATTCATAGTATAAAAGACCTATTAGTCTGTTGCATTGTGGTTATGATATATTTAACTACAAATCCTCAAATTAATTTGTGGTTCTGTTTGTGTTAACATATTGTAAATCAAGCTAGATTCATTGTTGCTAAAAAAGCATTATGATGTAATACAAAATAATGTAATAATCAACATTGTATTTTCATCAGTAAGATTAAAACCAGAATTAATATTCATGAAGTAAACAACCTCTCATAAAATTATAAATACATATATATTAAAGTATTTCTATAAAATATATCTGTTTTCATTGAGAATTCAGGGTCATAAATACTAATGATTTTTCAGAAATATGTGTATATATGTAGATATATTAAACAAAATGAAGTAAATAATTTTGTTTTTATCATAATTGTTCACATCAATTTGTTCTTGTTTTTCTTTCCTTATGAAACAAATAATTATTTTATTAAATGGCTTCAGTGACTTCTTCCATTTTAAAATATATTTAGTAAAAATCAATTTCACTTCTGCAGTGTGTAACACAATGGGCTAGAGCTACAAAGAAACGTAAGTTTATGAGACATAGTACCTGCCCCCTCTAAATCTTACATCTAGTGGAAAGAAAGACAGACACTTACTTCCATAATATGGTATAGTAAGCCATATTGAAGAAGGGGAAGTTGAGTTGAGGAGAATTTCCACACAAATAAAATGAACTCCTAATCCAGCTATCAAAAACTCTCTCTCAACTTTTGGTGGTTTGCTGGCAATATTTGACTTAGTACCTACGTCACTACAATCTCTGCCTTCATCTTTATGTAGCATTTTCTGGTATCTCTTCACGTCATCTTCCCTCTGTACATATTTGTCTCTGTGTGCAAATGTCTCCCTTTTAAAAAGACTGCAGTTGTATTGGATTAGGATCCATCCTTATGACCTCATTTTACCTTGAATATGTCTGTGAACATTCTATTTCCAAGCAAAATCACATTCTGGAGTACTGGGGCTTAGAATTTTAGCATATCTTTTTGGGGTATACAATTCAATCCATAACATCTACCTATATTTTTTTTCCTGTTCTCCTCTGGGATTGCAGTTCTGTCTGGTAATAATGTCTAGTAATAATGTCTATTTAGTTTGTGATCTGACAATAATTTATTGGCATGAGAGATAAAGGAACCTTCTGAAAGTGAACCAAATGTCTAGGAAAACAAACTAGGCATAAAGAGCTTAGTGTTTTCTGACTTACCAATAAATTGCCAACCAGTTTTAGAACCAGGAAAGTTCTTGTGTATTAGCAGCAACTTGAAACAAAGGTCTTTTGTAGGAACCTCGTAGAAGTGATGGTTGTTTCCATCAAGGGCAGATAGACTTGTGGGGTTCAGTTAAATTGTACTGTTGTCAAGCAGAAACAGCAGAGGTGTGCAAGGCACATATCAGTAACCAGAGAACAGGAGAGAGGAAAAATAAGAGGAAAGTAACAGAAGATGTTTCGTCGTAGTTCACTCAACTTGAGGTTATGGAAGACACTTAATGGAGATGCCAGTAAGAGGAACTTTGCATTAGCAGATTAGGACTAGAGGCAGAAAAATAGAAGGTCACATATGAAAGTTCAAATGGATCATGGATGTGATTATAAGTGGTACCTAAAAGTAAATGGCCATATGGCATGGGGAAATGTTATGGATCTGGGGGTATAGTTCCCTACTTTGAAAAGGCAATTTTATATCTAATTCTAGACAAATAAGTATGAGTGTGAAAGAGAAGATAGAGTACATCAGTAGGCTGCTTTGCTTATACTTTGTTGAAAGTCATGCTCTGTTTTATTCATTTGAATTTGATATTGCTGAGGCTATATCTTTATGTCAGTCAGTGCTGGAAACATGTTTTAACTTTACAATTAGAACACTGACAGATATGCTTCTTGGGATGGCATTTCCTACTCAATCTTCAAGATCCAATTCAAATGCTTCCTCTGTAAAATTGCCCCTGTCTCATCTTTTAGAGTTATGGGTTACCTGTTTGGTGTTCTTATGGAACTCTATTTACTATTTTTATATTTATCTCTCTCAGGAGACTATGACCTCCCTGATGATAAGGAACACATCATATTTCTCTTTAAATACCTAATGCCTAGAATAGGGTCTAGTAATCATGGAATTAATAAAGACACAAATGAATAAAATTTGACCACAAAATAGCTTAGTGAATGGAATCAAAAAAACTGGAATATATTTTCATATAGACTTTTTTCCCAATTTAAGTATTAGTGACTGTGGAGTGAATAATAGCACATGATACAAATCGAAGCATGATGAAACTATAAAATGTAGATTAAATATACCATATGTATGGATATGCATGTGTCTATGTATGTATTTATAAAATCTCAATTCCCATTTGTAATTGTGCAAGCAATGATTTTAATCATAGAATTTGCAACGTATCATTGTCCAAGTCAGCCATATCCTTTACATTAGGACATTCAGAGATGACATATAAATATTTATTTCTTTTTGAAAATAGTAGTTATGTTTGTACTGCTCTATAGGTATATTAACATAGGATCTGAAAACTCAATTTTTAAAATATCCAGAATAAGCCAAATAATATTAATTCATTGCATAATAGTAAATATTTTTAATGATTATTAATGTTCTTATTAACAGATATAATGTCATCTCTATTGCCAGATGGTATGGGGTAGAGTATGCTGTGGTGCCTCATCAATACTTTAGTGTGAAAGCAGGCGAATGTTATGGTATCCATCACATTTTACATATACAGGGAGCTCATGCCTTGGATTCTATCACAGATACACATTCCAGCATGAGCAGTTAGGAATAAACATCACTCTTCTTCCAGCCTTACAGATGCAATCATTAATTCAGCAGAGCTTTCTCTGGGGTCTGTCATCCCCATGCACTGTTAAACATTATTTAGTTTCAGTGATGGGAGGTGTGAAGCCCTGTTTGTGCAGATAACCAGATCATCATTAACATTTATAAAGTGCATGGAGGCTCATTTGAGATAAAAAAATTTTACACATATTACTATAATTATGTTTTTTCCTTTGAGAGAAAGATATTGTGACTTGCAGGGTTTTACCTTTTTTGGCTTTTTCCCTCCTGGAAAATATTTGTCATGTTGATGCATTCTCCAGCCACTGCCAATGAAGAAAAATGTTTGCATCCATCTCTACACAAACTGTGGGTGGGGAGAGACTTCAAATTGAATTAAGAACACATCAGTGAGGTACAAATAAATGGTTTGGCCTAAAGGCTGAAGCGTTACCTTTTATTCCATGGCCTATAATTGACACAAAATGTGTGTAGAATAATTCATAAAACACAGACATGCAGTAGTGGAATTTTTATTACAATGAAGGATCATTATTTTTACAATCAAAAAGAACCACAAACACCCTGGTCATTAAACAACATTACATATGCTAACTTGAGGAGCGAGACTATATGCTGAGAGCACATTTTAATAGGATTTGATAACTTAGTATTTTCTGTTTTCTGAATTCTGAGAGTAAAAGCTTCTCATAATGAATTCCACATTATCTATGTTTTATTTCAGATGTAACACTAAGAAATTGTGGCATTATCTTAGAAAATTATAAAATGTTAGAGATTTTGAGAACTAAGAATGAACTAGTCCAACACAAAATGTAAATGACAATAATAATAATTATAAATATTACCTATATTAACAGGCCTTAGTTTAACTCCTAAATATTCATATATAATAAGTGAATGAGCCCTAACAAGTGTATAAGCTTTGCCCAAGTTCAGCAAAACTAGTCAGTGCACAGCCAGGACTAGAATCCAGGTGGAGCTGCATCTCCATTGTAGGTACTTCCTCCATTACACTGTTATAGTGCAGTAGAGCCTGCAACTTTGCCAGAATAGTAATATTATTAAGGACTCGAGGCTCTTACTACTAGAGGAGATTTTAATGGTCTTAGCCAAAAAAATAAAAGATAAATAAAACCCTTGGATTCACTTTAAGCAATTTTGAAATTTCTAAGGCATGCCATACACAGAAATGAATTTATGTTGGATGTATTAATATAAGCATCTGATATGCTTTTCTGTCAGTTCCATTGTGGCTAAGGCTTTATGGGGGAAATTTCACATTGGGAGAAAGAATTTAGTTTATTTATTCTTTGTTGTTTTAATCATTAAGTTTATAAATAAAGCAAATGTGATAAAATTATCATTTCTGAATATAATTTTCTATTCCTAGTTGTGCTTATTTTTAACCTCTAGGGGCTTTATTTGTCACAGAACCAATTAATTACCATTCTAAAGAAATTTTGGATAGAAAAAACCATTATCTTGTGTTTCTATAAATAAAATTCAAAACATAAAAACAAAATTTACTCTTGTTATTACCTCCATGACTTGCTTACTCCATCATATTTCTCTTGCTATTATTCTTCTAATCGAGTTATGATTTTTTAAAAAGATATATATATTTAATTGACATTATTCATCTAACATGAGACTTTGGGTGAGCTTTGTTTTCAGTCTCAGGATTACTCTTTTCTTACTCTTCTCTCAAGCATTTATGTCCTCTGTTTTCTTTTATATAGTATATATAATATTTATATAAAGTATTTATATTTATATTATATGAAATATAATTTAATATATTATATTAATATTATTAATATATATCAATATATCTCAAATGATCCATCCATATAGCTTTGGGAACTTCCTATAAGCGAGATTTCAGGTTTTACCTTCTACACAGTTAGCCTAAATTTGACCAACTGATGGGTAGTGGAAGGAAGAGCAAATTACTGTAGGAATATTGGAATACAATCTGCCAAACAGGACACTGGAAAGACCCTGATCTCTAAGCCAACATGTACAATGGTTGGTGGAAGTGAAAAGCAGAGATGAAAATAGGCCTGTCTGAAAGTCCTGTAAATGAGATAAATGATTTTTTTACTAATATATGTTAACATTTGATTTAATAAATCAGATGAACATATTCATTTTTTAATTTATACACATATATGATTGTGATTTTTTTAAATTTCAGAATATCACATGGGTACAAACACTTTGGTTACATATATTGCCTTTTCATGGCCTGAGTCAGAGCTACAAGTGTGCCCACTCCCCAGAAAGTGGGCACCCCTCCTCTCCTTCCCCTCCCACCAGTCTGACACCTGATGAATGTGACTTCCATATGTGCATGAGTGTTGATCAATTAATGCCAATTTAATGGTGAGTACAGGCAGTGCTTATTGTTCCATTCTTGTGATATTTCGCTTCGAAGAATGGACTCCAGCTCCATTCAGGTTAATACAAGAGGTATTAGTTCACCTTTGCCTTTTATGGCTGAGAATTATTCCATGGTATAAATATACCATATTTTATTAATCCACTCATGTATTGATGGCACTTGTGTTGTTTCCACATCTTTGCAATTGTGAATTGTGCTGCTATAAACACTTGAGTGCAGATGTCTTTATTTAGAATGCCTCTTTTTTCCTTTGAGTAAATACATAGTAATGGGATTGCTGGACCAAATGATAGTTCTACCTTTAGTTCTTTGATGTGTCTCCATATTACTTTTCATAGAAGTTGTACTAATTTGCAGTCCCACCAGCAGTGTATGTGTGCTCCTATCTCTCCACATATGATACTTCCATCATAGTATCCCCATATTGCATATATTAATATCACTATCCTTATATTAACCTCCCCCCACTTTACCTTAAATCAACACCTAGAAAACATGTATATTTCCTGGAGCCAGGAAACCACTAAATCCTTTTCTAAAGAAATTGAATATGATATGTACACACGTAAAAAATGTTTCTTATGCTGACATTTTCTTGTCACAATTAAACCTTATTTTATTCAAATGAGTTATGCAGCATGACATTTCAATTAGATACTAGAAAACATTTAAACAGCCTCAAAATTCTAGAAAAGATATATTTTTAACCTAGAATTTTTTATCTTCCCATAGCATCACTAAATGTCCAGAGAAAAAGTTTCCAAACATGCAAAGATATGGAAAATTTATTTAACATGAATCTTTATTTGGAAATTCTTTGAAGGTGTACTTTAGTGAAGTAAATTTGTGCATCAAGAAGGAGGGAGCCATAGGTTTCAGGAACCGATGTGTAGAACAAAGGAGGACCAGGATATTCTGTCCAAGATGAGCATCTACAACAGACCTGGAGAGCAACCTATACAGAGCAGGAAGATGTGATCTTTAAAAAGCAGAAAGTACCCTGGGAGATTAAGAAATGCTTAAAATATATAATATATTTAGGATTTTTTAAATTTGGGGGATGTAACAATGGCAAAAAATGCCAAAAAAGAAATATAAGGAAAATAAAAACTCCAGAGTAAATAAAAATATATACAATGAGATGATGACAATTATTTTCCTTGATCTTAGTAAAATGCTGCATTCAACGGCAGTTTTCATGAACTTAGACTTTGTTATTATTTTTTTAGGACTGTGGTATGGTCTGAAAGTGTCCTCAAAATTTATGTTTTGAAAACTTAATCCCCAGTGAGGCAGAATTGGGAGAGGGGCCTAATGGGAGGTGTTTAGGTCATGAGGACTCTGCCCTCATGAATGGATTAATGCCACTATAGTGGCCTTGCAGAGGTGGTTTTGCGCCCTCCTGTCTTCTGCCATGTGAGAACACAGCAAGAAGGCCCTCATCAGATGTCAACACCTTGATCTTTGACTTTCCAGCCTCCAGAAATGTGAGCAATAAATTTCTGTTCTGTATAAATTACTCTATCTGCGGTATTTAGCACAAAACAAATTAAGATAGGCCGCTATAACAAAATACCACAATCTGGGTGGTTTACACAACAGAAATTAATTTTCTCACTGTTCTGAAGGCTGGAAGTTCAAGGTCAGGGTGTAGGCATGTTTGGTTTCTCCTGAGGCCTCTCTCCTTTGCTTGTGGATGGCACCTTCTCACTGTTTCTTCCTGTGGTCTTTTCTCTGTGTGCACACGTCCTTTGTGTATCTCTGTAGTTACTAAATTCCTTTTCTTGTAAACAAACCAGTCAGATTAAATTAGGGCCCACCCTAAGGGTTTCATTTTATCTTAATTACATCTTTACAAACATTATTACCACATACAGTTCTGAAGTACTGGGGTTTAGGGCTTCAACATGTGAATTTTTTAAAGATTCATCAGTTTATAACAGACCCTTACTAAACAAAACGTTATCCTCACACATTAATGCAAATTAACTGTTTTAATTCATTTTATGGTCAAAGCCTGCAAGATATGTTTGCTTTTCTACTGAACAGAATTACAGTCTTGAAAATAAGAAACAATAAGATATTAAAAGAAACTGATTAAAAATTGGCAATCAATAATACAAAGTAATAGTAAAATAAACAACTATATAGCTGTCATTTAAAAAGAGAAGAGATGTGAGTTAACATTATTTTTATGTTGGAGAGTAAAAGGATGTTTTCTATGGTTGATAATCAATAAAATAAATTATTTTATGTGGACTTTGGAAAAAACCTCTTGAAAAAAATCAAAAAGCATTTAATATGATAGACTCTCTGGAGTGAGATTGAGACTAGAAATGGGTGGGGGATATATTAAAAATTTATATCAAAAACACTGCTGAACTTTTTTACTCATCACTATGTGTATGTGAACTGTGATAAATATAGGAGATAGTACTTACAATCTTTAACATTCCATTATTATGTAAAACATGGCTAGCTTTTAATCTGGGTACATTATTACCTTTAATTTTATCATTTATCATTTTGTCTTTAAAATGGCCTAGACTTTAATAGCTATGAATTTAGTTATTTTATAAACAAATCAAAGTTTCCCAAAAGAAAAAGGAAAAACAAAATTAAAAAAAAATTAAAAACCCATAAATGCTATTTTAGTGTGCTTTGGAACACTTGAAATCTTGGCTAACAGTTAGGTGAATATTTCCTAGGCAAATCTAAGGAGAAAACAATGACAAATATTTTATAGCATAATTAAATATATTTTATTATAGTGCTGACATTTTTGTTACAAACTTGTATTCATTAAATTTCTATGAAGAAGTCTTTAGTTTTTTAAAAAAGAGTGTCTCTTCTAATATTTAACTTTCACTAGCCTATATTCCTTCCCTACCCCTTTAATCAGTCACCAAGTGTTTCTCTTCCTTATGTTCATATGAAAATCCTTAATAGTTAAGAACCCATTAAAAAAGCAACCAATATTTTAAAATTCTTAAACCTTTTAAATATTGATTTTATTTAAGCCTTCATTTCATAGGTTATCATATTCTGGTTATATAATTTATCTGAGATAAAAATGTTTAACAAATAAGGAATTAGAGAATTAAAGGAAAAAGCATAACACATTTATAGCTGAGACATGATACATTTCAATTATCCACTACATTCAATAGTCAAATTTATGAGTAGTTAACTCCTAATATCTGCATTTCAAGTTATATGAAGCTCATTTTTTCCTAACTACCCAGGATAATCTCAAACAGCTCTTGTTTTATTTGTTCCACTTGTAGAGTTAGGAGCATTTTTATTGGTAAAAAAAAAAAAGACTTTCAGATTTATTCATTCATGCACATTGAATCCTCTCTGTTTCCTTAGTGTCTCCCTCTATTATAGCAAATACAGGATGTATCAAAACTCAATTGGTGAGGACAGAATAATTTGACAACCAATACACTATCAATGGTAGCAACACCACACCCTTGATATAAAATAAGTGCTTCCCGGCCTTCAACAAAGAAATAGATGCAAATTCAGTTTTGACCTACAAATGTACACTACACCTCAAATCCATAACATCCTCATCAGTTTAAGTCAATCTTCTTGCTACAGTTCTTGGTGAACCCCTTGCACAGTTTATATATTGTATCCTTAATTCATCTGTGCTCATATCCTCGCCCTCCAGTGTTTTGTCACAAGCCTGTTCAGACCTCGCTTGCCTTTCTCTTTCATTTGCCGTACTTTGTTCCTGTTGAGTCTCAGTCCTTATTGTAGTAAGTCTTTAGTCATATTATTCACCATGGTATCTTAAAATAAATTAATAGAGAAGTTTAACGATAAACATTTAAAAATAACAGTATAAAGGAAGACTAGAAAAGATTTTAAAAAAGAAAAAATAATGAGAGGAGAAGAGAGGGAAAAAAGTGAGAAGTGTAGAAAACAGAGAAAGTTTTCAAAAGAAAGAGAGATAGCCAAAAGAAGTAAGGTAGACAGAAAGAAGAGAAAAAGTTTTCAGTTGTTGAAGGACAAATCTTTTCACTTTTAACTGCACTTCATAGATTCACCATCAACACAATTGTCATGGTGAGAAAGGAGTGTTGAACTTCACAGGGTATGATTGAAAATGCAGGTTGACAATAATGACTTCAAAAGGTACAGTTTCCATAAAACAGGCAACATCCATCTCTTCTTATTTTATGATCAATTAAATATTACTGGTGAGTCAAATAGTTCGTGTAAATCATTTAAATAGCACAATATTAAGGAACTAAATTGCATATTATTTTCAGGTTAGAAAGGTAATTTCAGGTTGCAACAAGTAGAAGATGGCAATGGGGGCAATCGAACACAGTCCAAGTATTAATTAAATGACAATTCCAGGGCCATGAAAAAGCAACCTCTCAATGTGAGGCCATTCACATTGGGATACCTTTGCTCACATCTATTGAATTATCCATCCAATAATAATACTTTTAGTAATTTATGTTCACTGGAGCAGAGAAAGAGTTAGATTGACAATGATAGCAGCCCAAAAGAGAAATCTGTTTCTATTTTCCATTTTCAAACTTAATTTCTGATAAGGAGAATGAATTATAATAAAAAGTTAATAGTTTCACATGAGAGTAATGCCTTAGTGTCTCAATTTCTCACCTAAATTTTTCAATTTTGTTTCAAAATTAGAGGATGACAAACACGTTTATATTGGCATTTTGTTTCACTTCATTATTACTTCTTTCACTTAAGAACGCATTTTTATATTCTCCAATACTTTCATAATTTTTATTGTAGATTAGAGAAACACTGGGAAGCAAAATGTTACATTAATTCATCTTGACCTTCAGTATAATAATACGGTATAGTTCTACCTAATTTTAAAAAAATAAAAACATCTTAACCCTTTTTTCTAGAAGACCTTTAGGCTCCCATCTACACATTAAATGACCTAATATATTTGAATGCAAATTCTAAAGGAAAGTTTTAAATATGAAAAAGAGTTGATATAGGATAATGAAGTTACAGACACTGTTAAATATAACTAGAATTGCTGTGTGTGTGTATTGGCCTAAGGATTAAGTGCTTTGCTTCTTTATTAAAATATATATATATATTTTTATTTCTATTAATATACATATGCAAATATATACATGCATATCCATGTATACATAATATACTGTATAGACATAACATACACATGTTATTTATAATTTGTGTAGTTCATAAATTATATATAATTTATATGTTATATACCTCATATATAAGTAATATACTTGTTTATATGTATATAAATATGTATATATTATTTATACTTTTTTACTATTATGTAAATATTATGTACTATTCCATATGTTGACACCACCATATTTTTCCTTTCCAGTGGGTAGCATTACCTTGGTTATGGCTATGTTCTGTACTCTGCTTATTTCCTCCCTGTGCCTTGGTATTTCCACATATTCACATTAATTGCACTAATATCATTCCCACAGAAAGTAATAAATATGTTGGAAAATGACTACCTCTGCATAAGGGTAACAAATTAATAAAATAATTTTGCAATAATTTGAGCATCGTGCTTAAAAATGCCAAGTGTACATCTACATTTAACAGTTTTACTGCTCAGTAATATTTCATGGAGAAAGAAAGCTTTCAGCAGAAACTAGAAAGTAACCACAGATGCCTCACTTAAGAAAACGTGCCAACCAAAACAAGGAATGACTCTCATTTTATCACCGGAAGATGAATGGACAAAGAATAACTCAGTATGCGAAGTAACATTCAGAGACATTGCAAGTAATAATATCCCTATTCTGATCATCTGTATGTTTTATAAAAATTAAGGTGGTACCACAATCAAGATCTTATAATGATGCTCCCTTCATTCAAATGGATGAAGTTAAATGCATCCACAAAATGACACTTTAATAGCAGGAAGAATTTGGGATTCTACTAAAATTAATGATTTGATGGTTGTTATATTCTAGTCATGTTGATTTTTAAAAGCATGTGCTTACAATTCCTTGGTTTCATGAAGATTTGTAAAGGCTAAAATATCTTTTTGACCAGGAAATGCTGCAATAATACTCTATTCCTTTTTTAATTCAATAATCTGGTCTTCCTGTAAGGACCGTGAGATAAGTATATATACCATACTAGCAGGAGATGAAACATTCTCAGCAAATGGGCCAGTGTTCTGATATCACCTCCACAAGCTTCTGGGACATCTAAAGATCATTTCTTTTTCCCTGAGTCACATTATTATCACTGGTATAAGAGCTATTGGTACTTTTGGTATTTGAAACACAGCTAGTGAAGGAAAGAAAAATAGATAAACGGGATGCTCACCCAGAAGTAGTAAATATGAGAGCTCGAGGGAGGAGAAAAAGTAAGAGAGACCAAGTAATAAGAGAAGGGTGTAGCCATGCTCTGGTCCTCCTCTACATTTATATTAGTCACTGTCCCTGGAACTTCATTACCTGGTTGGATTTGTGAGGGAATGGGAATGAGCCCAGTGATAGGGGTTTTGTTCAAAATATGGCCATAAGAAATAGAATTGTTCAACTGATGATTCCAATACGGGGAAATATCAGAGTGTTCTCAGGAGCACATTGAGGATGTTTCTCTAACTTTTTACTAGCATGTAACCTTGATTTTGGAGACAGTGGCCAATGCAATTGCATGGGCAAAATGCAATTACATGCAAATATGAATGGAAAGGTGAAATGATCTCTATTGGCAGACATTATTCATAAGTATTTTGAAAACCCAAACAAACTGATGAAAAAAATACTACAACCAAGAAAATGTAATCTGGTAGCAGCATATCAAATTAGTGAAACCAAGAACCTCCATATTAAAAAAAAAAACTGTTAAAAATAGAATGGAAGAAAAGTATCACTTAACAAAACTCAAAAATGACTCCCAGAATAAACATTGGAAATGTGTGAAATCAATATGAGAAAACTATAAAATATATTTTTTAAGAAACAAAAGTAAACCAAACCAAATGTAAGATATTCTTTGTTCTTGTACTCATTATGTCCCCCATTTAATTTATAAAGTTTGGAAAATCTTAACAAAAAAGAATAATCTGTTTGTTTGTTGTTTGTTTATTTTGATCTAAGTACTTTGGAAGACAAGAAGTTATAGCCAGAATAATGGGGTTGGGGCAGGGAGAAAGAATAATCTATGAGTGTGGTTAATGCTACCAAACAGATTTGATAGACAAAAAGACCAGGGGGGAAAAAACCAGAAAACAGAAGATGATTGCAAAGATATTACAAAGAAAGGGTTATTATGCATAATACAGTCATGTGTCACTTAATGAAGGGCATACATTCTGAGAAATTCATTGTTAGGTGATTTCATTGTAGTGTAAGTGTCATAGAATGCACTTACACAATCTTGGATGGTATGGCCTACTACACACTTAGGCTGTATGGTAGAGCCTATTGCTCCTAGGCTACAAACCTCTACAGCATGTTACCGTACTGAATACTGCAGGTTAATGTAACACAGTGGTATTTGTATTTGTAACCATATCTAAACATAAAAATGTACAGATATTAAAATCTTATGGGACCACCATTGTATATGCAGTCCATTCTTGACAGAGACATTGTTATGTGGTACATGATTGTATATTAATATTTTGACAAGAAAATAAGAAAAAGTTCATCAACTCCAGAGAGAAATGGACAATAAAGGAACTATAAACAATAAAATAAATTGTTAATGGTCTCTAAATATATAAAAAGATGGTCTCCTTCATTCGAAGTAAGAAATTAATCTTAAAACTAAACTGACATATTTGTCATGTATCTGTTTATCAAATTGCCAAAACTTTGATTCCCTATCCTATTGGTGTACAATTTGACAGAGAGAGATTTGGTGATATCTAGCAATATTTCATACTAATTTTCCTTTAACACAGAAATACCATTTTAGGAATTTATCCCAAATAAAAACATGAAATAAGATATGCACAAATTTTGCATAATAGTTCTATTTCTAACAGCAAAAGACTACAAGTAACTCGAAAGACCCTCAAGAATTGAATGGCTAAATAAACCATGGTGTAGCTACGTGATGCTGCTGAAAATTTAATTGGGAAGATCTCATAGAGTGTTATGGATATATACAAATTATCAGTGAGTGAAATGCAGAATAGTTGAATAATATTCTAAGTTTATTTAAGAGGGGGATAAAACACATATATGTATTTGAGTATGTGTTTCTGTGTGTAGATATATTCATGTGCTTATATATTCAAAAGGAAGAAATTGAAAGATTAAAAAACTAATAAAAATTTTTGCCTATAGGAAGATCAAGGGAACAGAATTAAATGTATACATTTAGAAGCTAGATGTCTTTCAATAAAAAATTGATTTCTAATTTAGGGTTCAGAATCATTTGAATATTTACATAAATTTTATGTGTGTTTTATATAACTAAAATTAATAAAGAATGAAAAAATATTTTCTTCAAATAACAAAATTCAAGTAGAAACAGATGATCTTAATTGTATATAAACTTGGTCATGTAATCATAAAGGGAAGATATACTCATTTGTGTCAGTTGTATATACCTTTTTGAATAAATTTTGATAACAACAACTGTTCACATTTCAGTTATTAGTCCCTATTTTTGGCTTTAAAATTGATACTGTTATTTTGAAATTATTGTATGTATGTTGAGTATGAAGGAAGTAGGTAATTATGTTATTGTAATTAGAATCAAGTTATTCCATATAAGCAAGGAGATGCAAATATAAAATTAAGCTAATAAAAAACCTGCAATCTCAATTTTCATTTGAAAATCACAGTGTAAACTTATTAATTCTCTCTCTTAATTGAGTATATTCTTGCTATTGTGTCAATGTTTGTATTCCTCCCAAATTCATGTTGAAACTTAATAACCAGTGCTATGATATTTGGAAATGGGCCTTTGGGAGGTGATTAGGTGATCATGAATGGTATTATTGCCTTTACAAAAGAAGCCTGAGAAAATTCCCCTTCTCTTTCTACCATGTGAGGACACAGTGAGAAGGTACTCTCTAACAGTCAGAAAGCAGGCCCTCAAAAGGCACCAAATCTGCTAATATCTTGGTTTTGGACTTCAAGATCTGTGAAGTCCAGAACTGTGAGAAATAAATTTCTGTTGTTGGTAACCCATCTTGTTTATGGTATTTTAATAGCCCAAATACTAAGGCAATGCTATATTATCATTCATATATATGTGTGTGTATATACACAATTGGGAGACTATATTTTCTCCTCTCTGTTACTCAAGGTTTCAGATTTTCTTTCAAAACTGTGCTGCTCTAATGCATTTCTCTCTTTAACTTTTTTTCCATTCTTTATTTTCCCAGAGTCTGTGGGATCTCGCTAACAGATGATCCTTTCATTCATTTAAGTCAGGGATCCAAACCCAAACTCGTCATCATCCCTGGTATCCAAATGCCCCCTCTTTGCATGGTATCTATCTTTGATAACTGCCAAACATTATCTTTTACTTTCCTTTGACCTTAAATCTAATCAGTTTTAAAATCCTCACATTTTTTTGCCATAAAATGTTTTGCATCTGTGTCATCATCTCCATTTTCATAGCCACTTGGTTGATTCTTTTTCCTTTATCGCTGCTTCAATATTTCACCCTGTTGGCCCCAAGTTCTCCTCCTCCTACCAACTCTAAGTGATCTTACACCCTATGGCTATGCGATTATTTTGGCAGTATCACACTATTTGTGTCATTCTGCAATATGTAAGAATGTATACAAATTCTTATTCTTGGGATTTTGAACGAGCCTTAGTATGGTTGCAAATCATCTTGAGTGAGGGCTATGCTTGTACCCTGTACTTATGGAAACCTCATTTCTGACAAAACTCTTTCTTTTTTAATCAAGTCCCTACCTTTTTCTTGTCCTCAGAACATGATTGCAAATCAGTGCGGGAATACCTTAGCAAGAGTAACTAGCTTTGAGAAGTCAAGGGATATAAGTTGAGCCAAGAGGACTAGATGGAAGGGTTTGTATATTTTGGTTCAATGTAAAGTTTTCTACCCCACTTCTCATAGAGATAAATATTGTTGCAAATAGATATGATGCCCTGTTGGCTAATAACTGCCATCTTTTATTATAGCTATGAAGAAGACCCACTTGAGGACAAAGACAATATCTTGAGAAATGCAGAACTGAGAGAACTGCATAGATATATAATTGAAACACTAAATTTTTCTTGCAGGAGTCTGCTTGCCTCTGGACTCCTTGTTATGTGAAATGATAAATTCCCTTATTTTTAGGCCAGCTTGAATATAGTTTTCTGTTCCTGCAGCCTGAGACATTCTCAAAGTCACCCCTTAGCCACATTTGCAGGTAAACTCTCTGTTGTGTTTAATATTACCGCTTTTTTTCTTCCATTTTTTCTACCATCTAAATTGCTCTCTCTACTTCAAGATGTCTCAGCCTTATTGATTAATACTTATAGGTTGGTTTTTTTAATTTTCTCAAGTGGAATCCCTTCCTAGTGTAGACTCCTATAACATTAATAATTTCTAAATTAGCATGTGTACTCATCACCGTCTAATATATTATATGTTTCTAAAAGTAGGGTATGTATCGAATTCATTTTATTTTCCCTAGAAATTTAGATAAAATAACTGGTTGAAATATATGGTCAAGAGCTAATCACAGAATTTTCTTAAATGGATGCATAATTCAGTTGGTTATTTTGCTAATCAGTGTTTTCAGGAAATCTTAGAATGATATTATCTATCTAGCTATCTATCACAAACCCTATCTATTTATCTATCATACTCAATGAATGTATTCTAGGGTATTTTCCCATATTCTATTTCTCTCTGTTGTTGCAAATGCTTATCTTGTTCTTTCTCCATTTTAGAGCTGTTCAAACTTCTGTAACTTTTGCCGTTATTCTTACAAAACAATTGCTACAGTCTCACAGTCCCCTCTTTTTATTTATTTGTTTATTAATTTATTTTCAGCATATTATGGGGGTACAAATGTTAAGGTTATGTATGCTATATTATCATTAATATATATGTGTGTGTATGTATATATACAATTGGGAGACTCTATATTGGGACTCTATATTGCCCTTGCACGCCCTCCCCCCTTGAGTCAGAGCTTCAAATGTGACCATCCTCAGTTGGTTAGCATCACACTCATTATGTATGTATATACCCATCCCCTCTCTCCCCCACCTGCCCGACACCTGGTAGATGTTATTCCTATATGTCCACTTAGGTATTGATCTGTTAATACCAATTTGCTGGTGAGTCCATGTGGTGCTTATTTTTCCATTCTTGGGATACCTTATTTTTCCATTCTTGGGATACTTTACTTAATAGAATGGGTTCCAGCTCTAGCCAGGAAAATACAAGAGGTGCTATATCACCATTATTTTTTTATAGCTGAATAGTACTTCATGGTATACATATACCACATTTTATTAATCCACTCATGTATTGATGAGCACTTCGATTGTTTCCACACCTTTGCAATTGTGAATTGTGCTGCTATAAACATTCGAGTGCAGGTGTCTTTTTCATAGAGTGACTTTTGGTCTTTTGCGTAGATACCCAGTAATGGGATTGCTGGATCAAATGATAGATCCATTTGCATTGCTTTAAGTTATCTCCATATTGCTTTCCACAGAAGTTGAACTAGTTTGCAGTCCCATCAGCAATGTAGGAGTGTTCCTATCTCTCTGCATCCACACCAACATTTACTGTTTGGAGACTTGTTAATAAAGGCCATTCTCACTGGAGATAAGTGATATCTCATTGTGGTTTTCATTTGTATTTCCCTGATGATTAGAGATGTTGAGCATTTTTTCATATGTTTGTTGGCCATTATTCTGTCTTCTTTTGGAAAGTTTCTGTTCATGTCCTTTGCCCACTTTTTGATAGGGTTGTTTGATTTTTCCTTGCTGATTTTCCTGAGTTCTAAATAGATTCTAGTTATCAGCCCTTTATCGGATGTGTAGCTTGCAAATATTTTCTCCCATTCTGTGGGTTGTCTGTTTGCTCTCTTGACAGTTTCTTTGGCTGTGCAGAAGCTTTAATAGTCAAAAATGAAGGAATTTGAGTTTCTCTTTAGGAATTGCTGCCTGAGCAATATATGTGATGTTTCATTAAAAATACAAATAGTGTCTATTGATTTTAATTGGAATGCCCATTTATCCCCCATTAGATGCTGAACAGTAAAGTTTTTCCTTCAAAACAAATATTTTAAATCTCCGCCTCTCACCATAAAAGGAAGAAAACAACTAATAGAGACTTCTGTTCTAATAGACAAAGAAACAGTCACCAAAAGTACAGAGTTAGATCATAAATTCTGAGCTTAGAAGAGAGATAAAGCATCATAGAGTTATTGTACAAAGAAAGAAAAAGACAAAGAGAAAAAGCAAAGCACCTTAGAGAAATGACTGAAAAGCATTCCAATGAATTTAGTTACAGACTTTTCATAAAGCCATCCATATTCCGCTGCAAAAAGATAAGACAATTTTCAATACAGGACACAAAGAAGAAATAATTGGCTAATTGGGATTATTACGTTAGCCACTTCAGAAAACAACTGTCACCATTTTCTTGGCTAAGAAGAATTAAACCAAGTTCATCATGTAGTGAGATAACACATAAATAAATTGGCATGAAAAGAGCTAAAAATATCTCTTCTCTGTAGCCTTCCTCAGTGGTCCAAAGAGAACAATGTACCTGACAACTCAACCATTTCTACCATTTCTACTCTTATCTCTACTCTCCTGCAAGAAATATCTAAACTTTTATGGTGGTACTTAATAGACAAGAAAAAGAAAAGATCTGGGAGAATTAAAATAATGTTTTTAATAGTTAATCTACAAAATAAAGGTCTGAAAGATATTCCTAGGTACTTTATTTTCTTTGTTGCTATTTTGAAGGGAATTGAGTTTTTGATTTGGTTCTCGCTTTTACTGTTGTTGGCAAATATGAATGCCTCTGATTTCTGTGTATTGATTTTATATCCTGAGACTTTACCGAATTTGTTTATCAATTCAAGGAGTCTCTTGGTTGAATCCTTGGGGTTTTCTAG
>VBSM01000272.1:67520213-67559265 GCA_008086735.1 Cheirogaleus medius
CTGCGTCCGCTACAGGCTCACCGCTCAGTGGCGGCGGCCATCTCTGGACTGGTGCCCTCAGGTCTCTCCAACCGCTGGGGAGCCTGCCAGAAGACTGGGATGCAAGGGAGGGGGAAGTTTACCGCTCCACCTACCCTTGCCGCTGATCTCCAGACTGCTCGCTCCGGAGGTTTCTCCTTCTAGTTCTCCTCCGCAACCTCCTCTCATGGGGTCTCCCGAAGTCTCCGGCACTCCTCCTTCTGACCCCCGTCCGATGTATGGTCATTTACTTGCTTCTTCCTTCTAATATCTTCTAGAAGCTTTCTTTTCTACAGAGACGCTCTATCTGGCGGTGTTTCTCATCCACCATCTTGCTCCGCCCTAGGTTATGACATTTTCAATATTTTTTTATTTTAGAAAAAAATCTTGTGTAAAATCACCTTCAGTTAATGCCACATATATATGTTGGGATTTAATGTATTCTACTGAGGAAGGAGGAATAAAGGACACCCAAAGATGTTAATATTCTATTCCCCCAGAACCTATGAATATGCTTTCTTACATGAAAGAAGGGAATGTGCACATATGATGAAGATTATGGTCCTTAAAATGGTGATATGATCCTGGATTATCAAGGTGGTCTAATCGTATGAGTCCTTAATAATCCTTTCCCGGTTGCAATATAAGAGAGACGTGATGACTACAGTAGAGTTAGAAAGGTAGTGATGTCTTTCAAGATGTCCAAAAGCCAAGGAATATGGGCAGATTTCAGATGTTGAAAAATGTAAGAAAACAGGAGAAATCAAATAGGGTAAAACCCTAACAACATATTAAGTTTAGCCAAATGAGATGAGTGTCAGATATCTGACCTACATAACAATGAAATTTGTGTGTTTTAACCCAGCTAATTTGTGATAATTTGTTAGAGCAGCAATAGAAGACTAATACATCCACTTCTAGGCAAGAGTCTCTGATAAGAGTGCACAAACCAGGTTTGTCAATAGTCTTTTATAGAATTCCCTGTGGCTGAGATAGATTAGCAGTTCTTAACTTTTTTCCCCCATAGTAACATATATTCAGATGAATAACTCTCTTGAGCATCCGCAGGTTTTGATTACTAGGTTGCTCTATTCTTAGTTACGTGCATTCTTTGTGTATTAATGATAGCTTCACTAGTTTTTATAATGTCAATGTAGTATTGTAGTGTGCTATCATATTCTGGTGGAGAAGAGCTGTGTAAAAAATTCAAAATATCAGGCCAGAAATGAACTTTTTTGACTGAATTAAATTCAATTGTATTTGTCCTGATATTGAAAACTAATTTGGATTAAATTGACTTTTTGTGTAAGACAATGTACATGCCAAGGAAGCGATAAAGAGCAACCAATGGAAATTTATGAAAAGATGATTTTGATGTAATAAAAACTATACTGATAAAATTTAAGCTCAATTTGAGGCATATTGTAAAAGTTAAAAAAAATGAGTGATATCTCAATCAAGAAAGATATTAGTTTGATACAATTGCACTGACTGATTTTTTCTTCTTGTTAATATAGAAAAAACAAATTTCCTACAATACTTCTGAATGCAAACAATAAAATACAGAAGAAAAGAAGATTAATTTTCATGGAGGATGTAGGCAGGGAATTATTTTCAAAAAAATCCCATACTCAAACAGGAATATAATAAGGAGAATCTCCTCTTTGCCCTCCTCTGTTCATGAAGTATTTTCTCAGAAATACTGAGGGTCCATTCTCAATAGATTAACCAGTATATGCCGAGAACCATGGTTGAACAAAAGTACCCAAGTGTTGGTCTCCTCATGTAGAGAAAGAATATCTACTACTAAAGTTCTGTGGATTTCTATTAAGATCACTGGAAGTTAAAGGAATTCACCTATTTAACTCTGGAATACTTTTTCAAATTTAACTAATGAAGAACAGATAGTAAAACATCAAAAAATTCAGATAATAATTTGAAGCAAAAATATTATTTTCAGTCAGGTAGCATATTTATACTGCGTTAATTAGGAATCAAGGAAAGCAATTCAAAGAGAACCCATGCCCTCTCTTAAGTCTACGATAGCTGTCTAAAAATCACTACCTACCTTCCCTGCATCCCCTCTTTTGTTCTGTCATACCTCTTGATGCTGACATAAAGTCCTTTGTACAGCTGCTGTGGTTTTAAATAATTTCTTTGCAACTTATTGTCCATCTTTCACTGACACGGTCTTTCTACAAATGTTGGTGCATATGTTCAATTTGTAATCTTCTCCTTTCATCTTATTTCTTCTCCTTACTCAATTAACATATTCCCGTCAAAGTAATGATATAGCTTCACTTTCTACCACAATGTATGTTGAGTTCATACCATACATATTGACAAGAAACAGGTTGTAATGAAATTATCTCTAATTCTGGGATGGAAATTTTTGTTCATTAACAAAAGACAAATTTGAGGGCCATAAAAAATCCAGTAAATTTCTTGCTAAAAGGAGAAATAGCAGCATATGTAATTAAAAAAGAAAAGCAATTCAAAAAAGAAAAATGTCTAATGTATCTTCCTATGAAAAATTTTATGTGGTTATTAAATTAGAAAATTGAGAAAGCCATATGAATTTTCTAAACTAAACTTGTTTACCTAGCATTTTAAGTTAAATTTGACAAATACATTAGAATTTTTACCTGTTTCTCAATATAGGTTGATTGTTCAAGTTAAATGCTTCATAGCATTTAAATGAGTAGACAATCTCTAATTTGCCTTAATGTGCTTGATTTTGAAGATAATAAAATTCTACATGCTTTTTTTACAGTCATTATTCATTTCTAATGTACTTATTAATATGTAATTCATTACAAAGTTTACATATTTTCTGTTAGAGAATCTTTCAAAGATAAAAATCAATCAATGCAATGAATAGTGGCTTCAATTATGCTTTTACTCATTTTTAAAGAACGAATTACTTACATTTAAATTTGCTTTGTGAAGCAGTTATACCACTTGTGTAAATGGATTTTTTAAAAACTGAAATTCAATCTTGGCATTTTTAATATTTTGCAAGGATTTAAAAAATCCACTGTGTATCTCATTGTATCCTGTACACAACACACCTAGCTTGCAAAACATCTATGGATGCTAATTATACAGAAGACATAAACTATACTTTCCCAACTTGTAGCATTTACTGTGATTTATTGTTTGGAATTTTATAACAATACTTTAAAAAAATATGCTTCACTGAATGTTTGCAAATTTAGCATAAAGATTCACAGACATTTTCATAATAAAATGTCTTATATTTAAAAGGATACATAGACTTATGTTTTAGAATTCCATATATTAAGTTAAAAATAGCACAATCATCTGTGAATGATAGTAATGAATATTACTGATATTCACAAAAATTTATATCCAAAACTACTTAGGCATATCACCCTTAGGCTAAAAATCAGAAGGAACTTAAATGATAGGATTTGTGAATTTTCAATTTGCTCAGGAGAAGAAACAATTCTTTTATGCACAATATGTTCTCATCTATCTTATTCCTTTTGATGATGGGGTATGTTCTCTTTTGTCTGCTCTCCTTTATGCTTCCCAGCACACACATTTTAGTCCCTGTGCATTGAACATTTCTTCCCAAATTGACTGCATTTTCCCTTTAAAATGACATTGCATATCAGATCTGCTATTTTTCAGAATATTCTACCACAAAAGAACATGTAAATTTTGCTAGCAGTGGATCTTATACATTCATCACTCATCAGATTTTCTGACAGAAGAACTGAAGAGAAGGAAAAATATATAATACTAGAAGGTGCAGTACCTAACACTGCTCTTTCAAAAATTGGCTTGACAGGTTAGCGAAAGCCTAAAACATCATCCATTATTTAGCAAATTTTTTTATAAGTCAGCATTGATTCAGTTACATTTAACTAAATTAATAACCTTTAAATTATATGTGCAATACAAGTCACAGAATACACATCATAATGACTGTTTCTTTAAGTGTCATACAATGGAAGGTTGACCTCAGTATCTTAATTTTTAAAAGCTGTAATCCCACTGGTATGACTACTGATGAGAAAAATACACATTTCATGCCTCCAGAATTTTAAGGAAAGCAGTTATTGAGTTTAACACTTCATTAGTCACCTCATACATCACAGGCTCATTATTACTTTTTTTTTCTTTCAACATCAAGAAGGATTTCCATACCAAGTAAAAAAAAAAAGCATAAAAGAATATCAGGAATTTGTGGTGCACATGAAAGAAAAAGAAAAATAAACAGGATGAAAGCAACACTTCAAATGACACAGTGATAATGACTATTAACATTGTGAGAAGGTACCATTCATTCCGCCATCTGCTCCAGACAGGCAGCATAACAAACAAGGTTAAAGGAAAGAAAATGCTTAGGAATTAATACTTTGTTAAATTTTTGTTAGAAGCTTCTTTCATTTACATAGTCTTTATTCAGAAAAGATGGGATCCCCAGAAACTAAACAGTAGTGTGAGAGAGGTTCAAGCTTCTACCAAGATCCCATCAGACAGGTCCACAAAAGCTGCGCACACCCATGTACAAGCCCAAGGGAGTCATCAAAATGAAGCCTTTTTTAAAAATTCTATTTAGTGAAGGATTTAAAATCCAGGGACTATTTCTTGACTCTCTAAGGTCTAAAAGGAATAAGAATAGGTCCAGTTATAATCAAAGTATCTTAAAAACAGGGTAGTAGTATCTGAATAAGCCTGGTGCAAGTCAATGAAAATTCTCAACTTTATTCCTCAAGGACTCTCCTAGGGTTTGGTTGTATATTCCTGAAGTTCTTTTTGACTTAAAGGTCAGATCATCATTTCTGCCTTTGACCATTAGACTCTTCTTGCCTCAATGTCTGTTTTAGTCCATTTTATGCTGCTCTAACATAATACCTTAGATTGGGTAATTGAAAAAGAACATCAAAAAATATTTTCTCACATTTTTAGGTGGTGGAAGTCCAAGTCACAGGCATCTGTTGAGGACCTTTTTTTCTATGTCATCACATGGCAAGAGGGCACGAGATAGAAAAAGGGGCCAGACTTTCACTTTTATAATGGCATTAATCCCACGCATGAGGGCAGAGTTCTCATGGCCTAATCACCTTTCAACGTCCCAGCTCTTTTTCTTTTTCATTGTTTTTGAAATTTTTAATTTTTCTAATTTCAATATATTTATAGGGCACAAATGTTTTTTGTTACATGAATGAATTGCATAATACTGAAATCAAGGGTTTTGGTGTACCCATCACTTGAATGGTGTACATTGTACCCAGTAGGTAATGTGTTATCCTTTACACTCCTCCTAACGTTGCCCCTCCTAAATTCTAATGTTCTTTGCACCACTTTATGACTATATATACCCATCATTTATCTCCTACTTATAAGTGAGAACATGTGGTCTTTGTTTTTCCATTCCTGAGATACCTCACTTAGGATAATAACCTCCAATTCCATGCAAGGTGATGCAAAGACATTATTTCATTCCTTTTTATGACTGAGTGGTACTCCATGATATACATACACTGCATTATTTTAGTCACTGGTCAGTTGATGGGCATTTAGGTTGATTCCATATCTTTGCAATTGTGAATTGTGCTGTGATAAACATTTGGGTGCAGAATTTTTTTGATATAATTATTTTCCTTTGGGTAAATAGCTGATAGTAGGATTGCTGGATTGAATGGTAGGTTTAATTCTAGTTCTTTGACAAAACTCCATATTGTTTTCCATAGAGTTTATACTAATTTACATTCCCACCAGCAGTCTACAAGTGTTCCTTTTTCACTGCACCTGCACCAACATATATTGTTTTTGACTTATTAATAATGGACATTCTGACAGGGGAAGGTGGTATGTCACTGTGATTTTAATTTACATTTCTCTGATGATTAGTGATGTTGAGCATTTTTTCATGTGTTTTTTTCCCATTTGTATATCTTCTTTTTAGAAAAACCTATTTATGACTTCTGCCTACTTTTTGATGGGGTTATTTATTTATTTATTTGCTTCTGATTTGTTTGGGTTATTTGTAGTTTCTGGATATGAGTCCTTTGTCAATTGTATAGTTCGTGAATATTTTCTGCCATTCTATAGAATATTTATTTACTCTGTTGATTATTTAATTGCTCTGTAGAAACTTTTTAGTTCATTTAAGTCCCTTTTATTTATTTTGCTTTTGCTATATTTGCTTTTGGGGTCTTAGTCATAAATTTTTTGCCTAGGACAATGTCCAGAAGAGTGTTTCCTATTTTCTTCTAGAATTTTCATGATTTCATGAATTATGTTTAAGTCTTTAATCCATCCCGAGTTATTTTTTGTGTATGGTGAGAGATAGGGACCCAGTTTCATTCTTCTACATATGGTTACTCAATTTTCCCAGATTAATACTACTATAATAACAATTACATTTCAACATGGATTTTGGAAAAGACAACCATGCAAACCATAACAATATCTATCTTATTAGTCTAATCTATTTCTAAAGATTTCCATATTCCTTTATCATATTTATGTAATTCCAAAGCCATTTATGGGCATATCTCATTTTATTGTGCTTCACATTATTATACTTTGCATACATCATGTTTTTCACAACTTGAACGTTTGCGGCAAACCTTTGTCAAGCAAGTCAAATGGTGCCATTTTTTCAATGTGCTCACTTTATGTCTTTGTCACATTTTGAAAATTTTCACAATATTTCAAACTTGTTCATTATTATTGTATCTGCTATGGTGATCTCTGATCAGTGATCTTTGGTGAGACTATTACAATTGTTTGGGGGCACCACAAACTGTGCTCATGTAAGACAGCAAACAATCGATAAAGGTTGTGTGTGTTCTGACTGCTCCACTGGCCACCATTCCTCCATCTCTCTCTCCTTCCTCAAGCCTCCCTATTTCTTGAGATACAATAATATTGAAATTAGGTCAATTAAAAACTCTACCATGGCCTTAAGTATTCAAGTGAAAGAAAGAGTTACACATCTCTCATTTTTAATCAAATCTAGATGTGATTAAGCTTAGTGACAAATGCTTGTTGAAAACCTAGATAGGCAGAAAGCTAGTCCTCTTGTGCCAAATACCCAAGTTGTCAATAGTAAGAAAAAGTTATTGAAGGAAATGAAAAGTGCTACTTTGATAAACATACTTTCTTTAATTCCATGTAGTCTGGGAGAGATGACAAAACTACAGAAGAAAAGTGGTAAGCTAGCAGAAGTTGGTTCACAAGATTTAAGGCCAGAAGCCATCTCTATAACACAAAAGTGTAAAGTGAAGCAGCTGATATAGAAGCTGCAACAAGTTATCCAGAAGATCTAGTTATGATAAGTGATGAGAGTGGCTACACTAAACAACAGATTTTCAATGTAGATAAAATAACCTTATATTGGAAGAAGATGACACCTAGGACTCTATATGAAGTCATGAGTGTGGGTTCTTTATGATGGGGTTTGTGTTCTTATATGAAGAGACACTAGAGAGTGGTTTCTCTCTTTCTCCGTCTTTCCACACACAAATGCACACACACACACACACACACTCAAGGGAAAGATATAATCACACAGTGAAAAGTGGCTATGTGGAAGTCAGGAAGAGATCCCTTATCAGAACCCAACCATGCTGGCACCCTGATCTTGGACTTCCAGACTCCAAAACTGCAAAATAAAATGTTGTTGTTTAATCCACCCAGTCTGTGGTGTTTTGTTATGGCAGTCTGAGCAAACTAAGACAGCCCCTTAGATTCATCCAAATTATTATGTGTATCAGTAGTTCACACCTTACTGTTGAGTAGTGTTCCCTAGTATAGTTCCACTACAGTTTCTATAACCATTGATATACTAAAGGGCATCTTGGTTGTTTATACTTATTGGTTATTACAGAAAAAGTTGCTACAAACATTCATGCTTTCTGTGTGTGTGTGTATGTGTGTGTAAATAAGTTTTCATTTATCTGGGATAAATGTTCAGGAGTATGATTGCTCGATTATATGAGAGTATATTTACTAATAGTTACTTAAGAAAACATCAAGCCATTTTCAAGAGTGGTTATATAAATTGCATTCTCACCAGCCATATTTGAGTGATTCAGTTTCTGTGCATTCATTCAACATTTAGTATTATTATAATTTTTCATTTTAGCTGTTCAAATATGTGTTTAGCAATATCTTCTCATAGTCTTAATTTGCATTTTCCTAATGGCTAGTGATGGTAAACATCTTTTCATGTTCTTGTGACCTGTATAACCTCTTTCAGTGAAAAATTTTTCATTTATTTTGCACAATTTCTAATTAGATTGTTTTGTTTGGTTTTATTTTTACTGTTGAGTTTTATGAGTTCTTTATATATTCTAAATAGGAGATCTTTGTCATAAATGTGTATTTTTTCCCAGCCCATACTTTGTCTTTTCAACTTCTTAACAGAGATTATGCAATACAAATGTTGACAATTTCAATGAAGTCCAATTTATCAATTTTTATTTTATGTATCATACTTTTAATATCATATCTAAGAACTCTTCACCAATCCCTAGGTCTCATAGATTTTTCTTTATGTTTTCTTCTATAAGTTTTAATTTTTTAATTTAATTAATTTATGTATTTATTGCCTATGGTATCCAATTGCTCTAGCCCTATTTATTGAAAAATTATCCTTCCTCCATTTAATTCATTTTGCATCTCTTATAAAAAATCAGTTGGCTGTACTTGTGTGCATCTGCATGTATGTTCTTTTATGTGTCTGTCCCTCTGTCAATATCACCAATGTTTATTACTGTATTTTCATGTTAAGTTTTAATATTAGACTCATTTTTAAAATTATATTCTTCTTTCCAAAATTACTTTAGCTATTTCAAGTTTTTTCTTTGTCATATAAACTTTAGGCTAATCTTGTTTATATCCATAAAAGTACTTGTGAAGATTTTAATAGGAATTATGTTAAACTTATATACATTTTGGAGACAATTTAAATCTTTACTAGACTAAGTCTTCCAGTACATGAACATAGTATTTCTCTAAATATATAGTCATCCCTTGGTATCCGTAGACAATTGGTTTCAGGACCCCCTGTAGATACCAAAATTTGCAGGTGTTTGATTCCTTTACAGTCACCTTCTATATCCATGGATGTGGAACCTAGAGATAAGGAGAGTCAACAAACTAGAAAATTCTGAGGAAAAAATAGTTTGACTTTTTTCTAATTTTTTTCATCTCTTTTTATACTTTTCAGGATACAAGTTTGGTTATACTCTTTTTTTACATTTGTTATATTATGTATTTATGTTATAAATGATATTATATTTTAATTTTGATTTCCACATTTTCATTGCTATTACATAATAGATATACGGTATGCTTTTGAATGCTTATCTTTTGTTTGTGTTCTTGCCGAGCTGCTTATTAGTTTATGCGCTTTTTTGTAAATTCCTTGGATTTCATACATATACCAGCATACTATCTGCAAATAGAGACAGCTTTCTTTCTTCCTTTCAGATATATGTATATCCAGATATATGTATATATATATACATATATATCTATATATAGATAGAGATATATATCCAATCTTAGGGGGAAAGCATCCAGCCTTAGATCATTCCAAATGATATCAGCAGTAAAGTCTTTTTTAAAAGTCCATCATGATGTTGGAGAAATTCCTCTTTATTTCTAGAGTTTCTGAGAATGTTCATTGGTCAATTGGAATTGCCATGTGGCTTTTAGCCTTTTTAGGTAATAGATTACATAAATTGATTTTCAAATATTAAAATAGTAGGTTAGGAATAAAAGTCCTAGCTCTCCACCTGGTCTTCTCTTACATTACTCTCATAAGAAGAAGAAGTGATTCAGAACAGCCAAACAAGTCTGGAAGTCCAGGCTGCTCCCTCTTCCTTTGCTGTTGGAGGTGAGTATAAAGTCAGAGATTTTTTCCATGATGTTTTGGTAGAGTTGGATTGTTTTGTTAGGCTGTTTCTTGTTCTGTATTTTAGCTATTAGGAACAGGTAATGCTCATGGATTTTTTTCTCTACTTTCGTTGCTATTTCTAGTCAGACCACTTCTCCAGCACCTATTGGGATATATGAAAAAAACAAAACAAAACAAAACAAAACAAAAAACACATAACCGAACAAACAAAAACAGGACTCAGGAAACTTCCATGTTGTTCCTCTAGTCCAGAGGTCCATGGATAACATGTCTTCTGCTCTCCTTATTTCAGTCTTGTGTTTCTTTTGTATTTGATGTTCAGATTTTTTAGCAGTATTTATTGGTAGGAATAGGGATAACTATGTCTACTCCAGCTTGCTTAGAACTGGAAGTTGGCATGTACTTTTTAAGAGCTTAATCACATTTACTTTTTTGCATTGCTTTGCCAGTAAATCTAGAGCATTTTATTGCCACCAGATTTTTCAATCCTCTCAGAAAAAAAAAAAAAAAAAAAAAGGCCTTCCATTAATGGAAGTGGTGGGGCAATTTATACATGAAACAGAGGCCAAAACAATGCATTATAAATTTACCTTAGACAAATATCTGGCCTATAATTTGACAGATATTCTGCTGGTTACTAGAGAATATAAGAATGCATAAGACCGAGTTATTTTTCTAAAAAATGATAAGGAATTAGTTAGTAGACACAGAAAAAAATAACTGCATAATAGAAATAAAATGTGTCAGATTTGATGACTGAGGTATGCACACAATAATACTAGAACATGAAGAAGAAAAACACAATTTGAGCCGATGATTCCCAAATTGCATCAGATTTACCTAGTGTCCTTTTAAAATCAGAGATGCTAGACACTAACTAAAAGCTTCAGATTCAGAACAGTAAAATAGGAACCAAAATCACATTTTTAACAAGTTCACTAGCATTGCTAATATGCTGGTCCAGAGACTACATTTTGAGAATTACTAGGATAAGAAGTCTGTAAAGGGTTTCTGGAAAGTGTTAATACTTGATTCTTCTTAAAACTGAATAAAATTTCACCAGAGAACTCAGAATAAAATGCTTAGCTGTCAAAGATGTTTTAAGGATGAAATCTTAGTAAAGATGTGCAGTAATTGAATATATTCTGTATAGTATTTATTCTCAGTCTTAATTTTTCAATGCAGACACTTTAGTTGAAAGAGAAATTTTGTTATCAGTACACACAGAAATAAAAGAATATTCAAATTTAGGCTCTTGGGTGGAAAGGACAAAGGTCAGGTTTCATCAATTGGCATCAGGCAAGTTAAAAAGAATGAAGTCATTTCCAATGTATTAGTAGAAAAAAGGATATAGATCTTTAAATCTAAACAAGTTCTGATTACATTGAAGGTTGAACTTCAGCTTAATTTATCCAATCAACCTAATTAAAAGAAGGTGAATCTATGAAGGTAAGGCCAATGATAGATTTGCTAAGTAAATTTCTATTCCTTTTCCTGAACCACAGTTTTTGAAATATGTTATTATGTAGTGTCTTATAATTAAAAACTTCTATCAGACACTTCATTTCATTTTTTTCTTACTAATGGCATGAAAAGATTACTTCTCTTTTGCTCTGACACAAATCAGAGACAATTACCACTAAAGCCTAGATACATGAAAAAGTCATTTTTTCTGCTTTCATAATTCTCAAGTTCTCACACTCTATATTTTTGGTGTTATAAATATATATAAAGTCTCTTCTCTTCCAATTTACTTCTTAGATATGTAACTACCACTAAAATTTTGCTTAACTAATGTTCTTTTTTTATTAACTTTACTTATTTTATTTAAATTATAGAAAAGACAAAGGTATCCTTATCTTAATTATATTATTGTATTATTATTTTTGTAGACATACATATTTGGGTAGATTATTGTCCAGAGATGCAGGCAAATGATACATAAAACTTGCCACAAAGGAAATATTAAGTAGATACTTGTAAAATGAATGAGATATTCCATTAACTTAACCAGCACTGCCATAGTCACACCACTTTTAACAACGTTTATCCAGAAGTCAAGGTCTGAAAATTATATGCTCTGTTTATATAAAAGGATTATAGTAAAGTAATTATTATGGTTGAATATGGAGTCAGACTTCTTTAGCTATGATCTCAGTTTCTCTTCTTAACAGCTATATAGTGTTGAGTAAGTTAATGGATTTTCTATCTCAAAATATTTAAAAAATAGGAATGATGATTATAAGACTTTTGAGTATAGGCACTTGGTGATAGTAAAGTGATCAACATATGTAAAGCACATATGCAATGTAATTTTTAAGTGTTCACTAAAGTTATTGATTACTATGAGTGAAATGCTCCAAACTGCATCCCATAGTGTGCCTGTGACATGCTAAACCACAGTGTGAACTCATATGACATAGGACACTAATGACATAAAGAACTTACAAAACTAACAGTAGGCCAAATAGCCTCCTGTGACCCTTCCCATTTTAACCCTCACCTGAATCCCAAACGAACATTCTGATGATATATAAAGGAAGCTTCAGGGTGGGAAAGGGGGTTTAAAGCCAGAGAAGAAGAAGATAGAAGGAAAACAGGTATTCCTTAAAGTTTGGAGTAAGGAAGCCCCAGTATTTCCACCTTAGGATGTTGGAGGCAAAGACAGTTCTGAAGAGGCAACTTCCCTTATGAATATAATTATTCCAGTCTCACAGAAAAACTCTTCCATCTACAGAAGCCCATCCATACAAAAGAACAATTAGATTCAGAAGGGATTTTGCCTCTTCGGAATTGTCTCTGCCTCCCAAGTCCCAGGTAGAAATATTAGGACTACTTTACTCTAAACCTGAAAAATTTAAAGAGTATCATTAATGTCCTTAGATTTTACCTGCCCACTAATTCTCTTTTTCTCCTTTAGGTGAAGTAAGGGAAGGGACTGAAGGCAAGAATGAGTTGAAAGGAGACAAATGATGACTTATGGTCATCATCACAGAGCATCTGTCAGTCCCTAAGCAAGGGAAAAGGATTCTAGACAAATCATGACTTGCAATGATGGGAATTTGTCTGCTCATTATCTGGCTTTCAGGATATGGGCAATGATTTCCTTCAATTGCTCCTCTGGAATTTGAACAACATCATTAGCACTCTATGGGTGTGAGCCAATCTGCCCAGTGAGCCATCTCGGGGTGCTCATTGAGTATGGATGATTATATACTAATTACAAAAAAAAGTTATATTTTGATTGGCATAGATCATATCTCTCAACTCTCTGTCAGCTGTGGACAATTTTAGGGTGACCCTTACAATTGTAGCTCCATAAACCACACAGCAATAGCAACAAGCTATGAATATTTTCATAAATAGATCTTAAAAAGAGAACATGAATTTAGAAAGAAACATGCAAAAGAGAGGAATCAACCATTTTAACTCTAGTTAAGGATTAAGAAAGCTAAAAGATTTGATTTTATTTTTAACAGTCAAAAGGAGAGAGTTAAAGCCATTTCCTGATATACAATTCAGAGAGGAAAGAGCCTGGTGTAGGGGGCCTACAGGTTTCTACAAACCCAATTTCAATTTATACGTACAGATTATAAAACTTAAAAATGCATGTTCTTTGCTAGAGCAACCTGCATGCAAGTGGTCATTGATATAAAAAATAATAATCTACGCACTTTTTGTCCACTCTTACCACATACTAATTCCCAAACTTCTTTGCTTCCAATCTTTAATTCTTGTTCCTTCCAAGTCTTGACATACCAGGTAAGCTCTACTCAGAAATTCAGGTATATTGTTAAATTAAGATGCTTCTCTCTTTCACACCAGGTTATGACTCTATAAATTGCTTGGTGCCCTACTGAATAGGAAGATTCTCCTGAAGACTTTTTCGGACCTTGCCAACATGAAGCTGCAGTTCAGCAACAGTCCATTTTTTGCCTTCACCATATATCAAGCCATTCCAACCATGAACCAGGACCAGATTCTTATTCTACCCCCATCACGTGGAAGTAAATATTATAAAACCTCATAGGGCCTTAGGTGTGTGTCGAGGGAAAGTCACAGTCACACAGGGGTAGCTGACTTGGGGGAGCCATGACCACCTCTTATGTAATGTAACTATGTCCTCTGGGCCAGCTTAGAACCTGATCCTGAATAAGGTTATCATACTATGCTTTCCTAATATGCATGTCTGTATTTATGACTTGGTAGACCAGATAGTACTCATTTCTGATTGTATAATCATTTGATATTCCAAGGCCAGGTGCTTCGCATCTACTAGGGAACAAGAACATGGCAGTGGCTGCTTTACAGATGTTAAATCCATATCTGATGTATACGGCATGGAATTATTCCAGAGCCTTCACTGGTCTGTGCTGGAAGTCCTCCAATACGGCTCTAGAAATTCACAGAATGTCCTATAAATATCCATAACATGATGGGATCTGTGATGTAACATGTCCCAAGAAGCAGGGTCTATTTGTATTATAACTTGAATCTCTTACAAAGTCCTCTCTTGCTCTGGCTCTATTCAAAGGTGTGGTCCTTCCAAAACACCCAATAAATGAACTTTGCATAATTACCAAATCTAGTATGTGCTGTCTCCAAAATCTGAGGAGACCTACAAGTGATATGTCTGTTTCTTAGTGATTAGAATGTATGAGGTCTTTACTTTGGAGCAGATGTCTCAACATGCTATACTGCCAGCTGTGGTTAATGCTGTTGTTGATTTTTTTTTCCTTTTTAATAAAATATGTACTAATGCATTATATCTAGTGTACTTGCCAATGAGAGACTTTTGTTTCATTAGATAGTCCATTGGTAAAGTTTTCCAATTTTAACAGAAGGCTTTGTTTTATTAGAATGACTGACAAAATGAATAGTAATCCTGACCACTGTTTCTCTGAAATAAATTCCACCTGATCTTCATTTCACTTTATTATACCCCAATTAAGTGACTAGGTAGCTAACCCAAAACTTTAATGTATGCTTTAGGGATAATGAATAGTGTAAGAAGCCAAATATTCTACTAAGGATAAAACTTTGATATCCTGTGGAAGCCAGGCAAGGAATATATATTTTGGAGAGGAAAATGTTTTTTGACAAACTATAATCTGTAACATATAGATGAATATCTATTAATATATGTAAATATATTCTTATATCATATCATAAATATAGTGTATGACTATGTATGTAAGTTTGTGTTAAGTTTTCTTAACAATTTCTTCCTCTTGTAGAGCTGGAAAAAATAAAAAGCAGTAGTACATCTCTGCCATTTTGGCCACCACATTAACAAACTATATGTGAATCAATTATTTTAAAAGATCTGGCTTGAAGTATGCATATAACTAAAAAACTTCAAAGATTAAGTCACTCAAGAGAAGTCCACTTTAAATACTTTCTAGACTTAAAAGAAACTTTAAAATACAGCATATCTTCTGGAAATAATTACTTCCATTTGATTAAAAAAATCATTTCAATTGTTTTTGTAATTTCTTTAGTTTTATCATTTTTTTCTTTTAGAGTGCTCAGTGAAATGAAATATGATATGAACTTTGCTGGCATTCACAAATCAATGTAGTGACTATCTACAAACCAGGACTAAAGAAATGCTCCTAAAGATAAACAAAATTGACGGCCCTCTTGCTAGATTGACAAGGACTCAAAGGGAAAGGATTCTAATAAACTCAATAAAAAATGAAAAAGGAGAGATCACAACAGACACCAAAGAAATACAAAACATTATATTTGATTACTATAAAAAACTATATGCCCAAAAACTACAGAATGAAGACAAATTCCTGGATTCGTACAACCTCCTTAAGTTCACCCAGGAGGTAACAGAATTCCTGAATAGACCAATCTCAACTCAGAAATTGAAGCAGTAATTAAAAACCTCCCCAAACAGAAAAGTCCCGGGCCTCATGGCTACACTTCAGAGTTCTACCAAACATACAAAGATGAACTCATACCTATACTACAGAAACTATTCCACATCATTGAGAAGGATGATATCCTTCCTAACTCATTCTATGAAGCCAATATCATGTTGATACCAAAGCCAGGAAAGAACACAACAAAAAAAAGAAAATTACAGACTGATATCTCTCATGAATATAGATGCAAAAATCCTAAATGAAATTTTAGTAAATAGATGGAATTCAGCAGCACATCAAAAAAACAATTCACCATGACCTGGAGGGCTTTATCCCAGGGATGCAACACTGGCTCAACATACGCAAGTCTACAAATGCAATTCACTTCATACATAAAATCAAGAACAAAGACCATATGATTCTCTCAATAGATGCAGAAAAAGCATTTGACAAAGTCCAACACACCTTTATGATAAAAACTCTTAACAAAATAGGCATAGACAGCTCATACCTTAAAATTATCAAATCCATTTATGACAAATCCACTGCTAATATCATTCTAAATGGGGAAAAATTGAAACCATTCCATCTTCAAACTGGAACTAGACAAGGATGTCTACTATCTCCTCTTCTATTGAACATAGTGCTCAAAGTCCTAGCTATAGCAATCGGGCAAGAGAGGGGTATTAAGGGTATCCAAGTGGGGGCAGACAAGATCAAACTCTTCCTCTTCGCCAATGATATGATATTATACCTAGATAACCCCATGGACTCATCCAAGAGAATCCTAGATTTAATAAATGAATTTGGTAAAGTTTCAGGCTATAAAATCAATATACACAAATCAGAAACATTCATATATGCCAAGAACCATCAAGCAGAAACTCAAATAAAAAATGCAATACCCTTTACTATAGCCCCAAAGAAAATTAAATATTTAGGAGTATACTTAACAAAAGATACGAAAGATTTATACAAGGAGAACTACGAAACACTAAAAAAAGAAATTGCAGATGATTTAAACAGATGGAAAAATCTACATTGTTCATGGATCAGTAGAATCAATATCGTTAAAATGTCAATATTACCAAAAGGTATCTACAGAATTAATGCAATCCCCACCAAAATACCACCAGCATTCTTTACAGAATTAGAAAAAATAATTCTTCACTTTGTATGGAAACAGAAAAAACCTCGTATAGCCAAAGTAATTTTAAGTAAAAAGAACAAACTGGGAGGCATCAGTCTTTCTGACCTCAAGCTGTACTATAAATCAGTAATAGTTAAATCAGCCTGGGACTGGCATAAGAACAGACGCATTGATATCTGGAATAGATCTGAGATACAAGAGTTAAAACCTTCAGTATACGGTAAACTAATCTTTGATAAACCAGACAAAAATATACAATGGGGAAGAGAATCACTCTTCAATAAATGGTGCTGGGAAAACTGAAAGCTACATGGAGAAGATTGAGCCAGGATCCCTACCTCTGACCTCTCACAAAAATTCACTCAAGATGGCTAACAGATTTAAACCCAAGGCATGAAACCTTAAAAATCCTAGAAGAAGATGTTGGGAAAACCCTATCAGACATTGGTCTAGGCAAAAAATTTTTGAGGAAGACTCCCAAGGCCATCGCTGCAGCAGCAAAAATGAACAAATGGGATCTGATCAAATTAAAAAGTTTCTGCACAGCTAAGGAAATTACCATTAGAGCAAATAGACAATCCACAGAATGGGAGAAAATATTTGCTCTCTACACTTCTGAGAAAGGTCTAATGACAAGAATCTATCTAGAACTTATATGAATTAACAAGAAAAAATCAAACAACCCCATTAAGAAATGGGCAATGGAAATGAACAGAAACTTCTCCAAAGAAGACAGAATAATGGTCTGGAAACATATAAAAAATGCTCATCATCTCTAATCATCAGAGAAATGCAAATCAAAACCACAATGAGATACCACCTAACCCCAGCGAGAATGGCATGTATCAAAAAAATCCCCAAACAACAAATGCTGGCGAGAATGTGGAGAGACAGGAACACTCTTACACTGCTGGTAAGACTGCAAATTAGTGCAACCTTTGTGGAAAAAAATTTGAAGATACCTCAAACAACTAGAAATAGAAATACCACTTGACCCTGCAATAGCATTGTTGGGCATCTACCCAAAAGAGCATAAGTCATTCTATTATAAAGACATCTGTACCCGAATATTTATGGCAGCACAATTCACTATTGCAAGGTCTTGGAAACAATCCAAGTGCCCGTCAATTCAGGAATGGATAATTAAAATTTGGTATATGCTCACAATGGAATATTACTCAATTCTAAGAAACGACAGTGAATTAGCACCATTTATGCTATCCAGTATTAAGCTTAAACCTGTTATCCAAAGTGAAACAACACAATACCTGGAAAATGGGCTCCACATCTACTCACCATCAAATTGGTTCTGACTGACTAAAATTATGGTGCTCAAATGGTGGTAGTACTCACCAGGTAGTTGGGGGGTGAGGGGAGACCCACATCCTTAGAATATGGTGAGCCTTGTAGGGGAGAAGGGAATACCTCTAACCCTTCTTAGGGAGAGGCAAAGAAATACAATGTAACCAAAATGTCAAAAACAAAAACAAACAAAAAAACTTTTATCGGGTGGTGGGCAGATGGAGGGGAGGGGAAGAGTGTATACTTACATAATGGGTGTGATGCGCACCAACAGGGGGTAAGACAGGCTTGAAGCTCTAGCACAGCGGGGCGGGGGTGGAGGGTTGGCAGGGGCAATATATGTTACCCTAACAATATCTGTACCCCCATGATATAATGAAATAAAAGAAAAAAAAAGATTTTGAGACAATAACACCTCTTTATATTGACATCTAAATTCTAGGGATACCTGTTAGAATATTTTTGTAATTCTTTTCTCTCTCTGGGCCATTTTATCTTGACTAAGTGAAGCATAGAGTTAAGCAATTAATGAAGTAATTTAGGGATAAAAAAGCACACCAGCTTTGTATGACTGTGAATTTGACTTTGGAGGTCACAGAATGAAAGGCTTTGTAAGGGTAATTATTTCTTTCACTCTGATGGAGACAATGAGAAAATAAAATGTTAAGCTTTTTCTGTTTTCATGAGGATGAAATGAAATCAGAACTTAGGTGTTTTTCTTTCTTTTTTTGGGGGGGGCAGGGTTTGATGATCTTGAAGTTAACCTTAAATTTTGAATATCCTCAAATGTAGATTCATTAATACTGCTCAACTATTTCTAGCACTGTCCAACATTCTTCTAATTCAATTTATTTTTGCAGTCATAGAAGCAAACAGCTGGCTGACAGTTCCAGAGAACCTCCTACTCTAATTAAACATGAGATTATTCTCTTCAATGGTACATGTTACTGTGTTTAATATCAGCAAATGACTTTCATGATGACCTTTTATACTTGGTAGCAAATAGTATCCCAAGAAGACTCTGAACTACCCAATGTAATAAGTAAAATGCCCTCTACATCACAATAAAATAATTGTTAAACAAAAGAAAATCAATATTTTCAGATGTCAGTTTTGTTAAAATAGGTGAACTCTGAAACCGTTTCCACACAGGTATAAAACAAACTTAACATATTACCCAAATAGGAAGAAGTACTAGAGTAAGGATTTTCTCTTTTTACTCTACTAGTTTATATTGTTTTGCATTATTTTTTTTATCTTAATCATGTATAAGTGTTACAAAAAGCCAAAGATTTGATTTTGCCTTATGTTTTTCTGTTGGGTAAGCTTATATCTTCCTGTATGCCAGCTAATTAATCACTAAATGAAAAATTAAGTCAAAGCATGTCAATATCTTAATAATGAAAATTTTTCTTTTTAAGATAAGATTTATAGGTTACCATTATATGTTTATCAATAATATTCATGTCTCAAATCTAATGTTCATCTCAAAGTTCTTATACTATTTAACCTAGCAGCAACATTTGGTACTGGTAATTTTCTCAATATATTATTTTCCTCTTCTGTTTCAAAAAATCATATACACCTGGATTTCCTCCTACATCTCTGATCATTTTTATTAGTATGATTTGCTGATTTCTCCAGACCTCTGATATTTAGGCCTTTTGATCTCTCTGTAAACTCATCCAGTCTCATATCTATATGCTGATTATTCCCATCTTTGTAGTATTCCTTCATTCCAGAATCAGTATCCAACTGCTTAGTTAAGATTTCCCAACTGGATGTCCAACAGAGATCTTAGACTTAGCCTTTCCCAAACTGAGCTCTTCTCACATCTTTCCCATCTTTGTTTATAGTAGCTCTATTCTTCTAGTTGCTCAGGCAAAGACATTGGTTTCAACTTTAAGCCCTCTCTAAATCTCTAAGCCCACTCTGGTCAGCCAAAATCCTTTCTACTTTGTCTTTAACATATTCATAATTTCATCACTGCTAATTAGACCAATGTCACCAGCCTGGTTGAAACCACCAGTATCTTTCACCTTCTAACTGGTTTCTTGCAGTTTATCTTCAATATAGCAAATAGAGTATTCTTCTTCATATGGAATTCTGATCACATTCCTCCTCTGGTCAAAATCTCCCAATGACTTCTCATATCACCAAAGAGAAGCCAAAGTCCTCATGACTTAAAAGCCTCTACATGATCTTATTGCCAGTTACTCCTCTGATACTTTCTCTTGCTATATGACCCTTCCTGTTTTTCACTCTGGTCCAGGTCACTTTGCTTTTCTTGTTGTCTTTTTTATCTTTTCCTGTATTTGATGAGGTACTCTCCTCTGCTCTTCATTTTTCTTTTATATCCTTTTTGCTATTTGCTTTACTAGATCTTGACAAATTCTTTAAATTGAATGATAGCGCTGATCTAGTACTTCTACCAAGGCAACTGCTACCAGTGCTTCCAGTAAGGAAAAGTATAAAGACACATCAGATATAGGAAAAACACTTAAAAACTTTGCTAGTTTTGTTTCTTAGAAATGTCAAATAAATGTGATGGTATGTTTTATATTTTCATTCAATTTAAAAAGTTTGAGAGAAATACAGTAGAACCATAAATATGCACAAATTAGAGGAAACCAATGCCATAGGTGAATTTCAGTGGCATTGAATGAGAGCCTCTGGATCTATTTCTTTGATTTTTATCATGTCATTTTTTATGTAACAGGCAGAAGAATTCAGATAGTATTTAGAACATTTGCTATTATTTTCACACTATTTTAATGTGCCTTTTCTTATATGAACTTCTTTATAATAAATCTAAGGATTGGCAATTAACAGGCCACTGCACTCACCATATAAAGCATGTTAAGATATAGACAATGAGTTGTCAAGCTAAGAAATTTAGTTTGCTGTCTTTATAAATCTCTGATAACAAAATAACATGCTTTCATTTTCCCCATAAATGATGTCAATCCAAAACTTTAATTCCTTGCTACTAAGTTCTTAACCGATCATTTAAAAACAAAAAGTCATTACAAAAATACATCCACCAAAATAAATTCACAAACTCTTCAATCTTTAAATCAATCTAAGAATTTACAAGTTAATACAAACGTTTCAAAAGATCCCCAGAGAACATAGAAGGTAAATTAGACATATGAAACAGAAGAATTATGGGACATATTTTTAAATAATGAAACCCAAAAGTCTATGTTTTTGATGAATGACTGCTTTTACTTGTCCCGCTACATCATTTGCCTCTGCATAAAATCAAGACTTTAAGGGAGAATTTATATATGGAGAAAAGAAAGAAACAGCTATGGCAAATGGAAGTGTACCTTCACTGTTCACAGAACTGCTAGTGTTAATGGTCTATCTGTGGCTAGTAGTGTTTCCTTCATAATCATCCTCCACCCCTGGTTATCACTTAGATTTTAAAGATCTTTGCTTAGTCTCTGATACATTGACTAAAACAAATTTTTGGAAACTTGCATGACATCCCAAATCTTATTGTCATCTCAAAGTCATTATCTTATTATTAATAAGAATACTTGCATTAGTATTTTCTCTATTCATATTTCTAGATATACCCACTGTGGCATGCTATATATAAAATACTCTTCAGTATGCTGAGACAATTAGCTTATCAGTTTATATCTGCATTACACAATTATAGAAATTTAAACTAAGGACTATCAAAGGTTATTCATTAAGTCATGGTATGCATTAAGCATGATGTTGCTATCCACTTTCATCTTTTGACTTACTGATAAACTATAGGAGATGATAAAGAAAAAAAGAGACCTAAGTAAAGGAACAAACTTGCAGTCAAAGGGGCCATAAGAAAAATTCCTGCATTACAAGGTATTATAATTTGATAAAACTTCAGCAGCATATTGAAAATAATACTAAGAAGAATCTCCGATGAAAAGACAAAGAAAGGAGGTAAAGACAAGGTAATCTATTGCTGCATCTGCCAGTGGCCTTTCTGTGATACCATCTTGGAGAGAGTGAGGAGCAATGGTCAATGTGAGCTCAAATTTTATTCTCAAATTTTCCGTATCTTAAGTCATTTTCCATTATAGTGTGTTTTGCGTTCATTCCTATCCTTACCGATCCTATGGCACAAATATAAATGGCAGTTTACATACAATATATGTGTAAATATTTAAAAGTTATATATCAAATTCAGAAACTGTTAAATAAAACATGTATCCCCTTATGTTCATACTTATGCCTTTACAGTAAAAAAATAAAAAGTATTTCTCAAATTATGTTGTTTATATAACTAAAAACTGTCAAAATATCAAGGATAAATAGAGTTACTCGTTATTACATGTAACTTAGTGTTCTTGAGATGGCCTGCTGATGTTTTGGTGAATAATAAAATATAGACATACATAATTCATGAATTATTGTATATTAATTCAATAAAATGTATCCAATTTGCCTTTATTTCTCAAAAATAATTTACTGTAGTTATAATCTAATTTTTCACATAATTTGAATTATTTCAACTGTAATGATTGAAACTTTTTAAAATTGTTTTTGGAGTGTATAAAATGTGAATTATTTTTATAAAATATACAAATTAACATAAATGTAATCTTGGGAAATTTTAATATTAGATATGTTTACAAATTATCTTTTCTAAAATATTTCAAGTACTCTACTAAAATGTAAAATCATATTGTGACTGAGCATTGATATTTTAAATCAAAATTAGTTACATAAACCTGTACTATTTAATTTAATTATTCATAAATTTTATTAAAAACTATGATACTATTTGCATTTCTTACATTCAAAGTCCTTTGATATCTCAATGTAAATAATCATGTGCTACTTCTGAACCTAGGAATGTATGTAACTACAAACATCTATGTATGTATTTATCTATTTTCTTTTTTTCTTCTTGAGAGGGTATATACTTTTATTTTTTTATTTTGCAAGTAATTTTAATATTTGATTTCACTTCGATTAAAATATCTAATCCATAGATGCATGCTGCTTATAAATGGCCTGAAATGCTTATAATTTTAACTAATGATATAAGAAATAAGAGTCTTCCTGGCCTAACCTTCTTGAAGTTTGGATCATTTTTTTTATTTCAAAGTATTACAGGGTACAAATGTTTTTGGTTACATAGATAGTTTTTTGGTTTTTTTTTGAGACAGAGTCTCACTCTGTTGCCCCAGCTAGAGTGCCGTGGTGTCAGCCTAGCTCACAGCAACCTCAAACTCCTGGGCTCAAGGGATCCTTCTGCCTCAGCCTCCCAAGTAGCTGGGACTGAAGGCATATGTCACCATGCCTGGCTAATTTTTTCTATTTTGGTAGAGATGGAGTCTCACTCTTGCTCAGGCTGATCTTGAACTCCTGAGCTCAAATGATCTGCCCACCTCAGCCTCCCATAGTGCTAGGATTACAGGCGTGAGCCACCACATCACACCCAGATAGATTTTGTAATTCTTGAGTCAGAGTTAAAACTGTGTCCGTCACCCAGGTAGTGTTCATTGTACTTGTTAGGTAGGTTTTCCCTCCTCCCCTTCACCCCTCACTCCCTGCTTGATTTCCATTGAGATTTACTTCCTTCTATGCACATGTGTGCTCATCAGTTAGTTCCAACTTAACAGTGAGTACATGTGATTGTTTTCTCATTCTTTAAATACTTCACTGAAGATAATGGTCTCCAGTTCTATCCAAATTGTTGCAAAAGACACTAAATCATCCTTCTTCATAGCTGAGTAGTATTCCACGGTACACATATATCATGTTTTGTTAATACACTCAAGAATTGATGGATATTTGGGTTGATTCCACATTTTTGCAGTTGTGAATTTTGCAACAATAAACATTTGAGTAGATGTATCTTTTTGATAAAATGACTTCTTTTCCTTTGGGTAAATACTCAGTAGTGGGTTTGCTGGATCAAACAATAGGTTAAAAGCAACATGGATTTTTTTTTTTAAGAGACAGGATCTTACCCTGTGGTCCAGGCTGAAGTGCAGTGGTGCAATCATAGCTCAGTGAAGCCTTGAACTCCTGGGTTCAAGTGATCCTTCCACCTCAGCCTCCAGGATGGCTGGGACTACATAGGAGTGCCACTATGCCTGGCCAATTTTTTATGTTTTGTAGAGATGGGGGTCTCACTTGTTGCCAAGGCTGGACTCAAACTCCTGATCTCCCACCTTGGCCTCCTAAAGCACTGGGATTACAAGCATGAGCCACCATGCTCAGCTGAGAATTTTTAAATATTTTATAATATTCCTCTGCCATCATAAGCAATTGTTGTAAATACCACACTAATTCCTTTCTTCCTTGGAGCTGGGTGTTGGAATATGGAAGAGAAGTGAGAAAATAATGGTTGGCATTATGCTAGAAGATATTTTATTATGCAATATTCTATTTCATTGATGCTGTTTAAGAGAGAATATGACAATACAATTTGTCTCCTCACTAAAAGCCGTGTCAATCTCTGATGTTGTATGGCAGATACGCTCCAACCTCCTGAGCAACTTTCTGCAGTCACTTCTTTCCACCTTGATTCTCAAATAGCATTCATAAGAACGTATTCTCAGAGATAGAAGTTGTGTTGTACCAGCACTAAGCACCTGTATTCTTAGAGAAAACAGTACCCGTGATTTATTTAATAAGGGGTGTGTGTGCATAAATGAATGTGTGTGTATCTTAAGATAGAAGTGGCCCCTCTAACATGTGAGGGCTGGACCAACAGTCTGCGTTGTCTGAGATTGAGCGGTACTAAATTGTTGCCTAGATACATTTCCATACACACAAATCATACTCTTTCCGTGAAAACTACTTTATTTCTTTGAAAATAATAGCAATCTGCTCTGTTTTCATAGTTCTAACTCTTCAGACTCAAGACATGAAGACAGTACCCTTTCTTAAAGAAAAAACAATGGTCTGAATAAAAAGATTGACAAGCTAAAGAATATAATTACTGAGAACATCAATATAAGAAAATTGCATTTATAGATAAGCATTCGTCAGAGGTGTATTAGTTGTTTATCACTGCTGTAATGCGTTTCCACAAATTTAGGGGTAAGACAAATTTATTATCCTTCAGTTCTATAAGTATAACCCTGAAACAGGGATCCTTGAAATAAGGTCAAGATGTTGGCAGGGCTGCATTTCTTGCTCACGTTTTTGGTATCAGATCTAAGAATCCATTGCATAATCCAGACTCACGAAGATATACCTCTATTTTACTTAGAAAAGTTTTATAATTTAATCTCTTACATTTAGGTCATTGAGCCATTTTGAGTAATTTTTATATGGTATGAAGTCGATGGTCCATCTTTTCTTTCTTATGTAGATGGCTAATAGTTTCAGTACCATTTGTTCAGGAGACTATAGGTGAAGTATCACTTATCAGAAATGCCTGGAACAAGAAGTGTTTCAGACTTCACATTTTTTCAAATTTTGGAACATTCACATATACTTACCAGTTGAGTACTCCTAATTCAAAAATCTAAAGTCTGAAATGCTCCAAGAAACATTTCCTTCAAGCGTGACCCTTGAACATCATGTCAGCACTCAAAAAGTTTTAAATTTTGAATCATTTCAGATTTCAGATTTTCAGATTAAAGATGCTAAACCAGTATTATTGAATAGTCTTGGCATCTGATATGGTGTGGATGTTTGGATATTTGACCCCTCCAAATCTCATGTTGAAATTTGACCCCGGTGTTGAATGTGGGGGCCTGGCAGGGGGTGTTTGGGTCATGAGAACAGATCCCTCATGAATGGCTTGGTGCCCTGCCCCAGTAATGATGAGTTTACACTTTATTGATTCACACAAAAGCTGATTGTTTAAAAGTCTGGCACCACCTCCTCCCTCTCTTGCCCCTTCTCTTGCCATGTGACACACCTGCTCCCCCTTCACCTTTAGCCTTGAGTAGAAGCTCCCTGAAACCTTCATCAGAGGCAGATGCTGGCACGATGTTTCTTTATAGTCTGCATAACTGTGAGCCAAATAAAGCTCTTTTCTGTATAAATTACCCAGCCTCAGGTATTTCCTCAACAGCAACACAAAACAACTAACATAGCATCCTTGTAAAAATCCGTTGATCCTAGATTTATTGGTTTATTTATAAACTATGAATTCTATCCATGGTTCTTTACATCTGTCCCTATTCCAGAATAACACTGTTTTGACCACTGGCTTTTTAGTAAGTTTTGAAATCAGGAAGAGTGAGTTATCCAACATCATTGCTCTTTTTCAACATTGTATACACTATCAGGCCCCTTGCAATTCCATATGAATTTGAGAATCTCCTTTTATGTTGTTACTAGAAAGCCCATGTACATTTTAATAAAGATTGCTTTAAATCTGTAAATCACAGAGTAGCATTGCCATCTTAAAAATATTAATTTTTCTAATCCATGAATACAAGTTGTCTTTCCATTATTTTTTATTATCAATGTTTTTTAGCAATGTTTTATAGTTTTCAGTGTATAACCCTTGGTTGGTTGTAAAAATTCAACCAAGAATTTTTGGTTGAATTTTTTCCTAAGAATTTTATTATTTTTTTTATTTGCAGCATATTATGGAGGTACAAATGTTGAGGTTACATACATTGACCTTGCCTCTTCTCCCCCCTCGAGTCAGAGCTTCAAACATGCCCATCCCCCAGATGGTGCACATCACACTCACTATGTATGTATATACCCATCCCCTTCTCCCCTTTCCCACCTGCCCGACACCCAATAAACGTTTTTGTTTTTTTTTACACTTTGGTTACATTGTATATCTTTGCCTCTCCCTGGCAAGGATTAGAGGTATGCCCTTCCCCTCCACAATACTCACCACATCCCTCAGATGTGGGTCTATACCCCCAACCCCCAAATCCCTGGTGAACACCACCACCCTTTGAACACCATAGTGTTAACCAGTCAGTACCAATTTGATGGCGAGTATATGTGGAGCCCATTATTCTGATATTGTGTCACCTCACTTTGGATAATGGGTTTAAGCTTAATCCAGGATAATATAAACAGTGCTAGCTCACTGTCATTTCTTATAATTGAGTAATATTCCATTGTAAACATATACTAAATTTTAATAATCCACTCATGAATTGACGGACACTTGTGTTGTTTCCACGTCCTTGCAATAGTGAATTGTGCTGCCATAAACATTCCGGTGCAGATATCTTTATAATAGAATGTCTTATGCTCTTTTGGGTAGATGCCTAATAATGATATGCTGGGACGAATGGTATTTCTATTTTTAGCTCTTTGGGGTATCTCCGAATTCTTTTCCGCAAAGGTTGCACTAATTTGCAGTCCCACCAGCAGTGTAAGAGTGTTCCTGTCTCTCCACATCCTCACCAGCATTTGTTGTTTTGGGAATTCTTGATAAAGGCCAATCTCATTGGGATTAGGAGATATCTCATTGTGATTTTGATTTGCATTTCTCTAATGATTAGAGATGTTGAGCATTTTTTATATGTTTGCTGGCCATTATTCTGTCTTCTTTGGAGAAGCTTCTGTTCATTTCTGTTGCCCATTTATTGATGGGGTTGTTTGATTTTTTCTTGTTAATCCTTTTAAGTTCTAGATAGATTCTTGTTATTAGACCTTCATCAGAAGTGTAGAGAACAAATATTTTCTCCCATTCTGTAAGTTGTCTATTTGCTCTAATGATAGTTTCCTTGGCTGTGCAGAAGCTTTTTAATTTGATCAGATCCCATTTGTTTATTTTTGTTGCTGCGGTGATTGCTTTGGGGATCTTCTTCAAGAATTCTTTGCTTAGGCCAATGTCTGAAAGGGTTTTCCCAACATCTTCTAGGATTCTTAAGGTTTCATCCCTCAGGTTTAAGTCTGTTATCCATCTTGAGTGAATTTTTGTGAGAGGTGAGAGGTAGGGATCCTGATTCATTCTTTTGCATGTAGCTATCAGTTTTCCCAGCACTATTTTTGAAAAGAGATTTTTTTCCCCATTGTATATTTTTGTCTACTTTATCAAAAATTAGGTTACCATATGCAGATGGTTTCATCTCTGGAATCTCAGTCCTATTCCAAATATCGATGCTTCTGTTCTTGTGCCAGTCCCAGGCTGACTTAATTATTATTGCTTTATAGTATAGCTTGAAGTCAGGAAGACGGATGCCTCCCAGTTTGCTCTTTTTACTTAAGATTGCTTTGGCTATACCAGGTTTTTTCTGTTTCCATACAAAGTGAAGAATTATTTTTTCTAGATCTGTAAAGAATGATGGTGGTACTTTGATGGGGATTGCATTAATTCTGTAGATCACTTTCGGTGATATTGACATTTTAACAATATTGATTCTACTGATCCATGAACAAGGTAGATTTTTCCATTTGTTTACATCATCTGCAATTTCTTTTTTTAGTGTTTCTTAATTCTCCTTGTATAAATCTTTTGTATCTTTCATTAAATATATTCCTAGATATTTAATTTTCTTTGGGGCTATAGTAAAATGTATTGTGTTTTTGATTTGAGTTTCGGCTTGACGGTTTTTGGCATATATGAATGCCTCTGATTTGTGTATATTGACTGTATAACCTGAGACTTTACCTAATTCATTTACAAATCTAGGAGTCTCTTGGACGAATCCATGGGGTTTTCTAGGTATAATATCATTTCATTGGCAAAGAGTGAGAGTTTTATCTCATGTGAACCCACTTGGATGCCCTTAATACCCCTCTCTTGCCTGATTGTTATAGCTAGAACTTCGAGCACTATGTTGAATAGAAGAGGAGATAGTGGGCATCCTTGTCTAGTTCCAGTTCAAAGTGGGAATGGTTTCAATTTTTCCCTATTCAGTATGATATTGGCCATGGGTTTGTCATAAATGGATTTGATAAATTTAAGGTGTGAGCCACCTATGTCTATTTTGTAGATAGTTTTTATTATAAAGGTGTGTTGGACTTTGTCAAATGCTTTTTCTGCATCTATTGAGAGAATCATATGGTCTTTGTTCTTGTTTTTATTTATGAGCAAATTGCATTTTTAGACTTGTATATGTTGAACCAGCCTTGCATCCCTGGGATAAAGTTCACCTGGTCATGGTGAATTATTTTTTTGATGTGCTGCTGAATTCTGTTTGCTAAAATTTTGTTGAGGATTTTTGAATCTATATTCATGAGGGATATTGGTCTGTAATTTTCTTTTTCGTTGTGTTCTTTCCTGGCTTTGGTATCAAGGTGATATTGGCTTCATAGAATGAATTAAGAAGGATGCCATCCTTCTCAATGCTGTGGAATAATTTCTATAGTATAGGTTTGAGTTCATCTTTGTATGTTTGGTAAAACTCTGAAGTGTAGCCATCTGGTTCTATTGTAAGTGGAATTGTTTTCCTAATTTCATCTTTGAATTTTTTATGGCTAGTGTAGTATACAGAAATACAATTGATTTATGATTGCTGATCTTGCATCCTACAACTCCATTGAATGTGTTTATTACATTTCATAGTGCTTTCTTGTGGAATTTTTTGTATTTTCTCTATATAGGATTATATCTTATGGAATAGGGCTGGTTTAAAGCTTCCATTCCAATTTAGATGTCTTTTATTTCTTTCACCTGTCTAAATGCTCTGGCTAGAATTTCTCATATGGCAAAAGCAAGCAGCCTTGTCTTACTCCAAATATAAGGGGAAAAAAACCTTTCAGTCTTTTATTATTGAGTATGAAGTTAGCTATAGGTTTTATATAAATGACTTTTGTCAGTTTGAGGAAGTTCTCATATGTTTGTAAATTTTATCATTTTTATCATGATGGGGTATTAGATTATGTCAAATGTTGTTGTTTTTTTCTGCACCAATTAAGATTATCATGTGGTTTTCTTCTTCATTCTATTTGTACCGTATATTTCACTGGTTTTTGTATGTTGAGCCACACTTGAAGTTACCCATTCTGATATTTTTACCTATGTCCTCTCTAGAAACATTCTGACTTTTGTTTCACCATCACATCTCTCTCTCTGGACACCACCAGGCAAGGTTTTTTACTTTTAAGGACTCATATAATTAGATCTGCCCTGCCTAAGAAATCTAAAATAATCTCCGCATCTTAAGGAATTAACCTTAATTGCATCTCAAAGTCCATTTTTGTCATGTGGTTAACATAGTCACAGGTTTCAGGGATAAGAGAATGGATATTTTTGGTAGGCCATTGTTTTTCTTTGACCATAAAGGAGATGGCAAAGAAGAAAACTTTGACTGCTCATATTTTTCTTACATCACCTTATACGTTTTTTATTGTCATTTATCACAAAAATATTACAATATTATATATATATAAAGCTTTCATCTCCTTTCTATACTTTAACTTTCATGAAGGGCTTATGTTTCTTACTACTATTTTAGTGCCTAGAACATAAGAAATATTAAATAAAACATTTATTGAATATTGGCTGATTTTGAAAAAGTCTTTGTAAGGACATAGTGATTCTCATGTTAGCTAAATTTTTCACTTATGTTTCCAGTAAGTTTTAGCAAGCTTTAATGTTTATCTTCCTACAGTTTTCTCCTCTACCCTAGATGAAACACTGAATCGATTTTGTCATGCTGTTTCTGGAATTGTCCTAGGCTTAGTGCTGCCAGATAAAATACAGAGTTTGCAGTTTAAATTTTAGGTAAGCCACAAATAATTTTCAATGTAAGTATGTTCTATGCAATAATTGAACATAAATATACTAAAAAATTAGTTATGGTTTATATGAAATTTAAATTTAATAAAGTGTGTTATATTTCTATTTTCTAATTCTGGAAACTCTACCCAGATTAGACACCCTAGATTTTCTATTTTATTTCCCTCTAAGCCAGGGTTTGTCACATACTGAGTTTTCATATCTTAGCTTCAACCTTACTCTCTGTTCCTGAATTCCTCCATGGTAGAAATTAGTGAACTTTTTCTATAAAAGTCCAGATAGTAAATATTTTAGATTTGAGGGACCACATATACTTTATTTTGCATATTTTTCATTGTGGGGTGTTTTTTTTGGTAGAATTTTTTAAATGTGTAAAAAAAATTTCTAGATTTGGATCATACAAAACAGACTGCAGCATCAACACAGGATGAATTTACCAACTCCTAAGACTGGAATTATTATTAGATATAAACTCAATTTCTAGGGTAGAAGTCTTGGTTTGTTCTTCCAGAAAACCATGTACCTCTTTTTAATCTGAAGACCTGATATTAATCAATCATTGTAAAGACTTTTCTGGTGTCTTCTGTTACCTTCAAATGCCTGCTTTGTGGGATTCAAAGCAATTTTCTACTCACCTTCATTTTACAACTCACTTTTATCCTTCAGCCTACAACTATGCCTCATCTTCCTCCTGAGTGGAAACAATCATCCATTGATTGTATTCAGGTTATTCAATAAGCAGACCCTAAGATGGCAGTATGCATCAAAGATTTGTTAGGTGAAAAACATGTTATAAAAAATATAGGAATGGATCCAGAAACCACCTGTCTGCAATGCAGATGTGATCTTGTGAAAGAGAGATAGAAGGGAAAAGGTAGGGTAGAACCTACTTAGATTGCAGCTCAGAGTTATGAATATTCAGCAGGACAGATGGGGCTTCCCACAGCCAAAGACTGACATCAGAGCTATTTCTTATCTCCCAGGAACGTCCAACCTTAGTATCCCTACCATCCACAGTTATTGCAAGACAGCAGCTCATGGTAAGTGTGTCCTCAACATGAACACAATAATGAATCTCAGGGTGCAGTAGGTGAGGCATTCAAACAATTAAACTTCCTACAATCAGAGATTTAAGAGGTACTTTTTTTCTGTGAGACATCTCAATATCACAGAATCTTGTGGGAACTGAATTACTGACCTTTTTTCCATCCAAGAGAACACTATACTATATAGCTAGCTAACTGGGTAGATATATAGATGATAGATAGATCAAATAGATAGGCAGGTAGATAAATAGATAGGTCTAAAGTCCCCCAATGTCTCCCCCTTCCTCTCTCTCTCTCTCTCTCTCTCTCTCTCCAGAATCTCATATCAAAAACAACCTGCAGAGAGCCCATTGGTCACTAACCTAGCTGACAACTGTCTGTACCCTTTTGAACTAATTTGTGTGAACAATCTTCTTTTCACTAACTGAGGACATTTCTAGGCCCTTAAAACATGGGTATGGTGGTAAACACTTTTCTGGACAGTTTTTGTGTAAGGGAAATCACCAACCTCTATACTGATCAGAATAACTCAAAATTCTCCTCCTCACCCAGTCATCTCTAGGCTTTTTGTGTCAGCCAAAGCTTTGTCAGCTGTAAGGGCATTAGAAACCTTTCTGGATCTACTTCCAAATTCTTGCCTCTCCCAGGCTATAATGTTGTAAGATTTAATACTGCACTAGTTCAATTTTCAAAAGAGGTCAGTTTTCTAGCTTATAAAATAATAATGTATATAATTTTTACATGTGTGAAAATGTTGTATAAATGTTTAATATAAAATATAAAATTTCAATGCTCACCATTGGTTAAGAGATTTTTGTAAAACTGTATACATATGGATTGTGACTAATATTTGTTGGTAATATTACTAATAGCAAATAGTTTACAAAATATGTATGTTCTCCTACAAGGCATACTTTCTAAAAATGTTTCTGATGCTGGAGCAGGTCCTATGTTAATATCTTGCTTTCCTTCATTAATCACAGGATGGGAAAGCATATGGTAAGACTGAAAATCACAGCTAAGTAATAAAACTCACCTGATGAAAAATGCCAGGTACATAGACATAATCATGATGAACATGAAATTTGCTTCTAAGGGTGAACCTAAACAGTGTTTGCACCAAAAGTGGTTTATCCCAACCTAAAAAGTGGTTGCAATCATCACCCATCTTTTGTGTAGGAGTCACATGCTGCCTTTCATACCTATCCTGTATATCGTCTACCATTAAGGTGATACATAACTCTGCTATTCATTAATTATTTTTGATTAATTAAATCTATTCACATCATAAATGGGGTGTCATATGTTATTCTCTTATTGAAAATCTCTTTTTTGGTTGTATCTCAAAGAATCAGAGAAGGTTGGAGAATATCAGCGTTGAATGCAGCTTCATTGTCAAATTTCCTGATAGTCTGCTCTTGGAATAATTCTCTATATCCTTCTCCACACTCACCCTTATGTAGGGAAATATGGGCAGAAGGAATTGTCCATATTCTGCTTCATATTTTTAGCAACAAGGAATTTTTTCTACATTTATACTATATTTTCCATATTGTGCTTTTTATTGACCAGTAATCTTTTTCACTTTCATTCATCCCTCTTAATACTGTTTTATGGTATCAGAGGAAAAGCAAAGTTTGTTGTTGTTTCCTTATGGCAGCGTATCAGACACCTGAAAAGAGTTTTTTATGTTCCCTCCTAAATTTTTAACAAAGGCCATTTACAATTCTTACCATAATTCCTCATGTGGCAATTTTTAGATGATTGTTTCTTCCTATTAAAGTTCTGGAATGAATTCTGCTTTGCCCATCAGAAAGTGTCTCATCTAGATTAGTCCTTTGTCTTCAACAGTGCAAGAAATAAGTTTGTGAAATAACAAATATTTTCTAGGTTATTCACTACTGCGGCTGTGTGTCCTTGAATAGTTTTGTGAGTGGTTAGGCCATATTGGGCATAGATAATCCTGGGCTGGACAAGAGGAATAGTTTATCCCAAACTGCCAAAATAGCATAATTAGAAGGGGAATATAAATCATAACTGTGGAGGGAGGCCAGTGATGTAGGCCAGTTTAAAGCATTAAGATAAAATACGGCAGTAAACAAAAATTTGCAAAATAATAAGCTAGAAATCTCCTGGAACAAATCAAGGGAACTAGACATTCATCAGAACAGGGAGTTCTTAGTGACTGTTTTTTTTTTTTTTTGTGATGCCTGCTGCAGGGCCTCAAAGAAGACTTGCAAGAAGAAAGTTGTTCCTGAATGTGTGTCATTTGGGAAGTTCTGTGTTACGGGGATTCACAAGTATCAGCTTATTTAATCTTTACAACATTTAAAAAACAGATAGGTATCAGAGCACCTAAGTGTAGACATGGCTCAAAGTCACAGATTTAGTAAGCACCCTAATCCAAATACCACAAGTATAGCTGATTTTGTCTGTTATGTCCAATAGGCTTTGTTGAAAAAGACCAATGACAAAATGTTAAAAGTAAAGAAATAGTGGCTAAAGAGGAGTCCCAAGGATTTCTCAAATTTGATCATAGCCATTAAAGAGTTATGGTGGGGATCATTAATCTAATTTTTCAAAATCCCCTGAGAATAACATATAGAAACTGAATTTAAATAATAGAAAAACTTAGATTCAACATATAATAAAAGTGAAATTAATTAAACATTCACCATTTGTGGCCAAGTATTTGCACAAAACATCTCACTCTCTAAAATAAATATTACAGTCACCTTTTTATGGATGTAGAAATGGAGTATTAGAAAATTTGATTCAAGTTCTCAAGATTATACAACTTCTAAACGATAGAGACAAGACTAAAATTTAAGTCTATCTGACCCAAACACTTGTGGAAAATTTGCTATGCAATGACAAAATTTTCTGAAAACACTTTCTGTAAATCTATTTTTTAAATAGATTATCAGAAAATGCATATGTCAATATATTGATAATGATATCCAAATTTAGAAATTTTATATATTAGAGCTTGCTGGGACCTCTTTAATTTCCATTATTTTCATATTCTAGGAATCTCTTCTTCAGCTGACAACTATGTTCCAAAAATGGTCACAGAAATTGAAAGTTATAAATTAGAATTTGGAAAATAAATTAGGCTATTTAAATTCTATTTAATGGATGCTACATGAAGAAAAAAACTATGTTAGCCTTAATCATAATATAATATGGTAGATGACTAAAAGAATGCTAGGAGAAGCTTTCTGCCAAGCAAGCAGAATAATTTTCACTCATAAATTAATACCAGGCTGTCATCTAGCCACATAACAGATTAGTCCATTGGGAGTTGGAAGATAAAACATCGATTTTATATCAGAGAATGAGGGAAAGTTCAAGCAGGAAATTATATCAAATGGAATGAATTTAAAGAAAAAAGAAAACCAGTAAAATCACAAACAAACTAAAAAAATAGCAATGTTATTACATTTCTTTAATGTTTAATATTCAACAACCTTTACCATCTACAATGACTGAAATATGGAAATCAAACAAAAAATGTCCTGTTAGCAACAAAATAATGCATAAAAGATTTTGTGGTTAACTCTTAGAAGAGATCTTCAGAGAGATATTCGTACACAATTCTACAAAGGCCATTATGTCTTTTCCTGGGCCTGGGCACACTTAAGGGGGTAAATTAGCAGGTGCAGAAACAAGCAGTAATAATGCATTGGCAAGAGTGAAGCCTATAGCCTGAAATTGAGTGAGAAAGTAAATATCTGTGAAAATACAAAAGAACTCAGTGAAGTATATCCATTTATTATAGGGCAAATAGTTCTATATTCCTCAATATCCCCTGAGGACACTGTATAGGTGCAATAGTTTACCAAAGGAAATGTGCTTATATTAATATCTCTGTCATTGAAAAAGGTAAATTGTATTCTGGTTCTAAAAATAGAAAAAACATGTAATACTTTTAACATAGCACATTTTTCCCATTAAATTTCTAAATGGGAAATTAAACAAACAAACATCCCCAGCCCCCAGATTTGACGTTTAAAAAGACAAGCCTAGATTAACAACAACAAAAAATGTGTTTGGAAAATGAGATATCTTTACAGAAGTTTAATATGTGCAAACACATATCAATAAGTGTGAACAAGAGAAGAAGTTTAATGAGTTACTGAGATACAGTAGGTCATTTGAGTAATAAATGAGGACAGTCACATTTAGTATCTCACCATTAAATTTTTCCTAAAGTTTTTTTTTTAATAAAAAAATAGATCATTTTTCTACCTAGGTACTTTCTTCCATCATTTAAATTTTTTTTATCACTTTCTTGTGCAGTCGTTCACTCGCCTCCCCTTCCCTACTTCAATCCTTCTGTTGCTGTTAACAAAGCGTAAAGAACTCTGTGAGACAAATAGACAAATCTATCCTTTCTGTGATCAGCTCTTTGTCAGGCAAGCTGATGCAGTAAATCTCTCAAAAGACAAATTTGTCAGTTGTTACTGAAACAGCATGTGAGTTCTATATTCAGTGATTCTAAAAGAACACAAAGAACTTAGGGAAAAAGTTAAATTGAAAGTTACCAATATGGGAAATACATTAGAAAGAAGTGGGTCAGAGAGGCAAAAACTCAATTATAATCCCCAAATTGAGATGGCAAAAATCTCAACTGACCTAAATTTCTTGGCTCTTACCAGTAGCTGCATTTATATTGGAAATGAGTTGAAACTCGAGCTGTGCTGGCAGCCTAACACCTGCTCCCTCCTTTCCCCTTGGGTGGCTGCAGTAATTACCCACCTCTACCTGCACCAGCTTAGGATCTGTGAAATGTTGGTCATGTAGAGTCAATCATTCCCATGTTCTAGGGTGCCAAATGATCATCTGCTAGTCAGAACTGCAGCATTGCTGGCAGGCAAACCTATTAGTTCATTCCATTTTGGAGTTTGGTCATGCCCAAATTTTTGCTGGTCAATTTACATTTGTTTTCTACAGTATGCACCCTATGGAAGGAATTATAATTGATCTGAACTGTACTTTCTATAAATGTATACATATATATAAGCTTTCAAAACAATTGTTACTTATGACTATATTTCAGAAACTCTCAATTAGGACTTTGAAGATGATCATGATTTCCACAGAACAGACACTCACACAGAGGAGAATATGGCTTCCCTTTATAAGCACACAATTGTGCCAACTCTGTGGAACATTTATCAGATTAACCATGGCAGACTTTAATTTATAGTTCAGACCTCAGCCATAAATCTGTCTTACCTGGGCAAAATCATGAACAAGGGGAACAGCCAAGTTATAACATCACTGTGTATCATTGTGAGCAAAAAAATAAGCAGAAAATTATGGAAAATTTGTTTTCCAGTTACCCATCAAATAACTATGGGGAAAATCCCTAATTTTTCCTGTCTTGTTCCATACTCTTGATTTTTGACTGGTGGAATAGAATCATTATTTCTCATCAGAGGCTATTAACGTTTTGTAGTTTACAATGACAATGTAAACAAATATGTTTTCTTTCCATTGGAAAAGAGGCCAAAAAATGGGATAAGGAGCCTAGAAAGTAACTGCAGAATTAAGAGGGATGAAATGATAAAAAGCCTGAAATTGAAGAGTAGAAAGTTAATGGAGGTCATATAATGTTACCTCAAACTACTTTTGTAAATGGCGTAGTATTTACATATGCTGAAACAAAAAGAATCAGGGTTGGATTGAGATACTTGACTAAAGAGCAATTTATACGGGTATATTGACAAAAGGATAAACACAAAGGGGGTTCAAGTGGATCATGAGTTTTCAGTTTACACATACAACTGTGGTTTGAGTCTCAAGCCTTTAGCCAAAAACATAAGCAAAAGGACCTGTATCGTATTTGTTAAATTATCATTAAGTTTATTTAAGCCAACAATACATTTTTGTGTCCATCCCTGAACAGTGTAACTATGGATATAAATAGAAATGCTGAAGAGGCTGAGTGTGGCAGCTTACACGGGTAATCCCAGCACTTTGGGAGGCAAAGGTAGCAGGATTGCTTGAGAGTAGGAGTTCAAGACCAACCTGGGCAACATAGCAAGACCCCATCTCTACAAAAAAATTACTGATTTAGCTGGGCATGGTGACACGTTCCTGTAGTCCCAGCTACACAGGAGGCTGACACAGGAGGACTTCTTGAGCCCAGGAGTTTGAGGCTGCAGTGAGCTATGATCATGCCACTGTACTTCAGGCTGGGTGACACAGTCACCCAGAGACCCTGTGTAAAAAAAAAAAAAGAGAGAGAGAAAGAAAAGAAAAAAATGCTGAAGAGATGTAAAGGAAGAAATCTACCCCCACTGTGGAATATCTAATATGAGGACAACCTTATGATAAAGGTTTTTTATTAATACAGTCAATTTAACAACTTTCTAAAATTGATATAACTTTACATAACAAAGAAACTAAGATGTAGAACAAGAAATTGGCATCAAGCTTACATATCTAATTTAGTAAAAGTCACTATTTAGGCATGCAGGAAAATATAAAAATGGTTAAAATTACATAGGCAAAGCTATATATGAAGAGAATCAAATAGCACAAAACTAGCTATTGTTAAACTGAACATCAGACCTATCCCTCCTATATTCATTGGTATTAATATTATCCTTTTGAAATAATGTATGTATTTAAAAAAAATATTTGAAAAACATTTTTAAAACCATTTCTACCAGTAAGGAAAAAAAAAAAACTGGTAAGGTGTCATGTAAACTTATCCAACTTAGCGATGCTTTTTCTTAATTTATAAAAGAGGAAGAGAAGATTCATTTACTGAGGTGTTTTGGAAGAAATAGCTAATTAATAATTGTACTTTAAGTATTTGAAGTGGTTATTTATGAAGTACTTTCAAATACAAGCAGCTAAAGAAAAATTTAAAAATGCCTAATTAAGTTTGAAAAATTTAATAAAAACTAAATACTTTTAGTATTTTTCAGATTATTTTATATAAATTATATTGATACGTTAATAATGCTTTTATTCTGCCTCACCATTAATTGTAATAATTTGTATAGCTGAAGATTGTAATTACTGCAAACTTCAATAAAACTGTTATTATTGTAGAGTGACTTTTGTTCTTTTGGGTATATGCCCAGTAATGGGACTGCTGGATCA
>VBSM01000272.1:67559365-67659585 GCA_008086735.1 Cheirogaleus medius
TCATGCTTGAGGCTCTGCCTCGAGGGGGGAGGGGGCATGGGAAATATACATAACTGTAATATTTGTACCCCCATCATATACTGAAATAAAAACAATCCAAAAAAACTGTTATTATATGTTTTACCATCATGTATACATATAATAAAATATTACACAATATAGCAAAATATAATATGCATATAGTTTTATATTTTCATTTATTCATATGCCTACCAAATGTATTACAGAGACACAAGAGAACTGATGTGCCTCAGGAAGGGAGAGCAAAGTGATTGTGGGACTTTGTATTGGAACTCAGGGCCACCCTGTCACAAGGGCACATGGCATAGAGCAGAATTTTGCTGTTCCCACGAAGGGATCATTTAGACCACCCTGCCAGAGGGAAATCCTCTCACCTAGCAGATTGGCTCCACCATGGGCTAACAAAAGCAGCCTGCAGTCTGGAATAAATTTGAAAGGCAGTCAAGCCACAACATGAGCAGTCCTTGGGCAAAGTCCTGTGTCTGGACTGGCTCAGAGCCAGTGGACTTGGGGTACATGTGACCCAGTGAGACTCCACTCCTCCCCCAACTCCAGGTAGTACAGCTTGAGGAAAGTGTTCTTCCACTTGGGGAAAGGAGAGAGCACAAAGGACTTTGTCTTACAACTTGGGTATTAGCTCAGCCACAGTAAAAAAGTACCAAGCAGACTCCTGAAGACCCTGAGTCCAGGTTTTAGTTCCTGGATGGCATTTCTGGACCCACCTTGGCCCAGAAGGAAGCATGTTGCCTTGAAGGGAAGGACCAAGTCCTGGCAGGAACTGCCATCTGCTGATTAAAGAGCTCTTGGGCTTTGAATAAATATCAGAGGTACCCAGGCAGCAGTCACCACAGGCTTTGGGCAAGACTGGGCTGACTTCAGATGTGACCCAGCACAGTCCCAGCTGTGGTGGCCACAAGATAGTGCTCATGCCTCTCCTTCCCCAACTCCAGCAGCCCAGCACGGAGAGTGAGGGAAGAGAGTGAGAGACTTTGCCTGGTAATCCAAGGAATTTTCCAATTTCTTACCAAATCAATCAAGGCAATACCACTAGGTATTTGCAAAAGTCACAACATTACTTGGCATGGGTCACCCCCAGTGTTGATATGCCTATAGTGACCAAAGACTTAAAGCACAACACTCAATCCCCTTTGAATACCTCATAAGCCTTCTCAAGAAGGCTTCTCAAGAAGGACAGGTTCAAACAAGTAAAGACAGCAAATATTATAATAAATACCTAAATATTCAATGTCCAGACATCAACAAACATCCACAAGCATTAAGAACGTCCAGGAAAACATGATCTCACCAAATGAACTAAATAAGGGACCCGTGACCAATCCCAAAGTGGTGACTATAGGTGAACTTTCAGATACAAAATTTAAAATAACTGTTTTGAAGAAGCTCAATGATCCTCAAGACAACATAAAGAAGGAGTTCAGAGGCTATTAGAGAAATTTAACAAGGAGATTGAAATAGTAAAAAAAAAATCAAGCAGAAATTCTAGAGCTGAAAAATTCAATTGACAATCTGAAAAATGGATCGGGGTATCTCAACAATAGAATTGATTAAGCAGAACAGAGAATTAGTGAGCTTGAAGACAGGCTATTTGAAAACACGCAAAAGATAAAAAAAGAATAAAAAATAATGAAATACATCTACAATCTAGAAAACAGCCTCAAAGGGGCAAATCTAGGGTCATTGGTCTTAAAGAGGAGGTAAAAAAAGAGATTGGGGTAGAAATTTTATTAAAAGAAACAATAACAGGGAAATTTCCAAACCTAGAGAATTGATATCAATATTCAGTTACAAGAAGATCATAAAACACAAAGCAGATTTAACCCATACAAGACTACACAAAGGTGTTTATTATAATAATCAAATACCCAAAGGTCACAAATATAGAAAAGGTCCTAAAGGAGGCAAGAAAAAAGAAAAAAATAATAACACATAGAGGAGCTCCAATAGGGCTGGCAGCAGACTTCTCAGTGGAAATCTTACAGGCCAAGAGAAAGTACCATGACATATTCAAAGTGCTAAAGGAAAAGAACCTTAGCCCTAGAGTATTACATCTTACAAAAATATACTTCAAACATGAAAGAGAAATAAAGACTTTCAGAGACAAACAAAATCTAAGGGATTTCATCAACACCAGACCTGTTCTACAAGAAATGCTAAAATAATTTCTTCAGTCTGAAAGGAAAGAGTGTTAATGAACAATAAGAAATCATCTGAAGCTATAAAACTCACTGGTAACAGTGAGTACACAAATGTAGAATACTCTATTGCTATATTGTGGTGTATAAACCACTTATGTCTTGAGCAGGAAGACTAAAAGACAAACCTGTCAAAATAATAGCTACAACAACTTTTTGAGAGATAGTATAAAAAGATACAAATGGAAACAGCAAAAAGTCGAAAAGTGGGAGCAGTGGAGTTAAAGTGTATAGTTTCTTCTAGATTGCTCTTTACTTGATTGTTTTGTTGTAAGCAGAGATAAGTTGTCATCTGTTTAAAATAATTGGTTATAAAATGTTTTTTGCAAACCTCACAATAACCTCACATCAAAAACACCTACTACAGATTTAAAAAATGAAAAAAATGAAATGAAGAAAGTTAAATGGCAATTCACATAATATGAATAATTATTTGTGAATTATATTCTGATAAAGGATTTTCATCCAGAATACATAAAGAACTCCTACAAATCAACAATGAGAAGATACATAACCCAATTTTAAAAATTAGCAAATTATTTGAATAGACATTTCTCCTAAAAAGATACCCAAATGGCCAATAAGCAGATGAAAATATGCTCTACATCATTAGTCATTAGGTAAATGAAATGAAAATCACAGTGAGATATGACTTCACACCTATAGTGACTATAATAAAAAACATAAACAATATAAATTGTTGGAAGGATTGTTGGAAGAGAAAATTGTTGGAAGAGAAACCCTCATACATTGCTAGTGGCATATAAAATTTTGCAACTTCTTTGGAAAACAATTTGGTAGTTCCTAAAATAAATAGTGCATTACTACATGACCAACAGTTCTACTCTCAGGTATATAGCCAAAAGAATTGTAATCATGCTTACAAAAAAACTTATGCATGAATGTTTGTGGAAGCAATGTTCATAATAGCTAAAAAGTGAAAAAACAACCAAAAAGCCCATCAATTGATGAATGAATAAGCATAATGTGATATATCCATACAATTGAATATAATTCAGCCACAAAAGGATCAATTACAGATACATTCTAGAACACTGATATAAATTGACAATATGATGCAAAATGCAAGAAGATAGACAAAAAAGTCCATATATTGTATGACTCCACTTATATAAAATGTCCACAAAAGGCAAATATTATAAACAGAAAATTGATCTGTGGCTGCCACGTGAAGGGGGAAAAACTACTATTAATGGTTAACAGGTTTTTGGGGGCTGATGAAAACATTCTAGAATTAGAAGTGATGGCTGCTTAACTGTGAATACACTAAAAACCACAAAGGTGTTCATTTTAAAGGGTTTATTTTATGGTATGTTAGAGTATTTCAAGAAAAAAATTACATACATCCTCACAATAAATAGTATAACTTAATAAGGTAAAGCAAGTATTTTTTTAATACATAGGTTTTACAGATATAACAAAATGGATTAATTTTCTTTGTGATTTAGATTTACTAGATCGATATTTGATTCTCCACTCTGATTTCTTTTGAAAACGTCATTGCATAGTCTGTATAATATTATAATGGTGGAGATATGTCATTATTAATTTGTCAAAATCCATAAAATTTACAACTCCAAGGGTTAATCCTAATGTAGGCTACAGACTCTGTGATAATAAAGAGTCAATATTAGCTCATCAGTTGTGACAAATGTTCGACTCTGGTGTGATGTTGATGGTGGAAGTGACTCTGTGTGGTAACTTTGTGTACTTTCTATTTTTCTGTGAATCTAAAATTACTTTACAAAGTGAAATTAAAAGAAATTGTATTTGATCATACAATCACCTTAATAGAAACACAGCTAGCTGTTCACAAAGGCCTACCACACATGTATGAATACCTAACTACAATTTTATGATTTCTAAGGTCTTATATAGATATTCATTTTTTGCACATTTTCTTAAAGTCAATTGCCACATTTGAAAAGAAAAATCTCTACATTGTATTTTGTGTTCACTTTTATTTAAATGTTTAAAATCAACTGAGATATAGAATGAGTAAACTTAGACTATCTCCTAATCTTGTAATATTCTTCAAATAAAAGAATCGAAACACAGCTTTGTCTAGAAAAAAGGTAATATCTTACATTAAATCCTCAAATCTATTAACTTTTTACAAAACTTGTTTAGAAAAAGAATTTATTATTGAATACTAGTAAAAGGAAATTTAAAAAGTTGATCCATTTGTTCTAAGTATCTTTAGTATCTATTAATATTTTACTTAACTATCTAGGTTCTAATTTTAATACAAGTCATTTTTTCCAAGAATAGAGTCTGTAAAACTGTAGCTACATTATGAAAAACAATACAAAGTTTTATATGTTTTAAACTATCAATCTGGTTTTAAGTTTCAATAAGAATTCTCTGGAAAATCACCAAAATTCCCCCAGCTTATTACTGTTGAGCTTCATAAATGTCATAAATAATATTATCTACAATTAGGTCAAATTCCTGCCATCAGCTAACTTTTTAATCTAAGAATAGGTAGAAGTTTCTGACAGGGAAATATAAAATAAACTTTAATTTTTAAAAAATTCAATATGGTTAATATTTTAAATAGCTATTTATATAATCCTGATGATGATTCATATTAATCATTTTCAACTATTTTAGAACCAAAACATTTTTCTTATCAGAAATCTCAACACTTAAGAGCAGCCTAGGAGTTCTGTTTTAAGTCAGACTAAGGGTGGGCATTTCATAGATTTTTTCATCTCACTCTCAGTCTCGATTCCATCCCTGACAAGGTCTCTAAATTCCATCCTCATAACCCTGAACATCCATCTTAGACATTCAAAAATCAATGATATTCAAAAGAAAATTTTAGCTTTCGGCTTTCTTTTTTGAGAAAAATGTTACTAACCTTTCTCTTCTCTATGTTTGTTAGAAATGGATTCAACTGTGAGTAAATAAGCAAATAGCTTTGTTTATTAAACTGTTAAGTAATAAGTAGTTTAGAAAGCATTTTCCCTCATAATTAGGGAGTCTGAATATAGGCAGTTACTTGTGTTAATAACTGCACAAAGATGCCATCCATAATTCAAGCTCTTTCTAACATTTAGTTTCAAAAATCCTTGGCCATAGTTAAGGTGGGAGTAAAAGAGAAGTTTAAGATAAATCTTTCCTTAAGTACAGTTGAGGGTTTTTGTTTGTTTGTTTGTTTGTTTTAACTGAAGCCATCTTGCTTCTCAATAGATTTCTTATGTCTTTTTGGCCAGAATAGGACCACTTTCCTACTCTTAAACTAATCATAGCTAAGGGAAATGAGTTCTCATGACAGATTGCCAAAACAATGACTTATTCTTTTGAAATTCACATGTCCTAGATTAGTGGGGTTTTATCCTCTACTTATATGTATCATAACTATATTATTAGGGGAAAAGATGTGGAGAGGTAGGTAGGACTGTGGGATGGGCACCTGCAATGTCTACCAAACATCCTAGTTCTCTAAAATATTGGTAATGTGTAGAGTTCAAACTCATCTTAATATTTGACATAGTCTAAAAATTGTCAAGAATTATATTTTAGTAAATCTTAAAGTTTTAGCATAGTGAACAAATTATCAAAAATTCCCTTCAGATCTTGATGGTTTAATAGAGATTATCTAGTTTCTCAAATAAGAAAATTGTGTGAGGTAAAAGAAAAAGAGGTTTGGATGGCAGAATATTTTTGGGGTCATATTTCATAGGCAGGAATAATATAGCAGAGAAGATTAGGATAGATAAACTATATTAGAAATACAGCAATTTAAAGTGATAGATTTAAAGAATTAATGAAGCAAAATTGGTTTTTATGAAATAGTATTGGATAGAATCTTAGTTTGGGCTCTTGAAATTAGATCCTGGGAGAAGTTGGGAGTAGGTAGTTTATTTAGGAGGTGATCTCACAAAGCAGTGATAAAAAGGCATGAAGTATAATACAGACAAAAATAAAACCAATATCAGCCTGGATTAAACGAGGCCAGTCTTGCAGGCAAAGGGGAGTGAGAGCTTGATTCCTACGAGACTTCCGGAAAAGAATATACAACGTCTGCCTAAAGGATGGGAGGATGGGATTTTATCCACTGTCTCTGTTCGCTATTCTTGAGGGTTCCTTTATCCTTCTATCACTGGATGTCAGAGACTAAAAGAAGGCCCTGGCAAACAGTAAAAGGATGCACAAGTGCATCCTTGTGTCAGGACTTTGTTAGACTGAGGTGAGCCTGGGTTGAACTGTCCACTGTAACTGCACCTAAAAATAGCAGTGAGCTAAGAACACGTGGTGCGGGCACCAGAGAGGCACTGCAAGTAGTGTAGGATCTTGATAGCATACAGAATTTAAAGACAAATTATTATATGTAATAAGGAAGGGTAATATTTTAAAGCAAAGGGGCAGAAAAAAAACCATTGACTATACCTCATTTGCAGGCATAGGCACAATTTAATGTTATGCTATTCAAACATCTCAACAACTGAAGAGGTAGGTAATGTTATTTCTATTTTAAAGAGAAAGTTGCCTCTCCATTCTCACATTTAATGACAGATAAATCCAGAATATGAACCCTACTCTCTTACGATCTTTAATTGGTTCTTCTTAAAATACACCATGTCTTTTCTTGAGCCAGTTAAGTCCTTACCTAAAGCAAATATTGTTACTAGGTTTTCCTGCTTCGTTCAGGCAAAACACAAATTCTTAATACTGAATTTCAAAGCTCCTCTTTATTCTTGATCTGCCTACTTCTGTGTTGTCTCACATCATGCTCTGGTTCACACTCAAGTGTTTAGCTCAGTGGCTTGACTTGATCATGTTCCCCTCATACAGTTTTGCATGATATTCCCTCTAACTACGGCATTATGCTTCAGATTCTTCTCCTCCTTTTTAATCTCAGCAGAGATGATACCTTTTTCTGGAGATGTTCCCTGATAATCATTCCCACTCTAGATTAGATTAGGCACTTTAATGAGTCTCCTGTCTTCATTCCTACAACTCCCTGAAAGCAAAAACAGTGACTTTCTTTTTCACTCTTATATATACTCAGACTCCACTCTCTCCTTCTAATACCTCTTGGGGAACTATTTCTGAATTCTTTTCATTTTCTGCTTTTTTACAATTTGGTGTTTTCCATGGATTTGTTCTGAGCCCTCTGTTTGCACACACACAAAAAATACTCTTGCTGGGAAAAATCCCATTAATTTCCCTGATCCCCCAATATATTTAAGCTCCCAGAGTACTGTGAATAATAAAAAAAAGCAAAAAAAGCAAACTCTTACCATACTTATCCTTGTTATTTCTACCTTGTTGTGCAACAGGCTCATGGAAATCAAACATATACAAATAAAATTAGTAATTTATACAGATGTCTCTTCCTATTGTATAATTTTTTCCTTCAATGTATGTATTTTAAATTATTCTATCTCCTATAATCCTTGTGCCCAAACCACAAAATTTGGTCTAATTGTTTTTCTCTGACATTTTTCAGACTACTTGAAATCCAAATGTCTTCTGGATTAATAGAATGCCTTGATAATTATTTTAGGAAATTTAAAACCATTTTATTTTTTTATTATAAAAAAGTGAATTTGAGGTTAAAAAAACTATATTTTACATTAGTTTACTATAGAGCATTTTATAATCATTATTGTAATAATTGATCCAGGCATTTATCAATAATGGACATTGAAACTGGGGGGACATTTGATGAGAAACACAATATTTATATAGTATCAAAATATCTCTCCATAAATGACCTATTGATCAGAAAGCAAAATAGTAACACTTTAGTGAAGAAACCTGGCAGACAGAACCCTAACTAAATAATCAATTTAACACTGTAAATAATTGGATGAACCAACAACCTGACCTCCTGATATGGTACAGTGAGAAGGACAAAGGATTGCTTTCTCTAACATCCCCGTCAATGATGCAAAATCTGAATACAATGTTCTAGTGAATCTAGTTAAATTCTACTAAACAACTGGCCTGTATTTGTCAAAAATCTCAATGTCATGAAAAATAAATTCTGAAAAATTGGTCCAGAATAAGCAGGATCTCACATTGAATTTAGATCTGGTGTGACACCATCTATACAATCCTTAAAACATCAACAAAGAAATTAGGTGAAAATTACAAATGTTCCATGGGAAAAAGTTTCTTCAAATATATAAACACATTTCAAGTCATTTTTTGTTATTTGTTTACATGTTCTTTTTTCCCAAAACAAACATAATTTTTGGTGATAAACATTATTATGGTTAACTTTGGTGAATACCGACTTAAATAGGTACAAAGGATGCTTTTGACAACCTGGAAATGTGCTATATCTTAATACGCATGATAGTTACACAGATAAAAACTTTTAAAATGCATTAATCATTACATTTAAGATTTGTAAACTTCATATAATTCCATAAAGAAGTTAAAATTAGAATCACAATTCATTTTTAAGTTTTGTGTTTAATTACATCAATAATTAGATCATATGGGAGTTTATTTCTGTAAACTTTTTATTTTTAATTCAGTCATTTAGACACATTGCCTGGCATGTTGTTTAATTTTATATTGAATGCTGACATTGTATATGAAAAATTGTAGAAAGAATACAATTTTCTTCTAGTAGACAGGTAAATATCAGCAAATTACCTGATACAAATCAGGATTAAGAAATTTCATGGATGATGGCAGATTTTTGTGAGAATACTTTATTTAGATATTTTGGCCTTTAGAAGATTTGTTGGTTTTATTTTGTCTGTCATTATTATTTTGTTTTTTGTTTCTTTTTTATTGTATATATTATGGAATATGATGTGTTTTGATATTTATATACATTATGGTATGATTAATCTAATTAACATATCCATAACACATCCACCTCACATATTTGTTTTTCTGTATGTGTGGTGAAAACATTTTAAATCTATTCTTTTTGCAATTGTCAAGTATACAGTAGAAAATTATTAGCTATAGTCAACATGCTGTTCAATAGATCATCAGAATTTATTCTTCCTGTCTAACAGAAACTATGTACCCTCCGACCAACATCTCCCCGATACCCCTGCCCCTTTCCCCTGGTAACCAATATTCTACTGTCTACTTCTTTTGTTTTTTTCCAAAAATTTCTGATCATTCATTTTTTTTTTATTTTCAAAGTATTATGGAGGTACAAATGTTTTTGGTTACATGGATCACTTTTGTAATGTTGAGTCAGAGTTAAAAGTGTGCCCAATCACCCAAATAATGTTCATTGTACCCACTGGGTATATTTTCACCCATCCTCTCCTCCACCTCCTCCCTGCTTGATTTCCTTTAATATTTACTTCCCTTTATGCCCATGTGTGCTCATCAGTTAGTTCCAATTTGATAGTAAGTACATGTGGTGTTTGTTTTTCCATTCTTTAGATACTTCACTTAGGATAATTGTCTCCAGCTCTATCCAAATTGTTGCAAAAGGTATTAAGTCATACTTCGTCGTAGCTGAATAGTATTCCATGGTAAACATATACCACATTTCGTGGGACTGCAAATTAGTACAACCTTTATGGAAAACAGTATAAAGGTTCCTCAAATAACTAAATGTAGACCTACCATTTGATCCAGCAATCCCACTAGTGGGTATTTACTTAAAGGAAAAGATGTCTACTTCTATGAGTTGTTTTTTTTTTCTTTTTTATATTTCACATATGAGATCATAATGTATTTATATTTCTGTATCTAGCTTATTTCACTTATCATAATGTTCTCCAGGTTCATCCATATTGTTGCAAATTACAGGATTTCCTTCTTTTTTAAGGTTAAATAATATTCCGTTGTATATATATACCACGTTGTATTTATTCATTCTTTCATTGATGGACATTTAGGTTGACTCTTTATCTTGGCTATTGTGAATACACTGTAATGAACAGGGAGTACAAGTATCTATTTGACATACTGATTTTATTTCCTTTGGTTATGTACCCCGAAGTGGAATTGCTAGATTCATATGATAGTTCTATTTTTAATGTTTTGAGAAACCTCCATACTGATTCCCATAATGGTTACACTAACTTACATTTTAACCCACAGTGTGTAGGATTTTATGTCCCCCACATCCTTTCCAACAGTTGTTATATTTTACCTTTTTTATAATAGCTTAAGGATGAAAATTAAGAATTGTTTAAATGTAGATAATTTCAATTTTAAAAAATGCTAGAAATGAGAATATAGCTTCTTTAATACTATAAAAAATTTCTTTAAAAGTAGAGATATTTTCAGCTTTGAGATTCCTTCCTGGTGGTTGATCCAGGAAAAAAAAATATCTCATTTTTTCTACATACACAAACTTTACTTTCTTGGCCTAGTTTATAGTGTATTCCAGTACTATTTTAAGGCCCATCACATAGATCCTGGGGATTTCTTTTTAGACTTATCTATGATGGGTCAACAGGAGGGGCCTCATAAGACAATTTAGGTAAAAAATAGCTCTATTGCTGTTAAACTGTATCCTACCTCATTAACCATATTGTCACTCTGACTTGTTAACAGGTTTGGTGTTGGAAGTATTATGTATGATCAATAAACTCATGTAATATACCTTTTTATTTATGAATAATAATTTCATATTCCTTTGACAATAGTTATTGAAATGGAAAGGGGAAATAGAGTAGGAGGGGTGCACACATGAATGTTACAATAAACCAGATTTTTATGATGCCATCATATTTAGTCTTTTGTAGCTGTCCTTTAACCAGTTAGAAAGGTAAGTGCAGAAAATATGAACTGAATGTGTCTCAACTCCTAACTAGTATACTGAAAAGGGAGTATACTTTAAGGGAGATTTCCTTATAACATCAGAAAGAGTGGATATAACTTTGAGTGTTTACATGCATTGATTATTTGTGTTTTAATATTTCCAAAAAACAATTTTATGATTTTTTAATGATATAAATACAAGATCCTGTCAGCTCAATGTGTGCTTTGGCGTCACATTTTTTCTTGTTGTTGTTCTTATTTTATTTCTGGTAGATACTTGATAATGTAATATTTTTATTTTACTAGTTAAGTGAGAAGAATATTACCACATCTTATGGACATAAAAGTTACTTTAAAAATTGAAGTGATGTTACAGAGGGTAAAGGTTAGTGACAGTAGACATTTTTCTAACTTGTACAAACCAGGTTGCATAAAATTTGATGAAATTTGTCAACTCTTGGAGATTAAAAACTAGACATTACTGAATCAAATATTAGAATAAAACAAAAAATAATTTAGAATTAAATTTTACCAGGTTCCTAAATTTCAAACTATATACTTAAGAAGGTCTTGGAATTTAAGAAATGTGTTTTGTATCACCCTGTCAGTAAAAGAATGGTAGTGAGCAAGTCAAACCCTTTACCATAACATTATAAGAGAACAATTGAATTTCTAAGAGATCAATTATTAAATTTAGAGAAAATAGGAACACATTCATCCAAAAGAGCTGGAAGCATATGAATGAATGGGGGATTGTGTTCAGAACAGCAAAGAAATTGTTTTTGCTCTCTCAGAGAGCATCTAATAGATAATGTACTTTTCTTTAGCCAAGTTTTAAACAAAATGAATCATTAGAACAAAAATAAGATGCTGGAGTTTGAAATCTCTTTATTACTGGTTAAGTGTAAGTCAACAACATAAGAGGTTAGATTTATTTTTCCCATTACAAATCTTAATGGGCTATGCCAAGCCTCTTCAAATGAGGTGGGCTCCTCAGATAACACATATGTGTGCAAAAGCAAGGGATATCTCCTTTTTATCATCACCACTTTTTCCCCAATTAGATAGAAGTGGAATGAATAGTCATTTTTTTCTCTCAACGGATGGGATGACCAAATGAGGCTTCATTTAGTAGGTAAATCAGAGGTGCAGAGAAATTATTCTTTAGATAATTTTACTTTTTAGCTTTGAATAAATAAGATCTATATTTGGGGACTCCTCCCAACGAATCTCAGTTCTTAAATAGCATAACTCCTGAGAGTTCTCCCAAAATAAAGCATAGGAATATGGAAAATGAATGTAAAGTAATGCAAAAGAGTTTGGAAAAACCATTATACAGCATAAAATCAAAATATTTCCCCCATACATTATGTCCTTTAAATTTACATGCTTAATCAAACCAAAATGGTATTGCTCAAAAACAATTTTGAAATCTCTCTTTGGAAATTGCTTTTGAGACTGTATAATGATATTTTTCAAATTATATTTTTAAAGTATTTCAAATTATTCAGAGGCACATTTTGTTGCTGTTTTGATTTATTGATTATTTAACTAAATAAATATAATATTTGAGTAATATAACTTTGAGTTAAAAGAAACAGCAATGTAGACTAGGCTAATTTAAAAAGTAATGTGATGGCCCAGAAACAAAACTAAGTACATTGACTATAAACCTATCAAAGATTATTACAAAAGAAAAGTATCCAAAATTTACCTTTGGAGCAATGACAATTTGCCCATAACAAGTTTGTCAAGGTGCATCTTTTGAAGGATAGCATTCTCCTGAATGCATAAACTGTGATCTATTTCTTAAAACCTCCTGCTCCTCTAAAGAGCTCACTCCCCTATTCTCATAATCTCCCATTCACACACTAATTTCATACTGCCTCAAACTTGTATTTAAAACTTAAAGAAAATAAAATATTATATATGGACAGAACCCCTATTAGATTATGCTAAAACAGTGATATCCAGAATATTATGTTATTCCAGATGATTAAAATATCTTCTGGTTCTCATCACCAGATGATATTAAATTAGTCTCTGACTAGGACAAGTCCCACTACAATCTGGAATAGTTTTGCTTAATTGGCCTCAATGCATTGTTCAAGTGCCGTAGGATTTCCTTAATATTTTCTTCTTTCTTCCATACATTCTTGCCCATCATTGGTGCTTAACTGAACAAAACCTTGTATTTAAAGCTAATTTTTTATATAGTGCTAACATATATTGTCCTAATGCTTCAGAATGTTTCAGGTATAATACACTGATAAATGGGGCTGGGGTTGTTATTAATTAAACTCTGGACAAAAGTGACATCGAAATCAAAAGTCTGTATTTTGACACAAATCATTATTGAATAGTAATCTGTCAAATGTATTTAGGAATTACTTGACTGAACTGCAAGAAGCAAACATTGAAAACAGTCCAAATCTCAAAATAGACAATAGCAAATTCTAGCTCAGCTTGCATCAAGAAAATCGAGTATCCATAAGTAAAGTGAAGTTCTAAGAAAATATCACATACAGAATGAGAATTTTAGAGTTAGATTTGTCATGTTTTCTCCATAAACTAAAAAGAGCTATTGGCAGCTAATTTGGAAATGTAAAAGCCGAGAAGTCAATCTTCTGAAATGTAGTTGATCTTTAGGGTACACAGGACAGAGATTCTTAAAAATAGATAACTTAGGTTTGTTGTTTGACAAAAGTCAAATTTTTCCAATTTGTGCTGAGCAAGTAAAAAGATAAACCTTGATAAAAAAGAGTTATCCTTAGAAAAAAGCAAATGAATTTGAAATGACCATTTGTCCAGATTTTGTCTCTGATTCTGAATCTTAAAGATTTCTTCCTTACATATTGAATTAAAATCTGCTCTTCCCTCCCCGCCCCATAACTTCTTCCTGTTAACCTTATTTCAACCTGCTGCCGCAAGAAAGCTCTCTATGCTATGGCAGTTATTACCTTCCCCAAGTTAAATGTCCCCAGGTCTTTCTATATAAACTAAAATATCATGTTTTGTTTATTCTGTCTTTTAATGCTGATACATAATTCTTGCAGGAGACACTATTAGAATTTTGGGATGGGCCATTGTTAATTGTGTAGAATTCTCCACGCAAATGCTGGATACTTGGCATTCTTGCCCCTCTTCTTAGAGGCATATATTGCTCACTGTGACACTGAAAAGACATGTATCTTCTGTCTATTGACATTATTTTGGATGAACTCTAGCTTTTCGCTGAATAGATGTCTTCCTAGAACCAAATAAAGTATAACTGTACAGAATATAATAGAATCATCCCCTTTTTCTTCTTCTGGACATCAGATGTCCATTTTATTATGAGTCAAATTTTTGGCATTGAGCACTTTTTCATATATGTATTGGTCATTTTTGTATCTTCTTTGTAGAAATGCCTGTTCATGTCCTTTGCCCATTTTTTAATTTGGTTGCTTTTCTGCTATTTAGTTGTAAGAATTCTTTATAAAATGTAGATATTAACCCCTCATCAGATATGTGGTTTGCAGTTATTTTTTCCCAGTTTATAGATTGCCTTTTCTTTTTATTGATTTTTTCCTTTGCTGTTTATAAACTTTCTAGTTTGATGTTCCACTTATTTATTTTTGCTTTTTGTAGCCTGAAATTTTGGTGTGATATTAAAAAATCTTTGTTAAGGTCGATGTCAAGGATATTTCCCAATATTCTGTCTTCTAGGAATTTTATGGTTTTAGGTCTTATAATTAAGTCTTTTATCTATTTGGAGTTGATTTGTGTATATGGTGTAAGAGAAGGAGCCAATTGTATTTTTTTTCATGTGGACATCCAGTTTTTCCAGCACTCTTTATTAAAAAGAATACCCTTTTCCCATTGTGTCCTATCGGTGCCTTTGTTAAAAATTAGTTGACCATACCATTATATATTAATGTCAGCTAAATTTTTATAATTTAAGAAATAAAGTAAAATAATATCTTCCTGAGCAATCCAGAGAATTGGTAAATATTTGAAATGGAAAGCATAATAGAGATGTAATATGCTTTAAAGATGAAAAAACAGAAGTTCAAAAATTAGGAGACTTTTTACAGGTCATTTGAGTCATTTGAGTAGTTAATTAAGGAGCAATTGATTAATGATTTAGAGCTGGTAGCCAAGGCACCCAGCCACTAATCATATTGTACTTCTCACAACACACTGTTGTCCTTCCTATAATTCCCCCATTTGCTCATTTAATGTGTTATTTTATGGAGTACCTGCTATGTGCTGAGTACTTTGCTAGACATAGTAACAAAGACATAATTCCATCATTATGAAATGTTAGTCATTGATCTATAAGCTAGAGACATGTTTCTATAGATGGGGGCCAATAATCTATATAATTGCACCATATACATAAAGGTAATCTTAAGGAAATATCTGGTTAGAGGTTGAATGCACAATCTTACACTCATCTATGTACTCTAGTCAGAAGAGGAGAACATAATGTTGTTTAGAATTCATTTGGTTTCCTAGAAAATGTAATTTATATTGTATAGTGCTAGATATAAAAAAATAAAAATTTACACATGCCATACCTCAGTTGACTTATGAAATAATTCTAAAACATACGTAATGCATGGTAGAAGAAAGAGCATAACTATTATTTCAGAAAATCTGGGAGTGAATCATATCTAACTATCTATGCTATAGGGTTGAGAAGTTACCTAATCTCTCAAAAATCACCTTTTTTCTTCTTCAGGATATGGGGATACTTGATCAGCTTGTGAGGATTAAATGAGATAATATACAGTTATAGCAGATTCTGAAAACTTAATATTCATTAATTCCCTTTCCTTTTATATTGCTAATTTTGAATGAGGAAAAAGACTTTTTTAAATTTAGTCACATGCATCTGATGCATGTTGGGATACCTTGTGATTTACAACCAGTTATAGTTTACAATACCTCACATGACTTATTTTACTTGATCTTCAAAACAAAGACTGAGAGGCTCAAATGATAAGTTAGTCATTGTGAAGGGACAAAATATGTACAACAAAGTTACCATGTGGTATTGCAGATTTGCTGTAGAATATAATGTATGTCTAAACATAACTATGACAAAACAAAACAAGAGAAATTAAACTGACAAAGAGACCCAGAAGTCCAGACAAGGGTGATATCATATCTGTTTTGTTGACAAAGACTCTTAAGGCAGAGGATAATATAATAATAGCACCTTACACCCAAGAAAGCACTAAGAAGTGTTCATTTGTTTACAATGCCTGAAAGTCACATGTGTTTATATCCTGGGTGACCAGGGAAGACACAAAGAAGTTCATAGATTAACCGATAATAACACAACTATTTTGTAACACAATGTAAACTTCAAAATTTAAACTCTAGCTCATAGTCTATATTATTATTATACTAAATAAAACCTTGCATGTAATCCATATAGGGATTTCTTAGGACAAACAGGTGCAGAACCATGTACTTGACAGAATTCCAAAGAAGAAAATATGTGACACTGCCTACAATGGGAAGTCAAAGATATTCAGTTTCATCCACTGATATGGTGCTCAATCTATACAGAGAGTGCAACACTGTACAGAAAGGAATTTTGAAGTGAAAACATAAGGAACTTCTTGGGAAACCTATAAATTAATATAAAATTTAGAAAAAAGGATATGAAAAATACAAAAATATATTTTTATGTGTGTATTAAAAACAGATAAATGAGTGTACCTTCTTTGTAGTTCTTCATAAACATGATGATGTTGAAAGATTACTGGGTATCCTGGAGTTGTCTGTGCTCTTGGAATTGGTTTGGGAATCTTGCCTTGAAGAGATGAAGTTTGGGCACAAGTATTTAGTATATCTTCTGAAACTCTAGCATGAGTTTGGCTACAGTGATTATATTGATTCCTTAACAGCGTCTTTGCCAATTTTCAGGCTAAATGAATAGATTGTGCTGGGCTTGTTTATACCCTGCATTTCCTAACAGAAGTAGGAAAAGGACAAGGCAGATTATTTTATCCTTGAAGTTTAGGTTTGGAAATTGTGATGAAAGCCAATATTCCTTGAAATAAAAACAGGCAAAATAGATGATGATGAAGGGCAAACTTATGAATCTATCCAGTTGTAGAATTCTTCAAGGATAAAAGACCAAAGAGTAAGCATTCTGATAACAAGTTTACCATTAATATGAATACCAATTTCTTCTTCCCTAGAGATGATTTCTACTCTAGGTATAATCAAAAGGACTTTTTTCTAAAGGACTTCAGTTCAGACACGTCTCATTACACTACAGGTTAATTCTATTAACTAGAAAATTTCCAAAGGACTTTAACATTTCTGATTATTAAATAAGTTTAAGTGGTCTTACCAAATTGCTAACGATTGCTTCTTATTGCAAAGCAGAAATTATTTGCTTAATCTGCTCTTCTTTCTGGAACACTGGGAGAAAGACTTGATTTTGAGGGCAACCATAATTTATTGCAATTACACTTAATGCATGATAACAATGGTGGTATTATGTAGAATCTGTATTTTTTCCAGTGATTGCTTCCTTTTTATTGTCATCCTCATGTGTAGGTGTAAAGAGCCTGTTATTAGTAATAAAACAAATAATGATAAAATAAATGGACTTCCTTACCCATAAATGCATGAAAGGCTCATTTGCAGTGTTGCTGGAGTCAGAAGTTTTCTTTCATATAGGGCATCCTGTTATAATAGACAAATACCATCTTTTCTATACATAGTGTGTGGATTCTCTGAATATGGTTATTTTTCTCCTTTAAAGTGTAGGCATTGGTCTAGATGCATTAGAACAATTAGAATGGTTAAGATTCATTAAAGCTGTTTGTTTCAGCTCTGCTTAAGTATTTAATTAACTCTTATTTGTATGTAGAATAATGTTGAATTCCATGCCTATCTATCCACTCACACCACTGGAAATTTTCCGTTAAGTCAGTGTTTCTCATTTAATGTTTAATAAGAGTTCAGCATGGGGAAAAACACTAGGAGTAAAAAATATCAATAAAACATAGCCCCTTATCTCAAGGGGTTTACAACTTTTTAAATGAGATAGGCTTGCACAGATAATTGCAAATATAGGAGCCACACAAGATACTTAATTGGCTTTACTAAGATTCCTTGCAACTGGAGCCAAGCATTTATGAGTCGTTCTAGTTCATTGAAACCAGTTCAACACAAAGAAGAGTTAGAAATATTCATTGTTTGGGATTAACTAACCCTGCTATCTCAGATGCAAATTAAACAAACAAATGGAAATATTTTATGTAAAGTCATAATCTTCAGCTGTAGATACAGGGAAGGGCTGTAGAAACAATAATCTGTTGCAAGTAGAAAATAGGCAAGCAGAAGAATATTTAGGACTCAGGGGTCAAATGGTGAGTTTAACATGAGGGAAATAGGATGTGGCATATGATATAAATTGGTAATTTCAGAGGAACCACAAAGAATCTATAAAAGTGATTAATTGTAGCTGCATTAAGGTGAAGGAAGACAAAGAAAAGGTACAAGAGAGGGATATAAGGAAACAGCTTTCCATTGAGGAAATGTGGAATTATTAGTATCTATTTAAATAATTTTATTCAAAAGCATGGCATATTCACTACCTAACCATAACTCCCTGATAAATCTATCTTACAAAAAGGACAATATGCACAGTCTAGCTTATAGTGAATGTGAAAATTGAATCCTGTGTCTCATTCCTCCTTGTCTTGCCTCCCCCTCCTGATTATTCCACTAACAATGTTAACATGTATGTGAAGATCATGGTTTGCAACTTTGCCCTCTACTCAGAAATAGAGAAGTGATTAAAAAACCCTGATGGATAAAAGGATGCATGCAGAGTGCCTCCAGTTGCTAAAAGGTAATAATATTTTGTTCTTAGTACCTCTGGTTCTACTATAAGACTTAAGCAATGGTCAATATGTAGGAAAAAAATACAACTGAGAGATGAAAACACAAGTATTAGGTGAGAGTATGAGAAAATAAAAGATGTTAGAAGAGAGATAAAAGGATAAATTAAAGGTATAATAAGGGATAAACAAATGAGACTAATGTGTTGGAGATTATTAGTGTTATTACTTCAGAATTAACATGCATATGATAATTTGTTCACCACAGCCAAAAGTCATCATATATTAAGTCTCTTTATGCATTAGGCATGATGTTTTACACATACCATCTTCTGTAATTCTCCTGACAACATATCAATTCAGTATCTATGTATTTCAAGATATTCTTTTTAATTATCTTCAGATTGAATGAGTCTACTTTCTCTTTTATATTATTCCTTATGCAAGAATAACAGTTACAACAATTGTCATTTAAACAAGAGCACATTTATTACTTTCAACACAAAGATATTTGTTCCAAACAAATATACACATGAAAAAAAGTAAGTTTTTAGCTTGTGGTAGTCTCTGCACATACCCAGTGTCTCTAAAATGATTCCTCTCCGATTACAACCATCTGTAGTCATTGGGAAACAAGGGTTTTCTCTCTGATTGACCTTCAGAGATAGTATCTCTAATTCCAGTTTCACAATCCTGGAGAGATGGAGGGGTAGCACTCAAAATAATGGCCCCAACCATTATTAATTGACTGGCAAAATATATAATGGCATTATTCATGTAACTGGTACTAAGACTGTGAAGTCAGTTTTTGGCTCAGCCACAGGCAGCAAAAAATATCTAAGATTTGCTGCTGCTACTGCAAGTTCAGCTGGCATGATACAGGGGATATGGCACAAAAATGGAGAAATATGATTACAAGTGTCATTCAAAGTATAAATAAGACTTAGGAGACCTCCTTTTTTCCTTGAGCTATTACATCTTGAAATTAAAAGCTCATTTTCCGGACAAAAAGAATCATATTAAGATTACAGTTAGTGTTAACAAGCATCAGCATTTACAATGGCAAATGCCAAGCTTTTATATTACGTTTGTGTGTATGTGTGTGCAGGGAGGTGTGTGGATATATACTCACTTTGAGGCATGCCTGTGAACCGCTACAGTGGCAAGTAGGAAAGGGAGAGAAAAAGGGAAAATAAGCTTCTTTTGTCCTTCTCTGTTCTCTCATCTGTCATTACCATTACTTCTCTTCCACGTCCATCACCATTCACCTTCATAGCGCCCAATACTTTCCTCCCTCGTTTCATTTTATCAGAACATTTAGCTTTCAATGGAATAGTATATGACTAAATTGTATTGGAAATCTAGCATCTATTCAAATACACACACACACACACACACACGTATAAATATAATCTCCTAATCTCTACATTTCTACCACGTATCATTTCTGGGAATCTAAGACATACAACATTAAAGATACATTGGAGGGAGAAGTAGAGTGAGGGGAAAGAATTAGATTTTCTAATTTGTATTGTCATTAATGTTTATTGTAGAAAAATAAATTCAGAAAGAAATTTATCTTACACTAGAAACAGAAGGATAGAACAGTGGAATTTTGATAGGCAGGAAAATGAAAGAAAAAAATCTGAAACATAAATAAAAGCAGGAAGAGAAGAATGCAGGCCAAACTCTGGACAATGTCAAATATCCAGGGCATGAGTAGAATCCAGAGGATTCACAAAGGCCATGTCTTCATGAAGCCCAAACAAGTAACCTCAGATTTGGGGGAATTACCAAGTTCGATTTGATCTTTGGTTCTCTAGTTCAATTTTGTAAGTCACTATTTCATTACACGAACCTTACCAGTCCTTTTCCTAAATTTCTAATCTATGACAGCCCTTGCCAAAAGTTTTAAGAACTACCTACGGCTATGGCTCGAAATGAAACGGCTCATTACCATTTGCCCAATTGCCAGGCAAGTGAAAGAGAAAGGAGGAGGCTGTAGTCATTCCAATGACTACATCCAGATTTAAAACAGATCCCATTTCTCAGGAGGCAATACTTATTGTGGTCATTTTAATCTAAGGAAATACAATGACAGCTAGCCTTGGTGTCCAGCCAGAGGATTCAAAAAGATTTTGTAATAAACTGTGTTTTGACTTTTAATTAAAAGTCTCAGTTTTTACTACCTCCATAGGCCTTCTAGACTATGTCATCTGTAACCCTCACTTCAGTTTTCATCCGTATCCCCCCTTTCTCACCACCACCATTTTGTCTAAACACTAGTAGAGACCACTAGTCTAAGCTCCTAACCAGTATGTCAAGATGCTTACTTAATATCACACTTTGATATCGCCAAGGGAATTGAGTTTTGAACATACAGAAACAAACCCATTAATGTCTCCTCAAACCTGATGTCTTCCAGTTCCCCCTAATTCAATGAATGAATCCATATAGCTATATATGATTGTAACCTAAACATTCTTGAAAACGTATTTAATTCCCTATGTTGTATATGTTAATACTATTTAAGTTTTACTTGCTAACACATAAATGACATTTAACAAATACAAGATATGTTTTAAAATGAATCATGTATTATTAACATATGTAATCTTTACAGTAAAATAAAAATGAGTAATATTATTACCTTTACATATAGGAGGATAGAAACACAGAGAACTTTATTAACTTGCCCAAGTTCTGTGTAAGAGCTGACCATGAAAAGAAAACAAATAAAATAAAATAAAAACTTGCCTAAGGTCACTATTCCAGTAAGTATTAGAGCTGGGACTCAAACCTGTGAAGTCTGGCTCCAGGTTCCATGTCCTTGCTCTACTGGCTTTGCTGCAGATAATAGTGAGCAACATTTATTAACTGTTCATCATATACTAGGCATAAACTAAGTGCCTTATTATTTTCTTTAAAACTTAAGGTCAACCTAGTAGAGAGGCATTATATTTATTCTTGGCTTACAGATGAGGACACCAGGGTCCACAGTTTCTTATTTTACAGATGAGGACCTCAAGGTGCAATTTTTACAACAGTCCTTGCCTAGTCAATTGTGGCATTCCAATTCAAAATCTATCATTCTCATCTCAGATCCCACATTCTTAACAGCCAACATTCTTTATAATCCTTATTAAAAAATACAAATGGAACAGTTTTTGATCAGAGGAAAATGATTTTTTGAAGAATAGAAAAATATTTTTATGCACAAGCAAAAATTCTGCATTTTTAAGTATATTATTAAACATGGAAAACAAATTTAAATTAAATCTTGAGTTCTATTCTACCCTACCCACTAATCTTATTTAATGTGCAAGTATTTTTTAGCCATGTACACTCTCAGCTTTATTCTGAAGAAACAGGTTTTCTATTGATGGACCAAATTTAAATAATAAATAATTTTGGCTCTATTTCTTTCAAGTTTCAGCATTATTTTATTTCTAAGACACCAGCTTTTATCTCTTAAGGATTTGGCGGCTAAAGTGGCAAATATTTCTCTGAATTTTAGAACATAAACTGAGGCTTTTAATTTTTTTCTTCTAATTTGTTATTATAGTAAAATAGAATGTTATAAATTTTCTTTCCCCTCCAAACTTTGAAAACTTAATTACAGTGCATGTAATACCTTGGGAGCACATTTTATTCGAGTAATAATGATTCTTGATTATTTTTTGATAGCTTATGCTATCCTACTTTTAAAAAATGCTTTCAAGCAGCTCATGAAATGTCAACAAATATATAATAGACATCATCAAAGATTTTTTCATCTGTTTCATTGTTATGAATGAAGATCAAGAAATACATATTTCATTTAGCTTTTCTTATATGAGGGCTTTAACAATGAGAGCTAGTACTTGGTTACTTCCAAAATATAGAAGTTTTATTTGGAAAAACTATAAATAAAAAATATATTTTCAAGTTTGTTTTCCTCTAGTTAATTTTTTGTGGGTGAAATAATATTAATTTTTAATATCTATATTAATCTCCTGCATTAAAGATAAAACCCAGACCATTTTAAATACAGATATTAATTTTGGAATCATAGAGTCATCTGAGTCTTTTAATATAGCTTCTTTGGATTTTATTTATTTATTTATTTATTTATTTATGAGACAGAGTCTCACTCTGTTGCCCAGGCTACAGTGCCAAGGCATCAGCCTAGCTCATAACAACCTCAAATTTCTGGACTCAATCAATATCGTGACTCATCCTCCCAAGTAGCTGGTACTAGCGTGCATGCCACAAGGCTTGGCTAATTTTTTATTTTTAGTAAAGACAGGGTCTACCTCTTGCTTAGGCTGCTCTCTGACTCCTGAGCTCAAGCTATGCCCGCTCTTGGCCTCCCAGAGTGCTAGGATTGCAGGCAGGAGCCACCATGCACAGCTGCTTTTTATTTGAAAATGCCTGAAAAACAACTGATGATCCTAATATGAATCTGTTTGTGCACTTGTAGAATTAATGAAAACATGGCTGGAATTCACTTACGTTTTGGAAAAAAAAATGCCTAACATGTAGGGCAAAAGAGTGGTAATAAGTTTTCTTCCCTCCTCTCTAATTTACTTTTTTGACTATTTACATACATTCCATCCTGCTTTAAAAAAGTCTTTCTTGTAGTTAGCAAAATGCAAAGAAAGGAGAGGTTTGGTTCTGCAACATTTCAGAAGGTCAGATGCCAGCATATGACGGGGGCAGAATCTGTAGCCCTGGAGAAATTCTAGAGGACAATTTCTCCTGTCCTCATCTAAGAAGATAGGTAGCTGGTGAGCTCTCAGTCTCTGAGAGGCGAATTGAGTCCATTAAAAATTTCTAGCATTTATATAATTCCTTTCATTTCTTTCATCCTCAAAGTGTTTTGCAACCATTAAACTAATTAATTAAGTGAAAGCAATTTGTAGATTAAGGCATACTTATAAACAACTGTCTGTCATTGGCAAGAAATACTTGTCCTTGTTTGTTTATCATTTCATTACTGGGCTTATGGGCAGCTTTTTAATTTTAATAGCATTATCTAAGACATCAATGCCACGGGAATGAAAATGACTTATGGTAAAGTCACCCTTTCACAATTCTGTAAAATGACCCCAATCCATCCCAACACTTCCCCTCCATACAACTTAATTCATTTGATAAGAGCAATTGGGGAGGTTTAGCTTAAGAAACTAGAGAATACTTTAAAAAAACAAAAATACTCTTAACCCTATCTCTTTTAATCTTGATATTTTATGGAATAAACAATACACTTGGATTCTATAGGTAGACTGTTCATTTTACTAATATACTTAAAGGAAATCTAAACCTCAAACCTCTGTTTATAAAATGCTAGGTAAGTTAGTAAGATATATGAAGTGTTTCATAGAGTAACTTCACATGAATATAGAAAACTTTTAAGAGCTTTTCCTCTTGAAAAATTAAAAGATCAGATCTGAAAGGTAATCCTAATTTATCAAGGTTTCAAGATTAAAATATGTAAACCATTGTCCAACCAGAAAGGGATAGGGAAAAATTTTTAAAAGGCTGAGAATAAATAGGTATGTTTTTAAGTTACCCTCTGAAAAAAAATCCCTTCCAGAGAAAAAGCACTTTACCAATAAATTTAGAAAGATTTATGATTTTTTTTCCAAGAATCAGGTGAAATGTTCATGTGATCAAAGTAACTACCATAGCAATTTGTACTGAATAAGAGACTAAAATTCTTCACAGAAAAACCACAAGCTGATTTGGGAGAAAACTTGCATGAGTATCTAATTAATAGCTGAAATATCTTAAGACGTAAGTACCTGGTTTTTGAAACATGTAACTATGGTTAAAATCTAATGAATTCTAAAGAATAGTGAAAAGATGGTTAGTCTTAACATTTTGAATTGTGGAAGAATCAATACAATAAAATCTCACTGCAGAAACCTTTTAGTAATACATTTGATTATACTGGGAGTCAAAAAATCATTTTAATCAAGGGGTTACAGATATCTGAAACAGAATTTTAGATCTAAAAGAGCTAAAGTGTCTAATTTCCTCATTATACAAGTAAAGAAACAAATCTGAAAGTTTAGGTAGTAGCAAAGTCAGGTAGAAACTTTGTGATAGAAATTAGAATACAATTATGCCAGGTGATCTGTCCACCCTACAAGGCTGCTTTATATCTATTTTGAGATACCTGTAACACAGGCACTGGTCCAGCATATTTTTCTATGATGATACAGAAGTATTTGTATGCTAGGAGATGCTATTTGGCATCTTTTGCAGTTAGTTTGCTTGAGTTGTAAAAGAAGGGATTGTTTGTCAGCACAGAATTTGATTTTTTTTACTTTAAAAAAGGTACTGATATTTTATTTGTGCTAAAAATTTTTTTGGCCATGACTTGCTTAGCCTTGGCAGAATGTATTTCTGCCCCCAATGAATGGGGAGTTCTTCACCTATTGTGTGACATTCACTTTTTGGCAGTATACTGAAAGCTGTGAACTCTAAAATGCCTATCAACATAATATCTTTAAATGCCTAAAATATATTTTACATGATTACAAAGGAACCAATTTGTGCTGAAATGCAATTATCAACATATTATAAATGGACATTTGTGTTATAGTAGTATATGTGAGATTTTTTAATGTGTTATAGTACAGGTATAAAAATTATATTCATATTACTTTTTTAAGTACTAATGGATGCAAACAACATATTTGTTGTGAGCAACATATTCACAACAAACTAATAAAATATAAAAATATCTATGATTTATATTAGTAACAAAATTATAGGTATTGCTATCTATTGTGATTTGCCTACATTCAAAATCAAAAGAAATGACAAATTTTAATTAAAGATTGCTAAAAAGAAAGATGCATTTTCCCATTCAAAATCATGAACCCCAAAGTGATTTACAGATTCAATGAAATCCCCATCAAAATACCAACATCATATCTCACAGATCTAGAAAAAATAATTCCATGCTTCATTTGGAACTAGAAGAGTGCTTGAATAGTCAAAGAAATTTTAAGCAAAATAAATAAATCTAGAGGCATCATATTACCAGACTTCAAATTATCCTATCAATACAAGCCTATAGTAACCAAAACAGCATGGTATTGTCACAAAAATAGAAACACAGGCCAATAGAACAGAACAGAGAATCCACATAAAACCATCCACATATAGCCAACTGATCATTGACAAAGCAGACAACAATATATAGTGGAGAAAAGAAGCCCTATTTAATAAATAGTGCTGGGAGAATTGGAATGGAAGTGCAGAAGAATGAAATGGAATCCATATCTTTTACCACTCACAAAAATTAATTCAAGATAGATAAAAGACTTAAATGTAAGGCATGAAACCATAGGAAGGCTATAAGAAAATTTTGGAAAACCTTTTCAAGATATTGGCCTAGGCAATGAAATTATGAAGAAGACCCCAATGGCGATCACAGCAAAAACATAAATAAATGGGACTTGGTTAAATTTAAAAGCTTCTTTATAGCTAAGGAAATAATCAATAGAGAAAATAGACAACCTACAGAATGGAAGAAAATATTCACAAACTATACTTCTGATAAAGGGATAACAACCTACAAAAGGATAATAATTTACAAAGAACTCAAACAAATCAGCAAGAAAAACAAACAACCCCATTAAAAAATGTCAAAAGACATGAACAGAAGCTTTTCAAAAGAATATGGACAAATGGCCAATGAACATATGAAAAAATGCTGAGCATCAGTAATCATCAGGGAAATGCAAATTAAAACCACGATGAGATATCACCTTACCCCAGTCAGAATGGCTTTTATTAAAAAGTCCCCCCAAAATAGATTCTGTCATGGATGCAGAGAGAAAGGAATGCTTATACACTGATAGTGAGACTACAAATTAGTACAACCTCTATGGGAAACAGTGTGGACATTCCTCAAGGAACTAAATGTAGACCTACCATTTAATCAAGCACTCTCACTACTAGATATTTGCTCAAAGGAAAATAAGTCATTTTATCAAAAAGACACGTCCACTTGAATGTTTATTGCAGCACAATTCACAATTACAAAGATGTGGAATCAACTCAAGCGTCCATCAATTCATGAGTGGATCAACAAATGTGGTATGTGTATACTATGGAATACTACTCAGCCACAAAAAAGGATGAATTAAGGCCTTTCGCAACAATTTGGACGGAAATGGAGGCCATTATCTTAAGTGAAGTATCTAAAGAATGGAAAAGCAAACAACACATGCACTTGCTATTAAATTGGAACTAACTGATGACACATACACATGCACAGAGGGAAGTAAAACTCAGTGGAAATCAAGTGGGTGGCGGGGGCAGGGAGGAGGATATGGATCAAAATCTACATAATGGGTATAATGAACACACTTTGGGGGAAGGGTGCACTTATAACCCTGACTCAAACATAAGTAATCCATATAACCAAAAACATTTGTACCCTCATAATATTTTGAAGTAAAAAACAAACAAACAAACAAACAAGAACAAAATCATGAATCCCCTAAATTCTAACTTCTCAGATCTCAAAGGTTGTCACAGTTTCAAAACCTCTATTTCTGTTGATTTATATTTTACATAAACCCATTTGTTGCATTTTAATCCCTTCTCTTCAGGATATACTGTTTCTTCCTGTGAGCCAAGACCATTCTGAAAATTTCAGAACTGAACATGTTCATTCTTTAGTTTAGTTCCTGAGCAATCACTGAAGGTAACATCTTTGAACAATTGATCTCGTTTCACAACATTGCAGAAATTTGCTGCCAGCCTCGTTAATATCTCAAGTTGCTGGAGACACTTTTCTGCCTTTATAGAAATAGCGGCATTGCCAACTAAAGCTCTTTTGAAATACAACAGCATGATAATGACAGCAGCCACTTACAGTGCTAAGCTATAACGAGTTACAGTGGTAAATCAGAGCTGTATGAATATCTTAAGCTCAATACAAATCTTTGCATGTGGGCCTGTTAGGATCTACGTTTCCCAACCCTGACAGAAAGGACTAATGCAACTACAATGCCAGCCTCTATGACAGGCAATTGGATCCCAAGTCATCACACACTCAGTTCAGGGAATACATACTGTTATACTGTTATTAACCGATTTGAATTTAAACAATGACCCCTAACTGCCAACAGCTTCCTTATTCCTGTGTTTGTTGTCTTCAATATGGATTTTTATGATGTTTTAACTATTGCTGTTTATTATTGTTATCTCATTTTAATTGTGTATTTTATTCCCTCAGTACCTTGATCAGAAGAGGGTAGTAAAATAAAATTATCTTGACATACAAAGACTGCAAGTGGTATTTAAATTTGTTTTTTTTTTTGTCTCTACATGAAATCATAGAGGTATTTAATTTATTTTCTTCTCTTCTTCTCACTTTCTTTTTCCCCTATGACACTCATTCCAGGAAATATCTGCAACTAACTCGTGTTTTTCAAGAAACTTGTGCCTCTCTACCTCAAACATATCTTTTTAAGGTAATATAATTTGCAGTGATCTTTGAATATGCATGAAAGATTTTGATCAAATTTATTTCTCAACAATTTTCTGTCTTCTCTAGAGACAAAAATCTCTTTTGGAAAATAGACATTATATAATTATATTAACAATGCCATTTTTAAATACTTTACAAATGAGAATATATGCATATATACAGCAGGTAGTCTCAACAGTAACCATGGAAACCTAGAATCCAGCAATGCTTTCAAAATTTGCATTGCCTACTCTGTGCTAAGGGCTATGGATACACACATAAAAACAGCAACTTTCATCCAAGAGTCACATTCTAACTTAGGTATCTAAAATGGTAGAAGGAACTAACCTTGTGTCTACCATATGTAAGGGTATTGCATGCATTATTAGTATTAATGATACTTTCTCAGCTGTCCTTGAAATGCCATTATATTCCTCCACTTTACAAATGAGTCAAATGGGCTCCAGATTGGTTAAATATCTTGTCTAACATAATAGAGCTAATACATGGCGGAGTTAGAATTTGAACTCACAATACTTAGATTTAGAAGCCATGCGCTAAAATACCTTCTGGAGTATTATTATATCTGTAGTTTGATGTGAGAAACTTCATAAAGCTTGACTTGAACTAAGACATCCTCCTCACTGTTTTGGGGGGAGGCATACTGTCTAAGGAAGGCTCCATTTTAGATAAGAAAATATTATAAGAAGTATTTTATTTGTATCTTTCAACACAACTGTCTTAATTTCTTAAGAGCTATATTTGGTTCTATAAAAATCATAACATCAATTATAATACAGTACTAGAAGAGATAATTTTAAATGAACAAGATATGCATTCCATTTAAAGACCTCTGTAACTGTTCCCTTAGTGAGACACTTCCGTGGACATAACAGAAGCATCACTATCTAAAGCTGATAATTTTGTTGAATTGTTAATTATTTTTATTTACTGTTAATTATTTTTCCCTATAAAGAAAATGTATTACAAATAAAAAATGTTATTAATGTTAAAAAGATTCATAGGTAGCTAGATAGCCTTGTGAACAAGTGAGGTAAATTGTTCTAGGGATGAGAGAGAACTGCTCAAAAGACACCAGTACAAATGGATAAAAAGGAGGTAGATTAAGAAAAATAGAGGAGAGTTTGAAATGGTTGTTTCAGCCTTATGCTAAGAATTCAGTCACCTCAGTATTAAAGAGAACAGAGACTGAATTCCATTGGTTAGGGAAAAAGTAAAAAGAGCACAGTGATTTGAGAACAGCACACCTGTTTGCTATGCACAATAGAGATATTGGATATAGCCATTATTTTTTAGCAACCTATGTATTTTAGATACAGACTATTTCCTCTCAATTAGTTAAAGGGGTAACCTTCAAATTCACTGACACACCTTATGCTCTGTGGAAAAATTGCTATGAAATGAACCTAAAAAGAAAGACATTTCAAGCCCAATAAAAGTAATATTATAACTCAGATATGCTAACATTAGGAATTAATTAAAAATGAATATATTTTCCACCCCTTGGCCTGTTTTCTTCATATTTAAGGAGGATGTGTGGGAAGCTCAGGACAGCATAAATGAAACAGAATCCTGGTGTGTGTGTGTGTGTGTGTGTGTGTGTGTGCTTGTCTCAAAAACAAAATAATGTAGCAAAACGAACACCAATGGCAGTGGCACTGAGATTAGGTTCCTCCTAATGAGACATTTTTCCTGAGTTGGACTTTCTTTAAGGGAAGATATCATGTTTCAGTAATTAAGTGAATCTCTAATAATTGACAAAATAACCTGGTACTTAGTAAATACTAAGAAAATGTCAAATGCATATAAGAACAACAAGAGGGATAGGAGAAAGGAAAGGAAGGAAAGTTCACTAAAGTCTTATTTGTTGAACAATATTTATAGGGCACTTCGTGCAGTTCTTCAAGGTGGAATCCACCATTCTGGCAATATTCTACTTGTGGACACAGTACCAGTTTCCTAAAGTTGGATGACAATAAATGATGATACATATGAACCTGAATAAATCTCTTCTTTACCTTCTTTCAGGCTTTGTTAAACTAGAGATTATTGACAGATGCCTTTGGAGTAAACCCCTTTAAGTCTATGTTTCTGAAAAGACACAGTAAAGTTATTTATAAGGGACAAAAGCAGAGGAGATATAATTGATCTATTCAAGTGGCACAGACTTGCTCTATCCCAAGCTGCAGAGATGGTCTCCCGAAAGTCAAGGCATCCATAGACTTCACAGTTTAGGGAGTTAGGTCCATGTATTAATTAGGAACCCTACATATTTTCTCACATAGCACTATGTCTGTCCATTGACATCAAAATGTATTTATCTTCCTCTCTCAGTTCTGTAAGTCTTCATGAGAGAAGAGTCCACTCAGTATTGAATCCCATTGTCTACCAACCACACTGAGAGTGAGAACTCACTAAAATTTCATTGAAATAATAGTGTAAACATAATTCCGCTTGAAATTATATACTCTCTTGAATTTGCTTGTTGTTTTTTATTTTAGTTTTGTTTTTATTTATGACAGTCTTGTAGCAACAGATATATTTCCAGCTTTGTCAAATCTGAAACAGTATCTAACTGGTTTTTTTTCCTATTCCATTTTGTGCCACGTCTCTGAACACTAGGTCTCATATTGTTGAGTTCTATGTGCAGAAGTAGACCAGTATTTATAAGCATATAAAGTCAATTATAATAATAGTAATAAAAACAATAAACTATACATAACATTAATGATCAGAACTAAACTTTTTGACAGAAAATATTAATTGTTATTTAGTCAGAGACAAGTTACAAACTATTTTAGTTGTTTTGCTTCTGTGCAAAATAATATAATTATAATAATAATAATATAACATAATTATGTAACATATAGATTGCCCTTCATTTCTATGACCATACCCAATGAATAAACTAATGTAATTCAAAAAAGTTCATCTTGATATCAAGAATTCAAATATGAAAAATTTTGAAGAGCTTGGCAAAGAGAGAGCACCTTCAACCTTTCCTGTCAATAATTTTCCACTTTGTACCACTTGAAAACTACCTATCAAATATGAGACACATCTCTGTCAAATTAAAACACTATAATTTTGTTTCTAAAGATACCATTGCAGGTGAAAGTATTACTTAAAGTGATCTATTTGCTAATCCCATGCAAACCCAAATTGCAAAAGCATGCTTATATTATTATAGAAATATGAAATATGCAATCATATATAGCACTTCTAATTTTGCTACTTATATCTTTTAGATTGCATTAGGAAACAAGATTTATTAAGTAAGCAGGTTGGATTGTCCACAAAGCATTATTAATTTTGCAAGTAATGCCATTCCACAGGGTATTTGCAAGAAATAATAAGAGCTCCCTCTGCTGCCAGGAAATAAATTTTTCCTTAATTTTTATTTAAATTTCCCATTCAGCTTCTCTGGTCTTTACTCCATAATTTATATTTCTTATAATCACTACCTGCTTCTGTTATCTTTAAAATTATTTTTATATTATATTGTTTTCTTTTTAAGGCAAAGCATATCAATTAAATACAATATTTAACATTTTAAGCAACCCAAAACTTAATTAGTAATTGCAAACGGTTCTTTGTTATGAAACAAAGACATCAATGTACACAGAATTGCATTAATCTTGGGAATGTTATAATTACCTAAAATTCCACATAAGTTAATATTTCAGCACATGCCTTCAGAAAGTCTAATATATGAACTAATCAAATTTGGTAATCATGAATAGCAAATGATTGGCAATACAACTGAGCACTGAGGCAAGACTTCAGAAAACAAAAATTCAGTGCAAGTTTCAAGTAGAACACAGGAGCTATGTGAGTGGAACATAACAGAGTAAAAGCAGTCAAGAATAATCTCAAGGAAAAAAGTTAACTTGATATTTTACATACAATAAGTAAAACCAAGACTCAATTGTTGCAGGTTGGCTTTGGCTGTGATTTTTAGAGTGTGCAACAGTAGAAAGTCGAAGCAAGTATGTAAAGGTGTGAAGGCCATCTCATGAGGTAGACAAGCAGGGATGGCTGAGTTAGATTGATTCTGAAATTTGTAGATGTTAGAGGCTAAGAAAAAACAGTGTGAGTCTATGATTTCAAATCTGAGGACACAGAGTTAGTAAAAAAAAAAAACATAATCCACAGAAATAAAGACATATTTTCATGAAGAGATGATATATATTTACTTCTTTGTGTAATAAAATGACAGATTATTCTCAGCACTAATATAACTGCATTTCAGAGAACTAACTACATTTTTAGAATCTGTTAGAAATGAGGAAAAGTAAATGCTACTACAATGTGTGGGGAATCTCAAGTGAATTATATTTTAAAAGATCCTATTTTTTTTGTAAAATTGAAACAAAATAAATGCTGAGGTTTGAATGTCAACATCTTTCTAGGTGGAGAGGGAATGTGTCCAAGATTCACCCCAATCTTTTGCAGAGAAAAGAAAATGGTCTCATATTTTACAATTAGTAGAAAAGATCGCTGGTGTTAAGACAGCTTTCACTTTTGACTTTCTGTCCTTTTTGAAGTCTTAATACATCTGTCATTGACACATTTGGACACATGGACACAACTGGACTTTTGTTCCCTTCCTTTCTCTTTTTCACCATTTCACTAAATCCTATTTTATGTCTCCCTGCCTTTATTTAAGGAAAAGCAAGTTTATTTTCTAAGATATAGCCATTGTTTCATCAACAACACATTTATTGAAAATCTTTGATGTATCTATTTTTATGCATGGCATATGAGGGACTTGCAGAGATTAGTGTTTACCTATAGAACAAGTCATTAGGGAATCATTAAATTTTGAATTATTGTATGACTATAATCATAACGAGGAAGACAGTGATGGAAAAGATTATTCATGAATTAACATAATCAAAGAAATCAGTGCTGAAGCCTAACTAAGAACTTGGAATATGTGGTTCACAGACATGAGACACATTTGTTGTTGAACAAAGCAGAAAGGACAATAAAAAGTATCAAAGGAACCCAGGGGAAATAAAAGATGTTTCCTAAGGGTAAAGAAAAATGTTCTTAAATTTAGAAGGATTTATTCCAGAATGGAGCAAGAATATAGGAGTATGAGAAAGTGATTTGCCTAGAAACTTTATGTCTGAGTGTCTGTTCCAGTGTTGTTCCACACCATTTACCTTTTACCTTTTACCTTTGTTTTCTAAACATGAGCTCCCCAACTTTAACATTCAAGATTAATCTTAGACAAAGTTGGGAGTAAGTAAATGTTATCTTTAACTTTCCTTTCAGGAAAAGCCTCTTCAGAAGAGGAGGCAATACTAAATTGATGTACTAGCACATCTAGAGGCCATTTCTCGAGAGCCACCAGAGAATATTTTCAGAAAGTGCGGTGAGAGATGATGAGATGATTGTCATCTGAAGGGCACATTTACTTGAGAGGCAGTGTAGTAAAACAGATAAGAATGCAAAGTCAGGCTGCTTGGGCCAACTCTTGGTTACTCGATAACTAGTGTGACCTTGGCCAAATCTTTTAATTTCTTTATGTCTCCGTTTTCATTTCTGTGAAATGAAGATGATAATAGTACTTTTTTTATGGTGTTGTTATGAGGGTGAATTGATGTAGTATGCTTAGTATTAAAATTTTGTCAACACTACATAAATGTCACTGACATTTATATTGAAACTCAGTTTACCTAGCAATGTGAAAATATATCGCCATAGTAATCTGGAATTTATTTTCATTACTATTCTCATTTCACAGGTGAAACTGAGGTTTAACAATTTCCTGTACATTTTCTAAGATCACAGAGTGTATAAAGGCTTAAAAAGATTACATCTAATTCTGAAACATTTGTTCTATCCTTCCCCCATCAGTCTCTGAAATCTGGTATGAAAATCCAAACACAACCTTTTGTATTTAGGGCTGCACAAACCTAAAAAGCATATGAAAGAGGAATGGCAAAATAGTTTTTATATTGCAACTTGATGCATAATTCTGGCTATACTCTTAGCTGATTTGAGGCATGATATCCTCTGTCCTGCTAATCCATAGTACAGTATAATATTTTGTTGTCACCACCTTTCATTACTTTTATCAGCAACATGTAAACACATTGTACTGATAATATTGTTAGTTGCTTATAGATATTCTCCTAAAAATATTAGCTAGAAGCCAAATCTTCTGTATTATGTCTGTGTTGACCTAAAATCCCCCTTCCGTTAGCATTGTAGTCACATTTAAACAACAATGCTGTGACATTTATAATTCAAAGAGCATGCAAGGTGAAATGAGTCTGACTGGGAAAAAATGCATATGTAACCTCAGAGCAGGCATTCCATAGTGAACTTAAAAATACACATAACTCCATTCCAGATATTCCACAATAGTAGCAGAAAAGGCAATGGATTGCATTAACACATAAGCATGAAAATGCCATAGCGTATTCATGGGAGACAGGTGTTAAATTATAAAGTGTGTATTGTTCATATGGTGTTTATGTCTTTTAAGTTTGTTTGACATTCCAGAAACAATGTGACTAGCACTAATGAATCATTTTCTTTCCTTTTTCTTAAATGTATTTTTTCTCATTCTCACTTCTTGCAGGACTGGAAGTTGCCTTGGGTGAGTTAGGGAGTAACTGGTGAGTAAATGTGAAGGCCTAGGACATTGCTGTACATTACTATAGAATTTATGAACACTGTACACTTAAACTATATTCAATTTATAAAAAAATTATATTCAATAATAAATTAATCTTAACCTACTGTAATATTTTATTTATAAACTTTTAATTTTTTTTAACTTTTTGGGTCTTGTAATAACAGTTTAAAACACAAACACATTGTACAGCTGTACAAAGATATTTTCATTCGTTATTTCCTTATTCTATAAGGTTTTTTCTATTTAATTTTTTTTTTTTACTTTTTAAAATTTTTTGTTAAAAGCTAAGACATAAAACACACACATTAGCCTAGGTCAGAATCATTCATATCACAATTTTCCATCTCCACATTTTGTCCCACTGGAAGGTCGTCAAAGGCAATAACATGCATGGAGCTGTCATCTCCTATGGCAACAGTGTCTTCTTCTGTAACACTTCCTGAAGGACCTGCCTGAGGCTGTTTTACAGTTAGCTTTTTTTTATAAGGAGAAGGAATATATGTGAAAATGACAATAATAAATGTAGAATAGTAAATTCATGAACCAGCAACATAGTGGTTATTATGATTATCAATTATTGTGTACTGTACATAATTGTATGCACTATACATTTATGCACTGGCAGTGCAATAGGTTTGTTTACACCCCCACCATCACCACAAACATGTAAATAATGCATTTTACTATGTTGTTAAGGTGACTATAATGTCACTAGTGTTGCTATAAACATTCTAGTGCAGATATCGTTTTTATAAAATGTCTTTTTTTCCCTTTGGATAGATACCCAGTAATGGGATTGCTTGATCAAATGGTAGTTCTACCTTTAGTTCTTTGAGGTATCTCTATACTACTTTCCATAGAGGTTGTCTTAGTTTGCAATCCCACCAGCAGTGTATGAGTGTTTCCATATCTCCACATCGACGCCAACATTTGTTGTTTTGGGGCTTTTTGATAAAAAAAACATTCTCACTGGAATTAAGCGATATCTCATTGTGGGTTTTTTTGCAGTATCTATAAATAAAGTTTTATTCTTGCATTCCGATGATGATGATTAGAGATTTTGAGCATTTTTTTATGTTCCTTGGACATTAGTCTATCTCCTTTTGAAAAGTTTCAGTTCATGTCCTTTGCTCACTTTTTAATGGAGTTTTAAAATAAGCAAAGCAACTAATGTGATTCACCATAGTAACAAAATACTGTATTTAACATTTAGAAAGTGATCAATGCAAATTAACATATTAATGGAAAGAGAAAAATAATTTAAAAACATTAACGTCCACTCATGATAAAAATTTTCAGAACGCTAAGAATGAAAAGTAACTTTTTCAATCAGATAAAGAATATGTAACAAAAACCTACTGCTAACATTGTACTTGTTACATGTTAGCCAACAGACAAAATGTACTCCCTTTGGCTAACCGAGCTGATTACAGTTAAAACAATATCAGGGTGCCATGGACAGGTGAAGGAATTGTCAGGTAATGTGTTTTCAGAAAGATGCAAAAGTGTCACAGAATCTTCCTTTCTACAGTCAAGTCAAACCAGTTCCTACTGTTGGTGCCAAAATAGATTGCAGCTGGAAATTCCCAACTGACTACCAGCAGACCACCTGGCACCAACCAACCACCTGGAGCCAGCCAGTTAAGAGGGACTAGTGATTTGGGGCTTAGGGGTCATCTAATCAAGACTCTGTCCTCATTCCCCTGACTCCTTTCTCCTGCCATGTGGGTTTTCCCTTTATCATCTCTAACTCTCCAGCTCCCACCTCAGCACATTTTCAGTCTGCACCAAAAGCTGTGTCTGTCTCCCCAATCTGCAGATTACATATAGAAAACAAAGCTTTCCAATTTTACTCTGCAGATCTCATAGTCATTTGTTAACATGGTGAAATACTGATTTTTTTTCTTACTATGTTTGCAAATAAAACAAGATTTCCACTCAAATCATGTATTTTTAATATTATACCAGAAGCCCCAGTCAAGGAATTTCAGTATATAGGGCAAGGACAATATATAAAAAGCATGAAGCACTGAAATGAAAAGTAATGCTTTTCTGTTTACAAATAGCATGTTTATTTAATGCAGAAAATCCTAAGACACCTACAAACCAGAAAGAACTAATAAATGAATTATCCAGGTCATAAAAAAGGTTCATATTGAAAATTGAATATATTTTTATATATTAGCAATATTTAAAAAATGAGATTTTTGAAATCCTTTTTACAATAACTCCAAATACATAAATATAGAGAAATAAATTTAATAAGAGACATGCAAGTTTCCTAGACTAAAAACTCTGAAATATTTAGAGAAAATAAAGAAGAACCAAGTAAATAGAGACATATTCCATGTTCATGAGTTAAAACACTCAAAATTGTGAAATTTCTACTATACTCAAATGAATGTATATATTCAAATTAGCCCATTGAAAAGTCCTGCAATTTTTTAAGGAAATTGACAAATTGTTTATAAAAAATCATGGAAATGAAAACATCTAAAAGAGCCAAATAATTTTTTAAAAAGGAAAGAAAAGCAGAATTGGAGGATTTATTCTACTTGATTTTAAGATTTTAAGACTCAAAAGTACTATAGAAATTAGAAAGCTACTGTAGTCAAGAAAGTATAGTATTACTAAAAGAACAGAAATATAGATCAATAAAACACAGTAGTCTATAAATATATAGATATAAACTGATTTTTGACAAAGATTCCAAGGCAATTCAGTGGGAAAAGGAAATGATTCTATGAGCATCTGAATATTCATATGAAAAACAAGTATACATTGAAACTTAGTTTGAAATAGATTATAGAACTATACATATAAGCTAAAACTTGACTACAGAAAATCAAACATATATAGTTTGGTACCTGACTTCTGTAAATCTTTTTTGTTTTTAATCTCAAGCAAATCAAGTATTTACAATGATTGGTACCAAAGAGACCTTCAGAAAATTCGAGAGTCAGTACCAAGCAAATTATGTCCTCTTTTCCTATCAAAATTAAGTGAAAAATTAATGTTTAAAATTACAAAAACATATACATGCATACATACACACATAAAATGTTTGAATTTAAAATTAACTTATAAATGTTGAAAAACTTACAAATAAATAAAATAAAACATTATACACATTAAATCTTGCATTCTGGAGCTATTATGGTGTTTAAAGGATATTTAAAACATGAATCTTACATTAGAAAAGAAGACAGACCAAGTCTTCCTCCCTTAATTTCTAATGCATATAATTTAAGAAGTTAGAAAGGAAAAAAATATGTACCTCAAAAATATAGAGTAAAAAAATAAAACTACAATAGAATATAATGAAATATTGAAGAATACAATGGTGAAAATTAATAAAGCCAAGAGAAATATTGGTGTAATGGATAGAAACATGAAATTGAATACATCCCATGATCCAGTACATCCACTCCTCGTACTACACAATGTAAAGAATCTTTTGTTCATTCTTTTAAGAATCTTTGTAGAATAATTATTTTAGCAGCATTTTTAGTACTAGAAAAAAATATCTTTGCCTATGGGCAGTAGAATGCATAAGTAAAATGTACTATATTCTTTCCAGGGAGCACTGTTCAGCAATAAAAAGATCCAAGAATTGTTACATGTGTCAAGAAGGATGAGTCTCACTGTTAAGGTTAAATGAAAAAAAAAAAAGAATAGTCACAGAAAAGATGTATGTATAACATGAACAATTTTATATAAAATCAAAAAAGTACAAAACCAAATAGGTTTAGAAATGCATCCATATATAATCAACAATAAAAAAGCAATGGAATGATGAAAATAAAATTAAATTAAATTCAGGGTTACCAGAGGAAAAAAAAAGAAACACAATATTTTACAAGAGAGAAAGTGCATACAACACATACAATCATTTCCCCTTTTAAATTATTCTTTAAACAGTGGGTATAATAGGTTTCATAAAACTCAATAAAACTATTTATTGTAAAGTATTGGATTGTAGTGGAATAGCAGGTTTTTTTCAATATTAAATATCTGTTTTATGTAGTTTCTAATTATGTAAAAATTACATGCTGATTGTGAAATAATTGTAACTATGTGAAAGTATAAAGGAATAAATGCAAACTGAAATCCTAACATCTTGACAAAATATCCATAAGCATTTTAAGGACTGCACTTCAATGCCTCTCTTCAGGCACAAGCACATGTTCCACTTTACAATGAGATAATCCTTTCAATTACGCTTTGCGTGGTGGACACTTGAGGACCCAGGCACTTGAAAATGCAGTCTCAGTGCCTACTGTATCTTTCACTTTACATGTCCCTGGGAAAGTCTCTTAGTTCTAACATCTGTAACATTGAATAAATACTTATTTAATGCATATCTGTTTGGAAACAACCACCAGTCTTCTGTTTAAAGGAACAAAAACAGATTTGCACATAGGCCTGAAGATTTAAACATGGACTCTGAAAACAGAAGCTGCAGGAAATTCTAACATTAGGGACATTCCATAGAAAATGCCCTGCCTCTGGGTACATAAACTGAAATTCATGAACTATCAACAGGAGCTTTTCTTCATTGCCCTATGGGAGGAGGATGAAAGGAGAGTAATGGAAGGATAATGAGCAAAACAGAGCTATAATAGTAGAAAAAAAATGCACTACTTTTCCCCCCCTCTACTCAATAAAGGAATTGTGTATGTGTTTGTGTGTGTATTAAGAGCATGATTATTCTGATTTTTCTTCCTTAAAATGAAGAAAAATACAAAACGGTTTAAAATCTAAAATTTTAAAAATCTAATTTTAAAATGTAAAATATAAAGATGTATTTTTATATAATTAGAAACAAAATAATGAAGGTAATAGTAATAACATTTGAATTTGTGGACTGCTTTATAGAGTTTAAGTTATTTAATTTATGCTTTCTCATTTAATCCACACATGAGCCATCTGAGGTAGCAGAGGATATATTATTCATTCAAAGAATTAAAGATCTGAGGCAAAAAGTTTGTGTGTGTGTGTGTGTGTGTGTGTGACTTATTCAAGGTCACAAGGCTACTGTATTTCAGAACTAAAACTAAAACTATTACATCAAGTCGGCTGATAACGTATTTTATGGTTCTTTCAGGTTGGGGAACATAAATTCTTTAAATCAAATCTGCAACAAAAGCAACATGTTGTATTATAAAATATATTTAAATATAGGTATATTTCAAATTTTACTGACGTATTTAAAATTTTAGGTTATAAAATGAATTAAATAGGTGTTGCATTTTAAATATTTTGCAAACATCTTATATAAACATAGTATGCTTTGCAAACAGGCTTTTGAGTGATGAGAACTTTAGAGATGTAAATCTAATTCCATTTAAAATGAGAAACAAAATTTTAGAGAATTCAAGTTATTCAAGGTCATGTAGATTTCCTAGGATACAGTTTAACCAATATGCAAGGCAAGATAGACTATAAAATGAAATATGTGTTTGTGCCTGTATATGATGAGTTAGATAACACCTGAGTTGATGAATTATATAATATAAAAAAGCTTGATGATTTATTTTCTCTAATAATTTATTTTCTAATTATTTTAATTGTTGAACTACATAATTTTGGTACTTTTTCTAGCTTCATTGAGATATAATCAACAAATAAAATTGTATATATTTATAATGTACAAAGTGAAATTTTGATAGACATATGCACTGTGAATGATTACCACAATCTAGCTAAATAACATATCCATCATCTCACAGTAACTTTTTGTGTATGTGGTGAGAACATTTAAAATCTACTCTCAACAATTTTCAAGTATATGATTCACTCTAGTCACCATACTGTAGAGTACAGCTCCAGAATTTAGTCATTTTGTCTACTTGAAACTTCATACATTTTGACCAACATCTCCCCTTTACCCATGCCCATCCTCCAGCTCCTGGAAACCCACAATTCTAATCTCTGCTTGTATGAATTTGACTTTTATAGATTCAACATATAAGTGAGATCACACATTTGTCTTTGTGTACCTGATTTATTTCATTTAGCATAATGTCTTCCAGGTTTATTCATATGTTCACAAATAAGATTTCCTTTTTTTTAAGGCTGAATAACATTGCACTATACATTACATTTTTTTTATCCACTCATCTATAGATGGACACTTAGGTTGATCCATATCTTGGCTTTTGTGACTCATACTACAGTGAACTTGGGACTTTTTAATATAAACTGTTTTTGTTAAAACATAACTTATATAGGAAATGTGCTCATCAGATAAATGTAAGACTTTATTACTTTTCCCAAATAGACCACCTCAGGTAATATAACCACAGTTAGGATAAAAGTCAGATCATTAGCAGAACCCCAAAAATCCCCTCCTGCACCTTTGAAGTCACTAAGTACCCCCTATTCTGAATTCTAACAATATTGATGAGTTTTATCTCTTTTTGAACTTTATGTATATATATATAAATTGTATAATTAGCACTTTTTGACTGAATTTTTTGCTTAATATTCTGTTTTTGAGATTAATTCATGTAGTTGCATGAAGTTACATGTAGTTGAAGTACAGTTATTTAAATCCATTTTACTATTGATAAATGTTTGGGTTTTTCTAAATCTGGGCAATTACCAGTAGTGCTGATACAAAAAAAAAATTTATACATGGCTTTTGATGAACACTGGTACATGTTTCTGTTGGGTCCTAGAAATAAAATGGCTTGATCATTGTTTGGCCTTCCTTTAGTTTAATGGATATTGACAAATCTACAGTACTATTTGACAAAATCTGTTGATCCAAATCCTTGAAAATGTGATATTTGGTATTATATTGAATCAATCAATTCTGACTTAAACATGGGGAAGGGAGCACATAATATTAACATTATACTTTATACTTCATGAGAAAATAATATATTTTATGCTATAAATATTATTATTCAGGTGGCTATTTTAATATAAGCTGAAAAGGATAATTACTCATTTTGCATGTCTCTGTTTTAAGGTGTTACAGAGCATTTTAATTAAGTTGGCATTAGGTCACCATATTTGTAAATTGTGACAGTAGACATTTAGTTTTTTTGTAGGCATAGAAATACCAGTATTTGTGTTTCTGGTTGACAGTGTGACTACTCCTGGCAGTCATTTAAGGCTACAGGTTACATAGGCTTTTATACCTTTAATACATGAATCCCAGTCTGCCATTGGCATAGACATAAACCTCAATATCAAAGAAGAGAGAGAATGAAGAAAGCTTCAATCTTCTTAACCACATTGGACCAAAAATTATACCCATCACTTCTACTCCCAAATTATTGGTGACAACTATGGCCCCACATAATTCCAATGGTCAGTGGTGAGGATGGAGAAGGCTGGAAGTATCCTTGACTACAGAAATAACTGTATTCCATAAAAGGAAGCATATCTTTTTTGATTACAACTAAGCATCTATGCTGAATCTGGCTACTACATACCCATGGAAAGTGTGTTCCCCTCAATTCATAATCCCATACACATGCAAGAGAGATAGCCCAAAGTTCCACCTGATGATTGCATTCAGGTCAATGTTCATATTCTCTATGTGAGACTTCTCCAACAATTCTAAAAGAAATTCATTCTTTTCCTGTAACTATGAAAACAAAAACGCAAACATAATTTCAGTACTACTCTCCTCCCACATAGTTGGGATAAAAGAAGCACAATAGAAATTTCTATTGTAAAAGATAGTGGCTGGGTGTGGTGGCTCATTGGCACATGCCAGTAGTACTAGCTACTTGGGAGGCTGAAGAAGGAGGATCGCTTGAGCCCAGGAGTTTGAGGTTGGAGTGAGCTATAGTGAGGCTACTGAACTCCAGCCTGAGTCACAGAGCAAGACCTTGTCTCAATAAAAGAAAAGAAAAGAAAGAAAAAGGTAAATAAGAGAAATAGCTATCATATTGCATATTGATGATAGAATTCTACAGGGAAAAGCTTAGAGTACTTCAATTCTGTCCTGTGGGAAGAACTTACTTGTCCATTTTTCTTCCCAGAACCCTGCTCCCAACCTCGGAGAGCTTCATCTTTATCTTCCATGACTACATCTAACATGGGTGTTTTGGGAATGTATCACTTTTGCAGCCTATGTCCTGCTCTCAGAAATTGTAAAGCAGAGTACTGTTTTAAGGTTCAATCATTCAAATAACTTTTAAGTCAGCTCTTGGAATTTTTTTGACAATGTCCTTACTTCAGAATCACAGTAGGCTTCTGATTTACTTCCTTCCAGGCAAGCCTCTGTGCCATAAACACACCTCAATTTATTTCCTTGGGATAGTTCTTAAACATTTTTATTTTGATTCTGTGTCTTCTCAGAACTTAAACTAGGGTCGCAGCTATTCCTGGAAACATGGTATTGCCATTACCCCTGATTCTCTACAGTACTAACTTCTAAATAAGAGAATTAGGGGTTATATGACCACAGACTAGTTTCAGGAGAAGATAAGAGAGTATCAGCCATTTTCAACTTCAGTCATGGCAGGCAGTTTTTGCCTTATATCACAGCTCCCAAGGTAGTAAATTACCTAAAGAAAGGGTCTTCACATGCCAAGAAACCCCAAAAGTGAAAAATTCTCCTACAAATCATGTCTATGGCATGATCTGAAATTTGTACTAATAATATTCAGTCACAACCACTCTTTCCATTTGAAGTTAGGTATTCTTTCTCTTTAGCCATTTAGTCATGCTTAAATATTTATGCCAGCACTGGGTCAATTTATAGAGGCACACACAACCACATATTTTTCAGGGGAAAAATAGGCAGAATAAGGACAAAGACACCATTTTTAAATAATTCATTGTACCCCATTTTCCATGGGGAGCAATCTGTCCCACTGGTGTTTTGATGTGTTTCTACTTAAAGTATGTCCTTCCTAGATCCTCTGGAAAGTAAAATAATGAAATTTTAAAATCTTGAATACTTTTCCAGTTTTCATGCACTTTAGTTGTTTTTCCAAAGCCAGAAAATATACATTCAAAAATAAAACCTTGATGTAAGGAATTCTGTGGTAGTAATGAGAAAGCTAAATATAGACCAATTAGGTTTGCTTGGTCATCTTCTCTTTGATTTGAGCATTCCAAGGGCAGCTTTATAAAACTTTAAAGAGTATCGTATTAGTCTTGCTGTCATTGTAACCTGTCTAATTTGACCATTAACCTCTCTATTGAAATGTTGGTTCTGTTTTTAAAAGAGGCACATAACTGTTTTTAATTTTACTGAATGTTCTTTTGCCTAATTGTGCTCATGCCAATTGATATTGAATATTTAATAACATGCATTTTATTCTGATGTATTTCTTCTTTCTTTTTCTAAAGAAATTGTCCTCAGGCACCAGAAACATAAAAGTGTCATGGCATATTTTGTTTATAGCACAAAAAATAAAACAGTGTTCTGACAAATATTTAATTTATTTCATACTTATATGTCACCAATTTAAGTTTTAAATGTGGCATAAAATAATAGACTTCAAAAAAAATTTCCTGGAGAATGAAATTATGCACATCACTAAAGTATTCTCTCCTTAAAAAGTTTCAACAAATTTGTTATTTATAAGCAGCATTTCGTGTCTACTTATGTAGCCAAACAGAATGAAATATCTGGACTACATAGTTATGAATACCTGACTTAATCATCAATAACAAGTAATGCCTGTAAGAGACTCATCATAAGAGGCAGACAGATTTTAATAGTTTCACACACAGCAACCCCTTGAATTTTTAACTGCATAGAGTATTCCAGTGCTTACAGAATATCCTAAATATAGAAACCCTGAAAAAGTTCTCTGAGCTCTAATTTTAAGGGCATTTGGCTGCGACTACATCAAGGACTTAAGAAAAATGGAAGGGGGCGGGGGGAAGATTTGCAGAAATCATTTGCATAATTTCAGAATCTTCATATATACTTAGAAAACTTCAGACATTCAAATTGGAAACATTGAGACAAAGTGAATATATTTATTAAGTTTTCTTGTTTATAATATAAAGAGGTTCTTGTTAGGTAATTTACTGTTCTCTGCAGAAACATCTTACATTTATAAAACTTGTTCTTTCTTCATTAGCTCAGGAAAAGGTTAGTATATATGAGAAGTGTGATACTGGCGTGCCTGTAAAGCAATGACATTGAATTTTAAGAAGGCCTTACAGAAATGTTTTAGGACACTACCAACATCAGTGCCAATTTTGTACAACAAATGTACTTTACAATGGAACTTAATACCATTTAATAGCAATTATAATTTGAGCTTTGTAAATGGAGCCCTGATTTTTTTAATGCACTGTATATCCTACTTTCTCTCTCTCTCTAAATCAAATTAATTTATTGATAAAATATATTTTATTAAGTTAATTCTAATATATTTGACACTTTCATAAGATAATAATGTAAAAAATTAGAATTATTTCTAATAGCATACCACCAAAAGATTTTATTTGCTGAAAGTTCTCCACCAATAAACGTTTTGAAAACATTATAAAATGCATCTAAGAATGCACTATAGAATGCAAATGTTCAATCTCCTTTTAGTTTGGACAAAGAAGGTTTACATACTTTATAAGCTTGAAAAAAAACGTCAGAAGGTAACAATAATTTTATATTTCTTAAAGAGCTAGTATGTAAATTTATAAATAAATACTTAAAATTCTATACAAGGAGATAATTTTCTCAATTATTTACAAAAGTAAATATACTTCACTTTGTAGTCTGGAAAATAGAAAAGATTCTTCAAATAGATGAACACAATGTGTAGAAGCAATATTACTATTAATAATAGCTTGCTTTTAAAGTTTTTCTTTTAGAATAATACCTTGCTTTTAAAGTTTTTCTTTTATAAAGAAATTCTAAGTATCTGATCTCATCTGTTGGTGTTTGATGGTGTCCCATTAAGAAGCATAATTTTTACCTGAGCTTTCAAGAAATTAAAAGATAAAGAATAAAACAGAAACAATCATCTTTATTACTGATAGGGTGAATATTTTAAAAAGTGGCCTGTGTCTCTGACCTAGTGGGCTTAGTGATACTGACAGATGTTCCAAGTCAGTCACCAGTGGTAACTGCCCATCTCAGGCCCCCTCACCATGGAGAGACACCACATGACTGAGAGTATTTGAGAGCACATGTTTCATGCAGGTGGATAATTGCCCAGAAAAAGAGGAAAGAAAAAGGACCATGGAGAAGTGTGATCAGTTCCTCATTCCAATCAAACTAATAAGTTAGGTAACTCCTCCTTTTTATATAGAAATAATTGATGAAGCTGAGTAAGAATGAGACTTTTACACTAGTTAAGTTCTATTTATCTGGAGGAAAACATCAGGAATTGGGTGAAAACATTCCCCAATATCGCTCTATATTAATCTCTTACTGTTAAGTAATAATTAATTATTTTAAATTATATTTACAAATATAATTTCTTTAGTGGCCGGTAGCATCTCTATAAGGATATAAGAGACTCGCTTAAAAATAAAGTAGTAGAAGGCAATCCATATCTGGCTCTTTGGGAGGCTGAAATTGTAGGTGGGGCTATTAACTCTATTCTTAAGGAAAACAATACCAATGGAATGTTCTTGCTATTGAGCATTTGAAGTGTGGCTAACGTAAATAAGAGATTGACATTTAATTTAATTTTATTTAATTTAATTTTAACTGAAAGAGCCGCATGTGGCTAGCGGTTACCATACTGGACAATGCAATTCTAAGACATCTGAAAAAATAATAGGAATTCTTAGTCAGGATATATCAAGACTGATGCAGAGAGTCATATAATTAAGATCAACATTCAAAGTCTGAAAAGACAAGGACTGTGGTAGCCTTCCCTGACCAACCCGTGTTGACTAGGTTTAGAGTTTGAATAATGAGGCTCAGTTGACAGGTTCTGAAAAGCTTCCTTACACGTACAAGGAACAAGTTGAGAGAGTTTTGGCGCATTTAAGAAGAAACACATTATATTCAGAAAAGATAGTCACATATAGATCAGTGTTAGTGAGAAAAATATAATTATTTCAAAGGAGGTAGGAGTGACAGGGAAAGAAAACATTCCTCAGCCAGTTAAACAGCTGATTCTGGGACAAATGTGGAGAAGATGGGCTCTCATTTTTATTGATAAAACTTGTTCTTGGGTGCCCGTAGGTTCTCTGAGGCTTCCTATTTGACACACTTCAGAATGATATTTTGGGAGCTGAGTCTGATTTATAATCACTTTTTTCTCATCCCCTGTACCGATCCTACCCACATATAGATTGTAACAACAGCGAAAGTTGGTGTTCAAGTAAAAGAGAAAAAGAGGGCACCTCAGCAGGTTTTATTTTCTGGGTTAGGCCATTTGTAAGCCCTGCCTTTGGTTCCATGAGATAGATTCAGATATAAATATAAATGCAGATATAGATATAGAAATAAATAGATATCTTCTTAATAGAGTTATGTTTCTACTTAAGATATCTATGTGAATTTCTATTGTTGGCAGAAAAAATTCGCATTTATAAAATAAATTATTGCTCTTAATTCCTTCTGTTTGTAATGCTCATCCTGTAATTCTTCAGGTGTTAAAATTCAATTTATCTTGTAAGGACTAGTTTTGCACATTGCTTCTTTTGAAGCCTTCTCTAAATCACAACATTGCTCTCCTCCATACTCACTGTTTTTAACAGTCCTTTATATTTACCTCTGGTGTATTTCTGTAAAACTTTCCCAGTATGCAAACTGATCCCCCACTTATAAGCCAGATATTGTGCTAAGGAAAGAAAGGATAGATTATAAGTATATAATATGATAAGGGCTAGTAGAGATTTGGGCTTGGTACTGTGCAACTTTAGAAAAGAAAGTAATTAATTCTGTCTAGGGAAATGAGAAATGTCCCTTTGCAAAATGTTATGTTTGAGCTGACTAAATAATGGAGAATAAGAAGGTACACAAGCAGGCTAGATTACTGGCCAGCCCTTATAACGGGAACTGAAATAAATGGAATGGAATAATAAAAAAAATGAAAATGGGAATTGCAATGAAATAAAGGACTAAAAAAGCTGAACAACCCATTTGAGAATTCAGTAACATGGGCAGGTACACAGTGTGGAGGTGTGAGAAACCAAGAGGGAAATGGCAGTTATATCTGTTAGACAAGCACATTGAGGCCAATTATGAAAATCCTTAAATGCCTCTTATCATATTCTGGTTTGATAATTAAATATATTCTCTCCTCAACAGATTTTCTTTTTACATTTTCTCATTTCTTTAGGTTATTAAAGCTTATAGTAGAATTCTTTCTAAAGGGGCTGTGGTGTTGGGAGGAGAAAACAGAGAAGAGACACAATAGGAGAAGAGATAGTCAGCTTTCCAAAGGATCCATGAAGGATTTCTGTAGAGCTAGTAGAAGCCTATACGATTTAAGGCTTCTCCTTCTCAAAATTCTCTAGAGTCAAAAGAGTTTATTATTTCTTCGGTTTAAACATTGATCATTTTCTGAAGTCACATTTAAAATTTCAAGCATCTGTGAAGTTAGATAAGAAATACATAAAATGAATTAATTTCTTTAGATTGGATGAAGAGAATATTAGGCAACAGAACAAAGAGTAGTACGAAGCATTAAAAAAGAAATAAAAGGTATTTAGCACAAGAGACAATTTTTATGTACATCAATTTTCTCAAAAGCTTGGATAAGGAAACTTAAGCTCCTGGGAACGAATAAAGCTGGACCCAGAGGGGCATTAATATTTCATAAGTTTCAAACAATCATGTTTTAGGAAATTGAAAAGAAGTTTGGAGCAAGCGTAGGAAAATGAGAAGTTAGTTTATTCAGAAAGAAAAAGAGTTGATATTGCAATGTTCCTCAAAGTCTGACAGTAAGAATATTTAATTAAAAGTAACATATTGCAGTATTTCAATTTATTTCTAATTTCTTCTTCTTACATAGAGCATTACTATATGATATATATATAGAGAGAGGGCATATATCTGCATGCACATATATTAATATACATATATAACTGATACACATGTGTTTTGATATATATATGTATATGTGTGTGCATATATATATTACAATCCAGGCATAGTCTTATTGTTTATATTTTTATGTTTTGTTCTATCATAATTTTCAACTGACAAATATTTATTTCTCCCCTTCCCCCTTCCTAACAGAACCCCACTGTGCTTATGTATTCCCCACAGGTAAGATGATACTCGTTCAAATATTAGAGCCAATCAGGAAATCCCATTTTTCTTGTTTGGGATTGTTTTGAGGATATGAAATCCCTGGGCACATCTGCCAGAAGGTCCTGAGAATGAGTTCCTGACTCTTATAAAAGAGACACTAGAGGTGAAGATTTCTTGCTTTGGTCTAAATATTGTGTTTAGATGTTGCACGGGAAAGGGTTAATTCAGCATGCCTGGGCTGGTCAAACCCTGTACATTTCCAAGAAGGGCCTGTTTTCAGGACCAGCCATTGGCTGGCTTCTGGTTGCTAAGCTCTGAGCCCTTGGAATGCCCTGCCTGATGAGAGTTTTTGTATGCCAGAGGCCTTGGGCCATGCTCTACCAGTCTGACCAGATATAGTTCAAGCTAACAATGTGATTTATGGTGAACACCAGTTTCTATACTGGGATTCTGAAGTCTGAGAAGCTGATGTGGTCACACTGGTGCTGCATGGCCTACATGACTGACCACAGTAAAGACACAAAGCCTCAGGTGAGCTTCCCTCACTGGCAACACTTAGGAGTTTGCTGTTATGCATTCTTACTGAGAGAACTAAATGCATTGTTCAACTCCATTGAGAGGAACACCTAGAAGATTGTACCATTGAAGAACACCTAGAAGCTTGTCCAACAGACTGTGCCTCACACACCTTTTCCCTTTGCTTATTTTAATATACATCTTTTCAGTATAATGAACTCTAACTACAACAGCTTCTGAGGCCCCTGAAGCTTTCTGGTGAATCATTGGGATCCCTGTGTAAAAATATGTTGTCTGACACCATTGTAGCCCTCTTGAGGCCATTAGATAAATCAGCCTTAGGATGAAAGGAATGCTAAAACACATATGGTTTTACAAATTATCTTCTTAAAGAACCTATGTTTTCCTAATCCTACATCATGTAGATTCCGGAAATAAATACGTTTAATTATCACTGACGTAAAGTCAAACAGATTAATTTTCATGTTTCCAAAAAATTTCTTCTGGTTAAAGTCATTAATTATGAAATATCTGATTTCAAATCAAAAGTGTAGTTTATTATATCTCAAGCAAGAAACAGCACAATCAATCAAACTATGCACCTAAATATCGACACAGTTTTGCCATCTTAACGGTAGCTTGTTTATGCCAGCAGCGAAGAAGCCTGGAAAGCGAGTAGCCATGAAATAGCAAAAGGCACTTTCCACAGCTTGTTGAGAATGGAACATTTTTTCTTACAAGAAGTTGTCCAAAGCCTGGAAGAAGTGGTAGTCAGTTGACGCAAGGTCTGGTGAATATGGTGGATGACAGGGATTTTCCAAGTCTAGCTTCTGTAGTTTGAGCAGTGTTGTTTGTGTGACATGTTGTCCAGCATTGTCTTGCAAGAGGATTGGCCTGTCTCTATTGACCAATCTTGGCTGCTTAATCATAAGCCTCCTCAACATTTCATCCAATTGGTTTCAGTTGACATCCGTTGTAATGGATTGACCAGGTTTCATGAAGCTGTAGTAGATAATACCAGTGCTGGACCACCAGACACCAGTAGCTGTTTTTTTTTTTTTAAGAAATGCCTTACTAACATTTTTATCCCATTCTTCTCCTAGGTTCTCAGCTGCTTCAGATATGTTTTTTTTTTCTTTTTTGCTTTGTTTGTTTTTTTGTTTGTTTTTTAAATTTTTTTATTTTAGTATATTACAGGGGTACAATTGTTTAGGTAACATATATTGCTTTTGCCCCACCCGAGTCAAGCTTCAAGCATGTCTATCCCCCAGATAGTGTGAACTTTACCCATTAGGTGTCATTAAGTGTGAATATACCCATCTCCTTCTCCCCACTCCTGCCCATCAATACAGGAATAGATCATTAGCTATTTTTGACAAATATAAGGTTTTCAACTCTGTTTCAGCACTCCGTCTTTATCCCACCATTGTGCTGAATGCTTTCAATTGTCCAAAAGAATCCATTTTCTATCACACATAAAAATACGGTGTAGAAATTGTTCACCATTGTGTCATGACATAAAGAAAGGCAAGCTTTGAGAGGATTTCTCATCTAACTCTTGTTTAATTCATGCAGAACTCATCTATCCAGCTTCTTTACTTTGCCTATTTCTTTCAAATGGTCCAATATTGTTGGAATAGTAACGTCAAACCTTGCTGTTAATTCATGCATAGGTTAAAATAGATTCGCTTCCACTACAGCTTTCAGCTCATCATTATTCATCTTGGTCGCAGGTCGCCCATGTGGCTCATTTTCAAGATTAAAATCACCAGAAGGGAACTTTCCAAACCATCAATGCATTCTTTAGCCACATCCTTCCCAAACCCTTTGTTGATATTTTAGGCTGCCTGTGCTGCACTGGTTCCTTGACGGAACTCATATTAGAAAATAACACAAATTTTTGACTTATCCACGGTTTCACAAAAATTTCTCTAAAAAAATTTTGAAAGATAATCACAAGCCAAAACAGGTGTTTGCAAGACTGAGGATATACATTCATAATAAAAATAAAACAAGAATTGTAAAAGTTGAATGCCAGAGATATCAACTGTCAAACTTAGTATTTAAGGAAATCAGACATTCTATATTTAATGCAGAACACATTACATATTTAATAATCTATATTTATATTCTATATTTAATAATTCTACATTTATTAATCTATATTTAATTCGATATTTAATAGTTTCTATATTTGATATATTCTATATTTAATAATCTACTTTAGTAGGTAAATACCCTTAGATGAAAATGAAGAAGAACTCAAAATATAACATTCATACATATGTATGTTCATGCATAATAAAATTTAACAAAGTCCTAAGTAGGCAAGAGTGTAGGGTTGTGCTGTCCAATACAGTATCCTGTAGCCACGTGCATTTATTGAGCACTTAAAATGTTGGTCCAAATTGGGAACGTGGTAAATATGAAATACATCCTTGCTTGCAAAGTCTTAGTGCAGATAGAAGAACATAAATTATGCAGCTGAGAACTCAAGTAAGATGACCCTCTAAGACTGGCAGCCACATCCAACAACATCCACTGGTTCCTCCTTGGAAAGTAGAAAAGCTATTTGTAAATGTTTTATAGGAAATATTGCATACAAAGTTTATACTCATTTTTTTAAGGAAGAGATATGTTTAAGAGTCATAAATAAGGAAGTTATTTGGAATCTAGTAGACCTGTTTTTATGGATTGATGGTAATTTAAACCATATTGGAATAATTTGAACAGTGAACAAAAAGCCAGAAAAAGTACATAGAAAATATAAACAATAAACAATTCTGTTAAACAGTTTGACTGTGAGGTGGAAGAGAGATACCTGAAGGGAGGGAGGGGTTAAATGAGGTTTTTTTTCTTTTTCTTGTCTCTTTGTTTTTAAGGTAAGTAAGGCAATCAAATTTAAATATAAACCTTGAGAAAGAAAGTAGTTGAATGCGAATTTAGAGATTTAAAAAAGGAACAACTGAGAGAGCATAAGGCTAAGTTTTCAGAGGAGCAAAGTTTTCTGATTTTTCAAAGTATTTTCAAAGATTAGACTCTCCAGCCAGTAACATAGTCTTCCAGATTGATCTGCATTTAATCCTTTCATGCTGTATCTTTAGGATATATACTGCCTTTTGACTGTCAGCTAGCTAATGGTCTAAAAAATGCTACACTGTTGGGGCAATATAGTTACAAATACTTTATACCTCCATACCTCCTAAGACAGTCAAGTAAGCATATCCCTAATGCTGAAAAGAATGACACTCCAGTGAAGAATGCATAATGTTAGGAAACTTTTGGGTGGCATCCTGCAAAACTTACTTTTGTGCATTCTTTCTGTGCCTTCCAGCATATGACTGATCCTAAATTTAGTATTATGAAGAACTAAACACAGAAAATTGATTTTGTTTTAAAGTTATTTTTCACATACTTGCCTCCTCCCTTTTTGTTATGAGTTCCTGTTGGATTAAAGCCAATCACCAGGAGCCCATCTATATATTTCAATTAGAAGTTTTTGAAAATATCTTTGATTGCAATATTCCTCTTACTCACTACATTCTATAATTATTATTTAATCATTAATTCAATACTAAATCTCCTCAAACCCCAGAGGGGTTTTGTATAATTAATCCCAGAGGATTAATTTCCCCACTATTAATCTATATGAAACTCATTGTAAGTATTTCCAAAACATCATATCATAATCAAGAAAATAAAAGAAGGGTGGCTATCTGTTTAATGCCAGAAAAAATAAAGTAAAATTTCAAGGTCTAAACTGGAGTTTGACTATAATACCTAAATAAAATTATCTTTCTGAGAAAAAAAGGCCATATAATCTTTAGCATATCATTGGTTGGGTTCTGGATTTTAATATTTCAACTTCATATGGTTTTGTAATGAGGTCAGTAATTCTGTAAAATTGGTTCAAAGTCACCCCTAACAAATGGGCCAGGTGTTCTTTGCATCGTCATTCCCAAGAGCAACTTTGAGAGTATCTAGACATGAGGGTGTTTGTTTTACACTTCGAGGATCTAACATTGTTCCATGACATTGAGACTATTGATTCAATGTTATAATTAGTTTTTGCTTTTGAATGTCTTCTTTCTTTCCACTGCCAATTGGAGCATTTCTACTCAAAAAGCACACATGACAAAAACTGGTCATTTAGGCCTTCTTCACAAGATCAAAGGTGTGCATGATAAGCCAGCTATGAAAGCGTGATGCTTTCTACATTCTCAGAAACGTTCAATCCAAGAAGGTTAGTTTAGTAGCTCATTAGAAAATGAAAAGATTTTATAGCACCTGTTTTTAAGTGCAATTTCCCATAAAAAGCAAAGGCCAAAAATTGGCAGCTCACAAGCTAACCTAAGCGTAGCCTAAAAAAATGAGAGTTTACATAAAATTCTGAATCACCTCTTGAAAATATTGGAAAATCTGTCAACATGTCACAATTGTACATTTGATTGAGTCTGGGTGACAGATGCTCTCCTGTAGAAAGGGCACGTACTTTCCATCTTGCCACAGCCCCACTATTCCTTACTGTCCCTTTGACACTGAAATCTTGTGTCAACTTCCTTTTAATTGACCCACCTCATTTGTTTACTACAATTGTCTGAGTCCTGTAAGCAACTTAATTGGTAATCCATAATAAAAATCAAGATTCTCTGAACATTTTGTATGAAATTAGCTGTTTGATAATTTGGATTAAGTCTTGACCTTGCTACAATGAGAGTGAAATGCGTGTTAATGGCAGAGATCTTATACAGGGTATACAGATATGAATGCATATGGAATTTGTCATCATTCTTAAATTGAATGCAGGGTTGGTTCTGAAACCCAGTTTTGAAACCCATACTCAAGCTACCTCATGTGAGAAATAACCAGTACTATATGGATGCATGAAATCATTAAATAAATCAGCAAAATAATAATGGTGCTCATATTTTGTTCAAACACTGTCATATTGATGGTTAAGAGAGGTGCTTTGTATCATACGAAGCTTATGATAACATTAGAGAAAGACCATTTTTATCACAAGTTCTTCACCTTGTCATTGAAGTGGAAATGCTCAATGTTAACTGTGATTCTGCTGTATTTGTTTGTTGCATACATACTTTTCAGAGAAAATCTACTTGGGCTCAGGTCTCTTTCCAGCCATTGTACATCTGAATGGTAATAATGACTCTTTCTGCTCTTAGCAGTGTATCACTAAAAAGAGGAAAAGAAAGATGACAAGATGGTTTTTTCCCTAGAAAAGTTGAATAGAGATTTCATCCTGATTTGCATTTTCATCTTTTTTTAATTAGTGAAGAAAGATAAACACATATCTTAACTTTATAAAGGCCTTAGCAACTCCCAACTTAGATGCTAGAACTATCAAGATATTCAGATTAAAATTAGAAATAGCAAACTTAATAACAATTAGAGATGATACTGAGTGCACAATCAAATAACCCAAAATGTCATGCCAGATCATTGAGAATATAATTACTAAATGCTTGCCAGCAAAGTGATGGCCACGTGTGCAAGGTAATTATATGAAATGCCAAAAGACCAAGCTGATGGGAAAAGGGTATTTAGAAAAATTGAAAAATAAGCTTTTAACATTTTGAAATACACCCACGACTTCATAAGCAAACTAACCAACTGCACACTTGCTGCACTAAAAGTTTCTTCAAGCATAAGAAACTTGGGAGACAATTCTCCACGAGTCTTTTTCTTTTCTGCAATGTTATGCACAGAGGAACTTTTGGACTATCTTTTCAACGATTCTCTTCTTGCAGATGGTCTTAGAAAATAGAGACATTGTCTCCCTCCAGGGAGTAAAAGATTAGACAGATCTGCTTGTAGCTCAATAGAAAAGATTAGAGTTGACTATACTTGGGGTCCCTCAGCAGTGATGCCAAGTCACTGAGTGAACAGCATTCACTTGGAACTGTCCATGGTGCCTTTAGAGAACTTGGGGAGCAAGAAAACGATGTGAATGTGAAGCCCATGCTGTTTGCTGTGCCATGACGATAAAGTTCTTTTCTCTGAACCAGGATTCTTATGTCTTTTGTCATCATCAACAAAACTGGGAGAGATTAAAGCATGAGAGGAAAATGTTATATGCTTCACAGTTCTTGACAATGCAGCAGAGCCTAAGTTTGCCTTTTTATCTCAATAATTGGATGCAAGTTTCCAATCTTTACAACTTCTGAGTTGTGAATGGAAGCTGATTTTTACAATCACCAGAATGTGCAGTTCTGGAATCATTTATTCAGTTACTTAATCTTTGTTTATTTGTTTTTTTGATAATAAATTCATATCATAGCCCAGTTAATTGGTTGAATAGTATAACAAAACTTACAAATATTAATTCTCCCTCCCCATGACAGGCCTCTTTGAAACTTCCTGCTTTTCACCTCTACTTACAGTATAAAATTAGTCAAATAAGTAAGAATATTGATTGCGTTTCCTGCTACATCAAGCAATTTTGGACTTATGACCTAGAATATGACATTAATACTGAAACTTCTCTAATATACAATGTAACTTCACAGTTGACTTTTAAACTTCCAAAAATATGAAAGCAAAAGTCTGAAATGGCCTTGCAGTCTCTGCTTGCTAAGCTCTTCCTATGGGGTATTCTAAACCACTTCTAAAACTGTGCTATTAGAGCTGAGGCCCTTTCTATAACACATTGATTGAAATTACAGTTTGTGATATCAAATCCACAGATTCCGCAGTTTCATTTCTGCTCTTGGCTTTTGTTTAAGAACAGCCCACATTTTTATTTCTACTATATGCTCTATAATTCTGTCAAAATAGTATTGGAAGATAATATCCATGTAGAACAAGTTTCTGAAAATGAATGACAGGTAAAGCTTAAAATAACTGTATGGTTCTCTTTTTTACGTGAATGCAATCTAAAAAAAAAATATTAAGTTTCCAGACATATTCCCCTATAAAGCCATATTGATAGTGAAAAGGATCCCAGCTCAGTTTATTTCTTATCAGTCAAGAGCAATGAAAAAGCTGGCTGGTAGATGTTATATTTATCTTTTCTTGTTAGGCTACAGGGAAAGTAGTTTATGTAGCACTAAGACTCAAATTCTATTCATGAGTTTTCCCTCCTAATGCCACTTACAGAAAGGTTATCAATTATCCTATAAGACTCCTGAGAGATAACTCATGAAATAAAATATTTTAGGTAACACCCAAATCTCTGAAATTATCTATATGAAAACTTAGACATTGAGATGTGAATGAATTGGTCACAAAAAATTATCAAAGAGAAGACTGGAATTTGAACTAAAACATTTTGACACATAGTACCTGGTTCATTGCTCCTATAATCTACCACACTCATAAGAGTCCTTCATTTTTCTTGTAAGTCTATTGCTAATTTCAAATAAACAATAGACCTATGGCTTCTTCAATACACTGACAAGGGTAAAAATGTGAGTATAGAGATAAAAGAAATCCTTATATCATCAGCTCAAGCATCACCTTCTTAAAGAGTACGTTCTTTTTTATTATCTTTTTATTATTTTTTATTTCAGAATTTTATGGGGGTACAAACATTAAGGTTACATACATTGCCCTTGTCTCCCCTCCCCCCTCGAGTCAGAGCTTCAAGCTTGTCCATCCCCCAGACGGTGTGCATCACACTCACTATGTATGTATATACCCATCCCCTCCTCCTCCCTCCCACCTGCCCCACACCTGACAAATGTTTGTTTTTCTCTTTTTCTTAACATTTTGGTTACATTTTATATCTTTGCTTCTCCCTAGTAAGGGTTAGAGATATGCCCTTCCCCTTCACAATGTTCACCACATCCCTCAGATATAGGACCACCCCTCCAACCCCCGAAACCCTGGTGAACACCACCACCCTTTGAGCACCATAGTGTTAATCAGTCAGTACCAATTTGATAGTGAGTATATGTGGAGCCCATTATTCTGATCTTGTGTCACCTCACTTTGGATAATGAGCTTAAGCTTAATCCAGGATAATATAAGTGGTGCTAGCCCACTGTCATTTCTTAGAATTGAGTAATATTCCATTGTAAACATATACCAAATTTTAATAATCCACTCATGAATTGACAGACACTTGGGTTGTTTCCACATCCTAGAAAGAGTGAATTGTGCTGCCATAAACATTCGGGTTCAGATGTCTTTATAATAGATTGTCTTATGCTCTTTGGGATAGTTGCCTAACAATGCTATTGCTGGGTTGAATGGTATTTCTATTTTTAGCTCTTTGAGATATCACCAAATTCTTTTCCACAAAGATTGCACTAATTTGCAGTCCCACTAGCAGTGTAAGAGTGTTCCTGTCTCTCCACATTCTCTCCAGCATTTGTTGTTTTGGGATTTCTTGATACAGGCCATTCTTAATGGTGTTTGACTTCTAATGCCACCCTTATGCCAGCCAATCCACCTTGGATACCCCTCGTCTCTTCCCCATAGTTCCCTGGGTTTTCCTCCCTCAAAACAGAGATAGATTAACATAAAGCGGAACTTTCTATTTTACACTGAAAACTTCTTCAGGCTAGAGATTATGTTTTATCTCTACATTCCCATTAATGGAATATTCTATGCCACACAATAGGCATTAATAAGTATTAATAATGGGATGAACAAAATTTTTCTGCATTATCAGCACAATACTAGATATACTTGCAAAACTTTGTGAGGTAGTATATTGGAGTAGGGAGGATGGACAGTGATTGACCCAGAAACTTGGGCAAATTGAGGCACAGGGGAGGGAGGGAACAGAGTCTAATTCTGTAAACACAAGACAGTCATCAGATAATCAAGGGAAGGTTTTAGAACAGAGAAAACCCTCAATTTTCAGAACTGCTACTTGAGATAAAAACCAGCTGGTCACAAAGAGGCTCCAAGCTTGAGGAGAGGAGGAAAATAGACCAGAGGCATCAGTCACAATCCGGCACATAAAAGGCGAAATGCTTGCATGGAGGGACTCCTTCAGAACTTCTAGGTGATAGGACTTCTTCATTTACTTAAAGCACATGAAAGCCAAAATATAAGATAGAGCAGGTGTGTCTTCATGTACACAGTCTCCTTTTATTTATTTATTTTTTACTTTTGTAAATCAGACCCACTCAAGCTCTTTCTTAGTTCACTCCTTTTTCCATAGTTTTGCCCCAAATGTTAGCATCTTAAATGAGACTTTGAATTGGATTGTTGCCCATATTCTACCACATGTCTAAACCACAATAAACAAAAGTTATCACAGGCCACAACTAGTTGGAATATGTGTCAGATTTTTCTGTGGCTAAATATTGATCTTTGAATAAAAAAGACATGCTGCTAAATTAAAGAAAGTGAATATGAGCGAAGGGAAAAAATTTTCTGATTCTTGTCACCTTTGTGTTCTAAACAATGTATTGCCCTCTACACATACATCACATAAGTTAGAAAAATGTCCTAAAACCTTTGGTGTTACCTACATCTTTGGCATACTAAATTAAAAGTACATACCTTAGATTATCATTTTGGCTAATTTTTCTGCATATTAAAATGACAGCTGACCTGATTAACCTGTTATTTTAATAATTAAAAGACATATGATACTGATAAATATTACTCTGAATCTTTCTAACTCGAGGCTAGTTTTATGTGTAGATAGAGGGCACAACTATTTTTCAAGATGGTTTTAATATAAAGAAGAGATCCATTAATTTAAATTCACATTAGTGTGAATGATTGATATTATGTTTTTCAAATTAAGCTATTAAAGACCTATGATTAAATTGGATATGATAAAAGCATAAGACATCCATAACTGAAAATCCTCACAAAATAAACATAAACTTGACCAAACTCAAAGTTTCTTGTTTAGTTTTTTTCCTTTCTCTTTTTTTTTTCTTTTTTTTTGTGTGTTCATGTCTTTAGATAAATTTCAAGTAAAGCTAGACCTAAATATTTTGCAGAAAGAGCATCTTAAAGTTCTAATCTTTGGAAGCTATTAAAAAATTTCATTCTTTTACATTTTTTCTCTCCAACATAGACAACAATACCTTTATAAATTTTCCCTATAAAGAAAGCTCTTCTAGTCTTCTTCTAGTATGTAGAGGAAATTTTGACTTTTGGCTTGAATGATGCAGAATGTTATTGAGGCAAAATCGTGAGCGCTTAAATTATCAGCCTTGTGACTGATTTAACTCTGACTTGATGTCTCAGCTCTAAAATCTGAATTTCTCCCTTGTTACCAGAAATATTGCTCTTTAGCATTTTATTAAATTTTCCCCCAAGGTTTAAGGGATTTTTCTGAAGTCTTCCTAAATTATTTTACAGGTATAAGCCTTTTATAATGTAATATATCACATTCTTAGCAAGAAATATTGAATGAAATAATAACTTTTAAATGTGGGTTTGAAGCATACAACCAGATATGAAGCAATAGAGATTGAAGCCAGATAATGTCATATTTTTGTCTTGTTTGTAGCCATGATTAACCAAAATAAAGATGATTTTGTTTAATAATTGACATAACTGACTATATACTGTTGCAACTAATTCATATTTCAGTTGCATCCCTCTCCTTCTACCACCACATTAAATATTCAGGCAATAAGTATAATATATACTATGATGCTGGGGAAAAATGTGAAATTGAGGGGGAAGGTCATTTATTTTAAAGAATGTTTTAGTGAATATAATTCTGTGTGGTAGTCAACAAAATCAAGAACCAGAGGACCTAGCAACAGGCTAAAATTCCTTTGGAAAATCCCTATACATCAGGGACGCAGGGTCATATATGCAAATTAGGTCACATGAAGCACTCTGAGTATTCCATAGTTCCCTAAGGTAGCAATGCAAACTAAATTCTAATAGATAGTGACCCTAGGTTAATTACACAAAACATGTAATCTATTTATATTTTGTCAGTGTATCTAACTGCTTGGAGCTTGAACTGAGAAAACAAGAGCTTATCAAGAGAGGAAAAGAAGTAAAAATTATCAAGTATCTCACTTACTATTGCATTTGATACAGGAAACATCACATATCAAAAATGTATATAAACACCTCAGTATTTTTAATGTCCCATTTAAAAATTTTAAATATATTAGAAAAGAATACCAAAAGTGCAAGTAACAATAAAAATCACTGATAATCATATAACTCCAAGGCAACAGATGTTAATATCTTACTTAGCATATTATCTTCCTGACTTATTTGTCAATACAAATAACTGAAAACTGTAATAAATGTTTAATATTATACTTTATTTAATTTAAACAACCTGGTTATACATAATTCAATATCAGGTTATAAAGTCATTATAGCAAAGTGGTTAAGAATATGGATTTTGGAGCGGTACTGCCTGGGTTTTAATCCCAGCTCTGTTATTTAGAGAACTAGGTGACTGACCTTAGACAAGTCATTTAACTTTTCTACACCTAAAGCTTATAAAAAATAAAACAGATAATAGTAGCTTATGCCTCATAGGGTCTTTATAAGCTTTCTCTATGCAAATAATGTGCTTAGATTAATACCTAGCATATTAGTATTCTCTAAAGAAATTAGCCACAATTATTTCATGTCTGGATCTTATATGTCTTGCATGACAACCAATTTGCTCCATTGTTCCCTAAAGTTGGAAATCATTTTTCCAGTATTTCTTAAATAAAAATGTCTTGAGGAACATCTTTCTGAAAACATATAACTACTTTTAAAATAATTTTATTTGAGGATATTCTCACATGTTAAATGATTAACCAAATACAGAATTAGAAGATATTTGGTACCTTTTGACAGATTCCGCCCCCTCCTCCAGGAAGATAGCACAGACTTGAAAAGTCACCACGAGTTTATGGAAGTGATTTATTGATTTATCATTATTTAATAATGTAAATATTTATTTATTTTAATGATATTACACTGTTAATTTTAATTTGAAATTCTTTCATTACATGCAAAGTTTATATTTAGAGTTTATATTTAGGAGCTTACAACCTGTTACAGGTTGAATTTTCTTTCCCCCAAATTCATATGGTAAAGTTTCAACTGTCAGTACCTTAGATTATGATCTTATTAGGAAATAGTATCATTGCTGATATACTTAGGTTATGATAAGGGCATACTAGAGTAGGGTAAATCCCTAATCCAACATGACTAGTGTTCGTATAAAAAGGAAAAATTTGGATACAGACACACACACAGGGACAATGTCGTGTAAATGTGAAGGCAAAGGTCAGGGTGATGCAGCAGAAGCCAAGGAAGGCCAAAAATTTCTGGCAAAGCACCAAAAATTAGGAGAAAAGCATACAACAGATTTCTTCTCCACAGCTCTCAAAAGGAATAGACACTGCCTACACCTTGATCTTGGACCATGGCTTTCAGAACTGAAAGACAATAAATTTCTCTTGTTCTAAACCTCCCAGTTTGTGGTACTTTGTTATGGCAGCCCCAGCAAAGTCATATACTCTCTTTCGGTACTCCTTCTTTAGTAATGACACTGTGTGAGTTCTTTATCCATTTATACCTCAGGGTTTCTATGCTTTTTTATTTTTGTTTTTGTATTTGATTTGTATTTTTTACATAGCATTGAGTCATATCCCCTTCTAATATGTTAACTGCTCCCTATATCTAATATGGTTTTTGGAGTAACTTTTCTGCTTCTTCTTTTGAGTTTCCTAGTCTAGTATTATCATTAAGCTGATGTTTTAATTATCATATTTTTAAAAATAGACTATATTACCTAGGAGGGCTAGATTTTCCCTTTATTTCTCCCTTTTTGTAATTTTCAATACGGTGCTGACCTATTTCTATTTTATTAGTTTTCTTCTCATGATTTTGTTTTAAATCAGTAATTTTGTTTCAAAATTGATTAAATATTTAGTTGCGTTGTTTGTATGGTTAAAGAAAACCAGATATTCTCTCCAGAGTGGAGGATATGCATCAGAATCAAAAATAAAGAGGAAACCATTCTATTACATTCACTTTCACACAAATGTAAAATTAAATTTCATGTTCATATTACATTTGGCAGTAGTGACAACTGCATATATATTTAAATTGAAAATATAATACAGTTTAAAATGAGTGTTTAAAAAAGAGAACATTTATTTATGTTTTAAGAATGCACAAAAATTTAAATTAGTTGCAAACAGATCCAATTTTCCTTTAACTTAAAGTATTTAAACATTGCATGTCAATCAGTTTCCTATTTCCTGTACCTTTGGCCTATGTGTTTAATATGAGATTTAAAATTTATCACTCTATTTAGCAATTTAGTTGTCTGAAATTATGAGGTATTATTACTTCTTGTTAAGAGCATTTTCTGTTTGACTTCAGTTGAAGGAATGTATGACAGAATCTGTGATATGCTTAATAGATAAAGCAGTCTTAATCCATTTTCATATGATTCTCTAGATCTTGGAAAAGTAATCCTGCTTCCTACTGAAGTTGACTATAAAGGGTTTGATTGGCCGGGCATAGTGTCTCATGCCTGTAATCCTAGCACACTGGAAGGCTGAGGCGGGAGGATCACTCAAGGTTAGCAGTTTGAAACTAGCCTGAGCAAGAGTGAGACCCCGTCTCTACTAAAAATAGAAAGAAATTAATTGGCCAACTAAAAATATATAGAAAAAATTAGCCAGGCATGGTGGCGCATACCTGTACTCCCAGCTCCTTGGGAGGCTGAGGCAGAGGATTGCTAGAGCCCAGGAGTTTGAGGTTGCTGTGAGCTAGGCTGACACCACGGCAAACTAGCCTGGGCAACAGAGCAAGATGCTGTCTCAAAAATAAACAAATAAATAAATAAATAAATGGTTTGAGTTAGAGTAGGCTTATTATAACGAGTAGATGTGTTATAAAATTTGCATCTTCTCTATGATTTCAATTGATTAATTGGGTAAAATGTGAAATTTAAGCTAAATCTTATTTGAGAAATGTACTTAAGACTGAGTTTGGATTTTCAAGATTTTTCTAATAAAAATCAATTTCAACTAATGAAGTAAATTTACTAAAGAGCAAACATTTAAACAATTGATATAGAACATGTAACTGTTTTCAACAAAAGCCCAAATCCAAGACCAACCAATCTATGAATCACAAAAGTGAAGATTTTACAAGAAATTTTGCACAGGGGCACTTATTTATTAAGTCTTTGTCCTGCTGAAAACACTGAAAGTCAATGTTTTAACAGAATATTTCTTTCTCTGGCATGAATACCCAGTTTCTTTCTGAAGCTCGTAGTTTTTCAGCTTGATATGATCTAACTTTTTCTCTCACTCTCAAATAAAAACTATATCCATTCCATATATGGTGATATATTATGTTCAATATAAGATCTGAAAGGACAAATGTACACCTTCAAAAAGTCAATGAACCATATGGGTTTATGTAGTTATTCCAACCCAATTTTACTGCAAAACTTCAGACCACAGTGTATGGTCGTTTGTTTTTTCTGGTGTGAGTTTTCTATCCTTTGCTTTTATTACATTTTTCATTCTAGCTTCTTTTTTAATACCCTTCACAAAAGTATTTAGATGGAATCTCGTGACTTTAATAATAGGTGTAAAGAATAGGGCTTGAATATCTTTTTTCTCTAGTTTTGAAAAAAGTTTTTGTCTCCTCATCCATTGTATCATCATAACTTGTTAAAGTCCATAGACTCTTCATTTTTTCTAAGAAATTTCAATAAGATATTTATACAACCATAATAAGACAATTTGTAGTTTTATGCTGTAAAAATCTGGATTGTTCTAAGTAGAAGAATGCCCAAAATTAAATAATGTAAAGTCTCCTGAAGCCTGTTCCTTTAATCCAAATACCCAGGATGAACCAAGGGAACACTGCTGTTACTGTGGCTTAGGGATCTGCTCTCTGCAGGGTGATTCTGGTGCTTGACATATACTATTATAAGGTAAGACTTATAGCGGCTCTGGAATTCAGACTTAAGGAGTTTCCCTGTGTTCTGCTTTGGAACTAGTGAGCAAAGTAGTAGGCTATTTTTTATTCAAAATATTTGCCCTTTGTTTTAAACAGATCTGAGTTTTAAATGTGTTTCATGATCATTTGCATACTAAGTAAAACTCTTAATGTTGGATAATTCAGTGGTACCATTGTCCAGGAAAACAACCTGTTATCTGAATGAGAATCATTGTGTAAAGGTATACCTTTTACTATTATGGGCATGGAGTGGTGTAAAATGCAATCTAACTTCCAGTAACAGATAAGGCCAGTACTACTATATATAATTCTAGGGGATTTTAAAAAGCTCATGGAAAAAAACAGTCAAAAACAAGTTAGGGTATACTATAAAATAACTAAAAGTGTGGAATAGGAATGCTCCTAACACAAAGAAATATTAAATGTCTGAGTTGACAGATAACCCAATTACCCTGATTTGATTAATTGACATTGTATGCCTGTATCAAAACATCACATGTACCCTATACACTACTATTATGTACCCATAGTAATTAAAAATAAAAAATTAAAAAATTTAAAATGGACAAGGCTAAGGTCATCTTGAGTTTTCTTTCTTCTATATGGCTCCCTTTTCCTGATGTAAGCCATGCGCGCTTTTTAATTCATCCTAAAACTACGGTAAATTTGTCAGATATACGCTTAAGTTGATCATTCTGCATTATTTTTTGTAGGTATAATTCTATGTCCTTTCCACAAAAAGAAATTCTCTATTTTCTTTTAGGAAAAAAGTTTTTCTGTATCATATTTTAGATTTTTAAAAAATATTCTTTATTTCCTTATTCAAGAGCTGGAGCCCATTCTATTAAGTGAAGTATCACAAGAATGGAAAAACAAATACCACATGTACTCACCATCAAATTGGTATTAACTGATCAAACACTTAAGTGTCCATATAGTAATAACATTCATCGGGTGTTGGGCAGATGGGAGGTGGGAGGAGGGCAGGGGTATATTCACACCTAATGGGTGTGGTGCGCACCATTTGGGTGATGGACACACTTGAAGCTCTGACTTGGGTGGGGCAAAGGCAATATATGTAACCTAAACATTTGTACCCCTGTAATATGATAAAATAAAAAATATTTTTAAAAAAGATAACCACAGGTAAGCTATATCACATTATCTTTCTTCCATAAACATTATCTTCTTTATAATCATTTTATAATAACTGTTATTAATGTTAAATTATTCTCTGTGATTTATTCAAGCCTGTTCCTATGCCATTTGGTGTGTGTTTTTACTCTTTTTGCCTATTTGTGTTTCTTTATTGTGCATTTGTCATTATAATATTTTTTCCTCTGTTTTTTTCTCCTATTTTTTTCTCAGATATGCTAGTTTTCTTTCAAGGCCTTCTTTGTCTTAACTAGTTCTTTCATAAGTCCTTAAAGTCCTTTAGCAAGAGCAAATTGCATGTGAGTTCTTTGAGACTAAGAAGATATACTTGTATAATCTCTTCCTCCATTTTTTGAGTAACTTCTCTGATAATACAGTCTTTGCTGTGTTGCTTTATCCCTTTATGTGAGAGTGTGTAGACCAGGGTTTCCTTCTTACTGTTAGTCATACAGAGTAAGACAAAATAACTTTTGTTAAAGAAAAGTTTGGCAGTGAGCTAAAGGAGTTGAGGTAGTCTGTATATGCAATTTTGCCGTTCTTATTACTTTAATGTACAATTTTATGACCTCTAGAAATTTTTGTAGTCCTTTTCCTCTGGCTGATGCTCTTCGTCTTTGGCATTTGAAAGATTTGCTGTGGCTCATAGCAAAGCATTGTCATATATAGTTTGTTCCAATTCTGTTTAGCTGCTGCAAGATAACATACGGTACCGATAACATACGGTTCCACTGTGTGCAGCAGTTACATAGTAAGATAGAACCTCAATGTTTTACTTATATTTAATTTTTATTTATACTATAAGAAATTACATTTTCTACTGTTTAATTATTATATTTATAACTGCCTCTTTCCATAGATCCAATGTTACGTAGACATAAGCCCACATGGTATATGAAGATCTTTTGTGAAAGTCTTATAACAACATTGTGAAGCCAGAGTTATTCCAGTGGCCTATGAGATCCTCCATTCTCTCTCCCCTCTGGCCCTTTGATCTTGCTTCTTACTCCTCTACCCCTTGTTTACTTTACTTCAGCCACACTGACCTTCTTGTTTTTCAAACAGCCATGGTATACCTGTGACTGAGACACATTCTGCTCCTTCTTTTCTCACCTCTCCACATGGTGCACTCCCTTAATCTTTCAGATCTTTACTTAAATGTCACTTTCACAGTGAGGTCTTTCCCGGCCCACCTCTTCAAAGCTGCTATTCACCGTCTCCCATTCTCACCTCCACCACATCACACACTTCCCTGTCTCTTTATCCTGGTTTCATTCTTCTTCATAAGTACTTAAGTCCTTCTAACATATCATATATTTTATTTTAATTTTTTAATTGTCTGATTCTGGACAATTGAATTTACTCTGTTTGATTCATTGCTGCTATCTAAATGTGTTCCTTGCACCTAATAGACACTCATGAAATGGATTTAAATGAAAGAATAAAGAAAAAGGGACAAATAATTACAAATTCATCATTAACTTTTAGCACATTGATATAAATTATAGTTTACATGTGTGCTAATTAATTGTATCTATATATTATCCTATCTAATTTTAACTAAGTTTACCCATATCAAGTAGACTTACCTGGAAAGATTTCTGCAAAACAACTGATTATTAAAGATACATTTAATATTGCAAAGATGAACAAACAAAAAAAAACAGAATTGAAGTTTATTTTACTTCAAGAATAAACTCTTTATTAACCTTATTATAAGGTATTATCAACAACAACCTGATAAGATGTAGCTCCACAAAATTACAAAGATAGATAATTGAAACAAAATTTCTACATTGTATTTTTAACAGACTATGAGGTTCTATACTGCCTCGATATGTATTATAGAGGTACATATAGAAAGTATAGATAAGATTTATATATATACACACATACAAATACATATGTGTAATATACATAAGGTTATTTTCTTTTCACTTATGGTGTGAGCAATTAACAAACTATTGACTAGTGCTCTGGTGTATAGTTTTGATAGTAAGTTGCCACCGAGACTTGTATTATATTAATATACATATCACTATTGTAAAGCTGAAGAAGTTGAAAGTCAGAGAAGTGAAATTATTTGTTCAACTTCATGTATATTTGGCAAAGCAAAAATATAAACTCTGGGAATCCTGATTACGAAGCTCATACTTCTAAACACTTCAAAAATTATTTTACAAAATTAATATTAGCAAATACTAAAACCATCTGCATTAATATGTATGAACACATATTGATGGAACATAGGTACTCAATAAATCATTGAATGAGTGAAAAAATAAATTATTATAAGGATGACTTTCTAATGGCAGTCACATTCTTCTAACAGTTAAGTACATTTAAAATTAGCTCACATCATGGCCGGGCGCGGTGGCTCACGCCTGTAATCCTAGCTCTCTGGGAGGCCGAGGTGGGTGGATCGTTTGAGCTCAGGAGTTCGAAACCAGCCTGAGCAAGAGCGAGACCCCATCTCTACTAAAAAATAGAAAGAAATTAATTGGCCAACTAAAATATAGAAAAACTTAGCCGGGCATGGTGGTGCATGCCTGTAATCCCAGTTACTCGGGAGGCTGAGGCAGAAGGATCGCCTGAGCCCAGGAGTTTGAGGTTGCTGTGAGCGAGGCTGATGCCACAGCACTCTAGCCGGGGCAACAGAGTGAGACTCTGTCTCAAAAAAAAAAAAAAAATTAGCTGACATCATTTTACTAGTATTTTATATCTGTAATCAAGGTAAAGAAAATGCATATTTCTATATTCTTCACCTTGTCACTTGATAATAAATACATTCTATACAATGCCTTTTGGTCAAGTATTATTAGATTAGTCCTAGAAAATATTTTATCAGCCACTGCAAATATCTACAGAACTCTCATAGCATATTTCTGAATTCTTGTTAAATGTGTTCTACATTATTGTCAAGTATTCTTCCAGAATAATTTATTAATTTTCTGTTTCTGTTTTCAGTATCTTTATTTGAGCAAAACGTCCATAACTAGATATCAATATTCACTGCCGAGTGCCAGATTTTAAAAGTGTATTTTAATTCCTTATGATTCTTCATGTTCTCACATTGTAATTTAAAAGGTATATCTACAATTCACTTTTCCAAACTCATGTCTTAGAGCTTTCCAGTCACTCATATATCAAGCAATATTGAAAGACTTTATTTCACCTGATATGCCATTGTGCTATGTCTGTGCAATTTTATATTTCTTCTCTCAGAAATGCATTTACAACCCAGTTCTAGAAGGCAAATTTCTTTTCACACTTTTGTATAGAAACTTTACTTCTATGACAGAATCAAAGCCTAATGCTCTGTACTACCTTGAGAATCTATACATCTAACAATACAGTCTTTCTATTACTAAACTCTTTGAAAACAGATACAATGTTTGACTACTTTTGCATCCCTAGTGCCTAACATAATATTTTGGTTGTACTAGGCACTCAAACTATTTATTAAAATAAAATTTAGTTTCTATAGTCTTGTAGTTTTTTTATATTAATAATAAAAGCTCCCTCTTTTGGGATATTCATACTTAAGGAAAATTTTATCATTAAAGTTAGAAAAACTGTTACTGAAGAATTAATATGCATTTTTACTTTATCACAGTTCAAGTTTTTGTAATTGGATTGGGAATAACAAATACAAGAAAAGCAGAAAAATAATTTTATTTTTAATATTGTTTTTCATGCCTCTGTAGGCAAAACAATAAGAATATCAAGTCATGGTTTTCAATAATGTTTTCATTAAGAAAAATAATAATTTTATTGGGATTTATAATGATCTGTAACAATGCTACTGAATGAGATTTATTATAGTTCATTGCTACATTTCTCTAACAACATTTACATTAATTTTGAAAGCAAAAATGCAATTTTGGTGGAAGAAAATACATGATATGTTAACTTCTCTTAAATTATATAGAAGATTTAGTGGCATAATAAAAATATTAGAAGTATTAGAAAGTGTCAATCTGCACATATAAAATTAAAAGCATTAGTACAGACATACTGGTTCTGATATAATATTGATAATCAAGGTCCATTTTATTCCATGAAAAATAATTGCTCAGTAATTGTCAAGGTCATCTATACACCAAGTAGGTTCAACTATTTTAACTAATTTAATTCAATTTAACATTGAGCTTTGAGTTTTATTTCCATCCCAGGGAATTTACTGGACATCATAGAGAACTCAAAGATGAGTAAGGCATATTTTTATTCATCAATATGCTTATAGTCTAAGAGTATAAAAAAATTAAAAAGCAAGTGTCAGTAGATGTCATTTCAACAAATCAAAAACAAAAGTTTTTAAAAAGGACTAACAATAATTATTAAAATTAATTATTATAAGTGTTTATTAAAGGATAAAAATAATATATTCATCATCTAGTAAACTATTAAAATTCAAACATACTATGCATTTCATCTACAAATATTCAAATAAGCTACAAAAATGCATTGATAACTATATTCACCTAATTTTTAAGACCATAGGCAATAAAGACTTTTTTACTATTCCAGTTTCCTACTATGTGCTATGGAAGTTTTATTGTCATGAGACTTGAACTTAGGTAGTACATATTTACTTTAATGCTTAACTAGAAAATTGTAAATAGTTTCTCAAAAACTATGACTTGCCAGGTATTATTGCTTAGGTCCAGGACCATTTGAGCTTTTGTTTTTGTTTGCTCTATTTTTGTTTGTTTTGTGTTTTGGTGAGTTGATTTAACAAAAACTATGAAATAAATACTAGTAAAAGTCATATATGCTTAAGCCACAAATCCTGAAAGTAGTATTCCAATAACTAAAATATGTCCCTAATGTTCTTTGTTAGAATCGAGTAACCTCAAACATCTTCATTTCTTAGCGTCCTTATAAAGGTTCAACAGAAAGAGAATTCCAATTATAAACAAGAGAGTGAGTTAACATAATATGAATAAATCCTTTATCCCTAGCACCTAGAATTACTGCATAAAAGACAGCAAAAACAACAAAAGCAACCATAAATACATCATGGAGCTCACTAATAAGAAGAAAGGTAATCTCTATGTGCCATAAAAAAATTAAACTAAAAAAACTGAATGATTAGTATTCAAACAACTAAGTACATATTCTAGTGAGTTATTAGCCACATTAACCCAACAAAATCTTGGATTTTAATGCCTACCTGAAAGCCAAAGACCAAGCTGTCAGTTTGCATGAAGACAGGACTCTCAAAGATCAATGCACTTAGTGTAAGTGTGATTATAAAATGTTGTCCAACAGGCTAAGAGAAATGGCAAGGAAGCTCTGGCTGCAGAAAACATAATCCCTGGGAAAGAAAAACCTTGACTTATGACTCTTACATGTTTCAGGATCAAATTTACTTTCCTCAATTTTTTTAAGAAACCCTAAGCCAAGAAGGTAACATAAAATGTATGCATGAACTAGACATCCCCGAAGATGTAGCAGACTCAAAATGAATGAACTTCCCATGCCCAGCCTGGCTGTAAGTCCTACCAAACAGGACAGTGCTACTAAAAATGAGCTCTCTCACACACATGTACACACATACAGAAAAAATTTACAATAAATAAGAACCATTAGTTTAAAAAACTAAAAGATAAGTGTCCTAAGGAATTAAGATAATAAAATAGCAAAATGAAAGACAATAGTTGTTGAAGTGATTACCAATAAAGAATAAAAAGAAACAAGACATTTTGTGGAAAAACAGAAAAATAATAAAATAATCCAGGAAAACTAGTAGAAATTAAATAAGGAGAATTACAATATAATTAATGAATGTATTAAAGAACACACAACTGAAAAAGTTTGTGAATTGGAATAAAATTTGATGAAATAAGGGACAAATTACCTCAGAGAAAAAAATGTTAAACATCAAATATTGGTTAAGATTCATGGAGAATAGAATGGACAGTCCAATTCAAATTCTGGAAGAAAAGTATTGTAAAAATTGTGGAGAAGTAATAGTAAAAATGTCTGAAAATTTTTAAAAATTGATGAAAGATACAAATCTTGAGACACAAAAACATTAAAAGCTTCTAGCAGAGTAAAATTTTAGATATGTTAAAGCAAAAATATAAAACAAAGATCTTGAAATCAATTCTAATTTGAAGATTGTATACAAAAGAACATGATGTATAAAGAAAGGAAAACTTTTAATATCAAAAATAATATTTTTTGCAGCAACTTGGATGAAACTGGAGACCATTATCCTAAGTGAAGTATCTCAGGAATTGAAAAACAGATACCCCGTGTTCTCACTTATAAGTGGGAGCTAAACAATGGGTACATATAGTCATAAAATGGTGTAACGGACATTGGAAACTAAGAACGGGGAAAGTGGGAGAGAGTGAGGGGTAAAAACCTACCCATCCAGTACAATGTACACTATTCTGGTGATGGGTACACTGAAAGCTTAGATGCAGCATGTTACAATTTATCCATGTAACAAAAAATCTGTACCCTCTGAATTTTTGAAATTAAAAAAAAATAAAGGCTAATGGTCAGATAATAGTATAACTAAATTACAAGGGCAGATCATTGTTAACATAGAATCATATAAACAGTTAAACTATTACTCATGTTGTAAAATAAAAATATTTCCAGGTAAACACTGACATTTTCAATTGAAACTTTAACTGAAAGAACTACAAAATAATGTCCTCCAAGATTTAAAAGAAAAAAAATAAAAATAAATCTCCCAGAATAAACAAGTGAAAAATCAGAAAACAAATCCAGAGAACATAATGGGATTTATAAAAATATAACAAAATAAAACTAAGTATTGGCTGTATAAAGCAACAATAATAATAATAAATTTGGAGGAGGAACATAATACATAATTAAAAGACAGGAAAAGATATTACAGTGTAAGATGAGGGAATATTCAGACTTAAACATTTTTAAGATTTGTTGTTGTTAAAGAAATGGATAGAGATATTGACTGTATTGGGATTGTCTTTTTTTTTTATTTTAAGCATATTAAATAGTTTAAAGTCACCCCTAAAAGAATAAACATAGAATATAATATTTTCAACTCAGTAGATATGAAAAAAATAAGTAGAAAAGTTAATCAATAAAATGTAGAACAGAGAAAAAGAAAAGTACACTCAGAAAATGTATAATAAACAAAAATAAACACCAAATAACATCCTCCCAAGTGAGCTATCACAAGAACGGAAGAATAGACACCACATGTACTCACCATCAAACTGGCACTGACTGAACAACACTAAGGTGCTCACACAGTAGTCCTATTCTTTGGGGGTAGGAGGGGTGGGGGTGGGTAAACTCACAAGTAATGGATGTGGTGAGTGCTGTCGTGGGGGAAGGGCACATCTCAAATCACAGTTGGGATGTGGCAAAGTCATAACATGTAACCAAAATGTTTGCACCCCCATAATATCCTGAAATTAAAAAGAAAAGATTATATAAGTGAGTCCAAATATGTCAGCAATCACACAAACATACACACACGCACAAGCAAATCAACTAAATTTAATTCACCACTTAAAGATTTTAATAAAAATAAAACAGGTGTATGCTGTTTAAAAGAATTATTCCTAAAGCAAAATAAAACAGAAATTTAAAAAGCAAAGAAATGAAAAGAGAAATATGATGTTAAAAACTAAGAAAAAGAATGCTGTTAGCTACATAACATGAAACTAATTTTAAAGCAAAACTAATTTTTAAGATAAAAATGTAATTAGATAATAAAAAAAAGCATCAGAGTGTCTTATCTTTTATGACATGATATGCCATGAATTTTATACCTTCAAAATACATAAAGCAAAAACTAAGAATTACAATGAGAAATGGGCAAATCCACCATTGCTAAGGGCTGTTTTTTATACATCTCCCAGTGCTAGTTCCAGCAGACTCGAAAAATCATCAAAGTATAGAAATATGAGAATTAACTTTCCACTAAAGACACAATAGAGCATTGCATCCAATACTGAAAGAATATGTATCCTTTTCAAGCATATGTAGAACATTTACAAAATTTGCCAATGTACTAAACCACAACAGGAGGCTCAAGAAATGCCAATGAATCATCATAGAGATGACATTCTCTGATCCCTATGAAATAGTAAAAAAAATTATTAAGTCATTAAATATGAAATGTCCAACCTCTGTAGTTGAGCAGTGTTGTTTGCGTGACATGTAGTGGAGCGTTATCTTGAAAGAAAATTAGTCTGTCTGTATTGACCAATCTCAGCTGCTTAATCACAAGCATTCTCATCATTTTGTCCAATTGGTTGCAGTAGACATCCACTGTAATCAACTGACCAGGTTTCATGAAGCTGTAGTGGATAATACCAGCACTGGACCACCAAACAGACATCGTTAGCTTTTTCTGATGAGCATTTGGTTTTGGAATGTGTTTCTGCACTTCATCTTTATCCAACTGTTGTGCCAAATGCCTGCGGTTGTCAAAAAGAATTCATTTTTCATCACATGTAACAATAGGGTGTAAAAATGGTTCACCGTTATGTTGTGACAGCCCAGAAAGGGAAGCTTCAGGATTTCTCTTCTGACTCTTGTTTAATTCATGTGGTACACATCTATCAAGCTTCTTCACCTTGCCAATTTGTTTCAAATGTTTCAATATTGTTGGAATAATAATGTCAAATCTTGCTGTTAATTCACTCTTAGTTTGAGATGGATTTGTTTCCACTAGAGCTTTTAGCTCATCATAATCCATCTTGGTCTCAGGTCACCTATGTGGCTCATTTTCAAGATTAAAATCACCAGAACAGAACTACTCAAACCATGGATGTACTATGTCACATCATTTCCAAACACTTTGTTGATATGTTGGGCTGTCTGTGCTGTTCCACGAGGGAACTCATGTTCGAAAATATAACATGAATTTTTGATTTAAACATGGTTTCACAAAATTCGCTTTAAAAAATTTTGGAAGATAATCACAAGCCAAAACATGCGTTTGAAAGACTAAGGATGTACCTTCACAATAAAAAAAAAACAAGAAGTTTCGAAGTGAAATGTCAGATATATTAACTGTCAAGCTTAGTACTTAAGGAAATCAGACATTTCATACTGAATACATCAAAACATCAGAATCTTTTTTCGTTTGGAAATATCAAAATATATTTCTAAGTAACTAATTGGCAATTGAAATCATAATTGTAGTAAAATAAGTAATTAGAATTGAAAATAAGCAAAAGCATTATACATTAATATAGAGAACAAAGAAAGAAAGAATAAAATAGCAAATTAAAAAAACATAGAATGATGGATATAAGAAAATAAAAATTAGAACCAGTAAAATAGAAAGCAAAAATGAAAAAAACAGAAAAACTACAGATAATTGTTAAGACCATAACTTATTAATTTTGCAAGAAAAATAAGTTAAGCTCTAGTTTTTCCTAAGAATTGAAGAAAGTAGAGCTAAGCAATAATGAGATCAAAAGGAGAGTACAACTACAGATAGAGGGGGGAAAAAAGAAAATTATATAAACAACTTTATGCCCCTGGTAATAAAATGTTAGACATTTATTAGAAAAATGCATCTTAAAATATATGTATTTGAAATTGTAAGAGACTTTTGTATATGAGAGAAATCAAATTGGAAATTAAAAATCTAACCACAAAGATACAGTTGTTTTTCAGATGAGTTCTATCAAGGCTTCAAGAAATATATCAAAAATCAGAGTATTTTATGAATACTTGTTTATATTCTAAAGTATGAAAAATAAATAGTACACTGAACTGTCATTATTTCTCAGAAAGAAAGAGAGCTCAAAGAGATGAAGGATAAAGCTTTAGATATATTGTTAAATGTTTTATTTCCTAAAAAGAGAAAAATAGACATCTAAAAATATGAAAATGTTAATATTTCTTTAGTTTTTGTGTGGGGTACATGAGTATACATTTTATTTTTGTCTATAATTTATGTGTTTAAAATTTTTATTTAAAAGATGAATGTTTAAAAATACAAACAGATGAACAAAATGTGACTAGAAATATGTAGATTTATGTCAGCAAAATGCTTAAGAAAACGTTAAGCCAAGTAAGTACCAACAGTGCAAAGATTGAAAGTGCTATTTTTCTCCCTAACATGGCTGATGGGCAGCTTGAACAAAAATGCATTTTGCTAAGAACCTCAGATTATTCATGTTCAGGCAAAGGGCAAGAAGAGAGCTTTTGTTGGTCTCTGGCTATCTGTCAGGCATTGTGTGTTCTATACATTTGACATATATGATATTTAATCTTCACTCTGCACCCATAGGGTAGTAATATGCCCAATACACAGGAAATATATGGCTCAGAAAAAGATAAATCATCTGCCCATTTTCAGAGAGTGGATAATTGGTAGGACAGGAATTTGAACTCACATCTGCTTAAACCCCAAAAATGTGTGTGATTTTCACCACAGCTTAGTAATAATAATGATAATTACAATAGTGTTTACTATAAGTATGTTTTAGGCACTAAATGTAGTGTATATGCATTATATCTCAATTAATTCTTTAAAATCTCTCTTAGTTTTATTCTCTCATTTTACACAAGAGGAATTTGAGGTTTAGAGAGATCAAATAAAGTACCCAGTGTGTCAATACTAGTGTGCCCAGAACCACATATAGAGCCTAGTTTGACTGAAGAGAGGCTTGTGACAATAGCCATTCTACTGATTCTACTAAAGTAGAATGAGATTTTAGGTGGGACAAAGCCAAGTTTAATTTATCTGCCCCACCTAGCACAGTATCTAGGAGAAGCCCTTTTTCCACACTCCCACAGATAAAATGAAAGAAATCTGCTGCTCACTTTATTCCACAATAGATGCCATGATCAAGGCCTCCTGTGCATGGACTTGCACTATGAAGTGTATAAAGCAGAGTATTTCAAACAAAGCCATTTAACTTTTCTCTGACTGTCCTTTTCCTCAAGTCCTACTACCAGACCCTCATTTACAGCTGGCAGAAAACAGTGGCAGCTTTACTTAAGGAATGCCATGTTTTATTTCTTCACACAGATCTATAAAATGCTAATGAAATAGGACACTCTGTCAAAATTGTGATGAACACAGGATTATGTTCCATCTGGAAACCTGGGTCCCTTCCTTATTCACTGCATATATGCAATCTCTTACAGAAGGTGCTCAGTCTCTCTGAATACCTGTTTCCTCATCATTCCCTTTGGAATAGAAGTCACAAGGCTCAAGCCACCATCTACTGCGAAAGGCAAACTACCACACTAACAGTAGTTATTGTAATTTTAGAAGACATTGTTTTCTATTTATCTCTTAATCTCTCTTCAAGTAGTGCCCTAGTTCCTCTGTTATTTTTCCCCAATGAAATTCTTATTTTTAAATAAAAAAGGGGGTAGAGAATGGAACTGATGACTTCAGCGCCTCAGCGTTTATCATTTCCATATTCTATTGCATTAACCATCAGAAAAACAGTTTCAAAATTTTAGCCTTTACAGATACTTGACATAGAAATGGGACTACAGAATTGGAGAGCAAGTTAGAAGCCAAATCTAGGAAATAATTACTTAGAGAAAGTGGTGGGGACTGCGAAACAGAGAAGGTTGAGAGAGAAGAGAAAGATGAAGGAAGAAAGGGAAAGAACAGGAGTGATGAAAGCAAAGCAGAGGCAAACATCAGGGCAAGGACAGCCTTGGAGATCCCATATAATTATGTGGTTTTAGATGGTAGAAGAATTTGAGAAAGTAGCAGAAAATAAAAAGCAATCAGAAAGTGAAGATGACAATGAAAAGGGGACAATTGTACCGATTACATAATATCAATATATTTTAGCAATAGCTACCAAATATTGAGTATCTAATAAGGGCAGCACTGCTTAATGCACCTATTTAATGTCTTTAATCATTATAAGAACCTCTAAGGTCAGTTATCCAAGGATCCCTGGGTTGGTACTGATTTACTCAGTGTGGCTAGAATAGCAGGGCCACATATTACAAGTCAAACTCCATGGGTTTGTTGAGACACTTCAGGAAAGAGAGAGCAGACTATATGTGTCAATGAGAGAAACAGTAAGATATCAAAAGTAGCAACTAGATGAAATTTCAAGATTTAGCTAATATTTTTGTGGTAATTATATGGTTGATGTATGTGAGATATAACCACATACTTTACAGTTGTTTCTATTAATAAATATTCAGAAATGAACGCTGTTGTGGCTATTACAGGAGTTTCTAGGACAATATTAATCAATCACTAAGGGTCCTACAGACCCACAGAAATATAATCAATTCTCAAAGCTTCAACATCCATCTCCCTTCTCCTCCCTTTCTCCCCTCTCCTTTCTCACTTATCTCCTCTCTCCTCTCTTTTGTCTTCTCTCTCTCTCTTTTCTCTTTCCCCAGTCCCCTTCTTCCTCCTTCTTGATGACTTACATTCACGTATAGCTGTAAACAACTATTGCCATCATCAATTTTTTTATTTTTTTATTTACCAACTCTTATACCAGATCCGACAAACAGGTAATTCTAGAAGCAGGCAGCACTGATCAGACTAATTTTCCTCCCCTAGTTCTTATTAATTAGATCATTCATTTTAACTACCCTTCCTTCCTCCAAGTGGTTTTAGGCTATTAAGCCTTCATACAACATAAGTAGCCCCAAACAAAAAAGTTCAAATCTGTATTGAATATGGTAGTCCTGAATGTTTTGTTCCTCTGACTACCAGCTGTGGTGGCTAATACAAACACAGATCCAACACCAGCATATGATGAAATATTTTAAGTGGCTATAATTCTTTTGGAATAATACAGAGAAAAGAATTCAAAACCTTGAGGAAACAGAAATGGTGCTTAATTTGATTTATCAATTATAATCCAAAGCTCCTTAAATAGGACTGCACAAAGATCCAAGGTGAGAGGTCAGTTTTTTCTGCTTTCAAGTAAAAATCTCTCTCACACACATATTTTTGTTTATATATACACATAACATATGTATATATAACATACAAATAACATATATATGACAGGTTGGATTCTCCAGAGTGGAAGCTGACACAGTGTTTGGGGTTCAAGATGTTTATTAGCAATAAATACCTTTAACAGAAAGGGAGGGGAAGCAGGATTGGAGTAAAAAGCCAAATGATGATGCAACACTAACAAAGCCTCAGCCAACTGGAAGGGAGCTCTAGAGAGAGTATTTCCAGGCAGAGTACCCCATGTCAGGTGGAAATGTCCAAACCTTTCTAACCCCAACTTGCTTAGGCTGCCTAAGGAAGGGCATAGTCTGGAACAAAGAGGCTCTCTATAGCTGGAACAGACTTCAAAGTAGCTGACATAGCCTTTTTCTGAAGAGCTGGAATGAATAAATGTTTTCTACAGTTTATATTTCTGTAAAATACCATTTATTGAGTCAGTAGTCATTAAAAGGGATGGAAATCATGTACTCAAGGATATCATGACATATAGGAATTTTCAAATCCTTCCCTTGATTAATGACTTCTCCCTTCAAATCCCTGACAAACAACTCAGGGCAAATTAGCACTTTATTACTGGGTGAAACTCTGTTCTCTAATATAAAATCCTAGTAAACTAAGCAGAACAAATTGAGAGCTCCTTTCTCCCTAAACAATGTAGGCCTAAGGGATTCTATACAAAGCTGGCTTTTTTTTTTTTTTTTTTTTTTTTGCCTAGTCCTCAACAAATAACCAAACCGGAGTCCAATAATTATTATATTATCTATCTTTAGCAAATTTGTGAATGAGAAGATTCAGTAGAAATAGAAAACTAATCCCAGTGCTTACTGCAAAGCTCACCTGAGATTTCTTCCTTAGGCATGTTGGCGGGAATCACAAACACAGAAGGAGGTTTATGAAGCAAGACCATGCCCATATGCTTTTCTATCATTAACTCCTTGTAGAGCTACAGTCCCTGAATGCAAAGTTCCCAGGCTAGGGAACCAAGTACAGTTCTTAGGCTTGTCTCAAGGCCAGCAATTTGGATTTATAAGAGCCCAAAAAGAAAAGATTGATAAAAAGAAAAAGAATATTATTCCTGCAAAGAAAAGGAACAGGCTCATACCATACTGCTCTAAACTTTCATTCATCCTCTTGAGCTATGATCATTAATTCCCCTGAAAGCTCCAAGCCCTATAATTATAGTGCCTTAAATTATCCTGGCATTTGGCCAATATAGATTTGCGCTTCTAATCTACAGTGATGGGATAGGGCCAAAAAAGGGCAAATAGTTTTCTACTTTAGATTCTTAACAGGAGTGTGTGCAATTAAAGAGAATATTACTTTCTAACAGACACTTTAATAAATTGTATAATCGACAATTTCTCTGAACACTCCTACTCTCCTAAAAACCCTATGCTGTTATGTCATGGTTGCTAAAACTTTCAACTCTAGGTACATTTGCACTTCTCAGAACACTTTTTCTTTACTTGTCAGGCACCTAGATATTCTAAATGAATTATAAAGGTTAAGCATGGTTTTGTCCTTTTTTCTCCTTTAGGTTGAAGTAGAGTAGGTAGAATTATGACCCCTCTCAGTTAATTTTTTTTCCCTTTTTAACAGGGGCCTGTGAAGATCTTCTGGTGCCTCTGACAAACTCTCAAAGAAGTGGGATTGCGTACCAAAATAGTAACTGCCAGGAGAACCTCTGAGAGCTAGAGTATGTCAGGTGCAGATGGTTTATAGCTGTTGGCTCTCAAGAGGGTCTTCTTGGTTTTATGCCCACAGTATATTAAAAAGCTATGGGTTCTAGACAAAATATGTTACAGGCTGGAAGCAGTTTGAAATTCAAAAATTCAATCCTAGCCCAAGTTTATTCCCTTATAAATGATTAATATGGCCAAATATGTTTTTTATATTTTCAAATAAGTAATGTAAATGGGAAGATATTTGGAAGCTAGGATAATGCACATACGTGTGTGTGTGCATGTGTGTGAGTGTGTATGTTTGCATGATTGTGTGTTGGCTCAAGTCAGGTGGGGACAGACAACAGCTCTAGCATGAAGAGTGTAAGTTGGTATCTTGGAAGATTTGAGTGAGTGTGGAAACAGCCTCAGATTTTATGGTACATTTATGAGTTAGAAATGAGAAATCATTCCCTTGCAGAAGGCCAGGTCAGTGTAAAAAGTAATTTTCAGTAAGTGACAGAATAGAAGCTCTAGGGCATGCTACTGAGGTAGACCCCATGACATAGGTTGTAGCAAGTCTAGCAAAACATTACAAGCAGTAAATGCTGTTAATTTGAGACTCAGAAATCAAATGAAGTGAATTATTGTTGGTATAATTTGCATACAGACTCCACAGTCAGTTTTGAGGAGCTGCTTTGGAGGGATACAAGAGTGAGAGTCTAAGAAGATGTGCTCAGGGGACGAAAGGAAAATTCAGCAAAGAGCAGTGGACGTTTGCTTGTAAGAAACAATACCTCTAATTCACAGCCTCACAACCTCTACTGCTGTCTTAGGCAGGAAACTTCCGATATTTTGTGACAATTTACATTTGCTTATTGCTTCCTATATCAGCCCCCAAAGACATAGTAGGTCACAAGGAAGCAAAATCATAAATAGGCTTCAGAAAAATGGAATAAACTTTTTTCCTCATTATCTCTTCCTCTCAGAATTTTATTAAAATTTGATTGTGGCAGTAATGTGGATTGTTTTTCTTTTTAAGTGTAGGTGGATATAATTTCTTTGAGCTTTCTCTGGGTACAGGTATTTTAAGACAACATGAAAAAATATATAGGCTGTTGAGAGTCTGTAAAATTTTTTGAAAATATATAGATATAGATACAGATGTAGCTATAAATGAAGATATACATGCAGATTTAGATATATAATCTTCAACTTATAGTCTACATTGTCTAATCTTATTTTATATGATCAAATTTCAAGTTCCATTTAGATAGATACTTGTTTCCTTCTTCCTTGGAACTCATGTTAAAGGCAACATAGTATAGGTTGAAAACCAGAGGGTTATAGACTGAAGACAGTTTACTGCCATTTCCTGGTTTTGTGACCTTAGATAAATCTTTTGTATTTTCTGTTTTTTGGTTTCTCTAAACTGAGCATCAAAATACTTACGAGATTTAAATCATGTGAAGGTAATTGTGAGTAATATAGCCAATATAGACAGCATTCTTTACAATATAAATTATTTGATTTAACATTGTACTTCAAAATGCAAACAATTTACAAGTAATATACATTTAACAAACATTAATATAAGCAATAACTTAATAATGTATAAAATATTTATATTTAAAAGTTTTATATAAATAAAACAATATCAATATTACAATTCTTGTATTGAAACCATCTATCAGAGATCTTAATCATTAGCAATAGGAGATGCTTCTGATTGCTTTAAGTAGAGAATGAATTTATTAAATGAATATTGATTAATTCCCATAACCACTGAGAGATTCTCCAACCAGGATCAGAGGCTGTAGGACCAGATGCTAAGCCCAAATGCAGGCTGTAGAAACTGTGGTAGGAATACCACTACACAGCACAGTAATGCTTCAACTTGCAAGGTACCACCAATACAATCTTGGGTGCCTTTGCTACTCCAGGAACTTATTTTTTCTATAACTACAAAATCACAAACAAAGGATTCTCCTAAGAGTCTGCTTCTATTTTCATTAGTTAAACAAATTCAGTATCTGAGGTTGATCTGTTTGCGGAAGCCTACGTGCCTGAACCCTAGCTGCAAGAGAGTATCTGGTATATTCAGCATCTAAAATATGTGATGGGCTCTGTCACCTCTCCAGACTCCAGAAACACCTGGAGCATATAAGGGGGCTTCAATGATGACAGGAAAAATAAAAGGGAAAGCAAGTTTATGATTTTAGCCACTTCTTAATAAATATAAGGGAGAGTATCTGCTCTAGTCTAGTTTATATTCTAGTTTTTAAAGATCTGGTACTCATTTGTATGTACTCTTTATAATATGTGAAAATGATCTGTACTAAAAACATCATTCTCTTTTTGTTTAGGTATCTAATTACTAGTTACAGAATGAGTCCAATTCCATATAATTGCTTAAAATTTATTTTATGTTCACATTTTGTCTATTAATAATTATTGAGATTGGCTAAATTCAATTAGGTCTGCAAAATGATGGTTGTATAATTTGCATTTCAACCTAGAAACGACAGCCTCACCAACTTCCTCTATTTCAGTGTTTCAATTGGATGTCATCAAAATACATATCCCAAGGTCCACTCATAAATTCTGATATAGTAGAACCGTAAGATGCTTCTGTTACAGTTGGACATGCTCCATAATTTAAGAAATACTACTTAAAATATTGAGTGCCCTCTATTCTCTGTCTTTATGGACTTTTGCAATTGAGGAGACATCTTTCTTTCTTTGTTGAGGTTGTAGCTGTATACATATTTTGCCTTGAAAAAAGAAATATAAATTCTGCTGGTCTCTGTGTAATAATACCACCAAGTTCCTCCTACTTCACCATACCATTCAGAAGTTTATAACTTGCATGAATGATACTGTCTAGACTTCCTAAAACATGTTTTTTTAATCAAATTTATATATGATCTTATATAAAAATATTATAATTTGTTTTAAATAAAAACAGATTCACCACTTTTATATAAGGCATGACATTAATATAATTTACTGTTGCACTTTAGTTACACACCAAAGAAATATAGTTTATTTTTCCTCATCACTCTTCCTTACGACAGCAGTATAATGTATAAACATTAAAAACAACAACAATGACTCAGAGTTGCACTCTAGCCCAGACAAAGAGCAAGACCCTTTCTTAAAACAAACATACAAACAAACGAATAAAACAATTCAGAGGCCAGGAACAGCGACTCATCCCTGTAATCCTAGTACTTTCAGTGACTGAGGTGGGAGGATTACTTGAGGCCAGAAGTTTGAGACCAGCCTGAGCAACACAGCAAGACCTCATCACTACTATATATATATACTATACTATATATACTATACTATATGTACTATATATATGTGTGTGTGTGTGTGTGTGTATATATATATATATATAAACAGGTCATGGTAGTGTGCACCTGTAGTCCCAGCTTGAGCCCAGGAGTATGAAGTTGCAATGAGCTATGATGATGCCACTACACTCTAGCCTGGGCGACTGAGAGAGACCTTGTCTCAAAAAGCAAACAAAAACAAACAAAACTTCAGAATAATATGAAACTGGTGAGTTTTCAAAGATCCCCCCAAAATATTTTCTTTCTGAATCTTAATATTTATTTTTCTATATTCTGATATGTCTATGTTTATTGTCTCTCATGGAAAACCATGAAATTGAAGTAATAATCTATCAATAAGAAAAAATAGTAAGAATCCAGTGATATATTCCTCTATTCTGTTTAGTAAAGTTTTCTAGCTATGTTTATCTTTCTTGTTTTCAAACCATTCCTTCAGTATATCCTTTAAAAAAAGGATTTTCCAAGGTTTTTAAGAGTTTACACTGTGAATTCTTATCTTGCACTTCTTTGAGTCTCTTGAGTCCCTGATAGCATATTAGAAATACCACCAAGGAAGAATTTATCTGACTTATCTGGCACTTCCGCATTGGTGACCAGAGTCGCCAGAGTCGATAAAAAATGTTAGTGGGAATAGAAAAGTTTGGGAGGCCTGCTTATCAGATGATGAGACTTAGAAAATAGAAACTGGTACAAATACTCATTGAATTGATAGAATATTTAGAGTCCTTTTATAAAATATATTCATTTATTTCTTAATTTCTTAATACTTCAACTACATGTACACTTGCTGTGGCTTTGTGCATCCCTAATTAGTTCATACTTTTCATCATGAAAAGTGAAAAAAACAATATGAACAAAAGAGGGACCAGGGGAATAATAAATTTTTTACAATTTGAGATCTTTTGGAAATTACCTTATACTATTTTATTTTCAAATGTCTATAACAATATATTGACAGAAATGAAACCTTCTTTAGTCTTTTAACATTTTCAAATTCCTAGTAGAGCTGCTGTATTTTACAAGTAAAAACTAATGCTTCTACTTTAATCAGTTGTATTTGTTTTGCAGCTCCTGTCTTGTTATAAGATAAACATTTTATACTTTGAAGCAGTACTCTATTTCAAACAGATGGACAGTCTTTCCTTTCATACCACAACAGAAAACATAGCTTTGTCCATAGTATCAACAGAGGAAAAAACTGTGTAAATAGGGAGCGTTACTATTCTGACAGTTAACACAGAATCTGTATTAGGAGAAGGGAAAATAAATGTTTCATAAGGCGGAAATACAGATTCATGATCATGTTTGAATTTGGTAGTGCTAAGAAGTTAAATATCCAGCTATTTGGATTGCATTGTGTCTAGTTCTAGTATTATTTTCCAGTTCAATCCAGAATCAGAAAGTACACAGCTGGAAATAAAATCAAAATTTGTAACTGTGGAGTTAATGCTCAACAGATATGGAGGGTACCCCGTTATTCCACTGATCTTTCAGAGTGAGGAAAGAATCTGGGACAACTCTATCAAGCAATACTCAGGCTGGGTCAATCTGACACCTAGTAGAGAGGTTACAGTTATATGAGTCATTGACATAGTAAAAATTATTAAACCATGTAACTCTGACTCTATAGATTTCCCATTTTTGTGGTGTTTTCTGATACTCCATATTTATGTTTTATCTTTTTGTTCACTAGATTTTATTTTCTTTGCCAAGTTTAAATTGACTTTGACTGTATATGTATCTGAATTCCTACATTTAGTAGATTTTTAAAATATCTCACCAGGCACAGTGGCTCATGTCTGCAATCCTAACTCTTTGGGAGGCCAAGGCAGGAGTATTACTTGAAGCCAGGAGTTTGACACCAGCCTCGGCAACAAGCAAGACCCCATGTCTACAAAAATTTAGCCAGGTGTCTGGGTCTGCACCTATAGTCTCAGCTACATGGGAGATGGGAGGACCACTTGAACCCAGGAGTTCAAGATTACAGTGAGCTATGATCATGCCACTGTGCTCCAGACTGGGTGACAGAACAAGACCCTGTGTCTTAAAAGAAAAAAAAATCTCATTAACTTTTCTTATTTTATATTTACTTGCTTAACAACATTATTGGTGAATAAAGAGTGTACTGATTTTTTTTCTTTTACCCTAGTGTTGAAAATAGTACAGACAATTGTTTTCAGTATTTAAAGGTTTAATATTTATTGTGTGCCATCATGTTGCCCAATGATGCATTTTCCTTTTTCTTTACATCTGTGGTCTGATTACCAAAATATTTTTAACAAAATTATTTATACAGGCTATAAATCACATAAAATGTCATAAAAACCAATACTATTATGTTACCAACATCTACCCCATGAGTACATTGCCATGATATTTAATTTCAAATGACATTTGTTTTTTATTAATGCATATTAGTTGTACATATTTTGGGGGTACATGCGAAATTTTCCTACCTGTATACAATGTGTTATGATAAAATCTGAGTAATTGGAATATCCACCACCTCAAATATTCATCTTTTCTTTGTGTAGAAAACATTAAAATTTTCTTATATCTATTTTGAAGTATACCATAAATTATTGTTAACTACAAATTTTCTACTATATCATTAAATATTAGAAATTATTTCTTCTATCTTTCTTTTTGTACCCCTTGACCAACTCCTCTCAAATGACATTTTTTAATTGGTAAATTTTTAGTTGGTTTAATTTTAGAGAATCAGACATTGTTAAGTATTATGTAAGTGATGAAAGAAAGAAAGACAGAGGAAAAGGAAGGAAGGAAGGAAGGAAGGAAGGAAGGAAGGAAGGAAGGAAGGAAGAAAAGGGAGAGAGAAAAGAAGGAAGAAAAGGGAGAGAGAAGGAAGGAAGGAAGGAAGGAAGGAAGGAAGGAAGGAAGGAAGGAAGGAAGGAAGGAAAAGAGACATTATTCTTGGCTAGAATTATTCCTTCTCTGTGACAACAGAAGAAAAAAAAAGTAATATGAGACATATTATAGCCACAACTGTTACATCTGGTGTGAAAGGCACAATTATACTTATTCTCCTTCTCTATAACCAGTTTTAGATTTTCCTCAACCTAGGCTAGCACCTCTACTAGTCTAGGCAACTTACATGATGGTTTGACACAGACTCTTTTTCCTGAGGGACCTAATGCCTGGTCACTATGACTTTTTCAGGTCATGAATACAGTACTCCTCATGGTCACGTGTCCATGGCTCCCTTAGTCTATTGATGTTACGGAGGGTCCCACATGAATGGACCAAATACCACCTTGAATAGTGATATTTTTTGAGGCTCTAACATCAAGAAAAGTAAATGTACTGTAAATATGTGTTAATCCCTGTCAAAGTGAATTGCTCTTTCCCAAGTAGAACGTATTCAGTTCAGTCATTTTATCACTAAGTGACAGATTGGCATCCTCAGAATGATTCCCATATTAATAAGTAATCTTTTGTTTTTATTCCTGAAAATTGGTAGGTTGGACAATTGGCAGAAACTATAATTAAACCAACACTGGTGAATATGAGTCATACAGTTAGGCTAATGCATACCTTCCTCTCTTACTACTTCCTTCCTTCACTAGTTTTACCAGCACTAAAATGTATCACTTGGTGACAAGATTATGTCATCTGCAAATAGAGACAATTTAACTTCTTCCTTTCTAATTTGCATGATTTTTTTTATTGTCTAATTATCCAGCTATTACTTCTAGTACTATATTGAATAGAAGTGGTGACAGTGAACATCTTTGTCTTATTCCTAGTCTTAGAGGAAAAGCTATTGACTGTTGAGTATGATATTAGATGTGGGTCTCTCATATATATCATTTATTATGTCAAGGTATATTCCTTCCATATCTTATTTATTGAACATTTCTATCATGAAACTATGTTGAATTTTTCAAAAGCTTCCTCTGATTCTATTGGAATGATCCTATATTTTTATCCTTCCTTCTGTCAATGTGATGTATCACATTTATTGATTTGCATATGTTGAATTCTTCTTACATTTCAGCGATAAATCTCATTTGGTCATGTTGTATGTTCCTTTCATTTTGTATTGAATTTAAGTTTTACTAGTTTGTTGAGGATTTTGCATCTATATTTGCCAGGGTTACTGGCTTATAATTTTCTTTTCTAGTAGCATCCTTATCTGGCTTTGCTACAAGGGTAATGATGGCCTCCCAAAATGAGTTTGGAAGTGTTCACTCATCTCCAATTTTTTGCAAAGAGTTTGAGAAGAATTGATATTAATTCTTCTTTAAATGTTTAGTAGAATTCATCTGGGAAGCTGTCTGGTTTTCAGCTTTCCTTTTTTGAGCTGTTTTGATTACTAATGTAGTCTTCGTACCTGTTATTGATCTATTCAAATTTTCTATTTCTTTATGATTCAGTTTGGTAGATTGTATACTTTAAGGATTTTATTCATCTTTTTCTAATTTATCTAGTTATATGCCACTTTGTTAGCATATAGTTATTCATAGTAGTCTCTTCTTATTCTTTGTATTTCTATAGTATCAGTTGCAATGTTCCCTTTTTATTATTTTATGTATTCTAGTTCTCTCTTTTTTTTCTTGATTATTCTAGCTAAAGGTTTGTCAATTTTGTATATCTTTTTAAAAAGGACTTAGTTTTGTAGATTTTTTCTATTGTCTTTCTAGTTATGAATTTATTTATTTTGCTCTGGTCTTTATTATTTTCTTCTTTCTGCTGACTTTGGGCTTAGTTGTTCTTTTTTTCCTAGCTACTCTAAAAAAAAAAAGTCAGTGGTTTTGGATGGAAAGAAATATGACTATCTTCCTCACTTCACATCAGAGGTAAATTAGGCTATGCAATGTTTACATGTGTGAATGAAAAGGATGAAACAAACTTGCTTGGCTATTGTATTAGAGTTCTCCAAATAAACAGAACCAATAGGAGATAGATATACAAAGTTTTACTAAAAAGAATTGACTGCCTTGATTATGGATATTGACAAGTTCAAAGTTCTTCTAGGTGAGTCAGCAAGCTGGAGACCAAGGAGAGCCAACGTTCTAGTTCTAGTTTAGCCTGAGATGCAGAAAAACCTATGGAGCATTTCCAGTCTAAAGGCCTTCAGGCTCCAGACCTAGGAAGAGCCAGTATTTCAGATTGACTTTGAAGTCAGGAAATTTACAAGGCAATTAGGCAGGAGAGATTTTCTCTTGCTTTGGGGTGGGCATGGGGCTCACAGAAGAGGGTAATGCCCTACCCCACTCCTTACAAAAGGAGAGTGTCCTACTCCTACCAGGAGAGGCTGTACCCTAAAGATGAGTTGGCATTTAATAGTAAAATAACTAACTGGAAGAGTTATAAATCCTTTCAGTCCAACTTTCACCCTGAGAGATATTCTTTCAGAAGCTTTCAAAAATAATCAAAGACTCAAATGCATTGTAAAGTTCATGTTACTCAAAGATACAGGTCATCCAAGGGTTACTCTTGCATGATGTGGAACTCTAAAGCAACACCAATTCCTATGAAATGTACCAGTGCAAGAGTATTATGAGCTTATGAGAGAGGGGGAAAGTGGGAATATTACTACCAATTTTATAGCAATAAAAAGAATTATAAGAGAGTTCTATGGGCAGCGGTAGACCAATAAATTGGATAATTTAGATGAAAAGAACAAATTTATAGAATCACAAACCTACCAAGACTCAACAAAAAAATAGAAAATATGAATAAACCTATAACTAGAAAAAAAGATTTATTATTCCAAGAAAGAAAAATCTTGGGCTTGATAACTTTATTGGTGAATTCTACTACATTTAAATATTAATATGAATAATACTTCTCAAACTTCTTCAAAAACTTGAATTCAATGGAACACTATCTGACTCATTTTATGAGGCCAGCATTGCTCTGATACTATAGATAGACAAAAATAATACAAGGCACAAAAACCTACAAGCCAATATTCCTAATGAATAAAGAAGCAAAAATCCTCAACAAAATAAGAGCAAACCAAATTAATCAGCATATTATACATGTTATACATTGTGAACCAGTGGGATTTATTCCTGCAATGTGAGGATGGTTCAACAAATGAAAATCAATTAATATAAGACACAACATGAAAAAAACAAAAGAATAAAACCATATAGTCATCTCATTTGATCCAGAAAAATCATTTGACAAAATGCAACACCATTTCATAACATAATAAAAATCTTCAACAAACTAGAAATGTAAGGAAACTATGTCAACATATAAAAGCCATATATGAAAAATCCATTGCTTATCTTACACTTAATTTGAAAAACTGAAACCTTTTCCTCTAAGATCAGGAAAAAGACAAGGATGGCAGCTTTCAACATTTTTATTCTAGCCAGAATAATTAAGCAATAATAATGATAATAATAATTAAAAGGCTTTCAAATTGGAAAGGAAGAAGTAAAATCATCTTTGTCACAGATTATATGATGTTATATGAACAAAATCTGAGGCATTCTTAACAAACATTAAAAAACGCTTTTAGAACTATTGAACAAATTCTACAAAGTAGCAGGGTACTAAATTTAGTGACATATTAAAATCAGTTGCCTTTCTATGCACTAACAATGAACAATTTAAAAGAAAATTATAAAAGCAATTCTATTTACAATGACATTAAAAAGAATAAAATGCTTAGGAATTACCTTAACCAAGTAATTAAAAACTTATACGATGAAAATTACAAAACATTTCTGAAAAAAATGTAAAAAGATTTAAATAAATGGAAAAATGTTACTATATTCATGGATTAGAATATATAATATTATTAAGATGTCAATACTACCCAAAGCAATTTACAAATTTAATATAATACCTACCCACGTTCCGAGGAGACTTTCTGCAGAAACAGAAAAGCTTATCCTAACATGGAATCTCCAGGGACCCCAAGGAACCAAAATAATCCTGAGAAAGAAGAATAAAGCTAGAGGCTTCACACTTCTGATTTCCCAACTGATTACAAAGCAACAGTAATTAAAACAGTGTGATACAGACATATAGATCAATAGAATAGAATAGAAAAGTCCAGAAATAAACCTTTTCATATATGCTCAAATGAATTTTGGCCAAGATAATCCAATAAAGAGTAGACAGTATTTTCATCATATTGTACCAGGAAAATGGATATTCATATGTAGAAGAATGAAATTGGATCCTTACTTAATACAATATACAAAAATTAAAACAAATGGATTCATGACCTCAATGTAAGACCTAAAGGTATAAAACTCTTAGAAGAAAACATAGGGCAAAATCTTTATGATATTGGATTTGGCAATGATTTCTTGATTATGACACTAAAGTCATAAACAATCAAGGAAAAATAAATTGGACTTTATGAAAATTTTGTTCAAAGTGTATATCAAATGACACTATTAATAGCTTTAAAAGGCAACCCACAAATGGGAGAAAATATTTGCAAATCATATACATATGATAATGGATTAATATATAGAATATATTAACTTCTAAAACTCAACAACAAAAAAACAACCAGATTCAAAATGGGTAAACGACTTAAGAGAACATTTCTGAAATGGCCAATAAGCACACAAAATGATGCTCAACATCACTAATACTTAGGGAAATGCAAATTAAAACTACAATAGGATACCACCTCACACCCATTAGGAGGGCTACTATCAAAAAGCCAGAAAATAACTAGTGTTGATGAGGATGCAGAGACATTGAAATCCTTGTGCACTGTTGGTGGAAATGTTAAATGGTACAGCTTCTGTGGAAAACAGTATGATATTTTTTAAACAATTAAAAGTAGAATTATCATATGATCCAGGATTAGCACTTCTGAGTACATACTCAAAAAAATTGAGAGCAGAATATCAAAGAGACATTTGTACACCCATGTTTATATCAGCGTTATTCACAATAGTTAAAATGTGAAAACAACCCAAGTGTCCATGAGAAAGGATAGAAACATTCAAGCCAATAAACACTCTCTTTATGTGTTACCTGCGGGTAGCTTCCTAAAATAACACAGAATTAAAAAGCAATTCTGCCTTCCACAGTCATTTTTAATTAAAGTTCTTACATTTATTTAACGAAGACTTTCAGGTAAAATTGGTTTTTATCCACTGCTTCTTTTCTTTGGAGATCCAAATTGAGGCAGCGTGTATTACATTCCGATTAAAAGTGATATATGGAGGGTGTGTGCATACATGTACACTATTGTAAATGGTGACATGGCAGGTAGCTGCATATTTCTGTTGAGACGTTAGGCAGAACTCACCGCAGGAAACTAGGGAAATTCATTTTTAGTTTGCTTTCAGGTTTATTTAGGTGAGAGTACTCATTCTGTGTGCTCCAAAGATTTCTGCTGTAATAGGCCCACCAATTGCTAGGAACATTTAAAAACTTTTTAAATGGTCTTACATTGATTTTAGAATATTTATTTAGGCTCTTCTTAATCACAAATACTAAAACAGTTTTACTGTGTGTTTCTCTCTTTCTGAGCTCTTTCTATTCTGCACCGTCTTTACTTTTTCTTTCTCAGACCTTCTTTTTCTGTGCTTTTTCCATGTGTGGTACATAGCTCCACAGGTACAACATTATATAAAACATTAGTGTTTTTTTTTCATTTTATGTAATATTTAGTGACATAAAATCACCTCAATTAATGAGGGTTCTTTCCTAACCTTACTGCTATATAATGGCAAAGTAAAAGTTCAATATTCAGAGATTTATATTCAGGTTATTAAGAATGAAATGTCTGATTTCCTTAAGTTACTAAGTTTGACAGCTGATATCTCTGGCAGTTTACTTTGACACTTCTTTTTATGTTTATTCTGAACATATTGTACATCCTTAGTCTTTCAAATGCACATTTTGGCTTGTGATTATCTTTTAGGATTTTTTTAGAGCAATTTTTGTGAAACCATAGATAAATCAAAAAATTCATGCTATTTTTTAATAAGATGAGTTTCCTAGTGGAACCAATGAAGTGCAGGCAGCTCAAAATATCAACGAAGTATTTAAGAAGTAATGAACGCACAGTACATCGTTGGTTTGAGAAGTTCCATTCTGCTGATTTTAATCTTTAAAATGAGCCATGTAGGTGAACGGAAACCAAGGTGGTTAATGATGCACTGAAAGATGTAGTGGAAGCAAATCCATCGCAACCTACAGGTGAATTAGCAGCAAGGTTTGACGTTACTGTTCAAACAATATTGGACCATTTGAAACAAATTGGCAAGGTAAAGAAGCTGGATAGATGGATTCTGCATGAATTAAAAGAACTTCAGAAGAGAAATCATCTGGAAGCTTGCCTTTTCTTGCTGTCACAACATAAAGCTGAACCATTTCTATACCATATTGTGACGTGTGATGAAAAAATGAATTCTTTTTGACAATTACAAGCATTCGGCACAATGGTTAGATAAGATGAAGTGCTGAAACACAGTTCAAAGCATCATGAAACCCGGTCAGTTGATTACAGCAGATGTTTACAGCAACCAATTGGATAAAATAATGAGAATATTTGCAATTAAGCAGCCAAAATTGGTCAATAGAGATAGGCCAATCCTCTTGTAAGACAATACTCAACCACATGTTGCACAAACAACACTGCTCAAAAAACAGAAGCTGAACTTGAAAACTCTCTGTCATCCAACATATCCACCAGTTCTGAAACAACGGACCACCACTTCTTCCAGGCTTTGGATCACTTCTTGCCAGGAAAAATACTCAATTCTCAACAAGCTGTGGAAAATGCCTTTTGCGATTTCATCACTACTGGTTCTGTTCTACAGGCTTCTTCGCTGCGGGCATAAATAAGCTACTGTTAAGATGGCAAAACTGTGTCGATAGTTTAGGTGCATACTTTAATTAATTGTACCTCCTCTTGTTTGAGATATAATACACCACATTTTTGGTTAGAATTCAGGTATTTCATATTTAATGACTTAATAATGTTTTTTGCATTTGATATTGCATTTCTGCTCTACCCTCTGAATTTTGTATGATGCCCTGACTTTTTAAAGTACTGTATATGAACAATAGAATATGCATTTTAAATTTTATGATAATTATCTGGTAATATCTTCCTTGACTCTTTTCAGTCAATGTTTCCTTCCAGTATGTAACTATTGTAGGAGTCTGCCTATTAAAATTCAAATTAGGTAACAAGGTGTAAATTGCCTCATGAATGTTTTTCTTCATCTTTTGCAAATTCTTCATGTTTATAGCTCTCTCAGTTGCTATACTTTCCATGATGCTGAGTTTTCATACAGAATTGCTGTGCAAATATGAGTGTGGTAGTTCTTAGACGAGAAACATGCACATTTCCATTATGTTGCCTTTGAAATGGAAACTCAACTGGTTAGCACTTTAACTAGAGCATAAGAAGCTAATTAGGAATCCCCCTAAATCCTGAGCATGAATTTAGTAGAGAAGCATAAGTCAGTTTTCAAAGTTCTTAATATCACATGAGAAGTTTTTGATGGAGGCAAGGTGGTAATCTCACTCCTGGGGCTTGTAGATGTAGCCTGACTAAGTTGCTTATGAAAATGTGATTTCTCAGGGCTTTGGGCAAATTTGATTTTAGGAAAGAAAAGCCAAGGAATCTTTGATACAGCACTGAAGTGACAGGTTAATATTATTGGGAAAAGGGAGTTGGAAATGTAGGTTTTTTCTATTTCAGTATTTCAATTTTGTCAATAGGATTGGCAATATAATTATCTCTGGATTAGTCACAGGCCTATATACTTGTTAAAAGTGCATATAAAGTAAATTGTAACTTGACAAGAAATTTGTTTTAAAAGGCATGACGGGAAGAAGGCAAGAAGTTCAAGCTAAGAAAAAAGTTAAACATTTTAAAACTTAACTGCTGAAACAATATTATTTTTCAAATACATTGTTGATGAAGACAGCAATAGAAAGTCTCCATTTTGTCAGGATGTGGTACATCACAGAGCCAGGCAGCTTTTACCAGCAAAGATATAACCAGTGTCACCACATTAGACCTAGGCATTTTCCAGACCCTTCCTCCCAAGGATATACCCCACCTTTCATTGAGCACCTGGGCTTTTAACTCCTGCTTACACAAGAGAATGAGGAGAAAGCATCTGTTGAATGGAGCAATATGGACTTATTTCCTCCTGCTTCATTATTCCATCTGTTGATTCATTGCTTTACTTTTAGATTTATTCTATAACCATCCATTGGTCCCATGTAGCTCTTTTGGTGGGTAAGACGTACTTGCCATGTTTTGTTTCACCTTTTACTTTTTTTTTTTAACTAAAGTTATTTCTCAAGAGCAAAAATCCTATTTAAAGATTTCAACAGAAAAAATAATAAAAACAAAACAGAATGAATACACCAGAATACACAGAATGAAATATAGGCCAGATGAATACACCTATGATCAAGCTAAAAAAAAAAAAAATCCTATTACAGTTTTTAGAATAAAACTAACCTCCTTAAGTTTTTCTTATCCATACATTTTTCTATAAACTCCCAAATATTTATGACAAAAGATATTAAAGAGAATTTAATCATTGTAAATACAAAGTACTATGTATAACTAAGGTATGGAAAGAAATTAGAAAGCACCATTCCTTCAGGAATTTATAATCTATAGCAGCCACAGATACATACTGTAGGAATATGAATATCTTAGGGCACACACAAAACCATAATTCTCCTTTTAGGAATATAGCATAAAGAAATGATGATTTTGCACAAGATTTATACAAAGAGTTATAAAGGTTGTTATAACAATGTTGTAAATAATTCATTTTGAAAAAATATTAAATGTTCTATAGTATTCAGGGATACACTGAATAAATGAAGATGTATCCATAATACATTAAAAATGAAGCAGTAGAATATTTATTGGTATGGAAATATGTTCATAATATAATATATAAAAAACACAAGCCACAAAATATATTTTTTTATGATTTTAATTTTATCAAAAGATATTCATAGGGATAAAATTAGTTTATCTGAATTTTTAAAATTTATAATCATGCCATCTTACCTTTTTAAAAATATATATTTCAAATTAAACTTGTCTCAACTTATACAATCTTTATTTTTAAAATATATGCTGCAGACCCAATGGAGCCCTAATCAGAACAAAAGGCAAATATTGACAGATGCATTAGACAAAGTTCCAAAGTGAACTTGAAGAAATATCTTTCTGATCCTCAGTTTCCACATTTATAAATTGTTGTCCAAATTTTTATACATCGATATTATACTGAAAATTTGTTATCAATATGTCAAGTAGCTCAGACCATGTTAGGAACATAGTAAATATTGTAATCACAGTACCCTCAACAAATGATCATTGTTATGGTTTGAATGTCCCCTCCAAAAGTCTTGTTGAATTTTAATTGCCATTGTGATGGTATTAACCTCTTTGGTACCAGCCTCGACTATAGTCAATAGCCACAGATGAACGCGCACAGCGACTTTAGCCGACAGCCTTGATATGACTTTTCTAATTTTTCATTTATCAAAATAAAATTGTGAACATTTAAAAATAACATAATGAAAACATATATGTATATGTTACCTATTCTGATTTACATTACAAGTAAAGCTGCCTGTAAAGTAAAACAAGCTTTCAGTGCTTTAAAGCTTTCCTCATCACACAAGAGCAAAATGGATTCGTCATCAATGCACAGCACAAACTATCGTCCGGACTATGAGTGCTGGCTGTGGGCAAGGTTTCGGGGCTGGTGAGTGCGGTACCGAAGTGGTTAAAGAGGTGGGGCATTTGAGAGATTATTATCTCTGTCCTCATAAATAGATTTATGTCATTATCACAGGAGTGGGTTAGTTATCTCAGGAGTTTGACTCATTTTTTTTCTTTCTGTCTCATGCACTTAGTTTCCCTTTTGCCTTCTGCGGTGGAGTAACATGGCACAAAGATCTTCACAGGATGTTGGGGACATGCTCTTGGCTTCCCAGACTCCAGAACCTTTTGCCAAATAAATTCCTGTTGTTTATAAATTACCCAATCTCAGGTATGCTGTTATAGCAGAAGAAAGCAGACTAAAACAATCTTCTTTCTTTTTTTTCTTCCTACATAATATGTTTTTTAAAAAATGAAAACAAGTGCTTTTGTAACAGTTTCATTCAACTTAATGTATGGCATTGTCAAAACAAACAAACAAAAAACTCTATCATTAGCCTATATTGTGGAATTTTTCTTTTTTTGCCTGCTTAAAAACTAGTGGGTACTGAAATATTTAATTAAATTCTACCAAATTATTGAATATCTATAATTGATTAGCACATTCTGCTAGGTGTTAGAGATAACAAAGATAAATTTGACAAAAATTCTGCCCTTAAAGCAGATAAGACAAATAATTATAATACAATGAAAAGTGCAATCGTAGAAATAGGTACAAGATAGAAATGCACCACATAGGAGGGTTTGATTAACCAGCTGTTTGAAGGGAATACGAGAGCAGACTTTCCAGAAGATATGACTTCTTAGCTGGGTTGATTTGATAGATATAAGGAGGTAGTGATTCATAGCCCAAGGAACATCATAGTGTAAGACGGAGAAAATCACAGGGTATTTGCAAGTATAGTTCCTTCTTTAGTAAAATACTGATAAGGAAACAGAATAGTGGTCAGTAGATACAGAAGCAGGCTAGATTCAATATTATGAGAGACCCTCAGGAAAATCCCAAGACCCTATGAGAACACCACATTCTATTTTTTCTTTCTCTTGAGAAGCAGGTAACTTTTAAAAATGTTTATTTTCCTTAAGCAAGTTACAACAGGTTATCTCTGCCCTTTTTTCAGAAGATAAACTCTACTGAGAAAGTTGTGCTTTATAATTCAATTCGTTCCAGATACTATCTACCTAGAGATAGCATCAGAATCCTTAGGTTAAGGCCTAATCCCACAAGACTGCCACCCACTTCAGATGCCAATTGCAAGTCTCAGGTTGTAACCTGTACTTCTGACCAACTGACTATATATCAAGGTTCCCATGACCTCCTTATAGGTTTGATCAATTTGCTAGAGCTGCTCACAGAACTGAGGGAGACACTTTTCTTATGATTACCCATTTATTATAAAAGATGTTGCAAAGGATACCTATGAATAGCCAGATTAAAAAAGACACATAGAGTGAGGAATGATAGAAGGGGCACAGAGCTTCCTTGCCTTCTCTGGGGACATCATTCTCCAGGTTCTATCTCCACAGGTTCACTATCCAGCAGCTCTCTCAAACCAGTCCTTTAAGGTCATTATGAAGACTTTATTATGTAGGCATAATTGATCACATCATTGGCCATTGGTGATCAACTGAACCTTCAGCACCTCTTCTCTCTCCAGGGAGCTTATTTCTAAAAATTTCCACTTAATATTTTCAGACCATGGTTGATAGCATAAACTGAAATCACAGAAAGCCAACCCATGGTGAAGGAAGGGCTTCTGTATACCCAGAAGAAGGACTGCTGAATTGTATAGCAATTCTATTTTTAATTTCTCTAGAGCCCTCCCTCCCTACTGTTCTTCAAAATGGCTGAACCAATTTACATTCCTACCAATAGTGTACAAGGGTTCTCCTTTTCCACATCCTTACCAACACTTGCTATCTCTTGTCTTTTTGATAACAGCTATCCTAACAGATATAAGGTGATATCTCATAGTGGTTTCAGTTTGAATTTTCCTGATGATTAGTTATGTTGGGAACTTTTCCAAACACTTGTTGACCAATTTTATGTCTTTGGAAAATTGTCTATTCAGGTTTGTTGTCCTTTTTTCAATCAGGTTATATGTTTTCTTGCTATTGAGTTGTATGGGCTTTTTATAAATTTAGCATATTAACCCCATATCACATGTGTGGTTTGCAAATATATTTTTCCAACCCATGTGTTGTCTTTTTAGTATGATTGTTTACTTTGCTGTGCAGAAGATTTTTGGTTTGATGTAGCCCCATTTATTGACTTGTTTTGTTTTTTTAGCCTGAGCTTTCAGTGTAATAGCCAAGAAATCATTACCAAGGATAATGTCAAGGAGTTTCCCCCTATGTTTTCTTCATATATAAATGTAAATATATACATATTTATATTATATTTAAAATAAAGAAATTTCCTTATTCCCCTGGATATGGGGACAGTGTATGTGCGTGTATATATGTCTTATTTTAAATCACAAGATCACACACACATCGACTCCATATTTTTTAAACTGTTTGATTTTGCTATAGGTACATCCTGTTGTAAATTATTCAGCTTCTTATCATTGCTTTGCAATGTTGCATTTCTGTGATTAATTCTAATTGTTTTTAATTGATTGCTTTCCAGCTTAAATTCATTCTCATTAACTAAGTGGGTGTCATATTGCAGCATTATTTCTATATTCCTCATACATTATATTTTATTTCAATGTGAGAAACCAAGTGGAAATTCAATGAATCATGAAGCATTTCCAAACTCAACCTCCCAGTAAAGAGGATGGCACACCTAAAACAATGAACAAACATAAATCTGAAAAATACTTATTTCTCTATAGATGGGATATACATTCAAATTAATGACAGTAACATAGAGAATTTAACATGAAAAAGGAATGTGCATAGAGAGACGGTTTTCCATCTGCTGCTACCTATAAACTCAGTAATTTCACACTGGCTACAAGCAATTGCATGGCTGAACAGGTCTTGAGAAACCTTTGGCATTCAAGAATTCCTTTGTGGTACAAAGAAGACCCAAATCATGTTCATATAAACAGGGAAGTGAACCAAGAAAGAATTTTTTATATTTTTTAAGAAAACTGCAAATAATAATAGGATAAAGAGAAAAAAATATGGGAGACTATGCAAATATTTGTAACATGTAGATGATGGATTGAAGGAAACACTGTAGGAAAAGAAGATATTTGCATAACATTGCATTCTCAAGAAAATTTGTAATGAACTTTATAAAATAAGAGATAAAAGGGGAATTAGAAGAGTTATAGAATTCACATAAGTGGTATAAACATACATTCTTCACTGACAGTCATATAAAAGTATAGCACATACAATTATGTGCAGTATACTTGATAATAATAGACAACTATGTTTCTGTTTATGTATTTACTATACTATACTTTTATCTTTATTTTAGAGGGTACTTTTTTTAAAAAAATATTAAAAATTTTAACTCTAAAACAGCCTCAGGCAGGTCCTTCAGGAGATATTCCAGAAGAAGCTACTGTTATCATAGGAAATGACAGCTCCATGTATATTTTTGCCCGTGAAGGCCTTCCAGTGGTACAAGATGTGGAAATAGAAAATAGTTATAATTATGATTGTGATTTTATATGGGCTTAGGCTAATATGTGCATTTGTATTTTAGTTTTTACTAAAAAAAATAACAGGTAAAAAAAGGAAATTAAAAATTAAAACTACACAAAAGCTTATAGAATAAGAATATAAAGAAAAAAATATTTCTTGCAGCTGTACAATGTGTTTGTATTTTAAGCTAAGTATTATTATAAAAGAGTCAAAAGTTTTAAAAAATTAAAAAGTTTATAGAGTCAAAAAATACAACCTAAGGCATGATATCTTAAGAATCCTAGAAGAAGATGTTGGAAAAACCCTA
>VBSM01000272.1:67659685-67683199 GCA_008086735.1 Cheirogaleus medius
TGGCATGTGGGGGGGAGGGGTGGTAGGGGCAATGTATGTAACCCTAACAATATGATGAAATAAAAGGGAAAAGAATACAATAAGCTAAGGTTAATTTATTGTTGAAGAAAGAAAAATGATTTTTTATAAATTGAGTGTAGCCTAAGTGTACAGTGTTTATAAAGTCTACAGTTGTATAAAATAATGTCCTAGGCCTTCACACACATTCACCAATCACTGACTCACCTGGAGCAACCTCCAGTCCTACAGACTCCAGTCGCAATAAGGGCCCTATACCAGTATACCATTTTTTATCTTTTATATCATATTTTTACTATACCTTTTTTATGTTTAGATATGCTTAGCTACTCAAATACAAATGCCTTATACTTGCCTACAGTATTTCATCAGTAACACGCTGTATAGGCTTGGAGCCTGGGAGCAATAGGCTATACCATATAGCCTAGGTATGTAGTAGGCTATATTGTCTAGGTTTGTGTAAGTTTGCATAACAAAATTGCCTAACAATGGTATATCTTTCAGAATGTAACCCAGCTGTTAAGCAATGCATGACTGTATATTAACAGTGCTTGAAGCAAAACTCATAATAAATGATGGAAAAAACCAAGTGGAAAGCAGCTGGAATTGAATACACTACAACAATAAATAAATTAATAAAAAAATAAGGTGATTTACGTGTAAGATACATGAGACTAATCCATTAGATTGGCACAGGTATGACCGAAGAAATGAAATTACAAGCAAATCAGAAAAAAACATTTGAAGATATTAAAGAATATTTCATTAAAATAAAGGAAACTCAAAACTCTATCATAGGGTCAACCTAAAGAGAAAAATTATTAAAAATCTCCTACGAGACATATTTTGGTGAAGATATTGAATCTCAAGGACAAAGAAAAATACCTTATATAAATCCATGTGAAGAAAACAGATTATGACCAAATACTAAGGGAAAATATCAGACTCGCATTGAACATCTCTTGGTGAACAATATTTTGATAAAGCGATTTCCATGTGGATATTTTGACATGACCCTTTTCACATTTTTATTTTGACACAGGGACATTCTCATTTAACTTAGAAAAAATATTAAATTGGCCTTGATTATTTACTTTTAAATTGTTTAATACTATATAGAACATACAACTTATTCTACATTAAATAAGCATCCCATCCCTGACTTTGCTTTGGAAGATATGTTTGTGCATGTATCATTCAGATTGTCTAGTTTTCTCTCCTTGATGTCAAAAATTTAAATGGTCTGATGACTATTCATTATATTAATATTTTTTCAAATTTTTCTTATATTTTTATTAGTTTTTTTCATGTAGTTTATTGCTTCTTTGTCACATAAAGTTTATTGTATATATACTTTTTATTGGATTGTTCCCTTCTACAATTTAAAATTTACTTCTTTTGTTCAATTTGATGCTTATGAATTCTAAATTTGCATGATATTAATATCTTGACCCAAATTTTATTTTATTTCTTTTGCATTTGTTTTGTATAACTTTGACAGCATTGATATCTGATCTACTTAAAACAATAAATTTTAGGTAAATCTCTTATAATTCTATATATTTCTAAGACATACTTCAAATGTTTTTCTTTTAATAGCTACACTTATTTATTATGTCTCAGCTTGCTTTAGTTGTTCTGAGTTTGAGTTTTTCTTTTTTAAATTTGTTTCTTTTTATTTGTATCTTTTTGTAAAAATCAACTTGTTTAATTACATCTTTTCACCCAACTCCACAATTGGCTATAAACTATTAGTTTTATTTTTTAAATTTTTTTGTGATCTAAACCCTGAAAATGCTTATAGCTACTATAGTTCTCAACTTCACAAATAATTCAGTATTATTGTATTTCAATTTCTTATCTCCTTTTTTCTAATCCTCAGTTTTGTTAGTATGCTCTGAGAGTTTTTGATAAGTCTTTTGGATCAAAAGTATTGTTATTGCATTATTGTATCATTTAAACCATTCCAAAAACTGCAAACTTAAATAAAGTTCTAAATTTAATTCAAATTATGCATTTTAGTTTTTAAAATGTAGTCATTATACAACAGGATTTCATTCATGCCATTTCTTCTCCAATTAAGAGTTTCTTTTTAAATTAAAAAGAACACTCGCATTTTATACATGGTTAAATTCCATTGACAGCATGTAGAGTATAAATTGATCTTGGTCAATTTGCTTATTGATAATTTCTTAAATTATAGAATTCTGAGGGATATATATTTCATTATCTCCTATGGATAATACTACATTTTTATTAAGACTGAACCTACTATAGAAGAGCTATATCTATGAAACAGATAGTTTAAACACTGCTATGATTTGAATCTGTCGCCCAAACCCACATATGGAAGCAATTCCAAATGCAAAGGTGTTGGTAGGTCAGGCCCAGTGAGTGGTGTTTAGGTTATAAGGACTTCACCTTCATGTATAAATTAGTGCTTGATTATAAAAGGGAGTAGGGGCAGGTAAAGATGAGCTGATTAATGGGTACAAATATATGGTTTGATAAAAATATAAGACCTTGTATTAGATAGATCAGCAAGGTGACTATAGTGTACAATAATCTATTGTACATTTCAAAGTAAAAGAGAATATTTGAATGTTTCTAGCATTAAGAAAAAATAGATGATTATCCAAGATGGCAGACAAGAAACACCACCAGCCAGAGTGTCTCTGCAAAAAAGACAGATTTTAGAAGACAGTAGAAGAAATAAGCAAGGAGATAAGCATACATCGGCCAAGTGTCAGAGGGAGGGGTACCTGAGACTATGGGAGACTCCACAGGAGGAGGTCGTGGAGGAGAACTGGAAGAAGTTAACTCCTGAGAAGCTTGGAGACGAGTGGCAAGGGTAGGTGGAGCGGTTAACTTTTCCCTCCCTTGCATCTCAGACTGCTGGTGGGCTCCCGAGTGGTTGGAGAGACCTGCGCACACCAGCCCAGAGATGGCCACCGCCAGTGAGTGGTAAGCCTGTAGCAGACATGGCACCAGGCTCCCAACTCCCTCGGGGCACCTCCGTGTGCACAGACCCGAGCCGCCAGGCAGGTGTCATATATTGTTACATTCTCCCCTCCCCCTTCCCTAACCGCGGCAATATAGCCACCAGCCGGAGGCATCTCCAGGACATGGGACCTTCACTTTTGGAGCACTACAGCTGACTCAGGGGTACTCAGACAGTGAGCTCCCTACCTGCCAGCCCTCCCAGGTGCTGCTGGCCAGGTGATTCCAGGAGAATAGGGCAGACCCTGAGGCTGAGAGACATTGACTCAGCTTGGGCTCCGCGTGGGTGAATCAGGACTGGCAATTCTCTCCCTGGTGGGGTCAGGGATTGAATTCTGGGGGCTAGAGGTCAGACCTGCAGACCAGATCCCATGCACCCAGGTCTCACGTTGCCCGGGGCACAGAAGGGATATTCGTGAACCAGCCTGCCAAGGTGTGTGCGTCTTCAGGGGCAGATCAGCGTGCTTGAAGGCAACCCTCCTCACAAGGGAGGGCTGTGTGCCCAGCCCAGGTGGCAACCCTGTGCAAGGAACCTCCTAGCCCGAATCACAGCCAGGGAATACCTGGTGGTGTGAGGTCTGGCCTGCTGGCTGAGGCCCAGGAGAAGCCATGGAGTTGGGGAGGGTGGAAAGGAGTGAGGCCTGCCCCAGACTGCAGGTCTCAGACAGGCCCACCCCCACACGCAGACTTTCTGGCTGAGTGGGGCCATTCTAGCCCCTCCCTGACAGCTTTTCCCAGAAGCAGAGAACAGACCTTTGACCCCTGCTAATATCATTTGTGGTGCTCGAGAGCAGGCTTACCCAACCCAGCTCCGCCCAGACTCACTCCCAGACCAGCCCTCACTGAGGTGGAGAATAAGGACACATCTAGAAGTCCCAGGGCACCACCCACCACCTGAGGTACTAGAGTGCCTCTCCAGAGGAACAAGAGCTGGTTACAGGACCCCAAAACAACAGCATAGCCTGCTCCTCCAAGCAAGCGCCACCTACTGACAGGGAGGACATTCTGCACACCCTTTTAAGGCATCTACTGACTCATCGTACAGGGTGGTCAAACCTCACCCACAAACACCACCTACTGGATCAGAGACTAAACAGGGCATGTCATTATCTGAACCTGTGTGTTGGGAAATAGACTAAGAGATGTGAGAAGTTTCAGGGGTTTTGCAGGTCTTTGCCTTGAAGGAATCTGTGGACATGTTAGTTCACACTATAGAAGCTGCTTCCAACACGGGGGGAATTGTCAGAGGACGTTTGCAAAGCAGCATTTCTTCTCTTGCTGCCAGTCATCACCTTGAGCTTTTTTGCAAAGCAGAAGCTCGGTTTGAGTCCTTGCGGAGAAGCTGATTAAAATGCCTGCCCAGTAGATAACATGCAGCTGGAGCTATCCTAGACTTCAAGGTTATTCCTGCTTCACTCCTGACTACATGTCTCTGTGTTTAGAAGAAGTAGATTAGAGTAGTACAGAGACTCAGTGTTCTCATTTTATACATTGTATGCTCAGCTAGGTCTGTTTCTAACTTAGAGCTTAATATGCTTATCTTTGAAAAATTGTGTAACTGTCTATTCTTGTAGACAGAATTAGGTAAAGTTCCCCTGGAAACCTCAAAAAATGAACTGTATATGTAATTCTCTAACAAAAGACAATTATTTACTATACCAATAAATACTGATGCAGGACTTCATTTGGGGTCTCAGTCTGTGGGAAGCTGAGAACTCCTGACTCCCCCATCTATTAAACTGCTCTTTGTCTCCATCTCAATCATTTCTCCATCTATAATATATCATTTCTTTATTTCCTATTTCCACACCCTTTGCGACGATCCTACCTTGGGACCTGTTTGCGCTGGAAGGGTGGCCAACTCCCGGCACCTGTGGGACATAGCTAAAGCAGCCCTGAGAGGAAAGTTTATTTCCATAAATGCCTATATCCAAAAGTTGAAAAGATCACAAATAGACAACCTAATGAATCATCTCAAAGAGCTGGAAAAAGAAGAACAGACTGACCCCAAACCCAGCAGAAGTGAAATCATTAAGATTAAATCAGAACTAAATGAAATTGACAATAGGAAAACTATACAGAAGATTGATAAAACAAAAAGTTGGTTCTTTGAAACAATAAACAAAATTGACACACCTTTGGCTCGACTAAAAAAAAGCAGAAAAGAAAAATCTCTAATAAGCTCCATCAGGAACAATAAAGGAGAAATTACAATGGATGCCACGGAGATACAATGGAGATATATCTACCATTTGATCCAGCAATTCCACTACTTTGCATCTACCCAAAAGATCAAATGACACTCTACAAAAAAGACACCTGCACTCGAATGTTTATAGCAGCACAATTCACAGTTGCAAAGTTGTGGAAACAACGCAAGTGCCCATCAATACATGAGTGGATTAATAAAATGTGGTATATGTATTCCATGGAGTACTATTTTGCTTTAAGAAATTATGGTGATATAGCACCTCTTGTATTTTCCTGGATACATTTGGAACCCATTCTACTAAGTGAAGTGTCTCAAGAATGGAAAAACAAGCACCACATGTACTCACCAGCAAATTGGTATTAACGGATCAACACCTAAGTGGACATATAGGAATAACATTTATCGGATGCTGGGCAGGTGGGAGGGGGGAGGAGGGGATCGGTATATACAAACATAATGAGTGAGATGTGCAACGTTTGGGGGATAGTCACACTTGAAGCTCTGACTTGAGGGGGAAGGGGGGCATGGGAAATATACATAACCTTAACATTTGTACCCCCATATTATACTGAAATTTAAAAAAAAGAATAAACAAATATTTAAGGTGATGAATATCTCAAGTACATAGATTGAATCTTTACAAATTATATGAATGTATTAGATTGTCACATGTGCCTTGAAACTATGTACATCTATTATGCATCAATATAAAAAATTGTAAATGTAAAAATAAGGTAGAGGCTTGAGATTGCAAGTTCAATCTCTTGCTTTCTCTTGCCCTCTTGCCTGTCCATGATGCAGGAAGAAGGTCCTTGTCAGGTGCCAGCCCAACAATCTTGAACTTCACAGCTTCCTGAACAATAAGAAATAAATTTCCATTTGTTAAAAATTACCCAGTCTTGTATTTTGTTAAAGCAGCACACACGCACACGTGCACAACTAAGACAATCCCAGTGCAGTATCATTTATTTACTGCAACACATTTTGACCACCTCCCATCCTAGTTTGAAAGCTATTATTTAGAAAAAATCTCTAAACAATTTATTTTTGTATTTCACATGATTGAGGACATTATTGAATACATTATACACTATATTCTCTATTAGGATGCCTAGTAAACAATTCTTTCTCTGATTTCGATAATAGAGTGGTGATTCTGAACAATATTTCACTTATCCAAATGCACAACTAATTATATCATCAACCATGAAACTTTCTTTCTTGTGGCTAGATTTTAAAGAAAAATGTATGACAATGTTTGAGATTTTCTGTCCTAAAATATGTTTTTATCCTTATTTCCTTTTTTCAACATTTATTTACATGAGATTCCAAATTTCTTATATAAATTTTTTAGTCATTTTATTTGTTATCTGGTTAATAAATATCTTTGTGAATCAACTTTATTTAGGAGTAAGATAACAGTTTAAATTAATAGTAATATATATGTATGTATAGTTATTCAAGCAGTATAAAATTAAGTACAAAATAAAAGTATTAAGTAATATTGATATGAAATATCAGTTCAGACTCTGTAGAAGTTGGTAGGAAAGACTTCATGGAGGAGGTAGGATTTTGGCTTGATTTTTAGTCAATGATAAAATCCTCCTCTTTATATGAAAAGAGGAGGGGAAAGTTTTTTGCATTAGAAAAAAATGCATGTAAAGGAGAAAGCTAGAAAGACACATTTGAGGATTGGTTAAAGAAGCCATCCTACTGCAAAAAAAGGTTCCTGTGTGTAAATAGAGTAATAAAGTCTGAACAGGCATTTGGGGCAAGAAAATGTGAAGAGATTGCTATCGATTAATATTCATGCTTTACTCTGCTGACACATGAATGCCATTGATATTTGATGGAAAGAAAATTGACAATGGAACTAGTTTTGAAGCTCTGACTGGGGTGGGGCAAAGGTAATATATGTAACCTAAACATTTGTACTCCCATAATGTGCTGAAATAAAAAGAAAATTACCTAACAATAACTTGTAGAATAGTTTGGAAAAGGTTGCAAAGATAGGGAGGCTTATTAATAAATTATTGTCTTTATTATAGAATGTCTTTTTTTCTTCCTTTGGATAAATGCCTAGTAGTGAGATTGCTGGATCAAATGGTAATTCTATTTTTAGCTCTTTGAGGTATCTCCAAATTACTTTCCACAGGGGTTGTACTAATTTGCAGTCTCACCAGCATTGTAAGAGTGTTCCAATCTCTCCACATCCATACCCGCATTTGTTGTTTTGGGACTTTTTGATAAAGGCCATTCTCACTGTAGTTAGGTGATATATCACTGCAGCTTTGATTTGCATTTACCTAATGATTAGAGATGTTGAGCACTTTTTTATATGTTTGCTGGCCATTTGTCTTCTTTTGAAAGTTTCTGTTCATGTCTTTTGCCTATCTATTGATGGAGTTGTTTGATTTTTTTCTTGTTCATATTCTTAACTCTATGTAGATTCTTATTATCAGCCCTTTATCAGATATGTAGAAAGCAAATATTTTCTCCCATAGATATTGAGCCCATCCTTTGAATTAAGGTATCACAAAGATGGAAAAATATGCACCACATGTAATTGCCATCAAATTGGTACTAACTGATCAACACTAAGGTGTTCACATAGTAGTAATACTCACTGGGTGCCAGTCATATTGGGGGGGGTGGTCGGGGGTAAAGCCACAACTACTGTATGGGGGAAGACACGCTTGTAGCTGGCTTGAGTGAGGCAAACACATTACATGTAACCAAAACGTTTGCATCCCCATAATATCCTGAATTTTAAAAAAATGAAATTATTGTAATAGTTCAGGCCTAATATAGATGTTTCATAAATGTTCATTCAACAAATTAATGACCAAAATAACAAATGGATAAGGGAAAAACAGAAAACTCCACTTACTAAGATGGATGTGAAAATAATCACAAACGATGTATTGGCAGAATTAGAAGCCAATTGCAGAAGAAGGTGTACAAAAGATTAGAAATTCAGTTCAGACAGTTGTAGTGTTAGCAAAAGTGGGGAAGGTACAGTCTGGGAGGCCAAGGTGGGAGGATCCCTGGAGATCAGGAGTTTGAGACCAGCCTGAGCAAGAGCGAGACCCCATCTTTAACAAAAATAGAAACAATTATCCAGGCATGGTGGTGTGCGCCTGTAATTGCAGCTACTCAAGAGGCTGAGGCAAGAGGATCATTTGAGCCCAGGAATTTGAGGTTGCAATGAGCTATGATGATGCCCCTGCACTCTAGCTCAGGCGACAGAGCAAGCAAGACCCTGTCCAAAACACGCACACACACATACACACACACACACAGAAAGGTTGGGGGTGGGTAAGCTCACAACTAATGGACATGGTGAGGATTGTAGGGGGGAAAGGGCATGCCTAAAATCATGGTTTGGGTATGGCAAAGTCATAACATGCAACCAAAATGTTTGTACCCCCATAATATCCTGAAATAAAAATAAATAAATAAATAAAACACAGGAAAAAAAGAAAAATATGAGCAAATGTTCTTTTCATTCTTTTCTTGCTCTTTCTCATCATAATGTACATCTGATTTGGGAGTTATTCATAAAGTCTATAAATCACAGTTATCTAATTTTTATGCTCCCTGAAAATAGAAAAGAATAGAGGAGATCTGCTATTGCTACTGCTACTCCTCTGTTAACAGAGGAGTTAAATTTACATCCTAACTTCTTTCTCTTGATATTTAATTGATTTTTTTGGTTCAACTTCACTGATAAATGAAAGAAAACATATAATATTAAGATTTCTCACTATATTTCCACTAAGATTAGATAACAGCCAAATGGTGCGTTGTCTTCTTGCCTGAATAAAAACAAATATAAACATTCCCAATTTGGGCTTAGCTGCCTATTATATTTTTCTTTTGAAACCTGACTTCTTTCACAATGTGTTGCTTAGTATTTGTTATGTAAGGACAAAAGTGATATTTTTAATGTCACACCTCCCCATATATAACAACAATTGTTTTTTGTCTTATTTTTAAAAATGTTACAAGAGGTGCTCAAATTTTTAATTCTTAATTCACTTCTCTTACAAACCAAACTAGGACATAACAGTTTTGGTAAAATGTTGTATATAAGCAAGGATTTACCTTGTGTTACACAATTAATACACATGATAAATACATCATTTGTCAGTTGGTCTCTCTGCCTTTGGATTCTGTTTTTCCTGTGCCCCTAGGATAAGATGAAATTCTTATCATTTAGTTAACTCCTACTCATCTATATTACATTTTTTTCTATTGACCACTTGGTTAGATGGGGGAACTATATTGCCGGAAATTTCTTTTCTGTTGGGCTACTGGTGAAAGTTGGCCCAAAGAGCAATTTGTGGAGGATATGAGAAGTGGAAGTGAGGTGACCACTATTATCTTCTAAATGGCTTTTTGTGATCACTTGGATGGCAGAGATACCCAGAGGTACCTGATGGGTTCTCACTTGATCTTGATCTCTTCCACTCGTTGTCCATCCTCTCTGCCCAACTGCTGACAATTGGACAGTCAACAATGGCCCCAGACCAAAACGCAGGCAGAGTTGCACAGAAACAATAGCTTCCTTCCACAAATTTTTTTAGGAATTTCCTTCATGCTCCTCTTATGCAACCAGATTTTCTTGATTTTTCATACTCCCTGGAAGGTTTTGACTAATTCGCCAATGAAAGTACTTCAGGCAGAAAGGTTAGTGACTTGTTCTCTGACCCTCTAACTCTTCTCTTCCAACCTTCAATCCTTCCACCTGCCCCCACAAATCTATAAGATTTAATACCTATAATAAGTCCCTAATCCATTAACCTTAATAACAACTCTGCTTCCCTTTCTGAACCCCAACTGACAAATTATTCTTCTGATTTCAGCACAAATGTCACTCTCTTACAGAAATTTTATAGGGAAATGTTTACTCAGTGACTCCCTCCCCTTATATCCCCTAGACTAAATCAGATAATCCCCTAAAAAAACCTATAGCTTGCAGTATCTCAGTACTTTGCTTCAAAATCTATCATTCTTTAATTATATTTATTTATATATGGATTTATCCATCTGTATATACTGTGCCACAGAAACATTGATATGAATGAAAATTCCCAAGAATATATACATTAAAAAATGCTTATGTTCACATACAGTAATAACATTCATTGGGTGTCGGGCAGATGGGAGGAGGGAGGAAGGGATGGGTATACACACCTAATGGGTGCAGTGCTCACCGTCTGGAATATGGACAAGCTTGAAGCTCTGACTCAGGTGAGGCAAAGGAAATATATGTAACCTAAACATTTTTACCCCCATCACCCCATAATATACTGAAAAAAAAAAGAGGCACACACATTAACACCAAAACTGTTGTAATTCAAAATCATCATCAAAAGCCTGCGCTTTCCACATCTAGACTCTGTAGTTCCACTCTCTTTTTGATGTTTAGATATATATATTTTGAATTTTGTTCAAAACTAATAAAATTATGCTTTTACTATTAATAACCACTAAGTATTAAAAATGACATATGAATAACCATCATTTCCCTTTCTCACTCAGATCTTATTTTGATTACTATAGGTGACCAATAATTTGGTAAATAATACTATACAATTTACTTAAAGTCCTATCTGATATATTTTCTTATATGTGATGTAAAATTTACACTAAATTTTTCTATTTCACAGAGCCTTTGTCTGTGAATTAAGAGTTTTTGCCCCATATGCTCCAAGTTAAATTTATTTAAAAATGAAGTTCACTCATTTAGCCCACTGTTTTTCTGAGTTTTCCACTCTATTTAATAAGGAGCTTACCAGAAGTTGATGCATTGAGTTTCAACACCTTGTGGACTTTTTAGAACTAGATTTGTGTCTTAAAATGTGATTTAATTTTTAAACCAATCTTATCATCTTTTTTGGCACACCAATTTCAGAGAATATCACATCTCCTAGGCTGGGTCAGATATTCTACTGCATATACAGTTGATTATAGATCTATAGTCAACCATATAAATATAGCTCAAATGAAATTAAAAATCACATTGTCTGGACAGGTATGGTGGCATGTGCCTATAGTCCCAGCTACTCAGGAGGCTGAGGAAGGAGGATCATTTGAGCCCAGGAGTTTGAATCTAGCCTTGGCAATATAGCAGGATCTCATCTCTTAAAAACTAACAAGCAAACAAAAAATTGCATTGGGATAATTTATCCCACTGGGGGAAAAATATTTGGAAGCATCAGTTTCTTTTTTTTTTCCTTCAACGGAAACTATAATGTAACAGTGCCATTAGGTACAGCTTAATATAGGCTATCCTACACAAGTTTAGGGTGCCATTTATACAGTCTGGGGTATAAATGATACAATCTGAATGTCTACAACACAGAGAGCTCTAAGGATCCATCCGTAACAAGTGGAAATTTCTGATGACATTAATATTACTGAAATTTTAAAACATCTTTCTCTCTTCGAATCATAAATAAATAATACTTGTTGATGAAAAGCCTCTGAGTTGTTGAAAAATTTGGTTTGCATTTCCATATCTGTAGTAATGTTCTCAAATGACATAGATCTAGCCCAATTTTTTCAAACAGATCACAAGTTTGCATAGTAGGATGTATCCATCAGTTAAGAGTCATAAAGATAGAAACTACCAGAGGTATTTCAAATACGAAGAAATTTAACACTGGAGATTAGAAGTTTGCATAATTGCTGGAAGTGCTAGGGGAGTGAAGATCAGGGAACTCCTAGTAGGTTTTACAAAACGAAAAACATAGGAAAGGCAGAAAATAACCATTCATGTTCTCAGATGCCTACAACATTGGAGTGAATGATTCTTTTTTATTATTATTATTTCAGCATATTATGGGGGTACAAATGTTAAGGTTTCGTATATTGCCCATGCTCCCCTCCCTCCTCAAGTCAGAGCTTCAGGCATGACCATCCCCCAAATGCTGCATATCTCACTCGTTGTGTTTGTATATACCCATCCCCTCCTGCCCCCTCCCACTCGCCCGACACCCGACAAATGTTATTCCTATATGTCCACTTAGGTATTGATCCATTAATACCAATTTTCTGGTGAGCACATGTGGTGCTTGCTTTTCCATTCTTGAGATACTTCACTTAGTAGAATGGGTTCCAGCTCCATCCAGGAAAATACAAGAGGTGCTATATCACCATTGTTTCTTAAAGCCGAATAGTACTCCGTGGTATACATATACCACATTTTATTTTATGAAAAAGACACCTGCACTTGAATGTTTATAGCAGCACAATTCACAATTGCAAAGTTGTGGAAACAACCCAAGTGCCCATCAATTGATGAGTGGAGTGAATGATTCTTAAGAGAACACATGGAAGATGCTGGCAAAAACTCATGGCTGACATCTACCAAAGTCACATGTCTGCCCATAGCTGTGGACTGAAGAAGAATTACTTCTGCTTTTATTTCCCAAATATTTTGACATTATCTCTCATTAGTGGGATCTAACCATACTGAAAAGAGATACTGGGAAATCCAGCATCTAAATTCTAGTTTTTGTCATGCATGGGAAAATTTAAAAGGGAAGATATGACATATCTGATATACTGTTTATTTTTTATATTGAAATTCATTTAGAGACATTTTACTTGCTCAAACCAAAATTTAGTTTTTCCTTCTGATATTCTTTTTTTATCTATTGGTAAATATTGGGCTCTTCTAAAAGATATAAGATTATACAGTTTTATTTTGTCACACATATACCTTTTAATTCTTAAATTATAACTAACTTTTCTAATTATTCTTTTGAAGGAAAGTTAGAATACATACAAATAGAGAAACTTGAAGCAGCATGTGTGAAAAACATCTGAAAAAAATTAAAGTTTCTGGACAGATGTTATAAGAGTCTTGTAGAAAAAGCTATCAGCATTACAATCCCAATTCTAATTTACTTTACATCAGGCATTTAAATTTATTATCTTTAGACCATATGTTCCAAATGAAGCTTGGTTCTATATTCATGAATCAGTTGACAATGAATAGTTAAGTTCTGCTAATTCAGAAAGGTGAAGTTGAGTGAGCTTATTTAAATGGCAGAATATTTGTAACTACAAATTCTACATACCATCAGAAGAGTTCCAAAAAAGACTTGCCATATGTTTTAAACCGTGATGGAAATAGTTTAAAAAAAAACCCTGCAACTTTTATGCAGCTATACTTGAGAATATCTTAGCATTTCCACTAAAATTCCATTTTGAGAGTTTTAACCTTGGCTATAAAATTCATTGTAGACTGAAATTTAACATGTGCAACCTAACAGAACATTAAATAACAGAATATGTTAAAATAATTAAATGATTTTAACATTTTATAGGTCTTTAATACTTTAGCAGTAGTTAGATTTGGCTTATTTTTAAAATGGTGTTGCATGGACTATTGGTAGCTCATTTATGTATCGTACGGAACTGCCCGAGCATATTGGTCAATTTCCATAACAATTTCCATAAACATTGCACTCTATTTGCAGGAAAAAGCAAAAATGTCTACAGCTGGAAAAACTTGGGGTGGGAGGGCGGCATTTCATGGACTTACAAACATCTCAATCAAAAGTTAAGGATGTTACAGATTCTCTGGGAAGCAGCCCAAGGATAAGTGGGAAGCAACAGGTTATTATTGAAAATGTAGAGATGAGTACCAAAATGCTTAAATAGAATCTGAATGCATAAACTCAAGACACTTCAGGTTGAAGGAATCAGTGAAGATCCTGTGAAGAATATTATTTTCATTTGCGATGTAAAGCATAATTCTCCCCTCGACACCACCCGCCCCCAATCAGCCAGCATAAATTTTCAGGTCAGAAAGTTTGCAGTACAGTCCTACTCTATAGCACAGTTCCAAGAACACCATTCCTGGAGAATCATTGTTAATTGTTAATTCTACTAGGCTTAATCTGAATTACATAGATAAAGCAGAAGAGTGGAAAGCTTCTGTATATTTTGTCAAAGTCATACTGAAATCAAAGAAAGCTAGGTTTCAGTCCTGGCTTCAATAATTTTTTAGCCTGTGTGGTCTTAGGTTTACTAATTTATAAAATAGGCTGACAATATAATCTTGACAGGTTTTTTTGACCAGGATTAACTAGATCAATTTAAAGTATCAATAATGTGTTTACTGCATAAAAAAAATTCAACAAAACCTAGTTACTACTTTATATAATATGGAAATCAAATGCTGTTCCATTGAGCAAAACCATCCAAATACCTATTCCAGTTATTACTAAAAGGAAGGTCCACCTGATAACTTTAAACTCTTCCTCTAATAGTAATATCATGTCCATAGATATCAGGAATGTGACAAAAATGCAGAAGATAAAAGTATAGTCCCTTAGGATTAGGACCAAATTCAGTTTTTTAAGAAATATTATACAAGAAGGTAATTTGTGAGAAGTACTCAAAACTATACTCAGAGCTATACTTCCACCACCTTCAGTATTCATATGAAATTCTCGGCTTTGTTGGTTGATCTTCCAGACTTGGTCCATTTATTACTTGCTCTAAATGTTAATCTTGCAGACCTATCCTGTCCTGATTATTTTTTAGTATTACCTTAGTTCTCAAAATAAGTACTCATTAGGATCTTGATGTGTGTCAAGCACTGTGCTGAAAAACTGCTGAGGAAAAAAAAATGTGTTTCTGTTTCTCAAAAGCTTGTAGTTCCGAGAATGAGCCTAATAAGAAAGAAATGATTTTAAAAGCATAGGATAAGGGCTTCTAAGGTTTAATTCAGGGAACATTCATATCAGATTGAGATGTTTGTGAAGACTTCTTAAAGGATGTGATGAAATAGGTTTTAAAAAAGAATTACAGTTAGGTATATAAATAAAAGGAGGGAGAATGTTCTAGCAGCAGGAAGAACACATTTAAACAAGTTATGGAAGCAAGAAATAATTTATTTTGGAGAAAAGTCCAAAATTATAGTTGTAACTGTGGAGGATAACACAAGTCCATCTTGTATGCTAATCCACCATGTTGACTTCTGATTAATCCCAGTTCAGGAAATGCCTCTGAGATTTCTATTTTTGTGTACTTATCATAAATTCTGCCCTTAGGCAAATTCTTGCTTTTCCCTGGGGGTCTACTTCAATTGTCCTACATATTCTTCCCTATGGTATATAAGGCCAAGGTCTGAGGGGATAACAGGGTGGGGACTCATCTCTCCACCAACTGAGACGTAGCTTTACTTTGTTAGTCCCTATTAAATGTTTCTTTCTGAGAAAATGAATTTATCAGCTTCTTTTTTCAGCCTCTCAGTTTCTTTATCCTTTGGGAGTAGGTGTTCATAGACATGCTCACCTCAGAACAGTTAACCACACACACACACAAAATATATGCAAAGAAAAATCAAAAGATTTCTAAATCATATGGAAATGTATCACAGGATTTTAAGCAGGTAATTGGTAGAATTAGATTTGCATATTAGAAGAATTAATCTGTTAGCAGCATAAAAGATAGTACAGGTGAAATCAGTGAGATTAATCAGGAAGCTACTTAATAGTCTTAATAAAATAGTCCAGTGTTTACTTGTCTACAATATTAAGTTATTTGACCTTATTTTAAAGGTTTGTTTCATTAGTATTATGTAAATATATATATATGTTACAGTTTGAACATTCCTAACCCAAAAATACAAAATCTGACATCCTCCAAAACCTGAAAATTTTCAAGTGTCAATATGATGCCACAAGTAGAAAATTCTACACCTGATGTCTTGTGATGTGTTGCAGTCAACGCATAGGTGTACAACACACAGTTTATTCATTACCCCAAAGGGAAAAGAGACCTTTCTAGCCCCCATCAGCCGTGATACATCTTTGCCATACCCACCCAGAGTCTTCCATATAAGCACACCCACAAAGAGTAATAAAATTACATGTGTGCAGGCTAAACGTGTCAACAGCAGGTTCCCCACAATGACTCAAATGAGGCCAAGACCTATTTGCATTACTCAATGCAATGTTTTCCTTATTCTGTGCTCTGTGGTGTGAAGATATTAGGGAAAATGTCAGAAAGGCCTTCAAATATCACTATAGGTAAAAGTGATAAAAATAGGAAGTATTTATGATTGTCTATAGTGTTGGATAAAGCTATTGGAGAAACTGGACAGTGGTCTAAGTGTGAAACATTTTACAGAAGGGTATGGTGCTGGAATGGCCATCATATATTATCTGAAGAAACAGAATAAAATGTTGAAGTTCAACATTAAAAGTGATAAGCAGAAATTCATGAAAAATAGAAAAACACTGTATAAAGCTAAAATAAAAAGATCTCAATTGTGTATTGAAAGAGTGGATCCATTGTTGCAGTGAACACATGCCTCTTAAAGGTCTGCTGATCATGAAATAAGCAATGATTTATCACAATGAACTGGAAATTGAAGGGTACTGTGAATACTCAATAGGCTGAGTGTAGAAATTTAATAAAAGGCACAGCAATAAATTTTTAAAGATTTGTGTTAATAAAGCATTTGCTGTTCACAAAGAATTGGAGAAATTTATTGATGATTTGGCAAAATCATTACCATTATCATTGCTGATAATAATATGATGCCAGAAAAAGTCTAAAATGCTGATGAAACATTATCATGTTGGCATTCCTTCCCAGAAAGACACTGACTATGGCTGATGAGACAGCCCCTTCAGGAATTAAGGATGCTAAGGAAAAATAACTTTACTGGGATGGACTAACGCAGCAGGCATGCATAAGTGTAAATTTGCTGTGATAAGCAAAAGCTGGCATCCTTACTATTTTCAAAAAGTAACTTTCTTACCTGTCCATTATTATGCTAACAAAAATACATGGATCATCAGAGATGTCTTTTCTGATTCATTTCACAGTCATTTTGTACCAGTGGCTCAGGCTCACTACAAGAAAGCTAGGCTCAACAACAACTGCAAGATTTTGTTAATCTTTAGGAACTGTTCTGCTCATCCTTCAGCTAAAATTCTCATCAAAAGTAATGTTTATGCCATGTACTTTCACACAAATTTAACTTCATTGATTCAGCCATGTGACCAGGAAAGTTCAATAAAGAGTAACAATAAAAATACTTTTTTGAACATCATGCTAACGACAGTGAACAAAGGCATGAGTGTGGAAGGTTTTCAGAAGGAGTCTTGCATGAAGGACGCTGCATATGATGTTGCTAACACTTGGAACACACTGACTAAAGACCCAGTTGTGCATGTCTGGCACAACCTCTGGCCTGTGTCTTGTGACTATGTTCAGTGATGATGATGAACCATGTGGTGACTTTGAAGGATTTTGTTTGCCAAGTGAGAAAAAAATGATGTCTGATCTCCTTACATATGTCAAAAATATTTAGAGCCTGCAAGTAGGCTGGAAGAAGAGAATATCAAAGAATTCTTTATCAATAATGAGGCTTCAGTAATTCATTCATTGACCGGTGGTGAAATAGCTCAAATGGTTCTGAATCAAGGTGATCCCGATAATAGTGTCGATAAAGAAGATGATACTAACACTGCAGAAAATGCACCTAGAGATGGCATGATGAAAAATGTGTGATAAGCTTATTGAAGGATGGGACCAGGATGCATTTCTAGCAGAACAAGAAATCATGTCAGTTTACAAAATTGAAGAGAGACTTCAATTTTGAGAGAGAATGAGAGAGAGAGAGACTTCAATTGAGAGAGATTTCAAGACCAAAACCATCACAAACGAGGCAGGTGACACTGGAAGAAACATTTTAAAAAGCCTTCCAGCAGAATACTTCCTTATCCCTAGAAGACCCGCTACCTGGTCTCTTGACTGCTTCTGATGTTTCTTCTAACCTAAAAAAAAAAATACAGTGTACAGTAACCTTTTAATCAAAACACAGCATTATAGGTAGAGATGGAAGCTTGCTGTAGCTTCTCGTTGCTATTGGTTAACAGCTAATGCAAGTATTCTGGTGATGCTACTATGATGCTTAGTTATCATGAACACGTCATCTTTTTCATCGTGTTAATGGTATGTCATATATTTTACTTTTAAGTACTTATATTTGAATAAGTGTAAAAAATGATTCTTTATCACTAACATATAAATTCAGAGTCAGGAATGATGTTGATGCTAAACAACCACAGATTGTCCACATGAGTGGCTGAAATAGTGAACACCTTTGCTTTCTGATGGTTTAATGTACCAAAAACTTTGTTTCATTGTACAAAATTATTAAATATATTGTATAAAATTACCTTCAGGGGATGCGTTTAAGGGATACATAAAAATGAATTTAGTGTTTAGATTTATATCTCATCCTCAAGATATCTCCTTATATATATGCCAATATTCCAAGATCTGAAAAAATTCAAAATCCAAAAAATAAGCAGCTTGGATAAGGGATACTCAACCTATAGTAATAATAATGATGATGATAATGTGATTTATATTACCTACCAAAGATGGATACAACAGTTAGATAAGAGAATATATGTGAAAGTATTGAGCACTGTACCCATATAGGAGCTAAATATGGTGGCTTACAATTTTTATTCTAGTCCACATTAGTTCATGGGCATAAACACTTAAAGATATATTTGAGGTGTCAGATGTTTTGTTTGTGATCATGTTGTGATCGAGGCAGAAGACAGTGACAAGTGATAAATAGTTATAGCTCATCTAGTGCAATGCTTTTCATACTTTAACATGAACAAAGATCACCTGAGTATTTTTGTAACGTGCAGAATCAAAGAAAACAAGTCTGGAGTGGAGCCTCAGATGATGCATTCCTAAAAAGATCCCAGGTGATGCCAATGCTTCTGGCCCATGAACCATCTCTTGAATTACAGAGCTCTAAAAAATGCTTATAATTTTGTCTATGCTTCTAGCAGGTGGAGAGGCAGATTTTAAAAAGCAAATGCAGGAGATAAACAATTAACATGCTGAAATGCTATTGGGACTCATTTTGTAGATCAGGTTCTATTTTCCACATTTTTAAAAAATGTTTCCCCCTTCAAGCTATAGATAGTGAATATACTAATTTGGTAATTTCATTACAGACTATTTAATTTCAGGATGTCGGTGAGAGAACATTGCCTGTTTTTTGTTTGTTTTTTTTTTTTAAATAACACTGTCTCAAATTAAACATTTCAACGTACTATATCATTAGTCACTCAGGAGCCCTCAGCACAGATTTGACACTGGCCTCTTTGTGACAGAGGGGCATGAGGTAAAATTTGAGGAGAAAATGTAAGGGTCAAAACTGGAAAACATATAAAAATGTGTCCTACCACTTTTTCATAGGTTTGGTCAGAGGTATGGCATTTTATGGAGAAAGACACTGTAGGTATTTCCTGGGAGGGAAAAAATATCCTTTGTTGTCAATTGAACAGATTTCTGGAAAAATGTCTAATAAACCACTTTTAACCTAGGAAGGATTTACTGAGAACCTTGCTTTAGAGTCCTGTGAGAACTTTTGCTATTGAGCTCTCTGTAGGCTCCTTTAATTTCCAGAGGCTTAAGAAACAGTGTCAAATAATGATTGAGGAAATATCAAAATTGTATTTGCTTAAGAATGTTTGACATACATATATGTATAAGAAAAAGATTAGATATAATTCAACAAATCCTTTTACCTTGGTTAGAAATATTTTATAGTAATAAAAGTATACAATTCTGAAGGATAATTAAGTGAAAATGAGGCTGGGTTTTTCAAGCAAAAGTTAATGCTTCCTTAGAATTGCCCTCAAATTTTCTTATAATTTTCTACATTTAAACATATTTTAGTAGAATGGTCTCCAGCTCTATCCAGGATAATACAAGAGGTGCAAGATCACCCTTGTTTTTTGTGGCTGAGAAGAACTCCATGGTATACATATATCACATTTTATTAATCCACTCATGTATTGATGGGCACTTGGGTTGTTTCCATATCTTTGCAATTGTGAATTGTGCTGCTATAAACACTTGAATGTAGGTGTCTTTTTTAACTGAATGTCCTTTTTCCCTTTAGGTAGATGCCCAGGAATGGAATTGGTGGATCAAATGATAGTTCTACTTGTAGCTCTTTGAGGTATCTCCCTATTACTTTCCACAGAGCTTGTACTAATTTACAGTCCTGCCAGCAGTGTATGAGTGTTCCTATCTCTCCACATCCACAGTAACATTTATTGCTTTGGGACTTTTTGATAAAGGCCATTCGCACTGGAGATAAGTGATATCTCATTGTGGTTTTGATTTGCATTTCCCTGATGATTAGAGATGTTGAGCATTTTTTCACAAATTTGTTGGTCATTAGTCTGTCTTCTTTTGAAAAGTTTCTACTAAGTGAAGTATCACAGGAATGGAAAAACAAGCACCACACGTACTCACCATCAAATTGATATTAATTGATCAACACATGTGTACATATAGTAGTAACATTCATCAGTTGTCAGGCAGGTGGGAGGGGGGAGAAGGGGATGAGTATAGTCGCACCTAATGGGTGCGGTGCACACGGTCTGGGGGATGTCCATGCTTGAAGCTCTGACTAGGGTGGGGCAGATGCAACATATGTAACCTAAACATTTGTTACCTCATAATATGCCGAAATAAATATATATACATAACTACTAGAAAATTTGAAATTACGTATATAGTATCGTCATATTTCTATTGGATAATATTGCTCTAGTATGTCCTATGATTTACTAAGTAAAAAGTTTGAAAAAATTTTTAAAAAACATATTTTTGTATTTTATATTTAATATCATTATTCTGAAGGCATTAGGAAAACATAGAAGGGTGAGTGAGATACATTTCTTGTTGAGTAGAGCACATCAGTGGTGCAGTGTTAGAAAGAATTAAACAAGACAGTATTTTAGGCAATGTAGGTAAACCCAAACTACATCTCCACTTTTATTTCAGGATGGCAATTCTCTTTAAACACAATTGACTTAAAAAAATTTTTGTAAATCTTATCAGTGCATAAAGTGAAACCTGATAATGCAGAGAATGACTAATAAGGTAACTAGTCACCTTCTGTTTTCAGCCAAGGTCATCTAGTACATCATCTGGACTTGTGAGATTTTTATTTAAAAATGTATCACAAAATTTAAAGTTTAAAAATCTCTTTTCTGCTTCGTTTGTAATAAAGATTCAAAAGTTATTGGTTGCAAAGGAAAGAAATTCAATGTTTGAATTAAACAAAATGTGCCATTTCTGGAAAAACTGCCTTTTTCTTGTCTATTTTTTTCTCGCTTCATACATCTGTGCTTTTGTACAATAAAAACTAGTTATCATGGCAACTAGAGAATCACATGTACTATCTTAGAGCTAAAATACTGCTTGTTTGAGATGAGAAATATTTTGTTCACTATTTGAATATGTATAATACTACATTCAGAAGAGAAAATATTTTACAGGTACCATGTCATAAAACTATTCAGTGCATTTTGTTTAAATGTCTTTCCAATAAATAACTTATTGTCACTTAAGCAATTTACTTAATGGTAGCAATGAAGAATATCCTAATATAATACACAATAAATTAAAGAAGCTTAAAAATTTAACATTCTAGATGAATCATAGGACAACTAAAAGAAGAGCCCTTTCTTTCAGTAAAGAATGTAAGTTTTTTTAATATGTTCAAATTACAGTAAATAAAATATCAAGATATCATTATAAACTAAAAAGAAAATGCTCCAGAAGTCCTAGCATATATCATAAAATTACTACTCATTTACTATCATTCTATTACTCAAGATTTTTTATGTGGCAATTTAAACTAAATTAAACATAAATGAGACAGTTATGGATTCACTTAACCAAATTTCTAGGAGGAATGGAATAATAACTCAGGCTCTAGGGAGAACCACAATGCAAATAAGAAACTTTCCCATTAGTTTTTCATTGTCTTTCTCTTTATTCTCTCCTACTTCCGCCTCCATTTATATATTAGCTCAAACCCACAGAATGTGCAATACACAGAATACATGCTAAACTATGAACTTCAGGTGATTATGATGTGTCAACATAGGTTGATAATTTTAACAAGTGTGCCACTCTTGGTGGGGGATGTTGATAATGGAGGAAGCTAGACATGTTTGGGAGCATATGGGAAATCTACATGCCTTCCTCTCAATTTGTCTGTGAATGTACAACTGCTCTAAATATAATGTGTTAAGAAAAACAAACACTATTACTATTAATAATAAAAAAATCAACAAATTCTTTTCACTTAACATGACTTTAGCAACATCATCACCATCATGATTGTGATCAATACCATAATTTATATGTGTTTAGTGATTATGGTCCAGGGGCTATGCCAAATACTTTCCATATATTATATCATTTAATCTACATCAAACTCTGCAGGAGTAGTTTCTGTGATTATCCATATTTCCCAGCTAAGGAGCTATTAAAGATGTTAGATGAGTTGCACTAGAACATAGATCACATCTGCATATCGATTCAAGCAAAATTTTCCTGAGTGGTATTTGCCTCTGGAATGGGGTAAAAAATTTGGGATAATTTGAAAATTTATTTAATGCTACCTGAGTGATGGAATAGGATGAATTCCAAGTAGATCCTTAATCAGCAAGAATGCAGGATGACATACTATTGGCTACTTTGGACCGTTCTGTACTCATTGATACACAGCTGGGCAATTGAAACAATGTAGTCACAAATTGCTCTCTGTTTTCTGCAATAAAGATGCTGATTGTTGAGGAAATATGATTGAGGAATTAATGAGATGTAGTTCATAAGACCATTATTTTATCGTATCGCCCAATGTTGCTATATTAAAGATAGAAACAGGAGTTTGCAGGGTTCTGCCCTGAAGAAATATGTGAACTCATTAGTGTTCTTATCAGAGGCTGCCTTGGGAGAGGTCTCAAATTTCTGGTAGGGATGTTTTCCAGGAAGGCTTCCCAGTATCTCAAAATCTGTGAGCGCCCTTGTGTCTTAAAAGGCAAGACAAGGTAAATATGGCCCACAGGATGGGAGCCGGAGACAATGAGTGCACTTTGCCCAGAAACATGCCCCTGTGTTATAAACAACTTGTTTTTTAGAGATGGGCTTCCTGCTCTCTCCTGTCTGCCTTTAAGTCCATAATAACTAAATCGTAGAAATATAAAGTCACTATACCTCTTTTGTTATACTTTTGTTAATTGCCAACTACCTCTTAGAACTGAGAAGTTAGCCCTTGAAAGACTTTGTACCTGTTTGTTCGCCTAGATAGATCAGAACTTGTTAGAAGCCCTTCAAGAGGATCAAGAGGACTTTTTTTTTTTTATTTCATCATATAATGGGGGTACATATATTGTTAGGAATAC
>VBSM01000272.1:67683299-67749640 GCA_008086735.1 Cheirogaleus medius
AGCCAGTTTTCCCAGCACCATTTATTGAAGAGAGATTCTTTTCCCCATTGTAGACCTCAACCCACTACCTGTCTCCTCTAGCAACTGCATTCCCTGATATGCAAATATGTTACCCTGACAACTGGTAATTGATATCTGTGATTATAAAAACCTGTGTAAATTTAACCATATTGCTGGATATTCACAGAGAATATGTCCAGTCTCCTGAGTATCCCCACTGTAATATTCTGATCTTTTAATATAAAACTATAAACTATACCTTTGTCTGTGTGTATTCTTTTTTTAACCATGTAACATTGTTTATTAATTATATATACACACATATACATGCATACCTGCACATATATACATAAACACATATACATGCCCATATATACACATACATATATATGCAGTGACTGTGCTTAAAGTATAGTCATGGCCACTTAGGGGGCCCAGGATTAACTGCCAATCCCTCCTCACCAGAATGGAACTGGGTACAGGTAGTTTCTGTGATAGCCTTTTCTGGTCTCCTCTGCCTGATCTGCCTGCACATCATTTCCCCCACTTTTCTATCCTGATGACCACATCTCACACAGACCCACACCAAACCTCACTAGGCCAGTCACTTCCTTCTACAGATCCCATTTACTGATGATAATCTCCATATCTCCTTTTTTTTAATTTTTCTTTTTGATTGTGGTAAAATAACCACACACACAACATAAAATTTTACCATCTTAACCATTTTTAAGTACACAGTTTGATAATGTTAAGTATATTTGCATTGTTTTTCTCCATCACCCTTTGCAATTGCCTAAAAGTCTTGACATGACAGTGTCATTTGTTATGATTAAATTATTTCCAGAAATTTGACTCCTCTTTGCTCCTACACACATCTATGTAGAGCTGAAGTGCATGAGGTTCATACTTGACCTCAAATACATACTTGTGTGTATTATTTTATTCTCTCTATTTCCTATCAAGTTTCTTATCCTCTTTGGTAACTCCTATCTAAGGGACCTGACACTGTAGACAGAAGTAGCTAATCTCCTCGTGGGCCTGCCTCAACTCCCTGCAGCTGATAATTCACTTTTTTCAAATTAATTAATTAATTAATTTCAAGAAAATATGAGAGTAAAAACATTTTGGTTGCATTTTATATCTTTGCCTCTCCCTAGCAAGGGTTAGAGGTATGCTCTTCCCTTCCACAATGTTCACCACATCCCTCAGATGTGTGTCTACCCCCCAACCCCCAAATCCCTGGTGAACACCACCTCCATTTGAGCACCACAGTGTTAATCAGTCAGTACCAATTTGATGGTGAATATATGTGGAGCCCATTTTTCTGATCTTGTGTCACCTCACTTTGGATAATGGGCTTAAGCTCAATCCAGTATAGTATAAGCAGTGCTAGCTCGCTGTTGTTTCTTAGAATTGAGTAATATTCCATCGTAAACATATACCAAATTTTAATAATCCACTCATGAATTGACGGTCATCTGGGTAGTTTCCATATCCTTGCAATAGTGAATTATGCTGCCATAAACATTCAGGTGCAGAGTCCTGTCACTACTTTAGGTGGTGACATGACTCTAGAAACCCTTGGGAGTGGCAGGACATTATCCAAAGACTGAAATACCTGGATATCCTATATGGAGGCTTAGCGCACATTACAAAGAGTTTGGAATACCTTGATAACTTACTCCTCCTCACAAACCACAAGTAACAAAAGAGAGACTAAACTCAGAACCTAACATAGTGCCTCCCACCTCAACCTAGTGGTTGATAGCAGACTTGCACTCACAAGAGTGATCTAACCCCTGGGTGTGTCTAAGCAAGGGGCCCAGACTCACTAAACTCTGTAAGCAGAAGGTGAAGACATCAGGTCAAAGATAACCCAACAGACTCAAACTCCCCTAAGACAATGCAGGACCAGAGCACATCTCCCCAGCTCTGCCAAGGATCATTCCTTTGGAATCCCAGAATGTATTTCATAATTCTCTTTTTTATATAAAATTTTACCAGCAGAGATAATGTATGTTCAAAATGACTAGTACCTCCCACCTCCAACCACTGCTTCTCCTTAACACATTCCTTTCCACACTGGACAAGAAAATGTCATCATTTGAAATTCATGTTGCTAAATTTGCCCTAAAAGTTAAACTAAGAGTAAATAAGAAAATTCTATGTCTTCAATATAGAACACTTTATCAGGGAACATTATATGTGTATTCTTATCTAGTTTTTTAAGTTATATAAAAGTTGTCCTTGTTATTTAAAATCATTTTCCTGCACTTTGACGATTGTCTTAGTGCAAGAATCTCCAGAATTCTTTGTGTTTGCCCAGTCTTATTTCCCAAAGGAGTTTTTGTATAACATTAAAATCTGTCTAATTTAAAAGGAGAGGTAAAATATTTCCAAAATTTTGAATAAATTTTAAAGAAAAGTAAATTAAAGATCTCTTGGAGCACTATTAGTGCCCCCCAAAACATATATGGATTGCTGAATTTCACAGATTAAGTTGGTCATAGATCTCATCAGACCCCTTTTTTTTTCTTATGAGTCTCTTACAAAATTTATACTCCTTGAAGCATATTGTAGGAAACATTGCACTATACACACCAATGTAGATACTATTCCCTTAACACATGCTACTACTTTGAACTAGTTTTGCCTTTGCTCATATAATTCCCCCCTATTTGGAATAGTCTTCTGCTACTCTGATTTTCCAATTTTACTTGGCGAACTTCTACTCATTCTTTAAGGACAACATCAGATGTCACTTTTTCTGTCAAATATTGTTTTTTAACTTCCCTGGGCAAAAATAATACTTCACAAATTTTCAATATGTCTATCATGATTCTTATTTTTACAAAACTCATCAAATGAATGACAATTTCATGAGAAGAGGGAAACTTTTCATCTGTATTTATATTTCATTACTAGAGTAGAAGTTATTTTTAATGTGGAGGCTTTGCCCTATTTATTTTGAAATTCTTTGTCCAGCTTACTATACCATCCAAAGCTTCCAGGGATATGAAGATAAACTGCAATAAGCTGGCCAATTTGATGAAGACTTAGGAACCACTTAAGGAAGTAGTCAGAGATAAGAGTAGGTAAGCTGATTGAGAACATATTTTAGTGTTTTAAATGCCATGTGAGTCCTTTTAATTTTCTAGGCAGTAGGAAAGATTTCTGAGCAGGAAATAACATAACCCAGCATGAAAGCAATGCTTTGCAGTGAGAATTCTGGCAGCTGAAGTTAGGAGAGATTGAAGTTGAATTACTGATTAGAAACTGCTTGCAGTTATCCAAGTGAGGAAGTAATATTGGCCCAAACAAGTGTGATAACATTAGGAATGGGGCATAGGAATAAAAAGGATTGATAGATACCTGAGATATTTCACTGGTAGGTTATGGAACTGGAAATGATTTACTATCTGGGTGCACAAGGATTGGAAGAAGTCAAAGATGACTTTGATGTTTCTGAGGTGGTTTTCTTGAAATTTAGTAGTGCCATGAGGTAAAATTAGTAATCTAATTATTTTACATCATCATATGCAGGAGAACAAGCCTTGAGGAGATGAGAAATAAGGAAAAGGAAAAATCTGTGAGGAGTAAAGGTTTATAGTCCCATGTACATTCTAAGCAGTAATGAAAAACATCTCACAGAAGGATAGCTCTCTTATAGTTTCTCTAGGAATAGCCCTGGGGTATTGAGAAATAATTTGGAAACTAATGCAAAAGCAGTGATTATAATTAATACAGTTCTACTCAAGGTTTTATTTTTAATTTATGCATATTGTTGGCTTTTTAATCAATGTTTTATATTTGTTCAAGTATATAATTATAAAATAATTTAAATGACAATGATCAAACAATAAGACAAACTCCTGTCCAGTATAAAATAATTAGAAATCTAGGTATGTGCCTAATTTAAATTTAAAACATTTCATTTAACTAAGTTTAATATTAAAATTATAAAAATTCAGTCTATTTTCTACCTTTAAGCACAAAGATTGTACATGTATTTATACACACACACACACACACACATATATATATTTCAAATAACGAAAGGGAAGAATATGTCCTCTATTCACCCTGTCCCCAACCCCTAATTCTTCACTGAAAATAGGCTGAAACCCAGATGTCACTGGAATCTGTTGGCTATTCTGAAGCAAGCACTCCTGCTCTCCAACTTTATAAAGCAGCTGTCAAATGCCCTTGGCCTATTTACATGTATGTATGGTGTGGACAAAAAGCCATAGGGCATATATATTTAGAGCAGCATGACTCTGAACATGGTGAATATCTTCTTTCCTGCCTTCGCCATGTCCAATGTGAGACATCACAGTATGAAATTGCAGTCAGCTTCATAGGAAAGCACTCTCCCTTGTCACTTGCAGAAAGAATGAGATCCTCCTAACAGCAAATTCACTCTGAGTGGAAAAATCTCTCGATGCTCTCCTGTTTAACACATGTAATGACTTCTGCTATTGACCTCAAAGAAATGAAGGTTCATAGACCAATTTAGTTTACCTAATCAAAAGAAAAATTTGTATAGGTACTCAGCACTCCTTTACTGGACTACTATCATTTAAATTTTCTGCAATTTTGCATTTCTTTGTATATATTCATGCTTAGTTGTTTTTATTCTCAATGTAAAAATATAAATATAATAGTTATGCTATAAAAAGGTCAGACATTAATATCATTATTTCATATTTATGTTTTCTAAGAATGTTAGAGTGATTGAAATAAATTCCACAGGTAAAATTGACACATGATACTTGTTGATACATATTTTCAGAACAGATCATGAGACTCAAAACAATGTGAAAATCTGAGTTTATCTCATACAAAATGATGTCTATAGGATACTTTATTTTTATTTCTTGATCTCATAGTTGCAAAAAAATAACCTGAATTTATTGTCACATTTGTAGGTACTATCTCTGACACAGATATACCAGTTATTCTCAAATTTCATTTGTTTCCCAGATAATTTTTTCCCTATGAACACAGCATTTCTATGAAAAGAACAATAATTATGTCACGTATTTGAATTTGCTCCTCCAAGAGTCCTCCATCAGGACAAGTGCTCAATTAATGATGAGTCTGTTGATCTATCTTTCTCTCTCATTCCTCCCACACACTGTTCTTCAGATCATTTATCAAGGCATGACCATTTTCCTCCATATGGTTTTACATAACTGTCCTTTACTCTCTTCCAGACCCATCCTCTTCTACTTTAATCAAAGCCACCATCAGATCATCCTAAGGCTCTTGCAATTATCTACTAATTGAGCTCCCTCCCTTAAGACTCTTGGTAATGCAACCCTTGCAAAAAGAACTGCCTGATTAATCTTCCTAAAATGGTACTTTGTTCTTGTCAGACCCTGCTTGAAAATCTGCACTTCATTTCTATAAAATAACATTCTTACTCAAATCACTGATTTAAGACCCTCATAAGTTGGCCACTATCTCTTTCTATTCAAAAATTTATTTACTGAGTGCCTAGTACATGCAACTTATAATTCTAGAGATATTTGGAAGAAACAGGACAAAGAACTTACCTTCCTGAAGATAATATTCTAAGGAAGCCTTACTGTTCAAGCTCAGACTTTACTTCCCTGACTTTATACAAATTACCAGCCAACACACACTCCTCCAACTTTTTTTCATAGAGCAATTCCAATTCCATTTTCTCATGATACCTTCTATTGAAAGGGAAAATGCTCATTCCTCACCTTCCTGTTTATCTAGAGGGAAGGGAAATTCTTTTCACCTAAAGTAAATCGTTTTGGAGGGGCTCTTCATCTCTTTTATCCACAACCACTTACCCAGTCCTCAGAGAAGGAAAAGTGATTTAGATGATTGATTGGCGATATATAGAAAAGTATATGGAACTCTGTGGCACAACCCCCTTTATAGTTTTCTGTTTTTTTAATCAGCTTGCTCTCAGGTCATCCCCTTTCTCCTCTCCTTTGCAATAACGAGTCTGTCCCTAAATGAAATAAAAATCTGTATTTTCTTAATCTACCTGTTATGAGCAGATAAACTTAATGAAGGATGTAGGGAGTGTCAGGTAGTTTGCACGCATCGGTATGGCTACTATCCTCCTGGGATCAGTTTTACACTAGTAGAACTAGTAGCAATGTCTCACTCCTTTGTCCATTTCTGTATTTATTTAGAATTTTTTTATTTCAAGAAAATATGAGTACAAACATTTTGGTTGCATTTTATATCTTTGCCTATCCCTAGCAAGGGTTAGAGGTATGCCCTTCCCCTCCACAATGCTCACCACATCCCTCAGATGTGGGTCTACCCCCCAACCCCCGAATCCCTGGTGAACACCACCACCCTTTGAGCACCATAGTGTTAATCAGTCAGTACCAAATTTTGGAGGTAAATTCTAAATTCATCTTCTCCTTCCCACACAGATAATAATTGAAGCATTCTTTTGACAAAATTTTAGAACAAGTGTAATATAGCCTTGTTACTTACCATGTTGTATCTCTTTTTTTATTAATAAAAATAACTGCAACTGGTTTCACCTATTGATGAAGTCCTCTTATATGGTTTGTCATCTATATAATATTACATAAAACCGTATTTTTATCCTTATGACCAACAGAATTCTCTGTGCATAGTACTTACATATAATGGTAAGATAATTTAGCTTTATGTTTTGTGGCTTAAGTGCCATAGAAATTTGTAAATGGTATATTAATGAGTTCCAAAGTACCTGGGGATCCCTCATAAATATAAGAAAATTGACTTAAGGCTTAAGCATACTTTAAATAGACCATGAGTGAAAGGCAAACAAGTTTTTAAGAAAATTAGTAGCATGGATGAGTAAAATATGAAATGAATTCAAAAGAAGCATGGTGTGTTTATGGGTGAAGTAAGGAGATTTAAAAAAGGAAGAAGATTAATCTTTCTGGAAATTAATGAAAAATAAGTTTAATTTTTGGTGTTACTCAAATTTTACATAGGCTTAAAATTCATCTGAGTAATTTAAGATTATGTGGCATAAAGGGATATTACTTGTCATATATTCCATGTTTTCCTGTGTGTTTCTTATCCTCACGTGATGGTATGCTAGGTTCATATGACTAGTTATGGCCAATAGACTATTAACAAGAGTGACATATGCCACTGGCCCAAGGCAGTTTAAAGTTTCTATGTCTCCTGTATTTTTATAGTTTCCTGCTTTGGGGACCAAGTGTTAAAATAATGACATCACAAATAGAAAAGCTTTAGGTTTCTGTTCACAACATGGAGAAAAACTCTGGCCACTGACAATAAATAAGTGAGAAATAAACATTTGTTATGTTAAGACTTTGAGATTGGTTAAAGTGACTAATGTCACCTAACCATAAAATATAAGTTGACTGGTCATGAATTGTGAGTAATGTTAGGCCAAATTCTATACTATTCTGATTATTTTCTGGCCATAAATTAAAAATAATAAGTAGACCTAACTCAAGGTAGATCTAACTCAAGTAATGATCTGTTTGAGTGATGCCCTTGCAGAGTGCTGAGTAAATATGTGTGATGCAAATAAATTCCACAAGTTAATACTCCCCTGGGACAGAGCCTCACCAGGGGTGAGGTGTCATCTAATTTCTCTTGTGAAAAATATTTACCGAGCACCTAGCCGTGTTCTATTGGGGGTTAGCAGGAATAGTCTAGAGGGATGAATTAGATAATTCCTCTGTACTTCAAGATCATATGTGGTAATGATGCAGTGACACAAAAACATGTAGAAAAAAGATAACATTAAAAAGGTGATGCCAAATGAGACTTTTATCTGCATTTATCAGATAAAATCGTATCAGAGAAGGTAGGGCTTCAGTTAGTCATTAAAGGAGACATAATGGGTTTTTGAGAAACTGTAGTAAGAGTGGCACAAAAGGGCTCAAAAGTACAAACATGAGAGCAATTTCAAAGAATTATAATTAGAGCAATTTGGCTGGCATGTATAATTGGTATGGCGTAATAGAGAGATCAATTACTTAAATGAGACTTTGAGGCCCGAATTTGGGAAAATCTGGGAAATTTGGGAAATATTAGAAGTTTAGAAATAGAGATACAAAATATTTTGAAGCAAGCAGTTACATGTGATATTACTCTAGATTCTTACTTATAAACTACAGAAGATCTATGTTACATTTTCCTGGAAAAATGATTATAAAAATATACCGTATAGCTCAGAGAATTGTGTAGGGGCCTCAGGGATGAATTTCTGGGTAGGCTTTTGGAAACGAACCAGAATCATGCTGTAAGAGGTCTGTGTAAAAACTACCACTACCAAAATTTTTGTATGGCTACCCTTTCTGGACCAAGAAATCAACATTACTGCTACTACTGCTAATGCATGTGTGCTAATTCTGTCTCAGGAAAGGTCCCTAGTCATCACTGCTGCCTCCAAATCCAAGTGCCTCCACCACCTTCATAGCTGCATTGTGCATGGGGTCTGCACCCTCATTTTTCTTACTTCTCAGTCAAAATATCAAACCAACAAGTCGGATTGGTACCTATGCTTCAGCTGCACAGGAGTCTGGGAAGGCGATTTTCTGGCTTTACTTTGGGAAGTTGATATTTATGGGTAGAAAAATACTAAAACATAAAAAATATGTTCAAATGGGCCTGAGAATGAATCTTACAGATGTCCCTTATATATGTTCCCAGCTGTACTTTACTAAAATTTACTTCCTGAAGATTAATGAACAATAAAGAAAAAGAGACAAACATATATGTTATTTAAGAGACAATGGCAGAAGTCCCAATAAAAAGCAACATGATCCTAAACATACTGCCTGGGAGAATATAATAGATGATGTTAAATAAAGGGACATTTAAAAGGCTTACTTAACAAGAACATGGACACTGATTGGACTATAGGATGGGGCCAATAAGAATATAATTCCATATCCTTAAAAGTTTGACCCTGTGTATATAAAAGGGGATAGTACAATGAAAGTCAATAGAGAATTCAGGAGAGGGAGTTAATTTAGAAGAGGTGGTGGTTTGAGTTTCAGATATGTTGAGAAGGAGATAAAATAACACACTCAAATTATAAAATAAGTAAATTCAAGAAGATTGTAGACAATTTAAAGAAAGCCATTATTTAGCTTAAAGGAGTTTCTAAGAAAATCTATTTTAAAGAAACCTAGGAAACAGAGCACTATTTAGTTTTAGCTGGATAAATAAAAGTCTAATTTAATCATTTGATTTGTAGAGATTCATTATAGTATCATGTTCATATGTTGTTCTCTAATTCCACTGTGGAAAACTCAGAGAAAATTGGTTCATTGTGAGGAGTAAGAGGTCTGGAAGGCATTGGGATGGATTGCCCAGGTAGACTGCGGGTTGTCCTCGGAAGATCTCTAAATATGAGATAGCACTTCTACCTGTCTAGTTTTATTTAGAAGCAGTAAAAGTTGAAGTCAAAGGGTGAAAGACAATGGTCTAAACCAGCTTTTAAACCATTTGCACTATTGTAGTTCTATAATTCTTTTAGAAGAGTGGCCAATTTTCATGAAATTGCAGGTGTATAATATGAAAGCCATTTCCTTCCTTGATGCATGAAAAGCTCTCATGATTCCTTAGAAAACTCTCCTTCAAACCATAAATCACGTCTTAATGAAAAATGATCTAAGTATTCTCCAACAGTACGAGAGAAAACTCTTTTCCCCACCATTTTACATATAATTCCCGGCAATTATAATTGGTTTCTCAATCATAATGAGACTGAAACAACAATGAAAGAAACTACTCATTGACTGTTAGAGAAGTGACCCCTTAAGTTCAATATTGTCCTCAATTTAAATCACCAGCGACCTATTTAATTATATAAGTTGCAATTATTGTAGTCATTATCCTTGGTTAACCCAGAACAGAGAAACAGAGAAGAAAAATATATTCTTTAAAACAGCTGTTTCCTAGTAATTTGGAAATGCTTATGTCACTAATTCTAAGGAGTACAGAGATGTAAATAGGTAATAGTTGATTGCAGTGACAGATCTTTAAATCAACTCTAAATCAACTTTAAATCAACTTTGCATCTTTGTGTGTATACATGTATATATACACGCACACATACACATATATATATTTTAATACTATATATATAGTATTAAAAGTAAAAAATGACTAGATGCCTTGTGCTTCTGAAAAGAAAATAAGTAATTATGTATACGAAAGCTTCTGAGACAAAAGTCCCCAAGAGACAAATGTATTTAAAGAAGAGCTAGCTGACAGACAACTATTCTCAAAAACCTAAGCCGAACAAATAAACTCAGTAAAAGACTCATAGGAACAGAAGTTTAATTTGTGGAGCTAATGTATCTATAAGTCCTAAATTGGTCAGGTTAGCTTAATTGAAACGGTGACTATGAAAGCTTTCTGTTTGTTTTAACAGATCCTAAGTGTTAATAGAACGCAGTTTGTTTAGTGTAAACTGTAAGAGGGGGCTTGTAAATTAATGGGAAGTTAATAATTGGGCCTTACCTTCTCTAGAATCAGTATCTGTAGTTAAAAAAATACATTGGTGGCAAGAAGAGCAGGAAGAAAGTCTTGGCTTCCATTAAGGAATAGACTATATTTTAAAATAATAAATTAAATTCAAGCACGCAGTAACTGAACGTTGGTGTTTGCAAAATATTTTGGTATTTGATTAAATATTACTATTTGTCATGTTTTCCAACCAGTTGGTCCCCAGGTGTAAAGCAGGTGCTCAGCATAGCATTATATCTTCTGGAAATCCACCTATTTGGCATCGGTGGTAACAGTCATTCTCTTAGTTAAGATCACTCTCAAATATTTATTTAGCACAAACTAGATGCTACCAGGAAGGTGCATGGCTATAATCTCACTGAGATGTGTAAGAGTAATCATGTACCAACAAAGACTATATTGTATGTTGCAAGAATTACATGTCAATAGATTTTTGCAACTGGGCATACCTTCCTCAGCTCCTGGGCAATAATCTCATACAAAGAAAAAGTTTACATTTGCTGACAGTTCCAGTTTCTAATACTTTGACCAGTCTAATTATGGCTCTGATTTGTGCACAGCTGCTTGCATTTCACAGTTGATGTCAGTGACTCTGGGAATTTGTTTTTAATTGGTCTGGTCATTTGGCCTCTGTGGTAGACAGATTAAAGCCACACATTTCCCCACTCATACCCACAAAGATGTCCACGTCCTAATCATCAAAATCTGTGAATATTTTACCTTGTATGGCAAAAGGTACTTTGTATATTTGATTAAACTAAGGATTTTGAGATTGATTTTGAGATTATTCAGGATTATCTGGGTGGACCCAATGTATTCATGTGGTTCTTATAATAAGATGGAAAAGGGGTAAAACTCATAAAAAGGATATGTGGAGAGGACTAGAAGTTAGAGTGATAACTTTGAAGTTAAAGGAAGGGTCCAGGAGCCAAGAAAAATGGATGGCCTTCAGACGCTGGCAAAGACATGAGTTTTCCTCCATAACCTCCAGAAGGAACACAACCCTGTGATGTTATTTCAGATATCTTCTGATCTCTAGAAACGTAAGGAAATAAACTTTCATTGCTTTACCCCCCAAATCTGTGTAAAGTTTTCTATAACAGCAATAGAAAACTAATACAGCCTCCATCAAATAGCAAAGGAAAGAATCTAGTGGTTTTCTATTTAGTTTTGAGATAAAATGTATATATAATAAAATCACATATATATGTAACACTGTGAAATGATTACCACAATCAAGCTAATTGACATCTGTCAGCTCTTTGGAGTGTGTGTGTGTATGTGTGTATGTGATGAGAACTTAAGATATACTCTCAGCAAATTTCAGGTATTCGACACATTATTATAAATTGTAGTCACCATACTCTACATTAGGTCTCCAGAACTTACTCATCTTAAAATTGAAAGCATTTACCCTATGATCAACATTCCCCCATTTCCCCTACTCTCCCATGCCTGGTAACCATGCTCCCACTGCGTTGCTATGAATTCCTAGCAAAACACTATATTGTCCACCTTAAATATATATAATTTTATTTGTCAGTTTTACCTTAATAAATCTGGTAAAAATCACAGATACTAAGTGATGTTAAGTTGGAGTGTTTTTGACAATTTTATATTCCCTATAACCACCATGAAATTTAAGATATGGATTATTGCTATCATCCCAGAAGTTATATCCTGTCTTTTCTGATCACAAACTCAACATAGTTCTGAAAACCATAGGCATATCTATCAAAACAGACAGATCTATCGGTAAAGGGAAGAACATACAGGACACTTGTAGTGAATTACATTACAGTTAGCATGCGATAATAGAAATAGTCTTTTACAACGGCAGACCCTACCAGTGACCTACTAAATGTTCAGTCTCTCCTTCTTTTACTAACAGAACTGCAATTTTGTAATGAGTAACAACATGCTCAGGTTAAAATTTATATATTCTTGTATCCCGTGCAGGTAAGACTGGCTTCCTGAAAAAAAATTTACAGTCATGAGATATAAATGAAAATCTATCTCAACTTTTCTCCTCTGTATCTTTTTCTTTTCCTAATTTTGACATCATCTTTCTACTGTAGTGTTCCTTCCTTTAATTCACTAAAAGGAAAGCATCATCGCTATAGTTGTAACACCCATTTATTCTGAGATATAGCTGAAGAGCTGAGAAAATCACAATAACTTCAGCCTTTATATACTTGAGCTACTTACTACAGGAAATCCTTATTTCTAATTTTCATGTTAAGCAAGAAAAATAAAGCCTTTGTTCGTTACTAAGAGTTGAATATTAGTATTAACTAATATACTTGCTTAAAGTATATTAGTTAATATACTTTAAACATGTTACAACCAAAGTCACAACAAACAACTAATAATAAAATGAAATAGCTCATGCTGAGTTTAAATTGAGTAGTACTGGTATTAATTACTACACAGATTCATACAGTTGTAGTCATGGAGGAAAATCTCACACAGAAATAGGACGGGAGGTAGGCATTGAACTTGAAAAAAAAAGTAAAACATATAAGTGGAGAGAAAAAAAAAAGATGACATCAGTACCAGAAAAATGACATGAGCAAGAATATGGAAAACAATATTTTATAGAATGCTTAGAAACAAAGCCAATAAGCTTCCCAACCTTCAACGTCTGGCATTTTACCATTGCCCTCTATACATTTTATAATCACTGGACACTATATTTTTATAACACTACATTATAATATTTTCTGTTCAATAATTATTTTACCCTAGTACTTGAGTGCAAGTAATATGTTTTATTCATTTTTTTGCTTTCTTATTCTAGCAATGTGCTTTAAACATGGATGATAATCAATTTTTGTTGAATGAATGAATGAATGAATGAATATAGGTATTTAGAGCAGTGATAAGAGAGAAAATAGAGAAATAACTTGTTATATAATTGTGCATATCTTCAACATAAAATATTTTCAAGGCAAGAATTTTTTTCAGTTGGAAGTTGAAAAAAATTGTAGTGGTATTTTGGGGAAAAAATTACTGGTTTAGTAATACAACAAATAGAGGAAAATAGATCCTGACTTTAGAAAATCCATGCAACATACCAAGAATGAAATTAATGTGTCCTGAATTAGGACAATGAAATAAACAGTGTAAATAAGGAGCCATATGAAAACATGAATAATGAAGAATCTGCAAGATAAAAAGTGTATATATATGGGAGGAATAAAAGGTATTTCTCAATGTTAAAATTAGGAAAAGCGGATAAAAATTGTCATCCTTTCCAGAGAAAAAGCAATTTGGTTTAAGCCGAAAGATGTCTGACTTTGCAAATGCTGACTTTGAGAGATCGAAGACAGGGATGCTAAGGTAGAAGTGATTGGCAGGGGTGGAGATGTGAGATTGGAGAACAGAGAAAGGTCAACTTGGAGATACAGTTTTTAGCTGAAGGTGTTTAAACTACTAATGTATTATCAGAAAAGAACTGATCAAAAAGAGAGCTTTTTGGTCCTACAACATGTGGAATATGACCCCTCTAATGAGATGTTACCAAATGAGAGGTCACTGAGAGCAACTGAGAAGGAACTGACAGCTAAAGGGGAAACACAAGTGAAGAGTTTCAACCAGAACAGATGCTGCAGAAGATCATGGAAAATCAGAAATTGTTCAAAAAACTCTGGATTCAATGACAAAGAATTATGTCCCTGAAGACAGGAAATTTTAATGATAGTATGGGAGAAGTTAGACTTCACTGTGTTAAAGAGTAAGCAATTCAGGAAGAAATCTAAGTAGTGCACATAGGTTATTCTTTGCTGATTGGGATAGTAAAAAAAAATAGAACAATATTAAATTGTATCTTGAAGGTATGTTTGTGTTGAGAATTAAAAATAAGCTGAGAATTTACCCTATTTGCAAGGAAATAATTTAGCCTGTTACACTTTCATGGATGCTGGTGGAAGACACAGACTCCTGGATCAAAGACAAAGAAAATTATTACTAATAGCAATAGCTATATCAGCAGAGCATTAGTATTTGCACCTATACACTGAGCCCTAATGCCAGGTGAGATATCTGCACATGCAGTGGATTTAATTACAGGAGAAGAATCCAGAGTTTAGATAACTCATTTATAATGATCCATAAGCTTGTCTGATCTTTGCCATGATGGAAGACATTGCCATTATTACACTGCACAAGAGAGAAACTTGGTTCTTGCTCCAGAGGGAGACGCTATCTCTCTCTTCCAAAGCTGTTTGCTATACAAACATCCTTGAAAAGATAGTCCAAAAGAAAGTCAATCAATGCCTCACCTTGCAAGTCATGCAGAAACATGAAAAATCTACAGAGAATTGTCTTGCAATGATTAGAGTGGAAAATAAAACTTTAATATGTAAGAAACTTCAGGACGTTTGTTAGCAGAAAGACAATATCTCTAGTGAAAACATTTATTGATAGCAGAGGAGAGAAATATAACAGTCCTTAAAGAAGTGACTTGGATTGCTATCTAGCACATAGCAAAGGAGCATTATCAGAAATAGGTAGATTTGGAGATATTTTACGTTGTAAACAAAAGAGATTTTGCAGAGACATGTCAGTAGTTACAGAAAATTAGAAACTGAAGAAATTTTCTGTAAGTAGATATGGAAGAAGATAAGATTTCAATGAGTGTGTATCACACCTCAAATTATTAGATGAACTATGAAACAAAGAAAAAATTTGGTTAGTGAACTCAGCAGCAAGAAATCCTTTATATGCAGTATTGTTAAATTTAAGCATACGGATGTGTGTTACTTTCTTGTGTTCTCTCAGACAGGTTTGTGAGTAAACGTACACTTATTCCACTGGTAGCCTAGAACTTGGAACTCAGATTTATGTGACTAAACATATTTAGTTACTGAGTCACAGGAATAGAAAAAAAAAGTTACTTAAGAATGAAAAACCACAACTCAACCAGGAAGATCACAAGACGTAATTGACTGTTAACATCTTTATATTTAGAAATCATGCATCTTTAGGTTTATTTAAAGGAGGATAGTTAAAATTGGTTAAAACCAAGCTGCCCCACTCTGGGCACTTCTAGCCCAGTAGTTAGATAATTGTATGGTCACTTGGATTGAGACATCTCTATACATTAACTAATTGGGTGTCTTTAATTACAAATTCAAGCAAAGGGGAATAATTTGGAAAACTTAATCATGTTATATATAAACCTAAGAGCAGATTTACCAAACAGTTAAGTTAAACTTCCGAACTAATTGTTGACATATTCAATTATGAGGTGAGCCTTAACAATTGCATTCTCCTCACCAGGGTGTTAGTAAGAGATCATTAATGTCCCATTTTCATTTGTCTTTGACACTTTAACTAGTCAGTGTCTCCACAGATCATGGCAGAGGAAACCTATAAAAGCCATAAAAGCCTCCTGCAGACAATAGCTCCCATATAAATTATTCCCCATGGGGGCTTTGTGTGGGCTTCCCGCTTACCAACATGTAAGCTGTGTTCTCAGATGCCAGATCCTGTCACCCTGCCCAGTTTCTTATCATAATCTCAGGACAACAGGTTCTGACACCAATGCCTTGAACTACAATTTCCATTCTCATCCCTTTGCTTATTGTCCTGCAATTCAAAATCATTTAGCACTTCCAGTGAAAAGATTCTGAGATAACTTATCTAGAGTTTGTTCACTTTATTCCATTTTTTTCTTACACATTGTATAAATTCAGATCCATATTCTGAAACCTCTAGGCTTCTAAAATCCTAGGGTAAGTGATCATTCATGTCTTATTTCTGATATAATACTGTAGAACAGTTTCAAAAGCTTTTTAATTTATTCAATAATTCTTTGAGAGGCTTTGTTGCTCTTGCTGCAATCTCTCAAAAATACGTTTTGTTTTTGCAGAATATTCTTCATATTCTATATATTTCAATCTTCACACATGTCATTGTTCTGTGCTATGTGTAGTTCTGTATTTCTATGAAAAGAACTCTCTCTCTCCCTCTCTCTCTCTCTCTCTCTCTCTCCTTCAATGATGGTCTACACTTGAGCTGCCAGCATACATTTCATCTACATTGAAGGCTCCACACTTTCTTACCTACTGTTCTTCAATTCTTTCATGTGTTGTCTTTCTTACTGAATTTATTTAGAATGAGAATAACTACCAATTTTCCCTTGAAATATATTCTGAAATTGGAATATTGGAAAAAGCCTAGCTCCCAGGCAAACAAAACCTCTAAAATAATGTAAGCACTCTGTTTATTCCAGTGCTCATTTTTTTCGAGGTTTTATTTAGACTCTCCAGAAACCATACACAATTTTACTTCAAAAATAATTGGGCAATCTTTCTGTGGATTTACTAAACATATGCCTTGACCCACGGGTGGTGAAATTATAAATATTTAGCATCCAATATGGCACAGGTACTGGCCAATACAGAAGAATTGATGTTGAAGCGTAGAGAAGAATCCTGCAGGCTACCTGCTGTGACACCCACTAACCCTTCAGCCATAGTTTTTGGTGACAGTGTGGAGCAAGCAGAAGGATCTTAGTAGCCAGAAGACAGAGCGACTGCTTCCAGAGATGGTTATTTGCAAACCTGGTCAGAATTATTTCAACATTAATTACTGCTAAGGACATGGCAATGAGCTCTGGCTCAATATTAACCCTACATTAACCTCTCACTATTTCCTACCAGTAAAAAAAAAAATGCAAACAATCCCGTTATCATCAGCCAAACTTCTATAACGTAAAATTCACTTGGATCTCGTGTTGATATTTCAATATGGAGTCACATCGCTGCCCTTCTAAATCAGAATTCCTTTGGGAGAAGTGTGGGTAGTTACAGCTTCCACAAACACTGCAGGCAACGCTTATCATTAAGGAAATTCAGGAAACAGTGATTTACTTCATGTGATCCTTACTACAGCTTTACAAATTGGGAAGTGCCGAAATTATGAGGTCTACTTTCAGAAGAGAAACTGAATCCTATCAAGGTTTCATAACTTGCACAATATTAGGAACCAGGCGGTCTGTTTCTAATTACAATAGTCTTAAGATAATTAGATTGGATTATTTCCTTGTATTAAGTAGCTGTAAAGAATGGTAGCATTTCTCCTCAAATTTTATTTTTGTGTGCTTATCTGTTTTTTTCTCAATGCTGTATTTTTATTTTAGAAGACCACCTATTTAAAAACCATTCAGTATTATTTGTATTTGTCCTCTTCTTAAAAGCAAACACACAAAATATTAGCCTCATTAGCAAAATATTAGGAGCTCAGTTTTTATCATTCAAGGTTCTTTTGTAAGTGAAAATTAATACACAATAGAAGAGATTTAATTTCCCTAAAATGCACATGAATTTAAAAGTAAAATGAAAATAACATTGGAAAATAATGGCTGTTTACCATCTCATTTTGCATCACTTATTTCTGCTACAGAATACTGGTTTTGTTGGTCAGCCTTTTAGAAATAATTATGGAGAATTTTTTAGTCTGCTTGTAAATTACTTCTTTTTCTTACCTAATGTTAAAATATATTGTTTCCCATCAATAGAAGGCTAGTGTGTGTTAAATATATACAAAGGACAATGGACAGCATTAACTGAATGAATTCAGTAAATAAATCATTACTGAATGATTGAAACTAAACAAAATAATACACAATCTGAAGGTCATGGCATGTCAAGATGCTGAAGGTGGTGATATGTCACTCATTTGAAAGCCATCTGCTGGAGAATTGAATCTAAATAGCTTTGCCAATAATAAAGAAAATGATTGTCAGGACTGTCAATAATCAACCGGAAGACAGGCATTGCACTAGACTCTTGTAAACTTTCCAATGGAAAATGTTGTTTCTTTCACATTGACTAGAGCTTCTATTTAGAACTGGATATATTAACATGACTGTTAAGCTCAAATGTTGGCAATTAGGAATCCATCATTAAATAGATCACTTTGTCTCAATAAAGGGATTTAGAATTGAGCCGAGTAATATAAGGTCATTCCTGGGGATCTCATTTTTGCATTAGACAGGTAAGGAGTTTGGCTAAACAGATTGGGCAATTTGCTGAATGTTTTAGAGATTGTTGGGAAATATATGTATACAAGGTCAAAATGCTAGAACTATTGAGAATTATATTTGTTAATTTGTTTTATGTCTATATTCAATCCAGCTTTGCTCAAAAGGAGTTCTTTGAACCGCATGTCAAAATTACCTAGGAGCTTTTCATAAAGACATATTCCTGAGCCTTTATAAAAAAGGTTAACTAACAGGCACCTCTGTATTTAGTGTGAGCATCCAGATGATTCTCATGCTCATTGTGGTTTTAGAACACTGCTCTAAGTTTATTGAATCAGGACCATACCCTAAAATTTTATAGGACCATACCCTAAAATTCTATAGGACCATACCCTAAAATTCTATAGGACCATACCCTAAAATTTTATAGACAAGACTCATTTTTCTACAAACATGTGATTTGAAGAGTACTGGAAGAATTCTTCCACAAAAGACAGCACTAATATAAACCTACCACCAAATCTGAAACTTCTCCTTTTTAAAGTTTTTAAGCTTTTTATTATGTAAATTTTCAAACATATACAATAACAGATCAGTATAATGAAGCTCATATATCCCGCACCCAGCTTCAACAATTATCAATGGACCAATTTTGTTTTCTCTATATCACAGATTATTTGACATCCTAAATATCATAATTTGTAAATATTTAGTAAATTTATTTTATAAAATTTATTTCTTCAGATTAAATAAACCATATTTATACATTTTCTTTTACTAACCTTTCTCTTAAGGGTAAGTCAATATCAGTATTAGTGGTAAGAATAATTTTAACCAGTTTACTAAAATTGTTTAGTAGAAATTCCCCCTCCATGGGTACTTGAGAGTAAGGAATCAAGAGTGAATGTTTTATTGATAAGTTAGGACACAGTTATGTATTTCTACTCATACTATAGTTAACGTTTTCCCTTTTATTATAATCAGCTGTGTGTACATGTCTGATCTCACCTGGAGGCTCATAAATACTTGACAGGCAGGGAAAGTTTCATTTTTCTATATTCAGGGCTCCAGGGCCTGTTAGAGTGTTTGACACATGATGATTTATTATCTGAATAATATTGCTATTATAATCGAATAAAGAAAAAAACCTGGGTAATGTTTGGGGAGGACTGAAGTACTGAGATACCATGGTAGTCCACTTCAAAGGGGAAATCAAGGGAATCACAAAGTAGAACAAAAATGGAAAAGAAGAAGAAATGCATTTAATTTTGTCAGAGTGAATAATTCATTCAATAATATGTTTTGTTTCTGTATCTAATTATTTTACATAAATATATAAAATGTATATATGTGTATATATGCATATATATACATGTGTGTTTATTAGTAAATGCAAAACTGTCCTCTATATTAAATTTAACTAAGTGATTGCTTTGTTTATTGGTGGCTTTTTAAAACATGCATATATTTTATGTTTAAACAAATTAAGGATTTATAGAATAACCATCGAACAATTTATCATTGTTTGCAAAACACTAAGATAAACCTAGAGAATTTTGCAATTAAATACGTTACTTCTTAGAAGGTCACATATTATATGTGATTGAGAATAAGTAGAAATCATAAAATCTTGTAGCCTAAGATCATCAACTATTTTCCAAAAGTTTATATTGGCAATTGATTTTATTAGCCATAATATAGGCATGAAACTAGCAGCTACCCAAATGAACTCAAGCATATTATGAGGTTGGAAAAAAGCAATGTGCATAAAAACACTTTGTATAAATTAAAGTATATATATGTGTTATAGTCCATGGCAAATATTAATATTGTAGCCTTTAGGGCTTCCTTTGGGTTCTTGAGAAAAGTCCTTGAGTAGCATGATAATTTGATATTCAGGTTTTTTATACAGATATTGTCTAGGTTCTGTCTTCTGGACAGTCACACTAGGGGCCAAAACAAGTAACATAGGTCCAAACATTTGAAAGGACTAGGACTAGACATCGAACTATGCGGTTTTTGTGAGTGTGTCTGAAGCATCTCTGTTCAGTTATTTGCAACTGGCTTTATCTCAGTCTTGTTACTAAATGTCTAAAAAAATTACTGATTTCTCTGTTAAGTTCAAATCATTTAATTTCTGAATTATGGGAAGAGAACAATATTTAAATACTACAGAATTCAAACGTTGTCTTAAAGTCTTGAAATTCAGATTCTGGTAATAGATGCATATCCTTTCTTTGCTTTGTTTGTTATGGTAAGACCATGATTGTTATTACTAAAAACTTTGCTTACTAATTAATCACTGTGGTAGGTTGAAAAATAATCTCCCCAAAGGACTTAATTTATCCATGTCCTAATTCCTAGAAAGTATGAATCTGTTACCTTCCATTGCAAAAGGGTCTTTGCAGATATGATTAATTCAAAATCTTAAGATGTGGAAATTAATGGTGGATTCTCCAAGTAAGACCAATGTAATCATAAGGGTGCTTATAACAAAGAGGTAAGAAAGTCAGGGTTAAAGGAGGAGATACTATAGCAGAAACAGCATAGATGATTTGATTGCTCATGGGGGCCAAAAGCCAAGGAATTTGATCAGTACCTAGATGCTAAGGAAATAGATTATCTCCTAGAATTTCTGGCTTCCAGAGCTGTAAGATAAATAATTTGGATTGTGTTAAACTACCGAATGTGGTAATTTATCATAGTAACAATAGAAAACTAATAAAATGGTCAAACACAGCCATAATCATATTTTTGATTGAAGAGAAAAAGAAGTAAAGAAAGGAAGTTCATTGATTAACCATTTGGTCTATGGAGCCAGAAAGCCTGCATTTAATTTTCCTTTCATCACTTATGAGGTGTGTTACTGTGACAAATGCTTTTGTGTCTGTACAATAATAATAATAATAATAGTACCTACCTTATACAGTTTTTGAGAAGAAACAAGTTAATAAATTTAAAGTTATGTATGATATGCTGTAAATGCTCATAAAGTCTAAACTACTGTTAATCATTTGATTATTAAAGTTACAATTATTATTTGATTATTATTTTTTTAAATATCTAATTGTTTTGCTATATAGTGGTTATTTGATGGAAAGGTAAAAGGTAAACAGAATGTCTCTTACTAAATCTCTACCTTCCAGGAGTGTAGAATCAGAGGGAGAAGTAGAGCATGTACCGAACTTCAGGGCAGGATAGAAAACTGGTTATCATGCTTCTAAGTCTAGCAAGTTTCATGAATGGCATATTGTTTATTTGTCCTTGGCTGTGGAAGTCTTTCAGTTGCAGTACTTTTTGATCCAGTTATATAGGTAAAATTTCTTTTAATTAGAAATATTAATAAATGATTTAAGGGAAAACAGGAGGTGTCTTACTCTACTAAGTGTTGAATTTCTCTCCATAAATTCTTCCCACTAGGTAATAAATTGCAACCCCTAATTATCACATATCTTATTCACTGCCCCACAAATTGTCTGATATGGAAGTCATCTTCAGTTTTAGTGCTTAATGAAAATAAAAACAAAACAAACAAAACAACCAATGTTTTATACCTTGTGCTAAACCAACTATTCTGGTAATCATTCTTATATTTTTTTAGAATTATAAAATGAGAGCTGATTGTTGTATATGAAGCTTCTGACATGAAACAAGAAAATAATAACCGTTTCTTAATCCATGTAGCAATTTTCCTCTAAAATTAACCTTCGCAGTCCTATTACGGATTAAACAGGTACCATTTTCAGATTCCACCTGAAAGACGAAGAGCATTCAAAGTCATATGATTTGTTAGCAAAAAAGTGCAAGAATAAAACATCATTAACATCACAAAACATATTTAACAAGTGGTTTTTAACATTGTGGTTTTGTTTTTATTTGTTCTGGATGCAATGTTGTACTTCTGTGGTAACAAAAAAAAAATGATGGTTTCAAAATTGGGCTCAATGTGTGTACCTGTGTTTGAACCTCAGTGCAGGCACTTTCACCTGAATAAGATGCTGGGATACAGGCATGTCAGCCTCTGCCATGCTGCTCTCCAGCAGCCACAATCTACAATTTAGGAAGGTCAAGAATATAGTTTAGTTATATGGAATAGCTTAGTATTTTCTTTATTTCTCTGGAGTCACTGCCTAGAAGAATCTATGTTTTAAAACTATGATTTTGTTTGAAATTCATGGAAGAGCGTGAATTAAAAACAGCAAAATGAGCCAAAATATGAAGGTAATCATATGGATGGAAAAGAAACAGAGGAATTTTAGAAATTTCAACTAGTGCCTTTGGCTATATAAAGTTCAAAGGAAAACATTCCGTAAAATTTATACCTATTTTTCTTAGAAATACTCTTAACTTGTAAATGTGCATGTTTTTTCAACTTTCAAAAGATAAAATTACATCCCTACAGTGCATTGTCTTTTATGCGGACATTTGATCTTACATCATAGTCCCTGTTAAAAATCACTTGAATAACTCAGGTGAAAGAATATTAAAAGAAGCCAGTATTAGCAACAAAAAATTATATTCTTATAGGAGCCCAGTTTGAGACCAACTTACCTGTTTTAAATGATTTTTTTTTTGTATCATACCCTTCACTGAACTTCTAGATCTTGATTATGTTGTATCAGATTACATTAAATTCATCCTTAAAATACATTAAGTTTTGTTTTTATGTTTAGGTAAACACTGAAGGATGAATATTTTGGCCTAAAATAAAACATTTTCTTGAGGAATCATGTCACACAAAGCTATATACCAGAGTCTGAATATGGTGGGCGTGCCCCCGAATCAACTATTTTTGATATGATTTAGGGAGCAGATTTTGACAACTGAGTGTTATACTTTGACAAACCATGTGTAACACATCGCATTCCAACAGTATAGTACTTTCAAGACAAAATAATACAGACACAAGCTAGAATTTTGCAATATTGGTATTCTTCAAATGCAAATTTCAGAAACTGACAATACCTTATTTAAGCCAAAATAACCACTTCAAAAGGATTTTGGAAGCATATACAATTGGTGATGAAGTGGGAAATCTAGGCTTGAAATTAAACAGGAAATTCTATATGGCAATGACATTGGACTTACAGCAGGAGCCATGTAGTCTAAGAACCTTTTCTAGAATAAAATGAGATTGAATGTGTTTAGATCTTTTTTTGGCTTGCTCAAATTTCTGATTCTAATTAACCTTGGTTGGGTCGAAGAGCATGCACTTTGCCAAGGGCAGAATAATGCACATAGTAAGAGCCCTGCTACATGATAGAGAATAAAAAAAAGAAATGTGGATGCCATTAAGAAGGAAGAATTGCTACTGAAAAAACAGTCCCCCCAAATCCAACTATATATTACATATTAACTCTCATATATTGGCAATTTTAAAAGTTTTATGGACATATGGATAAGAATTAGAAAACTCAGGCATTTCTTTCAGTATTTTTAAAGTCTCATTGATACCAATAGCAGGAACTGGACTATCATTGGGAAAGGGGGTAAAAAGAACATTTTTTAGAATGAATTTACATGGAAACATATCATTTTAAACAGTTTAATTGAGTTTGGATTGATAATTAATTCTCGATATTTTTATAAAGCAAGAAGTTGGTAATAAATCAAGTCTCCTATATTATACCCCAGACACCTGCCATCCTTAGTTGTGAATGATGCACAAACTAAATTGTCTGAATTTTTATTTAACTGCAGTTTAATACAGAATTTCAATTATAAAAAATTTAAAAATAGCTTTAATTGCATAATGCATTATCTTAGCAAATAAATAATGTATGATCCACTGAATCTATAAATGCCACCCACAGAACTTTAATAGATTTAATTGTATTATTCCCACCCATCAGTAAATTTTATGTCACTTAAAGTCTAACTCTTCATGAAGTAAAATTATTTTAAACTTTTCATATGCTGACAAACAGAAACCTTTTTATTCTCCATTTACAAAATGACATCTGCTCTATTTCCATTTTACTTTTCAAAATGAGGTTACTTTAGTATTTTATTTTTTATTTTGTCAAATAGCTTTTCCAAAGATGGTGAAAAATGCAGTCTCCAAAGACCAAAAATTACAGAAATGTAAACACTTTACATATGGTAGTTAAGTACTGAACATCTTACATTAAGGTATTTTAGACATCTATTGCCTTCTATATTAAAATAAAAATAAAATAAAAATCATGTTATTTATCAAGTGAGATATTGGCTATTACTCTAAATGACAGAATAAAATAGTGTTAATAATATAAATCATTTTCCCCATTTGATCTAAATACACAGTCTGTTGTTCTTCCTATTCAATAACATAAAAAAGGTAAAACCTTGACCGGAGATGCTACTGTTGTCACCTGCTCATCTCGTTATCCTCTCCCTCACATTATCCCCCCTCTTCTAATCAATACATCTGGTGTATATGCACACACAAGTACACATATTACATACACGCGCGTGCACACACACACACACACACACAGACTATAGTATGGGGTTTAATGCTGTGGATTCAGATGTCAGACTTACCTGAGTTTATAGCCAGCTCTATCATGTATTAAGTGTGCAATTTCAGGTAAGTTACTTAACCTCTCTAAGACTCTGTCTTCATTTGAAAAACAAAGATAGGAATCATATATATTCAACAAGTGAAAAATGCTCATGTCACAATCATCATTTTTGTGCTTTTAGGAAAAAAAGTAGTTGCGATATTGGTAAGTGGTCATGGTTTATTCTCTGTATTCAAAAAGTTTATTCCCAATCATGAACAGATGAAAATACTTTGTTAGGAGAAGATTCCTATAACAGAGCAAATGTAAAAAAGGATAATTATGAAGCCTGGGATGAATCATAATTCTGATAAATCCTGGGATGAATCATAATTCTGATAAATCCTGGGACTACCTTGCCATTAGAGATATAAATTTCTTCTTTTCATTTTTATCTTCTCTTACTTTGTAAGTACAAAAACCAGACTATGACAATAGGCTCATCAGTATTGACTACTGATGCATTTTAATAAATAAGTGTAGATGAATCAAAGCCCTACACATTTTGTTATATTACTAATACATTAATTTTTTATTTGTATATTATTTACCATTATAATTAATCTAGGCTCAGAACTAAATTTTATTAATATTTTAATCAATAGGATCCCAGAAAGATAAGATACTGTAACAAGAAATCATATAACTTTAAAACTGTGCATGCGCCTGATTCTCTTTACTAAAATGTCCAATGTCAGAAATCACAATCATCAGCATTTAAATAACTGACATCAGTCTTTTCTGTGTCTGGCTTGAAGAATATTTGCTGCAGAAGATGAAATTTCTCAAAGCATATCAGATCTAAAGATACCAAAGTTTTTAGCTATTCTGGTCTCACTGCTTCAGGTCTAGGCTGTAGGCTATTGCATTTATAATTCAGAAATCTCACTCTTCTTGATGAAAATGAAAAATAATCTTGAGCCAAAGTAACATAGAGAAAGAAACACTTAACTAGAAATCAGGAAATCTGGCCTAGTCCTGAATCATCTTCTATCTATCTTGGTGACCTTGAGCAAATTATATTTAGCCTCTCTGTAAAATGAGAAAATTAGGTTAAATTATTTCTAATATCATTTCAGTGCTAATATTTCTTGGGGAAACCATGTTTTATTTTAACATAATCAACGTTTTCATACCATGCACATACATATGGATACTGTACACACTTCATACACATATACATAGACACACTGTCTCATACGCTTCCTTAGGGAAATGTGGAAATTCAATACTCTTATCTTATTAAACAAAAAATATATCTAAAATGGTTTTCATCAGAGATAAGGGGAATTCTGTAGTAGATTTATTTCTCTGGGGAAATACATATGCCAGTGATAGAATTCTAAGTCTGACTTTTGGTTAGTGATAAAATGCCTATTTGTGTTTGCTCATAAAAGAAACAGGGAGGAGAAGTCATTTATTAGCCAGTGGAATGAAAAGTATTCAGCCAATGCTTAAGTGAAATCCCCTTCTCCATTTAAGACACAAGTTCTCCTAAACCCACATATACTTTTATTATTGATTTTTATCTTTTTTGCCCTCAAGACATAACAAGAAACATGTTCAATTCTAGCCTGGGGGAAAATAGAAGAAAAAGAGTAACATCAGCAATCTATCCTACTCTGGTGAAAAAAAATTGACTTGATGACCTAATGGGCCCTTTCTGACTCTAATTTGTGTGACTGACAGTTAAAACACCTTGTGCTAGGTGAAAACCAAATTGAACACCATAGTACAGGGAGAGGAGCAACAGCCAATTCAAAAGGTAAATTAGATGTGCTTGTCTGAGTCTGAATTTGCCAGGCTATTTTAACTCTATGCACTGTGTAATTCCATCCACAATCAAGTAAATAGGAAGAAGAGTCACCAAGAAAGGAAATAAATTCTTACTTATCATCAAAGGAAGTAAATATCCTTGTTAGTCCCCCCCCCTTCTCGACTAAGCTCCTTAATGATGAGGTGACTATTACACAGGTGACCATTTCTGGGTTATTTAGCAAAGTAAATTTTCATGATATTTCCCAGAAAATCTAGGATTATGCTAAACAACTTGATAACTGCCCCAGGAGGTTTCTTAATTATAGCAGCTGGGGTCATTGGACTGCCCAAACTCTCCCCTCTTAGTCTTCAACAGACACATGGAGACTTGCATGAGATGACAATTATCATGTTATGCTCTTATTGCTACAAAATGATGCATATGACCCATAAAATCAAGGCAGCATCAGACTTTTTATATAGACTGCATGGAAACAATAAGCTAATCAAGAATGAATGTAAATAAATGATCATCTGACTTCAGCACTCTCAGCAGCAATAGTTGGAGTAGAATTATCTTGGCCCATCTTCCCTTACTTTTCAACCACCTCCTACCTTTCTACCAAACTCACAGCAGAAATTTATTGAATACTATGCCAGATATTACATATCCAGCATAGCAAACAAGGATAAAAGATGCCTAGGCACCTGCCCGATAGCTGGAAACCCAGTATATTGAAAATGCCAAACCCACAAGCATAGCAGCAACTATAGCAGTAAACTTTTATTCTAATTATGTATTACATGGGAAGAGTCTGAAGCCTGGGTTTTCACTTTCTCTTATTCTCTTAGGTTTCAAGAATTAAGAGAAGTTGGAGTATGCTATGCATTTCAAATGCATAAAATTAATAATAACATTAACATCTAATATTATTTATGTGCTTACTGCTCTAAATTTTCTTATATTTCTTCACTTAGTCCTTACCTTCACATACATACACACTCTCCTTCAGAAGAAGGTACTAATCATATCCCTATTTTACAAATGAGGAGACAGAGAATTTTAACATTTGGGAATACTCAACCGAGTAATTAGTTTGAGAATACTCAACTAATACTTAAAATAACAGACTGTGAAGTCAGTATGCCTGGGCTTGATCACTGTCTCAGTCTAGGCATTGTGACTCCAGAATCTTTCATTTTAAGTATTCTATCAAATTGGTATATATAGGTAGCCTTAGAATTGTGGTTTACACCATGGATTATATATTAATTCTCTAGGCTGAAGGATATTTTAGCCAGTGAACTGCTATTTAAATTAGAGAAGGGTTTAGTATCTTAATTGGAATTTTATTAATTACAATTTTGTTTCTGCAGATTACCAGCACTGCTATAACTCCTTTTAAGTCTCAACTGAGATTAAAAATTAGTCACATTAATTAATATTTTATTAACAGGAACAGAAACTTTGCCATAAACCACCAGCTACTGAGACTATTAAATAAAAACAAACAATAATTACCCCCACCCCAGTAAATTGAAAAAAAAAAAAAAACAGCAACACCTTTCCTGTGGTAGGTAAGAATCAACAGGCACAGAGAAGAAAGAAAAAACAGGTTTGCCAGTTTAGATAGATATTATCTATTTTTAGCAAGGATAGAGATACAGAAAGAAACTGAAGAAACCCAGGAAGTTGAGGCTAAACATGTTTTTATTTCCTCCTGAGTAAAGTCTTTTGTCACTGAGTTCTCTACATAAAATAATAATAAAGAATTATATGCACTAATTTATTATCCAAGTATTAAAAACTATATTAAAAACTTCTCCTCTTAAAAAAGTAAAATCTGAGGCATCTCAGAAATGCTCAATTTTGACTTGATATCAAATTCATCATGTAGAAATAGAGAAATATTCTTTAATAGAGTTTATTAAACTTTACACCTTATATTAAGGAACTTCACAAACTAAAACCATCAGTGATATGCTCCTCAAATTTTATAATAAAAAGCTATCAAATATAGGACAAAACAAAATAACTTAGTCATCCATGCTTCACACTGTCAAATGAACTGCTTTAGAAACGAATGTTGGGGTTTACATCCCTATTTGAACAAGACTGGCTGGTGAATTGCAAATTTGCACAACATTTCTGGATTGAACAGGACAGTAAATGAGTTTGAGCATATTCATTCAGCTTCTATTCATTAGAAATTCAAAATGTGTGCAATGTTCAATGACTGCAATTTGAAAATATAAAATGAAATGAAGAAAACATTACTACAACTAATATCAATTCATAAACATTCAACTTTGGCAATCAACCTTACAAATGAACTACTAATAACAGTATATGATGAACGACTCTCATGTTTGTGTAGGCATGGTACTTATACACAGGTCTAATGAATCTGGAACATTTATTGAACACACAATACATGTACAGAATATGTATGCTGTAAGATTGGAAAACAATGAAATAAAGATGGTTTCTTTGCTTATGGAGCTTATAGTTAAACATGTTCTCATAATAAAATATTAATGGAAATATAATGCAAATTTTCTAAAAATTTATCCTTTATCAAACTTGTTAAACTAAGGGAGTTCATCAAATATGCTACCTCATTCTATCTAATTGCAACTACTAAACTATAAAGTATACCTTAAGCCTAAAGGTTCTCAAGGTCAAGGATCTTGCCCTCTCATTTGGGGTTAAATTTTCTAGCTCTTGAAAAAATCATGCAAAATATCAGGAGTTCGCTCCTTCTCCCTCTCTCTCTCATTTGGTGACAGTGTCTCACTCTGTCACCCAGTCTGGAGTGCGGTGGCATAGCTCACTGCAGCCTCGAACTCCTGAGCTCAAGCAATCCTCCTGCTGAAGCCTTCTGGGTAGCTAGGACTAAAGGTAGATACCACCACACCTGGCTAATTTTTTATAGAAGTGGAGTCTCACTATGTTGCCCAGGCTGGCCTCAAATTCTTGGCCTCAAGTGATCCTCCTGCTTCTGCCTCCCAAATTGCTAGGATTATAGGTATGAACTAACTTTTTCTAACAAACCAATCAGCCCCCACACTAAACAAAAGGCACATTTAGAAAATTTTAAGTTGGTGGTACAAATAGAGTAAATGCAATAATCATAATCATAATAATGTAGCTCCTTTTCTGACTAGATTTACTCAGCTGCCCACACTAAAGGCTTAGCAAAAAAAAAAAAAAAAAAAGAAGAAGAAGCAGCTTCAAATTGAACAGGCATTAATATCACTTACCTCAGTCTTTATACTCCTATGCTAGATATCTGGCTGTCAACTAAAAATTACAGAACGCACACAGGAGCAAGAAGAAAGCAATGTATTGTCCAGAGACAAAGCAACCCACAGAACCAGATTCAGATGTGATGTAGATGTTGGAACTATTAGATAGAGAATATAAAATAAATATTGCTTCAATGTAGGTTAATTAATATGTTAAAGTCTCTAGAGAAAAAAGTCGACAACATGTATGGACAGATGGAGAATTACAACACAAGTATAGAAACTGAAAGAAAGAATTAAATGGAAAAACCTAGCAATAGAAATGAATAATGCCTTATGATAGTACTGTCGACTGAATGTGTGCTCTGCCCTCACCAAATCTTATTCACCAAGGTTATGGTATTAGAAGGTATGGCTTTGGGAGATGATTAGGCCATGATGGCTCAGATTTTATAAATTTCATTAGTGTCATTATAGAAGCGGCCTCAGAGATCTGCTTTGCCCTTTCCACCACATGAGAACACAGGTATAAGTAACCATCTATGCAGAAGCAGTCCTCACCAACAATTGCCAGTACCTTGATCTTGGACTTTTCATCCTCCAAATCTGTGAGAAATAAGCCCCTATTGTTTGTATGTTACCCAGTCTAAGGTATTTTGTGAATAGGTTGGCCTCACCAAAATAACCCAGAATAATTTCCTCATCGCAGTGTAAGTTTATTAGCAATCTTAATCCATCTGCAAACTTAATCCCCCCTTGCCATTTATGTAACATGTTCACAGGTTCTGGGGATTACGATATGGACATAAGTGGGGCTATAATTCTGCCTACCATTGTACACATTATGGCATCAAAAGGTTCACATGTATCCCACATGCAAATGCAATTATCCTATCCCACAATCACCAGAAGTCTCAACTCATTTCGAAGTGTCAACTCCAATTCGAAATTTCTTATCAGTCTCATCATATTAAGTCCCAGATCTCATCATCTAATTCAACTAAATTAGGTATAGAGTAGACTAGGGGTAAAATCTTTCCCACAGCAAAACTTCTCTTCATTTGTAGACCTGTGTAACTAATAAACAAGTTTTTCTGCTCCCAAAACAGAATGATAACACAGGACCAGATGAACAGGTGTAGAGAATTCCATTCAAAAAGGAAGGAAATAAAAGAACAAAAGGAGTAACAAGTCCCATGCAATTTTAAATTCAAGAAAATATAGCACCTCTTGTAGACTCCTGGATACAGCTGGAACCCATTCTACTAAGTGAAGTATCTCAAGAATGGAAAAACAAGCACCACATGTACTCACCAGCAAATTGGTATTAACGGATCAACACCTAAGTGGACATGTAGGAATAACATTTGTCGGGTGTTGGGCGGGTGGGAGGGGGAGGAGGGGATGGGTATATACAAACATAATGAGTAAGATGTGCAACGTATGGGGGATGGTCATGCTTGAGGCTCTGCCTCAAGGGGGGAGGGGGGCGTGGGCAATATACATAACCGTAATATTTGTACCCCCATAATATGCTGAAATAAAAAAAGAAAAGAAAAGAAAAGAAAATATTAGATTTCCAGGCCTGGGAGTAGTCCTCTGTGGTTTAAGGTTTGGTGCTCTCTGCTCACAGCTCCGTTCTCGGAGTTATTCTCCCTTTTTCCGGAAGGGTTGCATGTATTTGAGGCTGGGTAATTTCATCATGTTTCCTGTCTGTAGAATATTGGGCATCTTCACAGCCTTCTTTCATTTCCTCTCTCTCTGTTCCTTTCAGTACACGCTGACAGTATTTCTGCTGGTATAAAAATTTCAAGTATTTTGTGGTTTTTTCATGCATATTACATGGATTCCTTCCATTAGACAAAAGTTTCTTCTACAGATCTTCACTGGATAATCTCAACTCTATTTCTGGCTTCTGCTGAAATGTCTGAGGGGACCGATAGGTCACATGCCTAATATCTTCACAAAGCCCTCTGTGTGACTGAATACTCTGACCTTTTAATTATTCTGAATCATTATCAAATAATTGTTCAGCCACCCCTTGGCTTTTCCTCGAAAGCATCCTTTCCTGGCAGTAAATTGATTTTTTCATGCTTTGCAATCTACATAGCCTGAGAATGTCACAAATTATCATATCCTAATTCCTTTTTGCTTAATAATTTTTTCTTTAACATATCTCCTTTCTCTCATGTTTTATTATCAGTCATAAGAAGAAATCAGGTACATTCTCAATAATTTTCTTGGAATCAGTAGGGTTGAAGCCTCACCAACATGAGGAAATTAAATACCACCTGTGATCAAACACAAAAAATTGGCTATTGCGACCCAGGGGTTAATTTCTAGAAATCCAGGCTTAAAAATAATAGCATAGTCATCTCTTCCAGTCTGAAATACTGTGTACGTGCCCGAGGCTATGTCTTTTCAAACACCATCAGAGAAGGAAACTCCAAGATCCTCTCTATTGTCTATATGTGTGACCCAAAACAGAATAAAACAAAACACACACGAAAAGAAAAACTATATTTCTCTCCAAGACTTTAGTGTAAGAGTGGCGTCTGAATCTTCCATAACTTCTGCATCAAACTGCAATTGGAGCATAAATATAATGAAAGATTCAGGCAGTACAATTCTAAGTACATATAACCTCATGTATCCTCTAAAGTTTTCAAATCAAGAGGTAACTAATATAACTATGGGTAATAGCTTATGAGAAATGAGCAGTAAAGTAGAACTTATGTCACCTTCTAACATAACTTAAATTTGTTCTAACATATATTTAACTAGTGTACCCAATTCTGGTATCTGAGTCCCCAGTATCACCTTAAACTACTGATAAAATAAGTATCCTAAACCTCGGACCTTTGGTATTTTTTGACTATTCAACCTAATTATCTCATCAACCATTTCAAAGTTGCTTTTGTGGTTATGTTTTTTTTCCTCTCTAATTAGTTTTTCTTCATGTTTCATGCTCTTTTTAATCTGGTACTACATTGCAAATTTTGACACATTCTGATGGCATTCATCAAAGTGTAAAGGGCTTGATTTTCTCATTAGTCATCTTTCATGTATTTCTATGTTTTTATTGATTTAGGACTTGAAACACTTCTTTCAACATTCTTTAACCATAATTCCTAGTTTGTTGATGAGAGTGTGGACTAAAAAGTTGTTTTATTTTTTCTAACAATAAGGTATTAAAATCATTAAATAATTCCTGACATCACACAGCTTAAATAAAAAAGATCACAACTCTTCACTTTATTTTGAAAATGGCATGTTAAAATGAAACAAGGCTTGTAAAATCCTATGATCTGAACTATTTTTATGAAAACTTATGATCACACTTAAGAACAGGCATAATCCTAACTATTGATGATTATGTTTAGCAATTAGTCAAGAATGATGAGTCCAGGATTGGTGGGAAAAAATTTCAGCCTTTTTATTTTTTTTAATTTGGAAGACTGAGAGATGAAAAATTTGGGGGAGGAGAAAAGTTCCCTGAGGCATTCATAAAATTTCCTGGCTGCAGAAGGTATACTCAGCTGAGCTATAGCCAACACTCATGCAGGGAGCACACAAAGCCTTAGTGTGGATCCTGGAGATCCCTAACTCTTCATCCTGCTCATTCTCAAGTCCTCTTCCTGCCAGAGGGACAAAAGGAAAGTTCTCAATGGACTCCTGCTTCCCTCCATCTTTCTGCTTGAAGCCAAATAACTGGACTTTCTCAGTCAAATATTTCCCCCATGATACTGGGGGGGGGCAAAGACATGAGCTATGAGAATGAGGGAGCAACAGAGAGTAAGTAATCATTCCAGTTAGCAAATGACTGAGGAAGTTCATGAGATGCGCAACCATCAATGCAAAAACTGGGACGGGCTCAGGCAATCATGGAACAGTTGGTAGCCCTAATGCAACACCACAGTGTACCAAGAAAACCATAGAGGGGAATTCGCATAATTGGTGCTTCTTTCACTCCTTTATTTTATATAAAATGTAGATTTCTTGAACAGGTGGAAGAATTCATTATTAGTGTGGAATCGGATAGGCTTTAGTTTTAGGTGCTAGGCATAGGTACAATTTGTGTACCCTTGCGTATGGGAGGTTAGCAAGAAATTTCCTTAATGAAGATCTGTGGGGCCAGCTCTTCACAGGTGCCTGAGGTTGTGATTTTCTTTTTACAATAGTAAAGATTACCTCGGGACCAGGGTGCTTGTTATGTCCCAGATCCCAGTACCTAAACAGGAGCACATGTATAAAAGGGAGCAATCAGAAAATCTACAGACGTGTCATACTCAAATCTCTTTAGGGATAAATGATCATGATAAATGGGTAAAATTCCATCAAATATTCAGATTCTGTCAAGCAAAACTTCTATAAACTCTTTAATAAAAATAATTAGTTTATAATTTCTGGTAAATCACTTTTTCTTCATCACTAGATTAGGGGATCTATCCCAAGATATCTTCAAAAAGCACAGTGAAGCATAATGGTCATGAGAAGGGCATGTGGTTTAGAGCACAAACTTTGGAGCCAGATTCTTAGCGTTCAAATGCCAGCTGCAACACGTAGCAATTGTGTGTGGTCATGGGAAGTTCCCTAAGCTTCTTCTGCCACAATTTCTTAAATTACAGTAATGCTTGTCTTAAAGTAATATTGTAAGAGTTTAAAGCATTAATATATGCAAAGGATTTAAAACAGTGTCTCGTTCATAGTAAATATGAAAACAGTGTTAGTGGTTTACTTCTCTATCCCTGTTACTCATTCACTTCATAAATATCTATCAAATCTAAGTGCCAGGTATTGTTCTAGGCACTGGAGACATAAAAAAATAAAATAAAACATTCCACATACCACAAATATCCTTCATTCTCTCTCTCCAGAGGTGTTTGTTAAATGATGAAATGTAATCAAGTTTCCTAAGCTTATAACACTCGCTACGCACCGCCTGAAATCTCAACATAAAGAATATACCATCAATAACATACACTGTTAATTTAAGCAGATGTATTTTAACTAAGGAGCGCTGAAGAAATGTGCTTTGTGATAGGCAACGGAAAAAATGCGGCTAGCAATACTTTGGCAGAATATTAAGCAACTGCATTGGTGTCATGGACTGAAGGATGCATTCCAAGAAGTACCCAGTTGTCAGGCTCTTTGCGAGTTTGTGGCCTAAACTGAAAGAAGCTGCACCCCTCCCCCAACCCTCAGCAAAATATGAGGCCTCACTCCTAAAACAGCTCTTGTCCAATGATGGATTAACATAGGCATATAAAGACCCAGCCGATTGCCCCAAATGAGAATAACTGTGAGGGCTAGCTCAGCTTCAGAGTTCACACAGGGTTGTCTCAGGCCTTGCGGCCACTGTACTGAGCCCAGCCTCTCCTTTTGTCCTGTCTTTATTACTTTTCTTCTCCTCAAATACATCCCTTTTAACAGCCAGGGCTTGTGAGCATCAAAAGGGATGATTTATGGAAAATGGTTAAATGATGTTTTTTGTACATGGGAAGCACTCAGTAAACACCCCAAATTTGGATTTTTATTATTGAAGGAAACCACCTATTTTATATAAGAATTCATGTAGCATTCTTCTATGAAAGTGATCCATCAAGCATCTGATAAATTCTACTATCAGGAAACACACAGTTTGTAATGAACAGTCTTGCTGAAATATTTAGGTAATGCTTTAGGGAGTGTTTTCTAAGTCAAAATCTTTCCCTGCATAACTTTACACAATTTCTTTTATAATTACATAAAATAAACATAATTTTAATAGCTTTTCAGATTTCTTCTTGATGAAAAACCTTTCCTTTTACCCATAATTTATTCTACGTATTCTTTAAACAAATGATAATTGTATTTTTTCTTATGTTTTTGTTTGTTTGGAGCTTCCAAAATGAGCATGACTCAATCTAATGCTTTCCTTTGCTTGTTGCTAGCAGACAAGAGAAAGAATCACCTAAGGAAAACAGAAGTCTCTTTCTCTTATATTCTTCTTATTCCCATTGGTCAGGTAGATGAAATTGTAGGATCAGTATTAGCAACTGTCAGAGCAGAATGAAAAGACTTTATCTCTTATTATTAAAGAGATTACTCATAGAGGGTGGGTGGATCTTCTAGCCATTTAGTTAAGATCGTTTTTTACTACAGCTGGAGTATTCAGAAAGTCTTCATGCAGAATTGTTTCCTTATGAATTTGAGTATCCACAGAAAGGGGGGCCAGCCAGACAAAGTAGGTCAGCACATCTATAAACAAAGAGGGTCTCTTCTTCTTCTTGTGGTCACACCTTTTTTTCAGGGACAATTTCTCAGGACTATATTTATATGGACCAGGCAGAAAGTTCTGTCGTACAGAATGCTCTAAATAGATGACAGTTATTCTTAGTATTCTTTTATCTAAGTAATTCCAGGTTACTCCTACATGCTTTCATTATGATAGTACTCCCACACTGGATAGAATAAGAAATTACAAGAGAAAATTATATACTGCTAATTACAAAAGTACCCCACATTCAACTTTGTAATTTTCTTATTTATGATACTTTCATTCCTTAATCTTCACGAGTCCAGTGAAATATATTAAACAGTAAAAATTAATACAATGGTTTGTAGGGCATCCTGTGAAACATTGCCTTTTGGGAACATTTAACTTGTAACTTAAATTCACCTTATATAAACCTGCACAGGACAATAGTGTATGCGAAAATCTTAAAGCACACAAACTAATACTTCTCATAAACAGAACCAAACAACCACTATTTCCTTGCCTGAGCAGGTACATGATAAAATAATGAATTGATGCTGTATTTGTCAGAGAAAAGTTGACGCTGGGTGTGTGGATCTTCCCTGTCTTCTTTGCTATGATAGCTGGCAGGTGCAGCCTTATTGTTTGATGTGCTAAAAGTGATTACCTCCTAGTGCAAACAACCTACCTGAGACCAAAGGGAAATCAAATTTAAAACAAAAGATAATGGAGAAAAAGCAAACATCATCGCTCATTATTTTTCATTTCCTTTTTTTTTTTTGTGAAATGGCTGTTTTTACTGGCTCAAAGAATGTGGCAGATGTTGTCTGTGTCTTTGTCACAGGAACTGATAGTTTGCCTAGAAAGCAAGAGCACCAAGGCAGAAGTATAGGAAGGTGATATTTTATAATTCTGAAAGAACAGAAAGGATGTTTTGAGATATCTTCCCAATTGCATATCTTTATGCATTTTTGGAAATCATTAAGTGCCTCATATTTTTTTATTTCTCATTCCTTTTATGCAGGCTGCAAATCACATGTTGCCTGAACGTTGCAGTAGCATAGCTTGGCATAACTGGTACTCAGTAGTAAACACAGTAAAACAAATTAGAGAAATTCCTGATTACCAGCACATGTAAACCTTATACTGTCATAAGTCATAGGGTTCTATTCTAAGCTGCAATCAAGCTTTAGGAACACCAAAGCTTATTCTTTCATCAAATTCTTTGGTGCCGTTGTTTCACTTCTATTTCTGCTTTTTTAAGAGCCTAAATCTCCTTCATGTTGCCACACAGAAAAAGACTTATTAAAGGACCAATGGTAATAGGTGAGGTTTCTATATTAAAAAAACAAAAAAAAATCTACTTCTCTATACATTTTTTAAATGTTGTTGTTATATAATTATATATTTGCAGGGGACGTAAAAAGAAAAACCTCTAGATATTTTAAGATTATCTCTGAGTTCAACTGGAGAATTGACTCCAAAAAAGGATGCATTTCATGGAGAGTTTCACAGTTCTGAATTCTAAGGCATGAATTGTCAACATCATGTTTCTTCAAATCCCTATAGGGGATAAGAAACGTGTGAAAAACCCTGAAAAGCAAAAACAAATTTAAAAAGTTAAAAAAAAAGACCGGATTGTTAATGCCTACAAATACTTCTTTACAAAAGTGATTTAGGCAAATATTTTGTGTAGTTCCATCAGTGGCAAGTAACATTGCCAGGATGTTCAGAGTACTCTATTGAATATTTAGAAAAAATGCAATTTATTTTAGAAAAAAAAACATAGCCACATTCACACTTACACCTGTATGCCTTGTGAACAACATAGCTTGAGAACTATTTCAAATATGTCCTTAGACATGGCAGGTATTGATTAAAGTGTTTGGTTGTAAGAGACAAAAATTTCAAGTTATACTAACTTGAATCTTTTCTGAAAAATGATATTATTGGCATATCTAAATGAAAACTCACAGCTGGATCCAGGGGCTCAAATGATGACATCTGGAGCAGTAATCCTTCCCTCTGGCTCTGATTTATTCTTTGTGTTTTGCTTACATTTTTAGACAGCTTGTTGCAATATGATTGACCCCAGCATTCCAATCCTACATTCCCACAGTATGCAAGTGAGAGAGACAAAAAGTTCTCTCTTCTTTAGTTTCAACAGCACTTAAACTGACTATAGTCATCCATGAATAGCTAGTCTAGCATCCTGTATGTTAATAAACCACACACTGCGTGGTCTGGGGATGGGTTTGATTAACAAAGCCTGAATTTAATGCCCAACTCTAAAGCTCAGTCAGGTCTAAAAGAGCTGTGCAAACTGAAAATGGGAAAAGCAGATTCTTGAAGGAAAGTAAGAGTCCTGTTATAAGCAAAAGGGAAAATTGTTGCAGAGTAAGCAAAAACAATAGATTTCTTTTAAAGTCTATTCCTGACAAGTGATAAAATAGAATGTAAACGCTTATTGTCAGTTTACTGGTAAAGAGCTGTGTGAGTTTGAAAATGTTGCATTAATTCAACTAACATATTTTTCCAGAAATGTAATGAATCTAATATCTCCCCAGTCCTGTGGGCTTCTGTTGTGCCACACCTTCCCTTCTCTCTTGCTAGTCGGATGTATGCTATATAGGCAGAAAATTTCAAATTGGCATCCTCCTGGTTGAAAAATGGGTTTTGTGGTGCTATAATTTTAAAATAAGTAATTTCAGTTTAATCCAGCAACCATTCAATGATTTACTTAGACTCTTTTAGGCATTAGGCACTATGCTTGCATTACATTAAATACAAACATTATTAAGTCTCAGTACCCCAATTTATAATAATTATTATTATTATCACTAAAGCTCAGCTTGAGTTTAATAGCTCAAAATCCAATGTCGAGAAAAGAAAGAACATCTTATAAAATTCTGAAAAATAAGATTAATAAATAGGGTCAATTATCTGTACTAAACTTGCCCGATTTTTATTTGAAATTCTATATAGGTTGAGTATCCCTAGTTCAAAATCCAAAATTTGAAATGCTCCAAAATTCAAAATTTTTGAGGTCCAACATGATATTCATTGGAACATTTCAGATTTTCAGATTATGTATGCTAAGTATGTTAGAGCCGGATCTCCCGTAGTCCCACCGAACAGAGAGACAGAGTCACTGAGGATGTAATCACACAAGAGGAGCTTTATTATCTGGCTAGCCAGGGTCCAAGCCCAAGAGCACCAGCGCAGTGGTCTCTCTCTCTCTCTGGGCAAGGACCCCGACTGAAGCATGGGTGAACATTTTATACTCGTTGTACGCAAGCTGAACACGCGCTGATCATGCATCTGCCCTTTACAGTGATTGGTTCTTTAATTGTTCACGCGCTGATCGTGCATTTGCATCCCATCTGCCGTTTGTGCTAGCATGCAGTCCCACTCTCCTTTCTTTTTTTTTCTTCTCGCTCCTGATTGGTCCCTCTTCCCTGCATTTTGTTTCAACCCATAATGCCTTGCAGCACGCTGCGCTTTGCAAACAAGCAAACAATAAACAGAAGCTAGAGGTCAGCCGTTAGCCCAGTATGTTGCAACCTCTGTTACAAGATTAGGTGTGTTCTACAAGTATAATGCAAATACTCCAAAATTCAGAAAAAATCAAAATTCAAAACAATTTTGATCCTAAGTATTTCAGATAGGGGATATCCAATTGTATACATTTATGTATATTATAAAGTAAACAGTAATTGATATAGTGCAATACAATACATTAAGATATAGATTTTAGAGTAGACAGGAAAGTCTAGAAACACACCCAAATGTATTTGGAAATGTCATATATGATAGATGAATTCTAAATTAAAGTCATTTAAAATAAATGTGTACAATAGTTTAGGGCAACAGACCAAATAATTGAAAAAATTAAAGGTGAATATAAGTGCAAATCACTAAAATCTTTCAGAGAGTGATAAGGTAATGTCTCCAAAACTAAAAATGCACACAATTTTTGTCTCTGCTATTTCATATATAGGAATTTTTCTTGCAGAGGGAATCTTTAAAAAATTATACACATATGAGGTTGATCATTCAGAATTATTTGTAACAACTAAAAATTGAAAATAATCTAAAGTCCACAGAGCAGGGATGAAATAAATTATGGCACATCCTTACAAAAGAATGCATTCATAGAATGTGGGATTCTTTATAGAAACTATACTAGTACATTGAGCATACAAAAATAATTATATATGCTCAAAAAGCAACTTATTTTGCTTTCCACCATTATCTTTAAAATGTATTCATTTATTCCCCATTCCCTGTTTGAAACTTAGGGGGTTTCACTGATTTTCTAAACATGCATCAATTGTGAACATTTCTATGATAACTTAGAGAAGAAAATTACACTTAAGTTTAGTTCAATACTTAAATATTCAGTTCCATGTAATAATCATCAGTTCTTACTTCATACAAAATTGCTTTAACTCTTCAAAAACATGGTGTTGCACTGTCTGCTCTCTGATAAAAGATTATGGTTGACTTCTTTCATCTTAAGAGTCAGGAGGGAGGAGAAATAGACTACCAGTAAAACACAAACTCAACAGGTATTGTCTGAAGCTTGAGCTTGCTGATGTTTATAGCTGCCTCTTTCCCTTATGGGATACTTTTGTGGCTTCTTTAGAGAACTGTTCTTCCATCATAAAGTAGTGCATGTATGTGCACATTTATGTGCACCAGTCCATGAAAAAATATTTATAAATCACATTTCTGACAAGGAACTGGTATTTAAACTATACAAAGAATTCTCAAAATTAAACAATAAGAACCAAAATAGCTGACAGCTAAAAATTGTGAGAATATCTGAAAAGACATTTTACCAAACAAAAAATACAAATGGAAAATAAACATAGGAAAAAATAGGCCACATCATTAGTCAGGGAAATTCAAATTGAAATAACAATATAATGCCATTATGCATCAATTATGATTTCTAATATCAAAGAAATTTAAAATATTAAATGTTGGCAAGGATGTGTAATAGCCAGAACTCTTAAAAAGATTAAAAAGAAGAATACAGCAAGTTTGGAAAACAGTTTTTCACTTTCTTAATAACTTAAACACACATATAACCTATGGCCTAGCAATCTTACTCTTAGGTAATTATTCAGAACAAAGGAAGATTTAAGTAAACATACAAAAAAGTAAACATTCATCAGGTGTTGGACAGATGGGAAGAGGGAGCAGGGGATGGGTATATACACACCTAATGTGTGTGGTATGCACCATCTGAGGGATGCTTGAAGTTCTGATTCCAGTGGGGCAAAGTCAGTAGACGTAACCTAAACATTTGTACCCCCATAATATGCTGAAATTAAAAAAATTAAAAAAGTAAATGTTCATCTTTTTTTATGATAGTCTCAATATGGAAAAACACCTAGTATGTGGATAAACTAAGTATGTGCATCGATACAATGAAATACTACTCAGTAATAGAAAGTAATATACCATTGATTAATGCAGTAAAACAGATAAATTTTAAATGCATTTTTCAAAGTTGTAGGAAAACTGATTCAGACTACATATTGAATCATTCTATTTATATGACATTCTAGACAAAGCTAAATTATAGGGACTACATATTGTATCATTTTATTCATATGATATTCTAGACAAAGCTAAACTAAATCAGTGGTTGTAAGGGACATAAGGAGGGGTGATTACAAATTGGCAGCATGAGGAAATTTTTGATGTGTTGAAAATATGGTTATGGATACAGAACTCTATGCATTTGTCAAAGCTCAAAGACTGCACACCACAATGAGTTAATTTTACTGTTCATCATTAAAATAAATAATATGATAATTAGGGAAATGAATACAAACTACAATAATTAAGCCTAACTGCATTTACTAATCAATAACAGCCAAACTAAAGGGAGTAAGGAAAAAGAGAGTTAAGCCAGGTGACTTAGAAAACAGTATTTTAAAATAAGGCTAAAGAGTAAAAGAACTTTGTAAAGATACTATCTTGTAGTTAGTAAATTTCTTTTTCACAGGGCTATGGGCCAATAATTCTAAAGTACTTATCTGTATGCTAGGGTTGAACAAACAAGTAAATATGTCATGGATAACATAAACCAGTTTTCTTCTTTTTGAAGAGAGAAGTTACAAATAAAGAAAGGGGGAAGGCTAAAATGAACACTGGTGGTATTCGGTTAAAATCACAGGTGTTATTAAGAACCTGTGGTTTTTAAATATTTACATATTTAAATACATACATGCATACATACAGGTGAAAATATGTCTGTGAATTTACGTTGGTAACATACATATATTTTCTAGCGTTGTCCACCAAGAGAGCTGAGAGGCAATAATGCCTCATGAAAATGAACACAGCTAGCACTTAGGTTTTGGTCTCTAAATAGCAATATTCTAAAAAAAACATTAAGGCTCTTTGAAAAAAATGGTAGATTCCAGGAATGGCTAAGGAAAAACCCAAGGTGAGCTTGGAACATATGTGGTTTCAGAAAATAAAGAAGTACTCAAAAAGGATCAGGGTGTGTCCACAGGTCATAAGAACCAACCTAAAAAACTTCCCAATGACTAAACTTGAAAACAAATAAAAATGGAATTTGATAATAGCTCATAAAATAAAATCAATAATCAATCATGAGTCTGTACTTATATCAATAAATAACTCAATGATTAGAAAGAGATGATGACTAAATGCAATGTGGTATTCTGGATTGGAACCATGGAACAGACAAAAGTAATTAATGAAAAAAAAAGTAAAATCTGAAAAATCTCTGCAGTTTAATCAATGTCATTTCACCAATTTAATATCAAAGTTTTGATAATTGTGCTATGATCATACAAAAATATGAACATTAGGAGAAAATGGGTGAATGGTATCTCGGAACTAACTGTACCAGTTTTGCAACTGTATGGAAACTCTAAAATGATTTCAAATTAAGTTATAAAAGCATGGTTCAGAAGAATGAGATAGTATGCTAGCTTTTTTTTAGGTATTCTACATATAATTTTTAAAACAGCTAATAGATATGACTAAGAGTGTGATTGCTACTTTGGAAAGAAATATACTCCCCAAGAGTTACTGGAGCTAAAGGCATATATTAAGATTAACTGGTATCGTGTTTAATGGCATAATGGAAAAAATAGGTGTTTATTCAAAACTAAATACACTTCTGAAATGTGAAAAATGTTGGATTAGATCAAGAAAAAGAAAGTATTAGAGGTAGAAGTAGTAATGAGAACAATTTGTAGGTGAGTAAGAAGAGGACTTATTTAGAGAATAGTAACTAAAGATCATCAGATCAGAAAGTGTGAAAGGATAGGAAAAAAAATAAAAATCTTATTTCTAGAAAATCAAAACCACAGGCAAAATCCGTCCTACATCCAAAGAAACATAAAATATAACTCCTGGAGAAAAATGTATGCTTGTAGATGAGGCTTATTTTCCATAGTTAGAAGAATATATGGATGAGAGGAGGTATCATTTGAATTTGAGATTTTAAGATATATTAAAAATATTTTATTCAATTAGTTTCAATAAAAACTAATCAATAGGTTCCAGTTCCAGAAGGGTTTGCTTTCATGGATTTTTTTTTTCCCTATAGATCTTATTTCAACTTTAACAACAGTATTCTAATATCTACATTTTATAGATAAGGATGAAAGTTTAAATGACTTGTTCACCATCCTGTACCATTTGGTAAAAGAGCTGGATCTAAAATCACATTTATCAAGTTCCTTATTCTATATCTTTTCACTATATTATGCTTCTGTCTGCTTTTTATATCACTACCTAGTAACACCCCATATTTTTAGAGAATAAGAGCAGGAAGTAATATTCTACAATCATAGAATTTAAAAACTGCAAGGGACCCTAGAGATGAGTTAGTCTAGCTCCAAAGTGTTACAGATCAGAGAGAAAGAACCTGGCTAAAGGCATGCAATTAGTTACCATTTTTGGTGAGCAGACAGACCCAAGGAAAGCTGATGAAACTGGGACAAAACTAAGACATTTGTTTAATGATCTTACTGAAAAATATCCATTTACAAGAAAAAGGATCACTATTTCAGACATAAAAAATTAAATTGCAGACACATTTTTCCAGAGAAAACAATTCAATTAAATCATTCTAAGCTATCTTATTGTTTAAATCTGTGAATGGTTAGTTCAGCTCTCATGACCACGTTGTATTAATAGTAATTGATATCTACTAGTATCTGCATTTATATCTCATAGCTTCAGTTCTAACTTGAAAAAGAAGATTGGGAGGAAGTGAACATATACTGAAGCATTAAGTGACAACTGTCATTATAGCAAGAATCTTTCCAGCATTACTCACTCAAGAAGAAAATTTTAACCATTTCTTCCTTGTTAATCAGAAGAAGACAGGCATGAACTTACTTTGGCATAAAACAGCTTTAAACTGTCCACAGAATTCATAATCAGTCAAATATTTGACAGGAAAGAGAAGAGACTAGCAGAGTAACTTGATCTGTGTTTCCAGGATAGAATTGCACTGACGCTGCTAAACAGTGTAGACATACACAGATCACTGAGGTGAATCTATCCCTGTAAACACTGTGATGTGGGATGTCAGTCTATTTCCCTCCCTTTTCTCCTCCTTTAGATCCTTTTCCTTTATTTTCTCCTTTTCTCTGTTGTCTCTCTTGCCATTACCCCGGGTCTTGTATATTTCTCGCAAGCTGCAGTTAGCATAATACTGAGAAAGACATCTCACTAATCATTTCTGTAACCTTCACAGTGCCATCTCTAATGCCCACTGTTAGGATTGTTGGAAAGCACAACATGAACCTTGATAAGTAAACTAGCTCTTGAAAGAACAAGATACATTCATGCAGTTTCTATCTCAAAGAAACATAATTACACTTTGAAGGATGACTATTTCTGTGGGTGAAATTCAGACTAAATAAGGAAACTAAAGTAGACTCAAAGAATTGTGCACAATTTCCTATGATACATTAAAAAATATACAGTCTTCAAGATGTGTTGGACACAAATATATAATTTTTAGTTTCTTCCTATTGCTAATTTGGTTTTAAATGAATTTATTACTCAATACTTTCCAACCCTTATGGTTCAAATAATATTTGCCATGGAATAATTCTTAAACAAAATTATCAGTTAAGTAGAAAAGCAGAATAATTTCTTATTAGTGAATCCTATATAACATCTTCTAAGAGAGGCATAATGTAACAAAAGAAACACCGTGATTTGTCTTGCCCAATAAGCAGCTGAATAAGCCCACTAACTGCCTTTGTTTTTTATTTATTCTGAGTGGGTATCCTAAATATTGTGAAGGACACCATAAATGCAGCAGCATCTAAAGCCAATAATAATAATAATACATTTTTATATTATTACAGGAATATATGATACACACATATACACATACATACCGTATATATCAGAACAAATTGTATACATGTTATTATTTTCATTCAAAAAAAATCATTGTGAAAAATTATACATTATTGATCAAAACACTTAAATAGATTTTTATCTGTGGATTTAAAAACTACAAAACCAGTAATATCATGTAGTAGAAAGTATAGAAGCAGAGACTAGACTCAACCAAAATAATACTAATGATAATTGCTGTCATTGATTGATGCTTACAATGTGTTTACCTTTATTCTAAATATGATCCATTAATTAAGTTAATAATCACAATAACACTATAAGCAAGGTATTAAATATTATTATTATTATGCCCATTAATTAAACAGTGTGATCTGATCAAGTTACCTAACCTCTTTGAGCATCTGTCCTTTCACAGAGGATTAAGTAAAAGAATACATTTCAATAAACATTTGAGATCATGGGAAAATATACATCATATATCATGTTCAAAAGACAATGGGAATACAAGAATAAGTATTAATATAAATTTGAAATAAGTATACACACATACATGTTTGTTGTATGATATTTTCCCCTTGTCCACAATGTAGATTCTGGCTAATTCTTCTAAAGTCTATCAGAGGTCACTGACCCTATAAAGCTCTGCTGTGACATTTTCTAACCTGGACTATCGTCAGTGACAGGTCCAATTAGGCCTAATCAAGAAGATGGTTGTGTTGACTGATATGACAGGTTATCCAACTCATAAATTAAGGTGATTGAAATCACTGAAAACTGGATGAAATTGACAAAAATCTATTGATTTAATTTCATATGTGCAATAACATGCTGTTCTTTTTGTAATTTTTCTTCATGTTATTATTCCATATCATGGATCTAGTGTCTGTGGACTATTTCCTTAAATTCTTTTTTGTGTAAAGGAAATTAGGGCGGTAACTTTTTTAATCCATTTTAATTGAATGTTAGGTGGTTTTATTTAATTCATACCAAACTAGAGGTGATAACTGAAGAAAAGGTCACTTTGGGTTGGAATTTGATTTTCAGCAACGACATGTCACTTTCAGATCACATATAATCTAGAATGTCATTGAGTTGTCTCTTGTTTTCCTCTGTTAAATAATGACAATACTTATTTTGCCTTTTTCACAGCACTCTTATGGTGATCACACTCATCTATATGTGAAATAACATGGAAATATTAACTATTTATTTTAGCCTGGCTATTCTTTTTCGTGGATATTAAAATAGGATTAAACATGTAAGAATTTTATTAAGATAAATGCCTATGGAAGAAAATGGGAAGGGAATTATGGAAGACAGAGACACCTATCAGGCTGTGATGAGGTAGAGCTCTGAGTGAAATAGAGAAAGAAAGAAATTGGATGCAAGCATCCTAGATTTCAAGGCTGGTAGGTAATATTTGAGTCAAAGCTGACCTTCAGAAGAGTACCATGACTAGAAGGGTCTACTTTCATATTGCCACAGTGCTCAGTCATTGGCTGAAGGCAGTCTATGGGAAGTGTGGCCTCACTACAAATGCAGGAATGAATTGCAGAGCTCAGTAGCTAGGGCTCTTGGCCAATCAGGCTCTTCCAACTGTAGTTGGGAGTCTGAGAAACACATTTTGATGAACACTACACTACTTGGTCATTTTTATTTAAAATTATAGTCAAAGTTAGCATGTTAAATTTGAATGATTTGTATTGTTGGGTTTAGGAAAGTTTCCCACCTTTTAGATCAATAGTTTTACAAGTATATGGTGTGTTTACCCTGCTTTTTGTTTAACCCTTAGAAAATAAATATATTTTCCTTAAGAGTTATTGCTAGGTACTAAATTATAATGCAGACTTGCAATGATATATCATGAAGAGGAAAAGAGGAAAACTGCATTTACCATATTATTTTCTTAAACCTTGTGTCTGCTATCTTTTGAAGTTGCACATATATTCTGCTACATATGAAATTATGATTGGAAGAAAATGATGAATATCATTTATTCACCCCACTATATTAGTTACTCTATGGCTTCAGGGAAAACATCCAATTATTATCTTTAAGATTTTCCTCTTCTTTTTCATTCTCTCCCTTGTTTATTAAAACACAAACACAAGCAGCAATATTATTTGAATTATATCTGTACTTAGCAGGGGATTTTAAATTCTTGTGGTGAAGCAAGTCCCTGTCTAAAAAAACTAAGAATCAAAAAAAGAAGCATACTAATACAGGATTTGCTTTATTTGTCTTTTGTTGCTGAGATTTTTATGTATAATACCAGTCATTTGTAAATGTTTTTAAAACTAAAAACAGAGACGGGAGACATTTTTTCACAGCATTTAAGTAGGAACAATTGAGTAAAAATTACCCAGTCCATTGGAAAATACCTCCAGTTTTCTTTAAGGAGTTCAGTTGTTTTAAAATCAGAATAAGTAAAACAGAAGATATTAGAATTTATACTGTTCAATTATCAATAATAATGTCTACTAAAATTATAGATTGCATGAGGGTAGGAGACCTTTGGTCTCAAAATTTATAATGTTATAATTTTCCATTAATCCAAATGTTTTGTGAGTTTCCCTGTTAATAGAGGTAGTAGGAGATGGAAGTTATTGCTGTTAAGCAGTCTGAAATATATTATCCTTAAAGAGCATGACTCCAAGACCATGCCTGGGAAACCAAATACATTGGCAGGGTATCACTATGTGCCTCAGCAGTTTTACATAGGGTCCTTAGGTCCCTGAGGCTATTTGAAAGAAATCCAAAAGACGAATAGACTCAACTACTGGAATAGAGGACCCAAACCACACATAAACACACGCACAAACACGTATATGTGTGTGTGCATGCAAAACAGATATATACACACATATATGTGTGTGTGCAAAACATACATATACATATACACATATATATGTATATTTTAACAAATTTACTTTTATCAAACTCCTACTCAGGAGTATATATATGTGTGTGTGTGTGTGTGTGTGCATATATATGTGTGTGTATATATATATATAAAATATTATGTTTATATATAAACTATATTTAATTATATATTAAACTATATTTACCTATATATAGTTAAAAGTAAGTTTGTTAAAAGGTTGAATTATTACTCAGATCATCTTATTTCTCAGAATCAAAAATATCTAATTGGCCAAGCACAGTGGCTCGCACCTGTAATTCTAGCACTTTGCAATGCCAAGGAGAGAGGATCACAGGAGGCCAGGTGTTAGAGAAAAGCTTGAGCAACATCGTGAGACCCTGTCTCTACAGACAGTAGCCTCAGCTACTCTGGAGGCTGACACAGGTGGGAGGATCACTTGAGCCCAGGAGTTTAAGGTTGCAGCGAGCTATGATGCCCCTGCCCTCTATCTCTATCTTAGGCAACAGAGTGAGAGTCTCTCTCACCTCTCTCTCTCTCTATCTCTGTGTATATATATACGTGTGTGTGTGTGTGTGTGTGTGTGTGTCTCCAGTGGTTTCTTGTAGCAATTAGAATAATAGTCCAACTCTTTAGAATGCTGCGCAAGTCCCCACAAGATATGTTTCTTTATAATTTCTTCAGCTTAATATTTTACCACATTTTCTACATTTGAGCTGAATTACACTTCATGTCAATTAAAAGTGTTAAGCAGATGGTAGTTCTGAGAGTGTATAGTGTGATCTTCCTACAGCAAGGTGCTTTTGATCATCATTCAGTTCTCTACTTGAATACCATTCAAATATCATCTCCTCTGAGATAACTTCTCTGACCAATTTATCTAAAATACCTTCTTCTCTTAGTGTTTTGTAATTCTCCCTGTATATGTCTCTCACATCTTTTGTTAAATATATTCCTAGATATTTAATTTTCTTTGAGGCTATTGTAAAAGGTATTGCATTTTTTATTTGAATTTTGGCTTAACTGTTATTGGCGTATATGAATGCCTCTGATTTGTATGTATTGATTTTGTGTCCTGAGACTTTACTGAACTCATTTATTAATTCTAGGAGTCTCTTGGTTGACTCCTTGGGGTTTTCTAGATATAATATATCATCAGTAATGAGTGAGAGTTTGATCTCTTCTGCTCCCATATGGACACCCTTAATTCCGCTCTCTTGTCTGATTGCTATAGCAAGAACTTCCATCACTATGTTGAATAGAAGTGGAGACAGTGGGCAAACTTGTCTGGTTCTGGTTCTAAATAGGAATGGTTTTCAATTTTCCCTCATTCAGTATGACATTGATCGTGGGTTTGTCATAAATGGACTTGATAATTTTAAGGTATTGACCTGTCTATGACTATTTTGTTATGAGTTTTTATCATAAAGGTGTGCTGGATTTGGTCAAATGCTTTTTCTGCATCTATTGAGAGAATCATATGATCTTTGTTCTTGCTTTTATTTATAAGGCAAATTGCATTTATAGATTTGTATATGTTGAGCCAGCCTTGTATCCCTGGAATAAAGCCCATCTGTTCATGGTGAATTATTTTTTTGATGTGCTGTTGAATCAGATTTGCTAAAATTTTGTTGAGGATTTTTGCATCTACATTCATGAGGGATATTGATCTGTAGTTTTCTTTTTTTGTTGTTTCCTTTCCTGACTTTGGTATCAAAGTGATATTGGCTTCATGGAATAATTTATATAGTATAGGTGTGAGTTCTTCTTTGTATATTTGGTAAAACTCTGAAGTGTAGCCATCTGGTCCGGGACTTTTCCATTTTGGGAGGCTTTTAATTGCTGCTCCAATTTCTAAGCTTGAGATTGGTCTATTGGGAAATTCTGTTACCTTCTGAGTGAACTTAGGGAGGTTGTATGTTTCCAGGAATTTGTCCATTTCCTCCTCATCATGTAGTTTTGGAGCATATAGTTTTTTATAGTAAGCAAAAGTAATGTTTTGTATATCTGTGGTGTCAGTTGTGACCAAAATCTACCTTGCTCCTGGGTTGGTAGAATCAATATCATTAAAATGTCCATACTACCTAATGTAACCAGAATATTTGTACCCTCATAATATCCTGAAATAAAATTAAAAAAAATTAATAAAGTAAAATAAAATACCTTCTCATCCCCTGCTCCTTATATATTTTTTATTTATTTCAGCACCCTGTTTTATTTTCTTTATAGCACTTATCATTATATGAAATGTATTTATTCTTTTCATTATTTATTGTCCTCCTTCCACTTATAAGGATATGTGGATATGTCCACCATGAGAGATAACCACCTTACCTTTAGAGCCTAAAACAGTGTCTGTAACAGTGTGACTAAAAAAAAAAAAAAAAAAAAAAAAAAAAGACTTTCCTGTATTTGGAAATTAATTATTTGAAGTTGTATCAACTATGTCCTTGTATTTCAATGAAAATTAACTTAACAAACTGATGAGCTAGAAAACTATGATATTGATTATGTGCTAGTAATCCCTATCATATATTACTTCAGAAATTAAAGGAAGAATTTCTGGTATTTACCCTGAAAATTAAACCCTTTTTCAGTTTTCCTTTCTTCAGCTGGAGTGTTTTATCATATCACACAGCTTCTAAGCTGTTGGTCATAAAAATAAATAATGGACTGATATATGTGGTCACATTTTAGATCAAGATACAACTTGAGTATCCTCATTCTGAAAATCAGAATCTGAAAGGCTCCAAAATCCAAAACTTTTTGAGCACCTACATTATGCTCAAAGAAAATACTCTAATTAGAAATCTAAATCGGATTTCTATATGGTAATATATATTTGGAAAAATTACAAACTATAAATTAAATTTCAGATAGGACTTTCAATCCATGTAATAAAGTTCAAAGCTCTTTCCTAATATTGTATAGCTTCCAGAACCTAAAATATAGATACTAGCAGAGTAAGTCATAATGCTTATGGTACTTAGTTCAATTCTCTACACTGTATAATCCAGAAAAAACAAATATGTTTTCTTTATTTCTCTGCATAAGTAATCATAGTATGAGTAGATACTATGTTACATATTGTAGCATTTATTATAGTGCATTATTTTCTGCTTACACTTCCCCCACTCCCCAGCTAGACTAACATGCACAAGTAAAGAGCTACCATGTCTATTTGTCCACATTATTTTATCCCTTGTATCTAATGTACATATTGGCACAATAGAAGTGTTGAATAAATATTAGTTAAAAAGACTAAGTGACCTGAAAAAAATGACAAAAATTACTAATTATATTTTTATTTTAATAATAAGTTGTTGACCTTCACTTTCCTTAAATTATACTCTGAGGATTGTTTTAAGCGTATCAAATGATATCACTCAAAATGATAGCTGACAATCATTTGCTTTAGTGACAAGAGTAAGACAGGGTTGTTAAGAATATTAAAAGAGGTTTTTCCTCTAAAGAAAGACATTTCTTGATTTCTGGATGTTGAAAATAGAGTGATACCTAAATAGTAATTGAGGTCTTTTGGTAATATATATATACACAACATCCCTGAGGATTCCAAAGTTGAGTTTTTTTTCTAAATAAACTTTTTTACCATGCCTATTGCATATCTTAAGATAAATCTTGGCAGCCTAGAGATACTGCTTATAAAATATTGCAAATTTGAGTTGTGTGTAATTTCACATAGGGCTGGAGCACATTTGGACTAAATTTGATTTAGTCTTAATTGATTTAAGAGATCATTACCATTTAAGTAATACTAAGAAAACCACTGATGCATAAAAAGATTACAAACTATTACATATACACTAAAACATAATTGTCAGTCAGAATATAGAACAGTATCTAACCCTCTTTAATTTTTCATCAGCTGTCTCATATATCTTAATTGTATTGATACTATTTAAAATCCGGGTCTAATTATTGGTCAATATAATATGGAAAATTCTTATTTCTATGTACGGACTCCATTGTAAATACATGGAAATTATAAATAAAATATACAAAGGGAGTTCTACTTCCACTTAGAAAGTAGAAAGCTGTAAAACAATGTTACTCCCAACTTAAAAAGATAATAAAATCAAACAATTTTAAAAATGATATTTTTCTTGAGTCCATCAGAGCAAAGTTAAAAAACCGCTGTATTTCAAGGGGTAAAAAATCCCTACCATGGAGAGAAAGAATGCATCCTATGTAGAGCATGGAACAAAGAGATAATAATCATAATGTGTGTAAGATAACATCAGCTAATATTTTTTTAAATTCTTAAAGACCAAGTATGAGCTACCATATTAATTTGGCATGACTGAGAGCCCTAGAAGCAAAGCCAGTTTACAATTAATCTCAAGATATTTTCAAAGGCCTCCACTGAGTGCTCATAAGAATGATTAGGAGTAGGATCTGGGTCTAAAGAAAGACACTTCTTGGTGGCACAGGTATTCAGGATATGGTCAGGTGCTACTTGAAGATGAAAATGAAGCTCTCTGCCTGCTTTCCTGGTCACTTTCCTCATAAGAAGTAAAGGCTGACAGTACACAAGCAGCAAATCATTTCACACATAGGACTAATACAAATCCACTGAATCTGGTGGAATGCAACAAAGAAAATTAATTTGCTTTGGGAAGACAGGTAGAAAGCACTTTCAACACACAACACAGCAATGATTCATTGTTGATGAGGAAGGGTAAAAGAAAAAGCCATCTACCTTTATGCCCAAATTTATATGCCAATACCAAGAAGAGTTTGCTAGTCCAGATGATTAGGTAGAAATATCTCTCCTACGTAAGACAAATCATAGGTGGATGACAGAGTTTAGCTGAGAAAGAATGCTGAAGAATCCCTACCCCTTAGGCCCAGGTACAAAGGGCCTGCCTGTGGTTCAACCTAATCCAGGAGAATAAAACATACCTGCGGGTCCCTTTATTCATTGAGTCCTAAGGAACAAGCAGCAATAGTCTTTTACTAAGGGGATGATAAAATCAGGGATAGGAACCTCCTTCATGGCACAGGTATGCAGTAACTGCTGCAAACTAAAAGTGGAGCAGGAACCCTAAAAACAAATCCTCTATTCCTGAAAACCCTATTCCAAGAATAGTGTAACAGCAGCCAGGCAGCAACTGTCCACATTAATAGCCTGACAGAAGATGAGGTATGCCCAGGTATAACTACTATTTACCTTATTTTCTTCTGATCCTTTCCACCCAGTATCTGCAGCTGAATCAAAAATTAGAAGATTCACACAAAATCAAGAAAAAAGCCCATATTTTCAGATAAATAATTTTAAAAACTAGATTTAGAGATCATGTAGATGATGGATACATAAGAGAGGGACTATAAAAGAATTGTGATTAATATGACAAAGGATTCAGTGCACAAGGTGAACAACATGCATGAAGACATGGAGAATTTCATCAAGGAGGTGGAAACTATACAAAAAGTCCAAAGAAAATACTACATTTGGAAATATAATAACACAGATTCCTTTGATGGGCTCAAGAAGAGACTAGGCACAGCTGAGAACAGCAAATTTGAAGATATGTCAACAGAAACTGTCCAAGATGAAACCTAAAAAGAAAAGAAAATTTTTAAAAAGAGCGTCTAGTAGCTGTGGCACAATTAAATATTGGCCTATTATAAATGGCCTCTCATTTGTGTCACTAGAGGTCCAGAAAGATAAGAGAAAGAGAATGGAGTGTAATAAATATTTGATAAGATAATAACAAGAAATTTTCCAAAATTAATTAAAAATGAAGCACAGTCAAACCAAAACAAAACAAACAAACAAACAAACAAAAAAACCCAAAGAACCACAAGCAGTGAAAAAAAAAATGCTTGACAAATAAAAGCCAAAATGCTGATGAACAAAGATGAAGAAAATATCTGGGAAGCAATAAGAAAAAAATTACACACAGAAAAATAAGAACATCAAAAAAAGTAATAGACTTCTCATCAAAACTATGAAAGCATGTGAAAAAATGCTCAACATCTCTAATTATCTGGGAAATGCAAATCAAAACCACAATGAGATATCACTTACCCTCCGTGAGAATGGCTTTTATCAAAAAGTCCCAAAACAACAAATGTTGGTGTGGATGTGGTAGGACTGCAAAGTAGTACAACCTCTATGAAAAGCAATATGGAGATACCTCAAAGAGCTAAAAGTAGAACTACCATTGGATCCAGCAATCCCATTACTGGGCATCTACCCAAAGGAAAAAAAAAGACATTCTATAATAAAGACATATACACTCAAATGTTTGTACCAGCACAAATCACAATTTCAAAGATGTGGAAACAATTGAAGTATCCATCAATACATGAATGGATTAATAAAATGTGATATATGTATACCATGGAGTTCTACTCAGCCACAAAAAACAATGGTGATCTTGCACCTCTTATATTATCCTGAGTGGAGCTGGAGCCGATTCTACTAAGTGAAATATCACAAGAATGGAAGAACAGGCACCACATGTACTCACCATCAAATTGGTACTAATTGATCAACACTTACGTGAACATATGGAAGTAGCATTCATCAGGTTGTTGGGTAGATGGGAGGGAAGAGGAGGGAATGGGTTTATTCACTCCTAATGGGCGTTGTGTGCACTGTCAGGGGGATGGACATGCTTGTAGCTCTGACTCAAGCAAGGCAAAGGCAATATATGTAACTTCAACATTTGTACCCCAATAATATTCTGTTAAAAAAACTATGCAAGCTATAAGTAAAGAGATGGCATTTTAAATTACTGTAAGTAAATAGTGAAAGTTCTATATTGTCTGAAAATATTTTTAAAAGTATTTATCTATGTCCCTCCACTACAATGCAAGCTTTATGGAGCAGGGGCTTATAGCTTTTTTGTTCACCAATGTATTCCTGAAGCCTAACATGGCAGATGCTCAATAAATATTTGTTGAATGAAAAAAAAAAGTATTTATCTATTTATTTATTTTATTTTATTTTGATTTGTAAATAAAAATATTTTATTTTATTTTATTTTATTTATAAATAAAAAATATTTTTTTATTTTATTTCAGCATATTATGGACACTTGGGTTGTTTCCACATCTTTGCAATTGTGAATTGTGCTGCTTTAAACATTCTAGTACAAATGTCTTTTTTATAGAATGTCTTTACAGAATCCTAGCAAACCAGATTCAGGTGCTTATCAAAAAAATAATCAATCACGACCAAGTGGTCTTCAATCCAGAGATGCAGGGATGGTTCAACAAATGTAAATCTGTATATGTAATTCACCACATAGATAGAAGCAAAATATTATCCTCTCAATAGATGCAGAAAAAGGATTTTCAGCACCTTTTTATGATAAGAACACTTAACAAAATAGGTATAGAGGAGACTTACCTAAAAAATGAAAATATTTTTGAAAATTGCCTCAAGTTGTTTTATTCATTTCTGTATTGTTTTTCTGTTTGCTATTTCAGTATTTTCTGTTCTAGTTTTTTTAACTTTTTTTTCTTCTACTTCTGGTATTATTTATCTCTTTAGTAGTTTTTCCTATCCTTTTTTTCAAGAAGACACTGAAGAGTTACTTTGGGATATTTCTTCTTTCTGAATATAAACATTTAATACTATCAGTTAGCCACTAGTCACTGCTTTGGTGACATTACAAAATTTTTAATATATTACCTGTTTATTTTCATGAAGTTGTAAACCCTTTCTGATTTCCTGTTTGATTTCTTCTTTGACACATGCATTATTTAGAAATGATTTATTTCAGTTTTATATAATTGGGACCATTCTAGAAATATTTCTCTTAATTTCTATTATTGATTTCTATTTTAACACCATATGGTCAGAGAACATACTTTTCAAGACTTAAATCCTTGTGAATTTATTATTTAGAAATGGGATTAGTTCCAAGTCCTTGGATATTTTCCTGTTACCATTTGCTTACTGCTTTCTAATTTCATTTATTATGATCAGAGACTAGATTAGTATGGTTAAAATTTTTAAAAATTTGTCAGGGTTTGTTTTATGGTCAGAATGTGATCTATCTTGGTATGTGTTTTGTGGGTGCCAGAAAAAAATGTGTATTTTATTGTTGTTGGATTGAGTGTTCTATTAATTTATATTGTATCCTGTTTGTTGATAGTGTGGTTGAATTCTTCTATATCCTTGCTAATTTTTTATCCAGTTGTTTTATTGGTTGTTAAGAAAAGGATGTTGAAGTCTACAACAATAATTATATTAATATATGTGTCTGTCTTCTGTCAGTTATATCAGTTTTTATTTAACATACAATTGACTCTTGAACAATATGGGAATTAAAGACATCAACCCTTGCACAGCTGAAAATCTAAGCATTACTTTTAACTCCCCAAAAACTTAACTATTGATAACCTACTGTTGACCAGAAGCCATACTAGTAACAGTTAATTAATACATGATATATATGTATTATATACTGTGTTCTTGTAATAAAGTAAGCTAAAGAAAAGAAAATGTTAAGAAAATCATAAGGAAGAGAAAATATATTTACTGTTTATTAAGTGGAAGTAGATCATCATACAAGTCTTCATTCTCCTTGCCTTTAAGTTAAGGAGGCTGAAGAGGAGGAGGAAGGGGAGGGGTCGGTCTAGCGGTCTGCTAGAGGTGGCAGAATCAGAAGAAAATCCACATATAAGTGGACCCACACAGTTCAAACCGATGTTCAAAAGTCAACAGTATTTTGAAGTTCTGTTTTTTAAAGTATAAACACTTAAGTATCACACATCATTTTATAATGGCCCACTTTTTTTTCTAACAATTCCTTTGCTCTGCAATCTACTTAATCTGACATTAGTATAATTATCCCTGCTTTCCTTTGATTAATATTTGTAGGCTATATAATTTTCCATCCTTTGTTTTCAACATATCTATAATATTATGTTTAAATTGAATCAAATATCTTGTAGATAGCATGTAATTATATCATGCTTTTATTTCATCTGATTTGATAATTGTGTTTTAATTAACATATTTCATTTATATCATTTACACTTAAATGTTATATTGATATATTAGTGCCTAACTCTACCACTTTATTTTTCACTTTCTACTTTTATTTCAGTATTTGTTATGGAAACTAGCACTATTCCTGCCCTATATGGGCATGATGAGCTATCCCTTTTGGGTGTTTTGTTCCCCAGTCTCAGGTAGTTTTCTCACACAGACATATGATAGTACTCATTGAATACTCGAGGAGCACTTTCTCTAGATCTCTGGAATTCTCTCTGTGAAGCTCCTAGCTGTGTTGTAATCTGCTTTTCAAACTTGAGCCATCTTAGTCTCCCTGGACTCTTAGCTTCATTTCCTCAGGGAATTTTTCATGCTCTGCCTGAGTACCTACTTTGTAATATGACTTGAAAACACTGTCCCTAGGGTAAAGCTCAGACAATCTTAGCACCCCCATGCTTTTTTCATCTTACTCATGTTCTTCATTGACTAATGTCTTTGAAAACAATTATTTTATATATTTTGTCTGTTTTTTGGCTGTTTCAGGTGGAAGGATGAATCCATTTCTATTACCTCATCTTTGTTGGGAGCATAAGTTAATATTAAGTTTTTAAAGCTGAAAGAATCACATGCTGAATTGTTACACCGTTTCTATATTTTTCTGTAATTTTTATGAATTACATGTTATTTTAAGATACCATTAAAATAACAAATCAGCTTTAGTTAGAAGATAGAACTTTGATGCTCAAGTCTACATTATAGCAATTGGTAGGAATAATAAAACAGGAATAATCAAAACAACATCATGTTGTTATTGCTTAATAACTGATGGGACCATGACATGACAGCATCTTAGACACTGGAAAACATGAATATTCATTTATACCATACTGTGACATCAGAATGAAGCTTCAAGGGTATGCCCTTTCCAGTCTTTTGACTGCAAGGCAGACAGTAGTGTCAAAATATTACCATATTGTGATAAGAAGCTCACCTGCTTCTTTCTGCCTTTGAAATTATTAACAAGGTTTGGAATGGGATGTAGTCATCACACTTAAACTATGTATGTTGAACCTGTGAACAGAATATTAGCAAACAAGCTAAGAAATCAATAAGTAGTCAGCAAGTTCAGTAGCTGTTATACCGGGCCACTTTAAGGTCAACTACTCTTTCATTAACAGAATTTTTCACTAGACTAATAAAAAATGTTCCAAAGCTTCTCTTTTTTTAGGTATATTAGCAGTTTGCCTTCATGAGGGAATATGAGAAAGCACAGAAGTTCTCTCCCTCTTCTCTATCTTTCTAAATGGCCTAGTTCAGTTTTAACAGTTTTTTTTTATTTTTTGAAAATTGATATACAAATAATTTGCCTATATTGTTTATAAGATTAATAATTTTTTCACTGGACATAATTGGAATTATAGGGATGTATCTAATTAAAATTATAGAATTGTTATTGGTAATGATTGCAAAGATATATACAGCTCTGTGTTAGGTAGTATAATTGTCTATCAAATAGATCTACATACTATTCTCATAACCTATGAATATGTTACCCCATATGGCAAAAGAGAGTTGGCGTTTGTGATTAAATTAAAGAACTTGAGATGGGGGGATTATCCAGGATTATGTGTTTCTATTTATTCAAGTTCACTAACTTTTCTGCAATTAATTAATCATTAATCATTAATCCCATCTAGTATATTTTTCTCTAAGATATTTTAATTTTCATCCCTAGAAATTTGATATTTTGTATCATTCATGTCTCTACTTAACTTTTTGAGCATGCAGAATATAAATCTAACAATTGTTTTAATTTCTTTGCTAATTCTAACCTTGTCCCCTATGGATATGTTTCAATTGATTGCTTCTTCACTTCTATTAATTCTTTATTTGAATACCATATATTGTAAATTTTATTTTTTGGGGTGGTAGATATTATGTATTCTTTTTTTTAAATTTTTTTATTTCAGCAGATTATGGGGGTAAAAATGTTTAGATTACACATATTGCCTTTGCTCCACTGAGTCAGAGATTCAAGCGTGTCCATCCCCCAGATGGTGCATAATATTCAGGAAACCTAGTGACGCAGTTGGTGAGAAATCTTCATATCCATCTAGGGGGAGCAGCAGAAATGACCAAGTCATATTGAAGATGACATAAGACATTGAGATTCATGTGATTATATCTTGTAAAATATCCAGTTAAAAATGGAAAAGCTATTGTTGGGAGAGATTTCTCCATGAAGTCCTTTCCTGTTTCTGCATGTCTGGTAAGCTTTTGTTCTAGACTAACTTTTCAAGGATGTTTGTAAAGTAAACAGCCTTGGAAGATTGAGATAGTATTTTGCTCCAGAGAAAAGGCAGGTCAATTTGATGTTAATGGATATAATATCTCAACATAGGGCAAGGTTTAGACTGTTTTTTGGGCAATCCTATTGTAAAAGAAATCAAGGTTTTCTACACGTGTAGCATCTGCCTGTGCTGTTCCGTGTCATCGCTGTGACATTAGGTGGGACCAGGAGAATTGGGATGAACATGAAGCTCATGCTGCCTGCTGTGTAGTGAGTAATAAAGTCCTTTGTTTCTGATCTAGGAGAGCATGTCTTTTGCCTGCATCCATGAAACTACAGCAAACTAATTTCTGTGGCAGGGAAAAATCTCAGATCCTACACATTTAACTGAGTTGACATTCAACTGAGTTGTTTTTTTCATTGGTAAATTAAGGATTCTCATACTCATTGATTTAATTTAAATCTATAATTATATGCTTATGTACTATGGCATAAAGTATATTAATATGGAGACTCAGTAATTCTCAAAATGTACTCCTGAGACCATTCTCAGGAGAATCTCCAGGTATATATCTTAAGTGTATATATATACCCCCTGGGTCAAGTACTAGACATTGTAACAAAACCATTACGAGTGGTATAGAGGAATCTAGGACTTAAAAACTACCCTCAGGAGATTATAAAGCACTCTCCCTTTCCACTTGTTATATTACTGTGCTTTTCTAAGTTAAATGTTGTGGCTTACTGGAAATCATTTTTCGGACAAATAAGAGTTTCTTAGAAAAAAATAGAGATTAGTGAGAAGGAATTATCAGCTCTCTAGCTCTGTCAAAACAAACACCAGGCTTCATACTTAAGAGAATTCTTTCAAGTTTCTAAGCATTCTATGATGATACTGATACCACTTTATATTTTTAGGTTTACAAGTTCATCTCTTAGAAGGTTGCTTTTAGTTCTTAGGTGTTTTTTTTTTTTAACCATTATTTACTCTATCTGCAATGAGCACATGTTTCCACCAAATCAGTGTTGCTGACTTGTCTGTTTGACTTAGAGGCCCAAACAATGACATTTCAGCAAGTAGGCATATGTTAGTAAGGGACATCAATATTTTCTGTAAATCAATCACTAAATTATCCTTTATATTTGCTAACAAAATTAAAACTATAGACTTAATGCAACAGAGTGAAAAACTCTGGCTATGGATTAAATCCTTGCTCTTTCTCTTCTTGGTTTGAAATTAAAAAACAAAATATATAAAGTGGCTATAACTACATTATATGACCTACCTGTTACATAGTTCTCAATAAGTATCAGTTTTTTATTTTAATGTACTATGTAGTAAAGTTCATAAATATTAAACATTACATTAAAATTACTAAATTATTATGAAATCTACATCTAGAATAATAATTTTAAAGACAAATACTTAAATACATTTACACAATTAGATACCTTCATCATGAATATCACTATCTAGTAAATGTAATGTACACTTTCACATATGTACACACATTCAAGGACTAAGGATATTTTTAGGTCTGAGCCTAATTTCAAAATCAAAATTCTCTGGAAATTTCTATGGAATAAGAAGTTTAAATTAATTTGGGAATAATGTCCTCTCCCCATCAAAGCTTTTCAATCATTGCATTTAAGTACTGAAATGAGTGTCCTTTCCTGCTTTGAATTTTCTTATTTTGAGTCGGACAAATGATGCCTAGATTTTTTTTTTTTTTTTACTATTTGCAATGTCTCTGTTTCTATAAATATCTAACTCAAAACCTTAAGGTAGATAATTCTTCTAAATAACCTGTTTCTAAAACTTTTGAAGTGCTTAAAGGAATAAATTCAGTATGATAATTTCAGTAATGAATTTAAAATCTTTCCTTTTTCTATGAACATCTTAATTTAGTAAAATGTTTGTGGGCATATGCCATTAAAATTTGCAAAAATACTGACTAAAATAACTATTAAAAAAAAGTAATGTGTACAAATTTGGAATCAATACATGAGTTAGAGAATTAAGAACTTGCAGGAGCAAGTTCACTTTTACATTTAAAAATCTGCCTCAGATATCCAGGAGATGTGCATTCTGTGCTCCATAGATATAAGAATATAGGTACGGTTTCAGTTAGAATTAGGTTTGGATACATACGAAAGAAAAAAATCAGGTTAAGGACTTGAGATTCAATTTATTTATTCTGTCACGTTAAAGAGATATAGAGGTCTGTGGCTCACCGTTGATGAAAGTGCTTCATATGTTCTGATCTAACTTCATTTCATCTCAGCCTGTGACAGCAACCTTATATTGGAGGGACCTATAAGTACATCAAGTAGAAGAAAGGAGGAAGAGTTTAGGAAATGTATTAGTCTTCCATTTTAAGGAGAGAAATCTTTCCTTAATGCCACATTATATTTCTGCTTACCTTTTATTAGAAGAATTTAGTCTTATGGTCACATTTAGCTGAAAGTAGTGGTAGAGCAGATTAATGACTTTTATTTCAAATGACAATGTTACTAGCTGGTAACAGGAATTTATTACTACCGAGGAAGGATATACAGGGAGTCTATTAAAATCTCCCCACAAATGTCAAATAAAATTATTGGGAGGAGCAAGGAAAGAAAGTTACATACACATATATTCTTATTGGGAATCTTTTAATATTTTGAGAAATTTCTTCATGAAGTATCTTTCTGACTACTGAATACGTTGTTTGCCTACCGGAAGAAGCAACTTATTTCAGTTAGAAACAAAACAAAATGAACAACAAAAAACCCTCTGAATAGCCTCAAATCTTCTACTTCTTGGATGTGAAAGTATAGGATGTTACCAACACTTTGATATATTATTGACATTATCTGTAATAAAAAATTTTTGTTATTATTTTTGGAAAATATCCAGAAGTAAAAACCTCGCAGTGTATTATGTAGAAAATACATTCTAAAACTATTGAGATTTTTGATCTAAAGTTATTTCTTAGATAATCCAATCCAACTTGTTTTACAAAGCAGAAAAATGAGGAGGTGACATGTTTTGATTCCAATATACAATCCTAGTCTCCTGAATTCACTAATAGCTTTTATTCTTCATATTAAATTGTCAGTAGAGAATGCTTCATGTCCTATTTACTCAATCTCTCTCACTCTCTCTCTCTCTCTTTCTCCCATCTCTCTTAATATATTTTGCATTTCAAACATTATTAAAAAGAACAGACATGTCTTTTATGACATTCAATTCAAATATTCTTGAGCACATAAAGAATATACCAGGCTATGTGCTAGGTAACAATAAATTTTAAATAAACTGCAAAAAGCAAAAACAATATGGAATAACATAAAGAAATTTGTAATTCACATTTTATTTTATGGAATACTAATCACTGAAAAATTTCTTTATTTTCTAGTAATAAAGACAAATTAGCAAATGATTAAAGTATTGGTATTCATTTTTTTCTCATGTAAAATGAAGACAGAAAGTAGATAGATCAGGGATGGTACAATAGTCCTACAATATCAACAGCGTCCAGGAATCCTTTTCTCTCTCTGTCCCTCCACCTATAGCATGTGCATCCATTTGCACAGCCAACTCTTGTTTGCATTAGCTGAAGTTCCAGCCATCATAGTCTCACTGCATATAGAGGAAGATAGAAAGTACACAAACACAAAAAGGAATTTGCTGATTGAATCAACTGAAATTAAGAAGTTTTGATAGAAGCCCTATCAAAACTGAGTGATATTTGACCATAAAATTGTGCCAAAGCGTTAGTCACATGACTACTCCCCATTTTAAAGGGAGGTTTAGAAGTGCACTTTTTCAACTAGGTATATCAATCCTCATGAAAGCAGAGTCCTGTCTTTAAGTGAATAGAGGAGACTGAACACTAGGATTATGAATAAGAATCTCAGCTACAGTGTCACCTCATGAAAAGTTCTAAGAAATATGTGGCATTTACAGCAGCCCAGGATTTTCCAGGCTAAGATGCCTCCACAACCTTAATCATCTGCTGGGAAATGATCAGACTCTTGGCCTTCAGTGGGGATTTAAACCCACTTCAACAGTTAGCAACACTGTGTAGCAAACAGTGAAATAGCACTAAAAAGAAAGCATCTATCAAGAAAGTGGAGGATTATTCTCCAGGAGAGTTTCTCTTTTAACCTTTCTAGAGAAACAAATACTAAAATCAATTATCTCCTTTTGGGTAAAGAATAAAAGAGAACATTGTTTTTATAAGAAAGAAAATTGCTTAAAACCTTGGGACTACATTTTTCATTTTCCTTAGAAGCGCCAGGTATAACTAAATATTTCTGTGAAGTCCCATATCTTAATCACAGACTAGTACTTTCTCTAATGATGGGTCTCTGTGTAACTATTAATGACTCTCAGAATTTCTTCTCATAAACAGTTTTCAGTAAATCTGTAGTCAACTTCCTTACTGAAACCAGACTCTGATAAATAATATGATATTCAATGTCTCCATGGAAACAGAGTTTTCAAAATAAGTCCTAATAATGTTCATGGCTTACTAACAAGACCATTGGACTTTTTGAAATGGTTTTCCTAATTCTAACAACATTCACAGAATAAGAAAAGTATTAAATATACATATGTTTTGGCATTATGCAATATTTCTGTGTTTAAATATCCAGAAAAAGTCATAGCCTTCACATGTGGATTATTTCAAAGTAAAATTTGATTTATCATTTCATGTGATTATTTATTTATTAGAGACAAGGTCTTGCTCTGTTGTCCAGGCTAGAATGCATGTGGCTCGATCATAGCTGCCTGAAGCCTTGAACTTCTGGGCTCAAGCAATCCCCCTGCCTCAGCCTCCCAAGTAGCTGGGACTAAAGGTGTACAACACCATGACTGGCTATTTGTTTTTAAATTTTTTGTAGAGACAGGGTCTCATTATGTTGCCCACGCTGGCCTTGAGCTCCTAGCCTTAAGTGATCCTCCCAGCTTGACCTTCCAAAGCATTGAGATTACAAAGATGAGCCACCTTGCCCAGCCACAATAAAATTTTAAATCCTTATTTACTTATTCTTATATCTGAGTACAAACAATATAATAGGTTTTAAACTTACTCTGAGAATCAGAAATTCTATATAACATCACCAGTTCTTTTTTTAAAGGTAAAAATCTAAATTTACGCCTAAAGGTAAGTTCCTCACATTCTCTTTTCACAGTAGAAAAAGAGAACATACCGTGTATTTTAATCTACGCCATAAGGAAGATAAAGTAAACTCAATTTGAATATTTGGAAAATTATATTACTACAACTCATTTATTTATGAATTAATTGGTTATTCACTGGGCACACATTTTTATTCAATATCTAATATGAACTAGGTCTCTTAGTGGTTGTCCAGTGTGTTAGGCTGAGAAAAACATTCTATAGTCAGCATCTACATTATCTTGCATTTCTCTCTTTTCATAAGGAACTTGATACCTCAGTTACTTCCTCTAACTCTAGCTGCAATATCAGAGATTTGTTTGAGATGACACACTGTGCCAAATTGAGCATAATCCAATGTCAACATTCATGACAAAACTAATAAAGTGCTTTGGAAGGTCAAAACAGTGAGGTCAATATGGACTGGAGTTATTGGAAAGTTGACAGATTTAATATGGCTTTAGAGGATTGCAAGGTTAGGATTGGCAGAGAAGAGGAAGGTCACTTCACTGAGAAGCTCAGCCCTAGCAATATGACTAGTTCTTATTTAGGAAGAAAAAAAGGCTCAAAAATAAAATTGAAGGCTTCTATTATGGGAGTAGCAGTATAAATATGAAAAAATGGACAAAGGAAAAAGAAAAATAATTTCTTTGTGGCAAAAGATTTTTTTTTAATAATCCTTCAATCCATATCACTTACTTCATTTTAGTGGCAGAGCATAGGAAAGTTGGGTCAGTCTTGGTTAGATTAGAAGCATAAAGCAGGATGACAATTAGCAAAGTCAGAAAGTTCATGTCAGTTTAAGACATTAGTTAAGGATGCATGTACAGGTTCAAAACAAGAGGAAGAATCACTGGTAGTGAGTTGGGTGGACAAAGACACAGGTGGCTACAAGATGAAAATGTCTGCCAACATGCCTGGGATGGTTGGGACTCCAGTGATTAGTCATGGACTTCACCGTGTAGGTGTCCTGGCTGAAGTTAACTGCAGAGATCTAGCAAAGAAAAGTTGAAATTCTCTTCTTTTTAAAATGAACACTATTCCTAAAATATCTCCCTAATCTTAATATCTAAAAAGGATAAGTGTTTCTGCATCACTAAGATCTAATGAAAATAAGTTTGCAATGCAATTTTTTCAAATGTTATTATCAATACTTTATTTTATTCAAAACAATTTCCATAAGAAAATTTAATGTATAAAACACCAAATGTGATAATATATGGTGTACAATCAATGTTCATTTCATCCACACTGTATACTTAGCACCTTGTCAAGTTTTTTAATGGATTTAAATTTCTTTTTTTTAAATTTTTCCTTTTATTTCCTCTTATTATGGGGGTACAAATATTGTT
>VBSM01000272.1:67749740-67767462 GCA_008086735.1 Cheirogaleus medius
TGAGTAGTATTGCAGGGCATACATATATGACATTTTGTTAATCCACTCATGTGGTATTTGTTTTCCTTTTTTAATTTTTTTTAAATTTCAGAATATTACAGGGGTACAAACAGTTTGGTGACATATATTGCCTTTGCACAGCCTGAGTCAGAGCTACAAGTGTGCCCAATCCCCAGAAAGAGTGCACCGCACCCATTAAGTAAAAATTTACCCATTTCTTCCTTCCCCCTCCCACCTGCTTGACACCTGATGAATGTTACTTCCATATGTGCACATAAGTGTTCATTGATAAGTACCAATTTAACAGTGAGTACATGTAGTGCTTGTTCTTCCATTCTTGTGATACTTTACTTAGTAGAATGGGTTCCAGCTCTATCCAGAAAAATACAATAGGTGCTATATCACCATTGTTTCTTATAGTTGAATAGTACTCCATGATATACATATCACACATTTTATTAATTTACCTATGTATCGATGGACACTTGGGTTGTTTCCACATCTATGCAATTGTGATTGTGTTGCTATAAATATTTGAGAGCACATGTCTTTATGATAAAATGTCTTTTTTTTTTTCCTTTGGGTAAAAACCCAGTAGGGATTACTGGATCAAACAGTAGTTCTACTTTAAGTTTTTTGAGGTATCTGCATATTACTTTCCATAGAGTTTGTACTAATTTGCAGTCCCACCAGCAGTGTATGAGTGTTCCTATCTCTCCACATCCACATCAAAATTTGTTGTTTTGGGACTTTTTGATAAAAACCATTCTCACTGGAGTTAAGTGCTATCTCATTGTGGTTTTGATTTATATTTCCCTAATGATTAAAGACATTGAACAATTTTTCATGTTTGTTGGACATTAGTGTGTCTTCTTTCAAAAGGTTTCTGTTCATGGCTTTTGCCCCCTTTGTGTGTTGTTTGATTTTTTATTGTTAATTTTCCTGGGTTCTATACAGATTCTAGTTATCAGCCCTTTATCAGATGTGTAACATGCAAATATTTTATCTCATTTTGTAGGTTGTTTGTTTGCTCTAGTGATAGCTTCCTTGGCTGTGCAGAAGCTTTTCCATTCTTCAGATACTTCATGCAGGATAATAATCTCCAGTTCCATCCAAATTGTTGCAAAAGGCATTAAGTCATCCTTCTTTATGTCTGAGTAGTATTGCAGGGCATACATATATGACATTTTGTTAATCCACTCATGTGGGGACTTGCCATATAATTGTGCAGCTTAACAATTAACCTTAGGAAATAGAGTACATTCCTGGCTCTGAGTGGCATGAGAGTCATATGTTCTGGCTAAGGCCCACTTAACAAACAAGGTTGCTGCTTGAAGGCATAACAAAGAGTTTGAGCTTCTGCATGTAAGCAAATGTTTCCCAGCCCCACATCCCTGGGGGTCTGGAGGCCACTTGATAAACATCTTGCCCTTATGGGTACTGCCTGAGCTCATGGGATGACTGGTTAGTCAATGACAGGTAAGATTCCTCAAGGAGGAACAACCTAAGACAGGCAAAGCCGCAGAGGGCCAGGACGAAGGGGATGGAAACGGAAAGTTTCCCTTTGTGGCTGCACTGCTTATCAATGCTTATCTCAACCTTTGGTTTATGGCCATTGCCTTAAGCAACCACATTAAGACCCTGAGTCATGGGACATCTGTGTCCTTAGGCTACGTGTTCCGGAATTTATGGCCATTGCTGAAATGCCTGGGTGGTCACATATAAGGAAGTAACTTTGATTTTTTAGGGTATAAAAATAAAACAACTGGTGAGTTCGGCACTGCAGTCTTGTACCATCTTTGTGTGTCTGTGTCTTTCTTTGTGTGTTTCTTTTATGTTTTGTGTTTATCCCCCGTCCTGCAAATGGGCCATGGCACACTCATGAATTGATGGGCACTTGAGTTGATTCCACATCTTTGGAATTGCAAATTGTGCTGCAATAAACACGTGAGTGCAATTGTCCTTTTGATAAAATGACTTCTTTGCATTTGGGTAAATACCCAGTAGTAAGATTGCTGGATCAAATGGTAGGTAGACTATTAGTTCTTTGAGGAATCTCCATGTTGTTTTGCACAGAAGTTTTATTTACTAATTTGCAGTTCCACCAACAGCATATAAGTGTTCCTTTATCTCTGCATCCATGCCAGGAGCTATTGTTTTAAGACTTTTTAATAAAGGCCCTTCTGACTGGAGTAAGGTGATATCTCATTGTGATTTTAATTTGTATTTCACTGATGATTAGTGATGTTGGAGCATTTTTTCATATGTTTCTTGGCCATTTGTCTATCTTCTTTTGAGAAGCTTCTGTTCATATATTTTGGCCACTTTTTAATGCGGTTGTTTGATATTTTTCTTGTTTATTTGCTTGAGTTCTTTTAGATTCTTGTTATTAGTCCTTTATTGGATGCACAGCTTGCAAATATTTTCTCTCATTCTGTAGGTTTTCTATTTGCTCTGTTAATTATTTCCTTGCCTGGGCAGAAGCTTTATAATTTAATTAAATCCCATTTATTTACTTTTGCTGTGGCTATGTTTGCCTTTGGGGTCTTCTTCTTAAATTCTTTGACTAGGCTGATATTTAGAAGAGTTTTTCTAGCATTTTCTTCTAGAATTCTTATGGTTTCATGCCTAACACTTAAGTCCTTTATCCATCTTGAATTAATTTTTGTAAGTGGTGAGAGATATGGATCCTGTTTCATTCTTCTGCCTGTGGCTACCTAATTTTCCTAGCATCATTTATTCAATAGGGATTCTTTTCCCAGTGTGTACTATTGTGTGCTTTGTCAATGACAATTTGGTTGTTTGTGGATGGCTTTATATCTGGGTTCTGTTCCATTAGTCTATGTCTCTATTTTTGTGCGAATGCTGTGCTGTTTTAGTTACTATAGCCTTATAGTATAGTTGAGAGTCTGGTAATGTGATGCCTCCTGACTTGTTCCTTTTGCTTAAGGTTGCTTTGGCTATTTGGGCTCTTTTCTAGTTCCACACAAAGTAAAATATTATTTTTTTCTAGATCTGTGAAATAAAATGTTGGTATTTTAATGGAGATTGGATTGAATTTATACCTCACTTTGGGCAGTATGGAAATTTTAACAATGTTAATTGTACTGATCAATCAGCATGATATATTTTCCACTTTTGTATCATCTGTGGTTTCCTTCCTCAGTGTTTTGGAGTTCTCTTTGTAGAGATCTTTTGTGTCCTTGGTTAGGTATATTTGCAGGTATTTTATTTTCTTTGTAGCAATTGTGAATGGTATTGAGTCTTTGAATTGACTCTCAGGTTGACTGTTATTGGTGTATAGGAATGCTACTGTTTAATGTACACTGATTTTGTAACCTGAGACTTTGCTGAATTTATTTATCAATCCCAGGAATCTCTTGGTGGAATCTGGTGTTTTCTAGGTATAAGATTATATTGTCTTCAAAAAGCAATAGTTTGACTTCTTTTTTCCTGGCTTAGATACCTTTAATTTTTTGTCTTGCTTTATTGTTCTGGGTAGGACTTCCAGTACTATGTTGAATAGAAGCGGTGACAGTGAGCATCTTTGTTCCAATTCTTAGTGGGAATGCTTTCAGTGTTTCCCCATTCAGTGTGATGCTGGCTATGGGTTTGTTGTATATGACTTTTATAATTTTACGTCTACTTTTCTGAGGATTTTTGTCATGAAAGTGTGCTAAATTTTGTCAGAAGCCTTTTCTGCATCTATGGAGATGATCATATGATCTTTGCTTTGCTTCTGTTTATGTGTAAATCACATTTATTGATTTACATATGTTGAACCATCCTTGCATCCCTGGGGTGAAGCCCACTTGGTCATGGTGGATTTTTTTTTGATATGCTGTTGCATTCAGTTTGCTAGTATTTTATTAAAGAATTTTGCATCTAAACTCATAAGGGATATTGCTCTGTAGTTTTCTCTTTTTGTTGTTGTGTTCTTTTCTGGCTTTCGTATAAGGGGATACTGAGCTTGTAAAAGTAATTGGGGAGGATTCTGTACTTATCAGTGTTATGGAATAATTTCTGCAGAATGGGTACCAGCTCTTCTTTCTAGGTGTGGTAAACTTCAGCTGTGAATCCATCTGGTCTGAGGCTTTTTTGGTTGGAAGATTTTTTATTTCTGTGTCAATCTTTTTGTTCATTATTGCTCTGTTCAAGAGTTCTATTTCTTCCTCATTGAGTCTTGGAAGGTTTTGTGTTTTTAGAAATTTGTCCATTTACTCCATGTTTTCAAGTTTATGTGCATAGAGATTTTATAGTAATCACAGATGATATATTGTATTTCTGTGATATCAGTTGTAATGTCTCCTTTTTTATTTCTGGTTGAGCTTATTTGAATCCTTTCTCTTCTATTCCTGGTTAATCTAGCAAGAGGTCTATAAATTTTGCTTATCTTTTTGAAGAACAAACTTTTTGTTTCATTGATCTTCTGTATAATTTTCTTGTTTTCAATTTCACTTAATTCTGCTCTCACCTTAATTATATCTTTTCTTCTGCTGGCTTTGTGTTTGGTTTACTCTTCTTTTTATAGTTACTTGAGACATGTCATTAGACTGTTAATTTGTGATATTTCTGTGCTTTTGATGTAGGCATTTAAGGCTATGAATTTTCCCCTTAGGACTGCTTTTACTCTATCCCAATTTTGATAACTTGTGTCCCCTTAGTCATTCAGTTTGAGGAATCTTGTAATTCTCATCTTAATTTCATCAATGATCCAATAATTTTTCAGCAGCAGGTTGTTTAGATTCCATGATTTTGCATAAAATTAGGTGTTTCTCTTGAAGTTGATTTCTAGTTTATTCCTTTGTGGTCTCAGAAGATACATATTATTATTTCAATTTGTTATTTTGTTGAGCCATGTTTTGTGGCCTAAAATATGATCAATCTTGGAGAATGTTCCATGTGCTGATGAGAAGAATGTATATTCAGTAGTTTGGAGGTAAAATGTTCTGCAAATGTCTGTTAGGAGAAATTGTTCTAGAGTCCTGTTTAAGTTCAGTGTTTATTTCCTGCTTGGATGACCTGGTCAGTCCTGTCATTGGGGTGTTGAAGTCCCCGACAATTGATAGTATTGATGCAATAAATCCTGCTGTGTCATTCTGTTGGTAGTACCTTATTGCTTTTTATTTTACCTCTTGTACTATTGCTTTATTTGAGCTCTGAACTTTAGCTCTTGGTTGGTTTTACACTGATGAGTGACTATTGTGCTGAACTATGTATAATGCAGTTCTGAGTATTTCCAGTGGGGCATGTCTGAGTCTTTATAAATCCCCTCAAATTTCCATGAAAGCAATAAATGAGCTCAGAATGACAAAAACAAATTACAACATGAGGTGACCTGTGTCCCTTCAGTTTGTATGTTTGTATGTAAGAAAAAACCTGCCATAAACTGTCTTTGCATTAGGAATAGAGGTTGCCTTTTGGCTCATCTATTTCCCTTGCTATTATTCATAATGACACCAAAGATGTCAGTCTAAACTCTCTTGCCTTGTTCAAAGTTGATAATTTCCTGGCCTCAGACTATATCCTAAATGTCAATTTCTAAAATAAGATCTACTGCTCCTCACTGGGACTTACTGGTCACCCAATCTGTGTCCTGTGAGGCTTGACCAAGGTCAGTCAGTGCTGAGGTTTGGATGGAAACTCATAGTTCTATTCATGATAACCAAAATACTATAGGAGACAAATTGAATAGATTGGGTGCCAGTATCTGTGGGTTATATTAATCAAAGTGGTTGACAGAGTGACATATTCATGCTGAAAATTTGAATTCTGTCAAAAATTTAGAGGACAGAGGGGTAGATTGCTTGGGATGTTGATTTGCTATAAGCCGTGAATGTCTGTGAAAGTTCTTGCCAGCTATGCTAAGAATTCAAGGAGCTGACTGCCTTTTAATTAGGTCATTTCTCAGCAGGCAACTCTGAGATGTGATGAAATATCACTCCACACTTCCATCCCTAAGGAATAGGATTGCTTTTGCTCACCATGAAATCAATAAATCCTCCAAGGTCAATGGGTCCCTCAGGTAACACAACACACTGGTGTGCAAGCATCTGTGATGACCCCTTTATATCCCCGCATGGCTTGGTGGAGCATAGAAACCAATACAAACCAATATGAATTTCTAGCTACTGCTATTGCTATGAGTAATAAAGTTCTTTGCCTTCCATTGAGGAGTCTGTGTCTTCTGCCAGGCTCCACAAAACAGTAATATTAATAGAATAAATACTTAGCTTGTAAGTAGGGTAAAATCCTAAATCCTTCACAAGTTGGACAACAAAGTCTGCTCTATTGCTGCTTGGTAGAAAAATTCATCATTGGCCGCAAAGCATAATAATTTTTAACAATGACTATGGATTTCAGAATATGAATTTTTATACCAACTTATTGCTCTGTTTTAGACTTTTGTAATTTAGATAAACCATATAACCTCCTGATCCGTCATCTTCCTGCCCCCATTTGTTATATGTAGATAATAACAGAGATAAATTTGTAAGTTTAGGTTTCCTTAAGGGCTTTGGCATGTTTGAATTTAAGACAGTGTTGTGTATGAAACTAAAGAACAAAGGTTTTCCCCATGGTAGAATTTGTGAAGTTTTTAACTTCTTTATATCATCATCCTTTTCCACACATTTTCTGTGAACTTTATAGACTTTAAGATATACCATAAAGATTGACAACTAAAAGGGAAATACTTTAAAGATCAGCAGAATAATTTTCAGAGAATCATTGGTGAAAACTATAATAATCTACCTCATGCATGTTGAATGTTCTTCTACTAAAATGCATCCCTAATGAAAAACACTTTTATACTTAGCTGACTATAGATACAGTGGCAATATTGCCCATTATGTTCCTCATTTGAGGACAGAAAGTATGGTAGGGATAATTGGCTCAGTTATAGCTTTTTGACCTAAGTTATTTGTTTTCTTTTTTATCTTATTTTTATACCACCCCTCATTAGTCATATCCACCAGGGAATCAGTACGCACGTGAATTTGTTTAGATGATTGAAATCTTTGGGGTGTCTTTGAACTTAAAATATCTCATTATTAATTCCATTTAGAAATTGAAGGCAGAAGAATCATGTTTGAGTTTTAAGAAATATCACTGGAATTGTTTGCACTGAAGAATTTTTATCATTTGTATGATAATTCTTCATAATGTTTTTGTAGGAAACAACCAAATTCATGCAGAATTCAGCATTTCATAAAATACAAAATTTTATGTTTACCTAAAACACATGTATTTTTCCTAGGCTGCTGTAACAGAGTATCACAAACTGAGTTGCTTAAAACAACAAAAATTTACTCTTTCACAGTTCCGGATGGCAGAAGTTCAAAATCAACTTGCTGACTGGGCCATGCTCTCTCTCTGAAGCCTCTAAAGGAGAATATTTCCTTGCCATTTCAGCTTCTGGCTGCCTCTTCGGTTATCTTGGTTTATCGCAACATGACTTCAATCTCTGCCTCCATATTGACATGATCTTTTTCTCTCATTTGTCTGTCCTTTTCTTATAAGGACACTCATCATATTGGATTAAGGCACCATCCTACTCTAATATGACATCATCTCAATTTAATTTTATCAGAAATGACCCTATTTCTAAATAATGCCACACTCTAAAGTAATGGGGGTTAGTATGTTAACATATATTTTGAGGAGACACAATTAAACCCATACAGTCCACCTCTGACCCCCAAATCCAAGTCCTTCCCATCTGTAAAATATATTCACCCCAATCCAACATGCCCCAGTCATGACCATTCCAGCCTCAACTTTGGGTGAAAAATCTCATTTAAATATTATTAACTCAAAATCCCAAATTTCATCATCAAAATCAGTTATGGGTAAAACTCAGGATATGATTCATCCTGGGGCAAAATTCCTCTCCATCTGTGAACCTGTGAAATAATATAACAAGTTATCTGCTTCCAAAATACAATGGACAGACATAGGATATATATTCCAATTTTGAAAGGGAGAAACTGAAAGAAAAAAGGGGTCATGGGTCTCAAACACCACATGTATTCACCATTAAATTGGTACTAATTGATAAACACTTATGTGCAGATATGGAAGTAACATTCATCAGTTGTCAAGCAGGTGGGAACGGCAAAGAGAGGATGGGTAAATTCACACCTAACAGGTGTGGTGTGCACTATCTAGGGCATGGCCATGCTTGTAGCTCTCACTCAGGCAGTGCAAAGACAATTTATTTAAACAAAGCATTTGTACCCCCATAATATTCTAAAATAAAATAAAAAATAGAAAGAAAAACATTTCCAATATCTAGCAGGAAAAATTATATTAGATGTCAAGGTATGAGAATAGTCCTCTGTCTTGAAACTGTGCCTCTTGGCCCATCAGGATGCTGGCCCTGCCCTCTTGGCCCACCTAGGCAATTTTTCTTCATCACTGTCATTGAGAGATGCCCCAGAAAGCCCCTATAGTTCACTTTCAAGTGGTGTTTGTATATCATGCAGAACCATGCATAAATTAGGCCCAAGATTTCTCTTCCCCAATAAATGGATCACAGGGAACTTCCCATGATATCATAGGTACAGGGTGGGACACAGAAGGCAGTATAGCAGCAGTGGGGGCCATAGATATTTGAGTCACTTCTTCATGTAACTTTCTCATGCCTTCAGGGCCTGCTCAAGCCCAAGGTCTTATATACTACTTCTGTCTGATGGTGGAGTGGTGCTGTACCCACCCAACAGATCATGATGAGCAGTTCAATTTTCATGGTAACTAGGTGACCCATGGTGAAGAGTTCAGTCCCTACTAAGTCTAAGTACTGGGGATTAGGACTTCAGCCTATTTTGGGTTGCATAATTCAACCCATAACAGTATGATATTTATTAACTATTTTAAGTATATTTATTTTTACTGAGTTATTACTACCATCACAATGTTGAACTTACTGTCTATGCAATTTTACTTTGCCTCATTCTAATGACTTGATTTTTTTTTTTTTTGAGACAGAGTCTCACTCTATTGCCCAGGCTAGAGTGCCATGGCATCAGCCTAGCTCATAGCAACCTCAAACTTCTGTGCTCAACCATCCTACTGCCTCAGCCTCCCGAGTAGCTGGGACTACAGGCATGCGCCACCATGCTCGGCTAATGTTTCCTATATATTTTTAGATGGCCAATTAATTTCTTTCTATTTTTTAGTAGAGACAGGGTCTTGCTCTTGCTCAGGCTAGTTTTGAACTCCTGACCTTGAGAGATCCACCCGCCTTGGCCTCCCAGAGTGCTAGAATTACAGGCATAAGCCACCGCGCCCAGCCTTGATTTTTTAATAAAATAACAAAAGCCATTATTTATCAGCCAGGTGCAAGTGTTTACTTTTGCTGACAAAGCATAATGAGTAAGTAAAGGGTCATGTGAAGTTGTCTTCTTAAATCCCAAAGTGCTTAAATTAAAGTAATGGTGCCTACTACAAATAAGCATCATTCATCCATTTACTCGACAAATATTCATGTGTTCCTATTGTATTTCAGACATAGTCCTAAATGCTGGGACATGGCAATGAACAAAGCAGAGAATACTCCTGCTTTCATGGTTTTTAAGACAATGAATAAATAAATTAAAAAATATGACATAAATATAGGTCATGATTGATTGACAAGTGTTATAAAATAAATAAAATAAATTAAAATAAATAATAAAATAATAAATAATAAAATAAAATAAAAGAGGGTTTATAAGATATGGTGATTGTAGTTGAGCACATTAAATATATCAGCTTTGCACCAGACATACTACTATTGAAGGTCATTATGTTGAAATTTTATAGCTTTTATAAAATACAAGCATTATATTTTAATTTACTGGTGAAGAAGTTGAGTCACAGAATTTAACATATCTATAATCATTCAAATAGTTAAGGGAAGAGTCAACAATCACATGTATTTCTGTCTTACATCAGAAAAAAAATGTGTTTTCACAAATTCCACACACTATATTTGCACGGTAGTTTATACTGTATCCAATATTGGTAAGTAACTGACGAGTGTTCTAGCAGAATATACTTAAGCTTACAGGCTCGCATTAATCTTTTTCTAATTCCTTCTACTCGTAGTATATAAGTGTTTTCTGGTAATATATCCTATTATTTGTTTCTATAATTGTGCTGCATATTTTGATCATAACACATTCATCTGTACTTCTTTTATCTTCATAACAAAATTTATATTTTCACATAGGCAGACATTTGGAATGAGATGAAAAGAAATTTAAAACGCTATTTCATTATGGAATCCAATAATGTCTAAATCCGGCCCTTGACTATTTAAGTATAGCCATCTCTGCAAGGTCCCTGATAAAAATATACACACAGAGGACACAAGTGGAGGATTTGAATTCTTTATCAGTGGCTGTAGCTTCATGTCAAACTATACAAGAACAGACTGTGCCTACTTCTATCTAAAGCTTAATTGACTTAGAAACAAAGTATGCTATAAAACCCAACTAAATCTCAGCTCTTGTAACACTTATTTCAGGAAGAAGCATAACATATCCAGTGTTGAGGAGAGTCAGATGATATAATGTGATTTATGTAATACCAAATGTAAAACTGGATTCCCTGTCCCATTTTGAAAAAAAAAATTCTTTTTGGTTAGGGAGCAGGCACAGAGCAAAAGGACTATTCTAGAGAAGTATCTTAGTCTCATGGGAGAAGATAAATAAGATATACAAAAATAAACATGCATTCAAAATATAGTCCTGCAACAACTAGATAGCTACATGTAAAAGAATGAAGTTGGACACTAATGTTATAGTATATACAAAAATTAATTGAAATAGATCATGATAGTAACAATATTGTATTGTATACTTGAAATTTTCTGAGGTTAGATCTTAAATGTTCTTACATCTCCCTGTCAAAGAAAAGGGTAACTAGGTGAGGTGAAAGTTGTGCTAATTAACATGATTGTGGTAATCATTTTACAATATATTAATATATGCATATCAAATCATCATGTTATATATTAAATACCTTAACTTATACAATTTTATTTGTCAATTATACCTCAATAAAGTGAAAACAATGTTTTTAAAATTGAGCTGTGAACTTATTATAAATGTAAACAGATTTAAAATTATAAAATTCTTAGAAAAATACATTAAGAGTGACACCAAAATTTTGACCAATGAGAGAAAAAATAGATAAATTGAACTTCACTGAAATGAAAAATCTTTGGTGCTCCCAAGGATACCATCAAAAAAGTGAAAAGACAATCCACAGAATGGAAGTAAATCATAATTTAATAGTGACTTGTATCCAAAATATATAGATAGTGCCTTCAACTCATCAATAAAAAGACAAATATTTCAATTTAGAAATGACTAAGGATTTGAATGGAAATTTCTCCAAAAAAGATACATAAATAGCTAATAAGTACATGAAAATGCTCAGCATCATTGTTAATTAGGAAAATGCAAATTAAAATCACAATGAGATATCACTTCACACTTACTAGAATGGCTATGATTTAAAAAGGCAGACAATAACAGGTGTGGGTAAGGATGGAAAGAAACTGGAATTCACATTGTTCGTGAGAAGAAAAATGGTGCACCCACTTTGGGAAATAGTTCAGGAGTTCCTCAAAAGATTGAATGTCTAATTATTATATGAAATATCAATTCCACTATTAAGTATATATCCAAGAGAAAGGAGTTATAGTCATACAAAAATGTGTATGCAAATATTTATAACAGTATTGTTCATAATAGAGTAGAAATAATCCAGACACATTATATACTTTAACTGATATCAACTGATAAATGGATAAATAAAAGATGGTAATCTCCATATAATGGAATATTATCCAGCAATAAAAAGAAATAAAGTGTACCTGATACAACCTGAATGACCATAAAAATCTTATGTTAACTGGAAGAAGCTAGTCAGAAAGCAGCACTTATTGTATGATTCCATTGATATGAAATGTCGAGAATTTGGAACTCTATAGAAACAAAAAGTAAATCAGTTGCTGCCAGAGGCTAGAGGAAGAAGGATGACCAGAACTGAGTGCTTATAGATATGGAGCTTCTTTTTGGAGTGATAAAATATTTTAAATTAGGTAGTGGTGATGATTGCACAACTTTGCGTACAAACTAAAATAATCCACTAAAAGGGTTAATTCTGTGATAAGCAAATTATATTTTAATAATGCTGTCATATATTTTTTAAAAGAACTATATACACAAGCTCTTTTTTAAATTTCAGAATATTATAGGGGTACAAATGTTTTGGTAACATGAATTGCTTTTGTACAGTTTGAGTCAAAGTTATAAGTGTGTCCATCACCCATGTAGCATGCATTGTACCCTAGGTGTGAATTGATCCATCCCCTCTTACCCCCTCCCATCTGCTTGATTTCCATTGAATTTTACTGCCTTATGTGAACATGACTATGGATCTGTAAGTTTCAATTTAGTAGTGAGTACATATGGTTTTTGTTCTTTCATTCTTATGACACTTTACTTAGAAGGATGGTCTCCAGTTTCATACAGGTTTTCACAAAAGATATTAGTTCATTGTTTTTTATGGCTGAGTAATATTCCATGGTATATATATATATGACGTGGCCCCTTTGTAGGATGGGGGATGGACATCTAACACAAAGAGACAGACAAAGAAAGACTCTGACACACATAAAGACGGTACAAGACTGCAGCAGTGAATGCCCCAGTCACTTTATTCTTATAGTCAAAAAAATCAAAGTTACTTCCTTATATGTGACCACCCAGGCATTGCAACAATGGCCATAGATTCTGGAACACGTAGCCTAAGGACACAGATGTCCCATGACTCGGGGTCTTAATGGGTTGCTTAAGCCTACGGCCATAAGCCAGAGTTTGAGATAAGCACAGACAAGCAATGCAGCCACAAAGGGGAACTTTGTTCCCATTCCTTCCAGCCTGGCCCCCCACGACTGTGCCTGTCTTAGGTTGCTCCCCCCTGCATGAAGGGGCTTACCCGTCGTGGGCTAAACAGCCATCCCATGAGCTCAGGTGGTACCCCATAAGGGGAAGGTGTTTATCAAGTGGCCTCCAGATCCCCAGGGCTGTGGGGATGGGCAACATTTGCTTACATGCAGAAGATCAAACTCTTTGTTATGCCTTCAAGCAGCAACCCTGTTTGTTAGGTAAACCTAAGCCGGAATGTATGACTCTTATGCCGCTCTGGCCTGGGCACGTATTCCTTCTCCTAAGATCAATTCTTAAGCTGGACAATTATATGGCAAGTCTGCTACATATATATATATATATATATACCAATTATATTGATCCACTCATGTATAGATGGGCACTTGGGTTGTTTCCACATATTTGCAATTGTGAATTGTGCTGCTATAAACATTCAAGTGCAAGTGTCTCTTTTATAAAATGTCTTTTTCTCCTTTGGGTAAATACCCAGTAGTGGGATTGCTGGATCAAATGGTAGTTCTACTGTTAGTTCTTTGAAGTATCTTCATACTACTTTCCATAGACATACTAGTTTGCAGTTCCACCAACAGTATATAAGTGTTCCTTTCTCTCCACATCCATGCCAGCATCAGTTGTTTTGGGACTTTTTGATAAAAGCCATTCTCACTGGAATTAAGTGATAACCCATGGTGGTTTTCATTTGCATTTCTCTTATGATTAGAGACTTTCAGCACTTTTTCATATACTTATTGGCCATTAGTGGATCTTCTTTTGGAAAGCTTCTGTTCATGTCTTTTGCCCACTTTTTAATGGGGTTGTTTGATGTTTTCTTGCTGATTTGCTTGAATTCTTTATAGATTCTGGTTATTAGTCCTTTATGGATATACAGCATGCAAATATTTTCTCCTGTTCTGTAGGTTGCTATTTGCTCTATTGATTTTTTCCTTGGCTATGCAGAAACTTTTTAATTTAATAAGGTCCCATGTATTTCTTTTTGTTGTTGTTGTGATTGACTTTGGGGTCTTCTTCATAAATTCTTTGCCTAGGCTGATATCTGTGAGTTTTTCTGACCTCTTCTTCTAAAATTCATATAGTTTCATACCTTAGGTTTAAGTCTGTTATCCATCATAAATTAATTTTATGAGTGGTGACAGGTGTGGATCCTGTTTCAGTTTTCTACATGTGGCTATTCAGTTTTCCCAGCACCATTTATTGAATAGTTAGTCTTTTCCCCACTGTATGTTTTTGTCTGCTCTGTCAAAGATTAGATGGCAATATGATGACAGTTTTATATCTAAGTTCTCTTGATTTTATTTCTTTTAACGTGCCATTGAATGCAGAGATTGAGGCCTAAAAGAATGTCCTCAAATTTTAAAACCCAATTGTTCTCTACTCTTTGAACTTGGAAACAGGGGTGGGGGGGAACAAGAGGTGGGCCTGGAGAATAGCTTCATTTCCCCAAGAGGCTAATAAAAACTTAAGTTCGTAAGTATGAGTGGAGGAGCACAGACTTTGTGTTCAGAAAAATCTTGTTATTAATTCTTGTTTAACTTGCTAGATGTGTGATAGTACAAATAAATTATCTTCTCTAAGCCTCAATTGTTGCATTTGTAAAAGCAGAATAATAACAATTGTAATAAAATTATAGCTATAGAACTTAACAACAATGATTTATTTTGGGTAAGTATTGTTTATGAAAACTGAACATTCAAGGAATATTCTTTATTTTCTTTTACTTATAGTACCAGCACAAAGTTGGAAACATTATAGATGCTCAAAAAGTACAACTGGTTTTCCTGATTGGTGTTCAATATAGAGTAGACATAAGCAAATGCAATAATACTTATTTCTGAATGTCCTAAAACAAGATTTTTACAGATGCTTCACCATTTTCCTAACATTCCTTTATTTAATTTCTTTTTGATTATGTGTTTTTCTCCCACTTGCTATGGATATATACATTATTTATCCTTGACTATTACCAATTAGCATCAGAGAAATAATGCTCAATTTGCTGTAATAATCATTAATAACTGCAAATATAAAGCTGTGTAAAATCAAAACAATTAGAGGAAAATTGAACAAGATATGTGGCTAAACTCTGAACTTTCTAAAGAGGGATAAAATTGGTGGTTTTAAAAAAATAGCATTAGAAATATTTTGTTTTCCTCTAATTGAAAATTTATGGGAAACAATTTCCCCAGTAACAAAAGCAGTTAAATTGATAGAAGCAGATTGAGGTGGTATTGTGTGTAGAATCACAGTAGCAACCACAAAAATCATAATGGGTATAATTTATATAGTGCTAATTTATGTACCAAGTATAGTTATGTGGCTTTTGCATATATTAAATCATTTAAAACTCCTGAATAGATGTTTACTTTTGCACATATTTATCATTAGCCTAAAAGATTTGGAGGCTCTTCTTTATCTCTCTCTTCTTGGTCTCTCATTCTAAACTGTAAATCAGGTTCTTACTGATTGAAGGAGAATATATTTTAAAATACTTGATAATTGCATGAGCTCTGTTTTGATAAAACTGGTAAGTTCACTGTGGCCAAAATTACTGGTTTTCTCAGTATATTTTTTCCCAGTATATTTTCTCTCTTTCTTCCACAGAAATAAAATTTCTAAAATTAGCTAAGTGTATGGCCACCTATGTAAAAAAAAAAAATACTGCATTTCTAAACTTCTCTTGAAGTTATACATGGCAATGTCAAGTTTTGACCAATGAAAGGTAAGTAGAATTAGAGTATGCATCTATTGTTACCATAGCAAATTACAACAACATTTGTGGCTTAGAACAAAATTGATTATACTCCAGTCTGAAATGGGTGTTACTGGATTAAAATCAAGGTGTCAGCAGGGCTACATTCCTTCTAAAGGCTCCAGGAGATAATTTATTTCCTTGCCTTTCCCAGCTTGTAGAGGCCTTCTATGTTCCTTGACTCATGGCCCCTTCCTTCACCTTCAAAGCCAGAAGCATATGATCTCCTGTCTCTGACTTCTCTGCCTCACTCTTTCATTTGTAAGGAATTTTGTGATTACCTTGTACCCATCAGGATAATCCAGAACAATCTCTTCAAATCACAGTCCACTGATTAGCAACCTTAATTTTAAACCTACATCCTCCCTTGTCACATAACATAACAAATTCAGGGCAGCAGAATGTGGCCATCTTTGGGTATTGGGCATCATTCTGCCTAGTGCAGACACTTTCAACATTTATCCTAAATGAAAGTGGGTATTTTTGCCTTCCCTCTGTTGGAATGCAAACTTTGATGTCTGAAATTAGACTGTGATGTTAACTAACTTGAGAGTGAGGCCATTTGTGGCAGAGCTCAACACCAACAACTATAATTATCATAGTGGCTCCAATTATTTGCACATGGAATGTCTTAGAAGAAATTGACCAGAAATCTATTCAGTTTTGGGGGAAATTATACTGTCAAAACCACAAGCTCTAACTGATAAAGCATATAATTGCATACGGTCTAAAGCAATGGCAGGTCCAATCATGGGCCAGCAGAAAGCCTGCTATGAAGGCTGAGATACTATCAAGTAGGTCACTCACTCCATTGCTAAGCTCGGATGATGGAACCTATGGGAAATGGTCTATCAAGGAAAAAAGTATTTTCTATTCTTGTATCATAAGATTTAATAAAAGGTATGTCCAGTGACTGTTGTTTATTTTCCATCATCCATTTTTCATTTCATTGCACATGTTCTATTTCTTTTTTTAAAGTTCAGAATACTATGAAGGTACAAATGCTTTGATCACATAAATTGCCTTTGTACCACCTAAGTCAAAGTTACAAGCTTACCCTTCACCCAGACTGAAAGTGGAGTGCTGAGGTCTCCAACAATTATTTTATTGGATTCTATGTATCTCTTTAGCTCTGATAATATTTGCTTTATATATCTGGGTGCTTCAGTATTGGGTGCATATGTACTTAGAATTGTTATGTCCTCTTGTTGAATTGACCACTTTATCATTATATAATGACCTTCTTTGTCTCTTTTTATAGTTTTTGTCTTGAAATTTATTTTATCTGATAGAAATATAGCTATTCCTATGCTTTTTCAATTTCCACTAGCATGGCATATCTTTTTCCTTGCCTTTATTTTTAGTCTATGTTTGTCTTTATAGATGATGTGTGTTTCTTGCAGACAACATACAGTTGGCTCTTGTATTTTTATTCATTTAGCCACTGTATGTCTTTTGATTGGAGAAATCAGCCAATTCACATTTAATGTTATTATTGATAAATAAGGACTTACTACTGCCATGTTATTATTTGATTTCTGGTTATTTTCTGGTCCTCTCTTTCTCACTTCCTTCTTGTTTTTCTTTGTTAAGATTGATTTTTCTGGGAAAAGAAAAAAAGTGATTTTTCAGGTATTTTGTTTTAATTTCTTGGTTTTTTTAAATTTTTTGTGTATTTGTTGTAGAATTTTTGATCTGAGGTTACCATGATACTTGTAAATTCATTTTATAACCGATTATTTTAAGCATATGATAACTCTGCTCATGAACAAGCAAGGAAATAAACAAAGAGAAATATAACAGAAATTCTGCCCTGTATTTCCATCCCCCTGCTTTATAACTTTTTGTTGTTTCCAACCAAATCTTTTTATACTATTTATCTCTCAAAAAGTTGTTATTTTTGATAAATTTGTCTTTTAGTCTTTCTACTCAAGATATAAACGGTTTGGTTGGTCCCAGTGCAGTGGTGTTTACAACTAATTGGTCACAACCAGTTACAGATTCCTTTGTT
>VBSM01000272.1:67770525-67832875 GCA_008086735.1 Cheirogaleus medius
AGCCTTGTAGTATAGTTTGAAGTCTGGTAAATTGATGCCTCCTATTTTGTTTTGGCATATATTCAAAAGAACAAAGGACAATCTACAAAAAAGACACCTGCACTCGAATGTTTATAGCAGCGCAGTTCACAATTGCAAAGTTGTGGAAACAACCCAGGTGCCCATCAATACATGAGTGGATCAACAAAATGTGGTATATGTATACCATGGAGTACTATTCGGCTTTAAGAAACAATGGTGAAATAGAACCTCTTGTATACTCCTGGATACAGCTGGAACCCATTCTACTAAGTGAAGTATCTCAAGAATGGAAAAACAAGCACCACATGTACTCACCAGCAAATTGGTATTCACGGATCAACACCTAAGTGGACATATAGGAATAACATTTGTCGAGTGTTGGGCGGGTGTTGGGCAGGTGGGACGGGAGAGGAGGGGATGGGTATATACAAACATAATGAGTAAGATGTGCAACGTATGGGGGATGGTCATGCTTGAGGCTCTGCCTCAAGGGGGGAGAGGGGCATGGGCAATATACATAACTGTAATATTTGTACTCCCATAATATGCTGAAATAAAAAAAATGTGAAAAAAATGGGCAAAGAAGGCCTCTATGACAAGATAATGTTTCGTGTATTAGAGAGTGAACCATGAGGATTTCTCAGGGAAGATCATTTGAGGCTGAAGGAACAGCAATCACAAAGAATCTGAACTGGAACCATATATAGCTGTTCAAAAATAATACATGATGATTTGTGTGACTCGATTAGAAGAAAGAGGTAAAACTACTAAAAAGAGAGTTAGAGCAGTAATTGAGGACTAGCTCATGTAGGGTATTATAAGTTATAGGAATGACTTTGGGTTTGTTACCTCTGTTTTCCCAGCCAATCATTTCATATTTATTTTAAAATACCCTTGGTCAGATTAACTAATGATTTGAAGAGTGACACAGAGAAAGGTATCTGAGAACTTAAAGATGCTGGTTGTTGTTAAGGAGTGAGAAGTAAAACAGTTTCCTCTACTTTATTCCTACCGGCACATAAAAAATATTTAATATTTATGTAATTTAATTGTCACATTGAAAACTTGGGAAATGTCAAAGAGCCTAAAGACCTAAGAATGTTATCAATGATAAGTCTTGGATAGTAAGAGGTAATGTTCCCTGGAATCCATTGTCAGGAAGATGCAAAAAGGCACAGATAGACATAAGGGCGCATAAGGATAACAATAGATGGCTATCCAAAGATGCAATTTCATATTCTTTTCTCTGATTTAGCCTTGGAATTCAGCTTTCTACTAGAATATTTAGCCAATAGGTACAGGTTTAAATTAAAATTTGATTTGTGTATCATCTTTCATGTATCTTCCAACACAATAATAGTAATTCAAGACTCTGTGATCTCAGCATCATAAAATTTCCAGGTAAGCCCATCCCTCTAGTTACCTGAGCATGTAATAAGCAAAGGATTTTCACTAAGAAATCCTAGATCATGCCATGTGACTGTTATGAGGGCAGTGATTAAGACATTTAACTTCATGTTGTAATTTGTTTCATATTAATAAGGAATTTATTTAAAAATAATTCTCTGACTCTTGGGCCTTCTACCTTAATACACTTTTTCAAATATCCAAGTTCTACTACACTCATTAACACTAATAATAATAATTGTTATTATTCTTATTAAATAAAAAAGGAAACTTTTACCAATAGTGAAAAGCCAAGATTAAGAGCTTCAGGTTCTCGTCATCTTTTATTTTTCTTTGCATGTGATATTTAAGTTTCACTTTTCATATAAGGAAGTCAGATAAACTATATGCTATCCTCTATAAATTATATTGTATAGTTTAATTTATATAATATAAATCCAATTATAAAGACATTCATGTTTACATAAATAGCCAAAATATGAATACAATCAAAGGATATTAATGTCTCATTCTTCACCTTAAATTATTAAATTATCAAGTTTCTTCTCACTTTAAGCTTGCCAATTCATTTCTCCATTTGAAAAAGTCAAATAACTAGTATCGTTACTAAGTCTTTCAGAGATGAGAAAAATAATTTTTCATACTAACTTCAAAAGAGAAAAATCTGTTTTCGAGCCTCTTATAATGGATTTTCCTCTTTCATAGAGAATATAATTGTTAGGTTGCTTGCTATTTTTTTTAGGAGAAAGTCTAGTTTCTTAATCATTCAAACATCAATTGACTTTTGAAGTGAAATGTTGGTCAAAGGCGTCAGCTTACTAAAAGCAAGGCGCACAGTTCAGACTTTTTTTTTTTTTTTTTGGTCTTGCCTTCTTGTGTAATGACTCCATTCTTACCTTCACAGTTTTATCCTCTTCTTACTCATGATCCAATAGTCATTAACATTCTATTTGAAAAAAATTAAAAGAACTGTAATTTATGTGATTAAATATACCCAATTATACTTTGAATCCACTAATGGATAATTTCTTATAAGTACTTATAAGTTTATGAAATCAATAATCCAAGTTCATGTTATCACTGATTCTATCAGTGAGTTATTTTTTAAAATGTAATAGTACGAAATTTTTCTACAACTGAACAGGAGACCAAGCCTTGGCCTATAACATTAAAAAAAAACAACTAGAAATTATAATAACTGTCCATTAAAATGCAGAGTTTCTACTTAATATTGAAATTAAAATATACTTTAAGCAGCATGTGATAGTTTCTATAGTTGGTGGCTCCATTTTGGGACTTTTACTGTTTTGAAATATCAGTTGAATTAACTAAAGACATTTTGATAGTTTCCCATAAAAGTCTGAAGTCATAGTTGGATTTTATGGAGCATTCTGAATGCTAACAGAAAACACATGTAAATGGTTTTTAAGTAGATATTATAAGAAGTATTGATGCAATGCTACTGCACGTAATTTGTAGTATCACACTTAATTGTGTGCAGGAATTACACAGGACTTGAGGGAAAACATCATTGATTACTTGTGCTATTCTCAAACAGAACTTAAAATATTAAGATCTCAAAATATAACAGTATATATCTTTTAACGAATGCATTTTAGACTCTGATTTTTTTTTCTTTTTGACAAGTAACAAATTCCTGACACCAGAAAATTTAAAAACTGATCCCCTTTCCCTGACCTTCCTGTAGCACTTTATCCTTTCCTAATGTTCATTACATAATGGGCTTATTCTAAACAAGTATGCATTGTCCCATGTGTATACCCTATAAATGTGCTATGCAGAGATCTCGTGTGCTTCATTAAGGCATTAACTTCATTATGCATTAACTCTGTAAAGCATTGAGCTGGCAATTGGGATCAATAAATGGAGAAAGACAAATACTAAAATTTAATAAACTAAGATTTTGGCTTACAGAATACGTATGGTATAGTTGATAAAAAGGATATGTACACAATGGACCAGAAGAGTGGTAAGAAAGTCTCACTTGGGATGACTATGCCTAGGAGTGATTTTTAGATATTTATTGAGTAATTACTTTGTGCCTAGACTTGTGCTGTTTTAGGTTAAATATATGAAATTGCCAGTATGTAATTGCTTTAGACAAATTGAAGTAGAAATTTGTGTGCTGAAAATAGAACACAGTTATGTCTGACTGAATATTTCTTCTAATGTGGTATTAAGATTTAATAAAGGAGATAATCAGGAATATATTTTTATCTATACACATCTATGCTTCTTTATATAAAATATGCTTGTCTTTGCAGGGACTAAATCTGCAGACCTCCTTTTTTCTGTATATAAAATTCTGGGTTTGAAATAACTCATTTGTTTCCAGTTATCTGACTATCATAAAATTCTCCATAACAAACTTTAATTAATTTCAGTATCAAAGAGCAGGTGATGTATGGTACTTTCAGAAAATGGCTACAAATGTCATGAAATGAATTCCACCAAAAAAGGTGGAGAGCCAATTGATGAAGAATGCTTCAGTCAAAAGGAGTAGCATATACAAAGGCCAAGTGGGAGGGAGAGAGAATGACAAGTCTAAAGAACTGATAATAATTTTAATCAAATTGCCATGGAATTGAAAGATGAGACTTAATGCCAAATAAATAAGCAGGAGTAGATCATAAAAAGCCTTGAACATCGTATTAGAAAATTAACAAAGGCAACATGGATCCATTTCAAAGAAAAGAGCACTATGTGGTAGATACCACGGAGAGCAAAAGGGAACTGTTCAGCTTGGCCCTTGTCCTTGAAAATTGGCAATGATGTGAGAACAGGTAAAAAACCATAGAGGATACAAGTGTGTGGTACTATAAAGTAGGATGTTTGTAAGTCTTTTTTTATTTGTATAAATTTATGGGGTCCAAGTGTAATTTTGTTACATAGATATATTACATAGTAGTCATGGCTTTTAGGGTATTCATCACCCAAATAATGTACATTGTATCTATTAAGTAACTTTTGTCAGGATGTTTGTAAGTTTTAGCAGTTAACATGGTTAGAATAACACTCTCCCAGCATTTGGAAGAGGACAATAGCCTGAAAGACATATCCCTTAATAACTTTGCAGATTTGCTACACATTCAACATTAACAGCATATGGCTGACCATAGTTAAAAATAACTATGGGTGCGCATGGTCATATAGCATGGATAACAGACATTGAAGACTCCACAGGTGGGGGGAATGAAAAGTTACCTATTGGGTACAATTTATGACATGTTGGTGATGGGTACACTAAAAAGCCCAGACCTCACCACTATACAATATATCCATCTAACAAAACTTCACTTGTACCCACTAAATCTATAGAAATAAAAAGAAAGCTAGTGTTAGCAAACAGAGTGTTGATTAGTAAGTGCTGCAGGGCCATGAGAGGTCTTTTTTCAGAGATATGGGCTGAGGGAAAATAAAAATAAATGTATAAATGTGTGTATAGATGTAGAGATGGATAAAATATCTGAATAATTCAGTTTGAGACTCTGCAAATACTATGAATTTCCTGTGATTTTGAGATGTAATTATAGTTGAAAATGTTTTTGCCAGGCTGCATTAGGTTACATAAATGTGCTTAACTAAATGCATCTGGTCAGTTGAAAATAAGCCTTAAAAAAGAAAGTGAGACAGATTTATTCAGAAAGATGGCTGTATGCAAAAATAATTTGTCTTCCTGAAGAATAACCTGACCATAGAAAGTTGTGTGCAGCAATGAAAGAGCTAGAACAATTAAAAGAAAACGATATTTCTGTAAACACTTCAGGATTATTTTGAGACTCTGAAGAATCGCAAATATCAGGAAGAAGATTAAAGATTTATACAGAGCTTCATCAAATCCTCATGTAGTTAAGGCAGAGGGAAAGGCATCACACACCAGAGCCTTTCTCAATCCAAACCCACCATATTTGGGTTATATCAAAGTATTGACATTTCTTATTAATAAACCAGTGAATATATTTAAGATATTAATGTAAAATTTTGATTAATAAATAATGAATATTTTATCTTCAATTACAAAAAGCAATGGTGATCTAGCACCTCTTATATTATCCTGAATAGAGCTTGAGCCATCCTCCGAAGTTATCACAAGAATGGAAGAATAAGCACCACATGTACTCACCCATCAAATTGGCACTAACTGATGAACATTAAGGTGCTCACATGGTAGTAACATTCACTGGGGGTTGAGGGGGTGTGGGTGGGTAAACTCGCAACTAATGGACAAGGTAAGCATTGTATGGAGGAAGGGCACACCTCTAATCCTGGCTTGGGTGAGGCAAAGTCATAACATGTAATCAAAATGTTTGCAACCCCATAATATCCTGAAATAAAAATAAATAAATAAATAGTGAATGGTACAGGCTTTTTGTCTCCATTAAAAGCTAATTTTATTATTTACTTATTTAGACAGAGTCTCGTTCTGTAACCCTGGGTAGAGTGCAATGGTGTCATTATAGCTGACTGCAGCCTTAGACTCCTGGGCTCAAGCAATCCTTCTGCCTCACCCTCCAGAGCAGCTAGTGCGGGACTACAGGCACATGCCACCATGCCTGGCTAATTTTTTCTCGTTTTGGTAGAGATGGGGTCTTGCTTTTCCTCAGGCTGGTTTGGAACTCCTGAGCTCAAGTGATGTGCCTTAGCCTCCTTGAGTGCTAGGATGACAGGCGTGAGCAACCATGACTGGCCTTAAAATCTAATTTCCAACATCATAATACATGCAGAACTATTTTAAGCACTGACTCAGTGGCTGTCTGCCAAGTTTAAATTTAAAACATTAGTAAATAATTTACTTTGTCTCACATATTTTTTTAAGTATCTTGAGTCCAAACATTCAGGAAGATTCTCTCAAAGGAGACACTATTATTGTTTGGCTTTTAGCATGGTAAGTATTCAAGTACAAGGTAGTGAATGATTAAATCTATTTTATGTATGAGACACAAGCTTCTCTGATCCACATCTTTTCCATAGCTTAACAGCCAATTTATGTCCTCCAACTTAGCTATGCCTTCCTCAAATACTTTAACCTAATCAATTGCTTACTATTCTGACAACTAGAGTAATTCTTGGTTCCTCAAATTTTACCCTGAAATATATTTCACATAATACATTTTATCATGGTGAACTGCCTTAAAACTTAGAGGGGAGGGGGCAAAATCCCACCTAATGGCTGCAACGAACACTATTTGGTTGATGGGCAGGCACATTTATAGTCCTGACTCAAGCCATGTATCAAAACCATTTGTACTTCCTTAATATTTTGAAATAAACAAAAACTTAGGGTGAAACACATAGCAAACTCTTAAAAATGTTTTTTAAAATAAAATGAAACATACTAACTTTCCAATGTATTATGAAAAGTGTGTGGTCTATCCATAACGGTAAAAGGGAACATGGTATACTTGTAATGTTGGTCCCTCTCTAGACCCGTTTCATTGAATGAATAGATGCATGGGGCTGAAGACCATCATGTAAGAGAAATGGAGGAGAAGTTATCAGAGATTACTTTAAAGTTTTGATAACTTGGTAAAATATCAAGTAGTAAAAAAATAATTAAACAAATAAACCACAATGAGGATATGATTTGGGGAAAGAAGTTGCATTTTGTATTTTTCAAGTTTCGTTTATACACTTATATATATTTTAAATGGAAGTTTCCAATTAAATGTAATTGTTCCTTCTTTCAGCCATGGTATATTGACAGCTATCATTTTATGAGGTGTTACAATATTTTGAGAAGCATGCCAAAATCTTTAAATAATATTCCAGACTTTATAATTTAAAAATGCTGTTAAGCAAGTATCATCATGCCAATTTTAAAATTTAAAAAATCATGTCAATAATTTGTTTCACTTCACATAGCTGTGTGAAAAATTCATGATTTCAACCTGCATATATGAGATTTCAAAGCTCATGTTCTCAATATACTTACTGTATGTCACTACTTAGTTTATTAAATAATTACACTTTACAGCCATTATCTAATGAATTGTATACAACATGATGTTTTTATATACATACACATAGTGAAGTGATTGCATTCAAGCAAATTAGCATATCCATGATCTCACATAGTTACCTTTATTTGTGTTTGTGGAGATTTGTAGAAGTACCTAAAATCTACTCTCACAAAATTTCCAGTATATAATATAATATTATTAATTATACTCCTCATGCTATATATTAGATCTCTGAATTTATTCATACTACATTAACTACAACTTTTTATCCTTTGATATACATCTTTCCATTTCTCCTCTCCCTACCAATTCTACTCTCTCTGTTTCTGATTTTTTTTTTTTTTTGAGACAGAGTCTCACTCAGTTGTTCAGGCTAGAGTGCTGTGGCATCAGCCTACCGCACAGCAACCTCAAACTCCTGAGCTAGAGCAATCCTTCTGCCTCAGCCTCCCAAGTAGCTGGGACTACAGCCATGCACCACCATGCCTGGCTAATTTTTTTTCTATATATTTTTGGTTGTTCAGCTAATTTCTTTCTATTTTTTAGTTAAGATGAGGTCTCACTCTTGCTCAGGCTGGTCTTGAACTCCTGACCTTGAGTGATCCTCCCGCCTCGGCCTCCCAGAGTGCTAGGATTATAGGCGTGAGCCACCATGCCCAACCTGTTTCTGACTTTTTAATGAGTGTCTTTTCAAAAAGATTTTGTACTTTTCCCAGATATTAGACCTCATATAAAAAGATTTATAAAATATTTACTATTTTATATCTGGATTCTTTTCTTAAACATAATGTTTCTGAGATTTATCCATGTTGTTTTGCTCATAAGTCATCAACTCTTTTTTACTCTGAGTATTTCATTGTCCAAATAAGTTGGCTTAATCTTTTTCTTGGAGATAAACATTAAGGTTGGTTCCATTGTTTTCTGTCTTATAAATAATACAGCTATGAACATCCTCAAACATATCTTTTTGTGGACATATGTTTTCATTTCCCCTGCATAAATGTATAATAGTAGAATTGCTGAGTATAAGGTACATAACTGTATAAATGTAAAAGAAATTGCTTAACAATTTTACAAAGTAGTAATACCATTTTACAATTCAATTAACAATGAGTGAGAGACTCGGTTGCTCTCAACTTTGCCAGCATTTGATATGATCAGACTTCTTTAATTTTAGTCATTTTGTTGGGTAAGCAATATCTCATTCTGGTTATAATTTGCATTTCCGTGATGGCTCATGATGCTGAATATTTTTCATATGCTTATTGGCCATTCTTATATCTTTTTGGGAGATGATTCCCAAATTTATTAAACATGCAGCTCTAGTTTATTAATTTTGACTATCACATATTTATTAATTTGTTACATTGTTATAGAAAATTTTATTTATTCATTCTCCTAATTTTCAACATTTCAGTTGTTTCTAATTTTTCACTAATGCAAACAGAACTGTCACTATCTTTCTTGTAAGTGTTCATGCAGAAGATCCTGTAAATTTGAGATGCTTATTTTCATCTTTACATTTCTAAGAAGATATATATTGGTTGATAATTATATTAATTGGTAATTTTGATTTTAATTATTTTGGGATTTTTTGCATACATCATCCTTGATGTGTATCAACATGTATGTATGTACACACAAATTGTTTGTAATACTAATGGATTCAAATATCTATTTTTACTTGTTCATAAGTTAGTTTCTGTATATAATTTTTTTCTTTTACTGCCCTTGACTATGATACCAATATTATATTAATTTTATAAAAATTGTATCATACTATTTTTTACTAATTCAATTATTATATGAAGTGTAATTTTTCTTTAAAATTCAGTAACATTTATCTATAAATATTGTCTAAACTCATTGTGTTTTGAAGATTAGTGAGTAATGAGAATAAAGTTATGAAAATTTTAGCAAAAATTCATTGTATATAATCAAACATTTATTTCAGTTTTTCAAATGTTTTAGTGAAGTTTTATAACTAATTTTTGACTAAATATGTCAACTTTAATCCCTTTTTACACCATTTGAGGACATAAAATTCATCATATTAACTTCTGACATTTTGTATATTTTTATATGCTAAGAGATACACCTCTTACATTCTACCATTCTTTTTTGTTTAATTGGTTAATTGGTTGGTTGTATTTTGTTTATTTTGGTTTTTGTTGATACTTACTTTCTTAATGGAAGGGGTTATATTTGTGAGAAGTCTAGCTTTGTTTTTTTTTTTAATCTTTCTTATTTTATTTATATACTTATTTATTCATTTATTCTATTTCATTATTTTCTTCAATTATATATTTTTTCTTAGTATCTCCTGTCTTTGGTATTCCATTTCTTTTGCTTTACTAATTTCTTTTTTAAGTAAATGCTTTCATGATTATAGCTAAATAGTTATAATTATAAGCTAAATAATAATGATTATAAATAAATAATTATCTATCTCCATAGGATTTCTAATATCATGCAGTTTCATTATAATTTCCTCTTTAACCCATGAGTTTGTTAAAGATGTGATATTAGCATAAAAAATTTTAATTTCTAAAAAGTTATTTTGACTAATTTTTTGCAGGATTAATACTTTTTCAGAGACTGTCTTCCACATATCCTATATTTTTAAAATTTATAGGAATATCTTTTGTGAATAGTACAAATCTATTTTTTTCTATGTGCTTTTAACATGTATGTATTTGATTAGTTGTTATGATGATTCTCACTTTATAATTGTTATTTTAATCTGTATTTTATTAATTTCATTTCTACTTTATGATATAGCCATTTCTGGTGGAGGCATAAAAGGTTACTACATTGTGATTGTTGTTTTATCTTTCTTAATTTACTTTATATGATTTAATGCTTTATTGATGAGTAATGATAAGACAATGATCATTATATTTGGTAAATTTTATATACTGCTTAAACTTTTGTGTTAACTTATTTTCTGCCTAATAGCTGCATATATTTGTTTGTCTATTTTGGTTATTGTGTTATTTTTATTTATTTATTTTTTGTTACTGTAGGTAGATGTTTATTTTTGTGTGTTCTTTTCTAAAATTTTATTTTATTGCAATAAGAGCACTTAACATGACACTCTCTTAACAAATTTTTAAGTGTACAATAAATTACTGTTGGTACAATGTCATACAGCAAATCCCTAGAGCTTACTTATTTTGCTTAACTGAAAGTTTAGGTCCATTAATCATAAGAGTAACTCTCCATTATCCCCATTCTCCAGCCCTGGCAACCCATATTCCATTCTTCTTTTTAAAGCTGAATGATATTCCATTGTATATATACACCACATTTTCTCTATCCATTCATCCATCCATGAATATTTGGGTTGTTTCAACATCTTGGCTATTGTGAATAGTGCTGCAAAGAATATAGGAGTACTAATATCCATGATAATGATTTCTATATATAGATATACTAGAAAAAATGTGTATATATATGTGATATATATGTGTGTGTGTGTGTGTGTGTGGATATATTGGAAAAATATACATATAGATATATTGGAAGTGTATATATATATATACATGCATACACAAATTTTAAATATAAACACAATACATATGTATATATACATATATATGTACAATATCCTTATCCTGCCCCAATTTATAATCCCACTATCCAAGTACTCAAGACTATCAAACAGAGGCACATGCTGCCACAACTTCCTCATTTCCTATTTATTATATTAATAAAATAAATAGAACCATAGTGTACATATGACTACAGCTTCTGTTTTTCACTTGAATATATTGCATGCATTTCTGGGAGTCAATGCCTATATACCCACCTGTCCTTGTTATAACTTCTTTATGTACATGTCCACACATATAATTAGCATGAAAGGGTTCACACCACATAAACACTTTGTTGTATTATTTTTTCTTTTCCTTTCCTCTGCATCATTCTTTCTTTTAATTTCTTTCTATATTTACCTTTACCCTTGGTAAATTTGTAAAAAATCTGCATGTATCAACTGTAATTGTATCTATTATAGCATACTAATGAAAATACACACAAAAGTGCACAATTTTCTATTTATTAATAAAGATATGGGATCATATACTACAAACTACTCTCATTAAGCACACTCCTTTGAGTCAACTTTTATAGCATTATACATTATTTTAATATAAAGTAATACTCCATGGTATCTATGTAGCATAAAATATCCAATTATTTTCTTACTAGTATACATTCAACCTGTTTCTAGTTATTACTTTTTGCCACTATGCAAAAGTACTGCAATAAACATCCTGCACATATATTCAAACCTACATGTTGTTTTATTTCTATGGAATTGATTTCTAGGAGGGGAATTTCTGTGCCAAAAATCTGCATCTTTGAGTTTTTTGTTTTTGTGTTTAATTTTAGTAGATGTTTCCAGATTATTCTATAAAAATAGCCTGTCAATTTACATTATTTCTTAAAATATATAAAACTGCCCTTTTCCCCTTATCTTTACTCGAGAGTATACATTTTTGCTGTCTGGTGGGTGTTACTCTTTGCTAATTCAACTTACATCTTCCTAACTTCTAGGATATTTTAACAGCATTTTCTGGTTACTTTGATTTGTTATTCTCTGAATTGTTAACTGATATGCTGCTTATTTTACTACTAACTTATTTTATTTCTTGGCATTTGAAGAGCACTTTCTACCTTAAAATGATTCTTTCTGCCGACATAATTTTTTCTTCTGAATTAAGGATTTGCAAGTATACCTTGATTTGTTCATTTTAATCTACTTTTCTCTTTTCAAGTGTTCTTACCTTAGAGTAGTTTTTAGTTTGCCTGCACCTGGCCCCTGGTCTTCAATCCAGAATCAGGTACCATTATTGGCTTGAGGGCCCATACTTGATGCTTTGGAGAATTTATAGATTAAAACATTGATTTTTTTTTTGTAAATTTATATATTTGAGACAGAGTCTTACTCTGTTACCCAGGCTGTAGTGCAGTAGTATGATCATAGCTTGCTGTAACCTCAATTTTCTGGACTCAAGGGATCCTCTTTCCTCAGTCTCCCAAGTAGCTAGGACTCTAGGCATGTACTACTATGCCCGTGTAAATTTTAATTTTTTTTTAGAGATAGGATCTTACTATGTTGTCCAGGTTGGTCTCAAATTCCTAGGCTCAAGCAATTCTCCTATCTTAGCTTCCCAATGTACTGGGATTACAAGTGTAAGCCACTGTGCCTGGCTGAAACATCAAATCATTAAATGAACTAATAATACGGCTCAAGTCTTGGCTAGATATTATACTTTCCCCTCTTTTCTGTCTAGGTAAGCAGGTTTACTAAGCCACAGTCCCACTAACCATCTGATATAATTTTTATTTAAACTTTTTCCACATCAAAGAGTGGAAATTATTTTCCTTCCCCTTAGCTCTTGTTTGCCCTTGTTATTTGTTTTAAACAACGAATGAGGCAGAATGTTGCTCTGCCAGTTCTGAGCCTAGTCTTTAAGAGGACTGGACATATTTGCTTTCTCTCTCTTGGAATTCAGCCAACATGCAAAAAGTCCAACTATCCTGAGATCATCCTTCCATGAAAGACCCCAAGCTAACTTCAAGGAGTGGCATTGCAGAGGAAGGAGCACTTTCCTACATGTGAGCAAAGCCTTCCTGGAATTTCCAGGATCTAAGCTCCCACTGGATGCTGCCATACTAGTGAGCCCTGCTGACTTGATAATGTAGAACAAAAGAAAAGCCCACCTGGGTTGTATCAATGACAAAATCATGAAAAACAAAACAGTTTTGGTTTTGTTTTAAACCAATGTGTCTGGAGTGTTTGTGCGGCACTAAATAAATGATGAATAGTTTTTGATCATATGCAAGAGTTTTAATAAAATTTTTGCTGGCAGTAAAATAGAAATGTTTTCTTTGTAATGAGACTTTGCAAAAACAAGTCAATATCATACTTGATGGTGAAGTCCAGATGCCTTCTAATTAACATGAGATAAACAGGACATGCTCACTGTCACCATAAGTATTTAATGTTATAGTAGACGCTCTAGTCAATACAAACAGATGCTGAATAGAAGGCAGAGTGGCAAGAGTATGACAGAAAGTCAGCTATTAGTGTGAATTAATTATATGACTTTTTAATAAAAGAAAATTTTAAAGTTAAACCAAAGAGAAATACCAAAGCAACAAATGGCCTGGGCACAAAATAATTATGTAGGAATAAAAAGTGTCTTTCTTAAAAATAACCAGTTAAAAACTAAAATGAATGATCTCATTCAAAATACAATGAATATGCAAAATCTTAGGAAATAATTCACTAGAAACATGAACAAATGAGGGATAAAACATGTAGGGGACAAAGGTTGAAGTATAGAATTTACTTTTCAATTTTTTTATAAAGTTAGTAATTTTCCAAAAAAAATATATATCCACAGTTATTTCTACTTTTGTTTGTGTAGTTGTATTGTGAAGGACATGTGAATCACTACAGAGAGTGATTCAAATTTTTTTCAAAGGAAAAAAACAAACAAAAAATACTATAAGAGAAACTGCCCTTAAAAATATTAAACATTATTATTGAAAATAAGGGTAAAATATTGGGGATGAGGACTCAATCAAGTGAATGTGGTATTGAAATAAAAATAGAACTACAACTCAAACGTCGACAATTAGTCCCTAATAATAAAAATTTAGAATATAATACAATGGTATAAAAGCAAAAGGAAAATAAGGACTATATAGAGTGTTGAGATTTGTGTTTTAAAACAATAAACACACAAGAGACTCAAATTATTGTTTTAAAACTGTCTTTTAACTGCAATATAGTGTTACATGTGAAAAATAAAACTAAAATCATAAAAGAACAGAAGATGTAAGTGAATGTGTACTATCAATCTACACATTCAGAAAAGGAAAACCCTAATAAACATGCATTGAGAAAACGATGGAAGGATTTTCAATTCTGATTATGGCATAATATGTCATGAAAAGTGGTTATTTTCACACAAACCATGAGATCAAGCTGGATAATCTGCAAAATCTTTGTTTTAAGCCCATCAGAGCAGTGCTGTCCAATATAGCTTTCTATGATAATGGACATGTTCTATATCTGCACTGTTCAATAGAATAATCCCTAGTCACACATGGCTGTTTAGCACTACAAATGTGGACTGCACAACTAAGGAACTGAATTTTAATATAATTTAAATTCAAGTAATTTAAATTTAAATATACATAGTTCCAAGTAGCTAGCGGATACTATAATGGACAACACAGCATGAGACTGATGAGGATGCAAAAAAAAAAAAAATTAAATGCACTAAATTACAGGAAGTGCAGAGCCCTTTGGAGAAGAAAAGAAACCTGTGTCTACTTTCATCCTCAGCAGAACAGCAGACACAGGAGGAATCTTCCAGAAATGGGAGTAAGTAGAAATCAGATGAAGTTTTTTAAAAGCTTTTAATGTGACAGATTTGAATACTGAAGAACTGAGGAAAGAGTGAGTCTTCCCGATCCATCAACATATCCCTTCCCCTCTAGCCCACAGTCTTCAAAAAAGGCAAGGAGAGAGGTGCCAAGTCTGGGATCTGGGCAAGGGAGTTGGGAGTCCTCTCTCCTGGCGTAGGAAGTGCCTTCCCCAGTACAATGCAACACCTGCTGAAGGCTGGGGGCAGGCAGGAAGGTGAAGAGAAATAGTCTACTCTAAGCACTGCCTTGCCCACTGAAAGGCCTGGAGCTGTGCAGTAGGTTGGAGGGAGATCTAAGGTTGATAAAAGCAAGAACTTAACATTACCTAGGAACCCCCAAACAGGCATCCAGGCATAAAGTTTATATCTAGGTTATAAACTCTGTAGCCTTTTCAGTCCTCTTATTCTAAGCCCTGTCTAAGAAAATGTTCTACTCCTTTCTTCAAAATGCTTGAAATCGTTGTTAATTAATTCTAACTAAAGCTGTGACAAATCCTAGACGAAGCTAAAATAAAGATTAGGCTGACCCAATCGCCCCACACGAATGGTCTGACTAAAAAAGGAATATGCAATTGTCTGGAGATACATATTGTTTACTTCAATTTCTATTTGTTTTTTAAAAACATATATACATATTATTTGGGGTGCCAAAAAAGAAAAGAAAAGAAAAGAAAAACAGACACAAAAAGAAGAAATTCATAGTCAAGAGAAGAAATAATCAAGATAGTCAATAGCAAAAATAGAAAACATATAGATTTTTTTTTATTTCAGAATATTACAGGGGTACAAATGTTTAGTTTACATATACTGCCTTTGCCTCACCTGAGTCAGACGTACAAGTGTGTCCATCTCCCAGACGGTGCACACTGCACCCGTTAGGTGTGAATATACCCATTCCCTCCTCCCCCCCGACCCACCCAACACCCAATGAATGGTATTTAAAATTACAAAATTAGTGCATTTCCTGAGCTCAAATCCTAGATTCAAACAATTAACCTGGCCCTGAACCACTGTTCCATATGGAGTATATCATAGGAGTAGACTCAGCCACCCATGCTCCGTATCTTGGTATCTTGATGAGACACAGTAGTGTAGAGGTTTCAATATATTTGCTCTCTCCCTTTAGGTCTTTTTCAGTTTCAACTCCATGAAAAAATGCCTTTTGGGTGGAACAATATATCACTTTTTTCTATTTCTATTTTATCATCTACCAATGTTTAGGATATAGATATTTTAGGAACGCAAACAACAAACTTATGATAGGACTTTGACTTACTGGCTTTATTGTTATTTGCAATAATTTGTCTAACATAACTGCTAGATTAAGAATGTGTTGTATACAACACATTAACACAGCTATTTAACTATACATAGGATAATTTGATTCTTGTATATTTAAAAATTATTTATAATAATTCCTTTATCTTAAACAGTACATGAAGAAGTATAATAACACAGAACATTGTTTTTATGCATCTTGTGTATTTGTCCACAATGTAGATTTCACATTCCATGGTACGACATACCAGTTACCCTCCATTTACTATCTGAGTTAAGTTCTGTTCTTTGAAATTCTATCCTTCAATCAGACATTTACTAGTGAAAATTTAGAATAAATAACCCTGGTTTCTCTCCCTCTTTATTTATGTTTCTGTATTTCTGGTTCAGCTGAGGAAGGTGAAACTAACCTTAAATGTTTATATCTTGTACATTTTTTTCCAGGACCTCAAGCATCTTTAGAGTTGGCAAAATATTGATTAATATTCCTAAATTCTATGATGTTTGAATGCTACATGCATTCTGTGTTGCTATGATTGCTCCATTTTGAAGGTACAGTAGAATATTCAGGCTCAGAGAGCCAGCTTCCACCTTATATGAAAATCCACATTGGATAAATGTTTGATTTATATGATTTATAATCTAAGCAAATTCCCAAATTTGAAGTGCTTAATAGGAATTTAAATTATTTAAAATAATTAAAATGCATTAGTAACATCAAAATCTTATTTATTCCTAAATGGTCAAGACCCTTGAATCACTTTTTTTAATTTAAATATTTCATCAACACTGCTGAGAGCAAATGCAAATAATTGAATTTCAGAAATGTATGTCTATTTTTCTGAATTTTCACTGGATACATTAATGAGCTAATTTGTACCAAGAAAAAGAAGAGCTTTTCATTGTTCTATTTTTTTTTACCAGATACAAATTTAGTAAACCATAAAACCAAACTATTTATGACAAACTGGTATATCAAATTAAATATAAATATTTACCCACATTTCTCCAATGGGACTTGGTCAAAACAAGAGCACACATACATTTTTGTTAAGTATAAAATATTTTATGAAGAGCTATCAAACTTAACATTTTTGTGTATCTATCACACTGCCAACAAAGCCAAAATGTGATTGCATGTGTCAGTCTCAAACCTACTCACAGCAAATTCTTTGCGTGAATTGCTCTGCTTTTGTCAGTACCATGCAACTGCCATTTTTACTCATCCTCCTGTCTTCTAACTAGCTATCAGAAAAAAAGAACACTCCAGCTGCTTCAGCACATTTTTGTATTTTTTTGGTTCTGGGAATGTATATGCCTGTTTTTAATGTTATAGCTGTGATGTTCTGTCCTCCCCCACATAGCCATATATTTCTAAACAATCTGTGAAGAAGCAGCTCTGAAAATAAAATTAAATTAACAGGAATTAAATAGAAGTGGTTGTGATCTATAGCACTTACTAGTGCCCACCCCCATGAAGATTAATAATATCCACATGCTCAGACAAAAAATAAAATCCCTACGTCTAATTATTTTTCCATTTAATTTAGTGGTAAATCCCTTCACATTGCCTTGATCAAATTAAAGGGGGAAATATAATGCATGAAAACATTGTGTAATAATTTTTAAATCCTGTGAATACTTTTAAATCCATTTGTAGTTTTTTTGACCTGATATATTTTTATATTCATATGCAAAAGGTAACTTCTGCTCTGCCCACTACTCTCAAAGCTAATTGTTACTTAAATTTTTAGTCCCAGAGATAAGCCTTTCCTGCCAATTAACTGTTTACTGAATTGATTTATAAAATATAACAATTTCTCCTGCCATTCTTAATCTAACCCTTAAAAACTCCTATACTTTAATTGCTGGTGCATGTGACCAAGTTATTTTTAATTTGCAAATTTAATGAAATTCACAGAACACCCAAAGCTTAGTCAAATGGGTTAAGGGAAAGCCTGAGGTTTGTTTTTCATCTTTCCCATTTCTGAAGATTAGAAGAAAATGCAAGCTTGAGTATTATAGGTGAGAAAAAAACAGAAAAGATAACAGAAATAACTTAATCTGTCAGGATTCTAAACATTGAGCTTTTAACAACTGTAGAGAAATATATGCTCAGAGGGGTTCATATTTTGCTTTATAATCACTGTTATATTTTATCTCCTAAAATAGGCTGTGAATTCCTTAAGGATAGGGAAAATATGTAGTACCAGGTACAACATAATCCCATAATAAATACTGTTGGGAAAATGCAAGTATGAGCACTATTTGACAGGAAGTTTGAAACATACAGAAAAGTTGATAAACATGGGTTAGTGACATGCAAGTAATGGAAGAAATACAAAAAAAGTGTCTTCAGAGTCTCTGAATAACTTCTCCATAAGTAACTTCAGATACTGGCAGGAAAACAGCTGATTCCATTGCATAATTAAAATAATAGCTAACCAGCTGGAATCTCTTTGCTATTCAGATTCCTTTTTCATAATGACCTTTTCATAAGCCAATGCAAGCGACTGAGAATCCTGACAACAAAACATTCTGACCCAATTATATACCATTTGCAGCTGTTTCAGTTTGGGATTATACAAGACCCAGCAAATGAAACTTAAAGAACATATAACCTATTTGAGAAACTGGGATATCTAAGGATGTCATGTTCTCTGTAGGTGTGTATTCTTTGTGCTATTTTATGAATATGATCTAAAATTTCACATTTCTTTGAATTTAGAATCCTTGAATCTTTGCAGACAGTGGTCTACCTACTTCCATTAACTTTCACAATGCTCATTATGTCTTCCAACCAGAAGCTGTTGACTGTCTTTCCATCTCAAATCTCCTATCAATTCATGCTTATATGACCTGAATAGAGCTCATAATTTGCATGCCCAGTTGCCAAAATGCAGCTGCTACCATTTCCATGACTGTACATAATTATCTTAAAATACAGGTTCTTCCAGTGAGACATAAGAAACTACAGGGTAGAAAATAGCCACTTGTCCCATGCTCCTGTGCCCATATAATAAAGCAGCTTCACCTGCTTCCTTACTCCTTGTTCTCTTAATCCCTTTTCAGTGTAACATTCTCTTGCAAAAAAATGTTTAATTTCCTCTTAAATTTATTTCTACCATTTACTTCAATTGCTATATGTTCCCCCTTATTTTTTATATTTATTATCCATTGAGCAAAACCTAACCAAAATCATTCAGAATGAACTAAAATATACACAGGAATAAGAATTTGTGTGTCCTATCTCATCCCATCTGGTATTTCCAAATCACATTGAATACACATTTTTTTCCCTTTACCTGCCCCATTTAATGAGAGTAATTCTGACGAACAAGGACTCTTAGAAATCCCAGGTGGTATACAAAACTGCAAGGCCTATTTATAAGTTGATCAACTTGGAGGGAAAAAGGCAACTCTTTAAATGTTCTCTGATCGTTGGATTTCTATAATGAAGTTTTCTCCTTGAACTTTGGAAAAAATTAAATAATTATAAAATATTTTCATATTTTATTGTAAGAAAACACCCATCAATCCTACATTCACTTTTTGGAAGACCAAAACCTTTGCTTTGTCAGATAGGTAGTTATTTACACTTATCTCAAAACAAATATAGTTGCGGATTTTCTACCATCTCCCAAAGGAAGAAAAACCATTAAGTTAGGCAATACAAAAGAATATTTTCGCAAAACATCAAAACCATAACCAAGAATTTTATTCTTTGATAATTATTTTATTAAACATAAAGTAGGACATTTTTCCTTCAGTTTTCAAAGATTTGTATTTCAGTGAGTTGCCATACAATGCACTACAATGACAAAAACAACCTTTAAAATTTGCCCTGTGTGTATTACTTCCAGGGCTTTATACACTAAGGGTTAATATCCTTCCATTCTCAAATTAGAAAAAAGAGCATTTTGCAGTCATATCATTACTGGGGACATATGGTAAGACATGCTAATAACAGAGTGGGAGTTTTGACTTGGTGGACTGTCAGCACTGATTTTTTATAGATCTAGAGATGATCAAGAAGTTTTGCAAATCAGACACAACTAATGGCCATCATAGTAATAGAAATCAAGCATTGAGCCAATTTGTTGTGCTTGGGAAGAAGTGGTTCAAAAAGATAAAGAAATTAAATGTTAAGACCAAGGGTTCATGCTGATATAAAAATGGACACATATACTTAAGCATGCATGCAAAATCTGTCCATTTTGAGTATAATCTCATAAACCTTATCTATACAAATTATCCATCCTGTTAGTCTGAGCTTTATCCAAATAGTGACTATGAAAGTATAATTCACTTTCTGATAAAATTCACACCTACATTTTTTCCTAAATTACTTCCAGGAAAGTATTCAGCTTCTAACACTGGGACTACTTGATTAAGGAAATCAAATTGAGTTTTTCTGCATCAATACTTTGTCATTTGAATATTAAATCAGAGTTTGAAATTCAATTTTTTAATTTGACTTACTTAAAATTTGCCTTTGGTCTTTTGTTATTTAAACTATAAAGCAATAATCTAAAGGACAATGATGCAGCATATTTGTCTTGTAGTAGTTTCAGAAAGTCAACAAAGTCATTCTTGGTTCATGCATGTATTTAATACATCATAGAAATTATCTGGTTTATATACAAGGTGTATGGTCATCTAAGTATTTTGCCAAGTGAGGAATAAAATGTGATTTTAGGATTATACTTTTTTTGTCCTGAAATAGTCAAATAATGAGTAGATATTATTTAAGAGAACAGAAGAGGCTAGGCATTGTGGAGTCCTGTTTAGCTTAGCACAAACACCAAAGGTACTGAATTAGTCAGGGTTACTTGTGTGACGAAGAACTAGATTTAAACACAACTGAAGCCATTTTAACATTCTCATCCATTCTTATTTTTTCCTTTTCAAGTATTGTACAGCATAATTTTTTAAAATGGAACTTTTAGGAAAATCAGATTTCTGGTATAAAGACAATTCTGGGAAGGGTGCTAGAATACAACTGTTAATAATGGGATATTTGGTAAAAATCAGAAAACAAGAAATTACTTATTTATCAGTCATAGTCCACTAATCACTGTGTATATTCTCATGAGTAAAATTGACACATAGAGGGATAAATTAATTATTTGAATCTCCTAGACTCCCTTTAATAATATAGCCATAGTTTATAAAAAGAAATTTTAGTGGACCTGAAAGAGTTCTTTACTTCCAAGGACCTGACTTATTTCTAAAGATTAATTTTTACACTAGGGAAATTTAGTAATTATTAAATTTGCCATTCTTATTCTCTATTCTTATTCTATTCTCTTTGAAAGATAAATGGGTAGTAAGAACTGTTGAAGATGTCCCTAATAATTTAATTATTATTTTGAAATTCCTCTATTTAAGATAATAATGGTTTCCAAAAATGTAGTGGAAAAGGGTTTTGTTTTGTTATTGTGTTTTTTTAGCTCACATTAAAATATCCTTATCATGCAGAAGATACTTTTCCTCCTTTCCTTGTAACAATAGAAGAATGTTTATAATAGTCTCTGGTGACTCTAACACTTGTGATTTAAAATTATCTGCTCAACTACAGATAATTTTTGTTTCTCCAAAACAAATTGGGTTCTAAATCCCCAATTTAAGAAATCAATTAAGTAGAAGATATAATCAAAATCCAAATCATTTTTATAATTATAATGTGTGATTCACATAAAATTATTAGGTATTTATTAAAATATCTGTTATGAAACTGTTTTAGATTAGCATGATGATACCATATCTGTTGCCAGAAATCAATATATTACCAAGAATCTTAATTATACGAGATGCTGAGAAGTGCACATGGTTTTTTTACTTGTATTTCTTACTATATTTTTGATATACCTCTATTGATGTATTTTTCCTTGTTTTCCTATTGTTCTTCCATTGATGTTAAATCAGATCACCAATCTTTCACAACCAGAGAGCAGGCTCATAGTAATACAACAGCTTAAGAAGCAGTTTACCTACATGTTAGATGCATTCTTGGCCCTGACATTCTCCTTAAAAGGTGATCAAGCCTAATCTGTTGCCTCTAACATGATCACATTTAACACATTCTAAATAAGTGAAGCTATGCTTTTTTGATAATCTTTCCATATACTTAATCAATTGTAGGAATGATTCCTTATTATAAGTATTTATAGTAAACCCAAATCATTGGTATTTTGCTAACTTCAGATTCCTTAACATATCTTTAATCCCCAAAGTAAATATTTTATGAAATTCTTACCACTAATCCTTTTCCTTAGGATTCAGTTGTATGTTTTAAGTAAAACATGTGTTTTAATGAGTAAAATCAGATTGATGTACTGTTTTTACTTTGCTCCTTACAATGCTTTCTTCCTGCCTCCCTTCATTCCTTTTTTTATTTTTTTCAAATTCTTACTTTGTACATGAAAATGCACGGAATAATAAAGACACTCAACAAAGTTGAATAAATAGGTATACATAATATGAATGAATGAATATTAACTACACAAAACAATAAGTATAATATCTTCAAATATTTAAAAGATATGCCAAATAAAATAACGCAAAAGTCAAGAGAAGTAAGTGGAGATAAAGTGTGAATGTTCTAAGTGGTGTCATGGAATAGTGATGGTAATAATTTTTTTAAGATCAAAAAATCAAAGAAGACTTTTTTCCCTAGGCTAGCATAGAAAGCCAACCAAGAGGAAACACTTAAATTAAAATAAATAAAATAAATTAAATTAAATTTGAAAACCAATGTATAAAGGACTTAAATGTAAGGCATGAAACCATAAAAATTCTGGAAGAAAATGTAGGAAAAACTCTTCTAGATATCAGCCTAGGTAAAGAATTTATGACTAAGACGCCAAAGGCAATTACAGAAACTACAAAAATAAATGAATGAGACATAAGTCTTGATTAAATTAAAAAGCTTCTGCATAGCAAAGAAGCAAAAAATAATCAACAGAGAAAATAGACAACCTACAGAATGGGAGAAAATATCCACAAACTATATATCCAACAAAGGGCTAATAACCAGAATCTACAAAGAATGCAAAAAAATCAGCAAGAAAAACACAATCACATTAAAACATAGGCAAAAGACACGAACAGAAGCTTTTCAAAAGAAGATAGACAAATGGCCAACAAACATATGAAAAATGCTTGATATCACTAATTATCAGGGAAATGCAAATTAAAACCACAAGGAGATATTACCTTACTCCTGTCAGAATGGCTATTACTAAAAAATTCAAAAACAATAGACGCTGCCCTGAGAGAGAAAGGAATGCTTGTACACTGTTAGTGGGACTGCAAATTAGTACAACCTCTACAGAAAACAGAATGGAGATTTCTCAAAGAACTAAAAGTAGACCTGCCATTTGATCCAACAATCCCACTACTGGGTATCTACCCAAAGGAAAAGAAGTCATTTAATCAAAAAGACATGTGCACTTGAATGTTTATTGCAGCACAATTCACAATTACAAAGATGTGGAAACAACCCAAGCATCCAGCAATACATGAGTGAATTAATAAAATGTGGTATATGTATACCATGGAGTTCTACTCAGTGACAAAAAAACAATGGTGATATAGCACCTCTTGGATTATCCTGGATAGAGCTGGAACCCATTCTACTAAGTGAAGTATACCAAGAATGGAAAAACAAGCACAACATGTACTCACGATCAAATTGGTATTAACTGATCAACATTTAAATGGACATATAGTAATAATATTCATTGGGTGTCGGGTAGATGAGAGGGGGGTAGAGGGGATGGGTATATACACACCTAATGGGTGTGATGTGCACCATCTGGGGGATGGACACGCTTGAAGTTCTGACTCGGGTGAGGCAAGGACAATATACGTACCCTAAACATTTGTACCCCGGTTAATATGCTAAAATAAAAAAAAATTAAGAAACAAGGCTAAAATATCTTTTATTTAACATTAGATTATAGATTTTATCCAGTGCATTAAGACTAGAAGAACTAATATTATTTTAAAAAATAATTATTTGGAAAACAAGAAACTGACACAGTTTTGTATTGAGAGCATTCTAAGCTCAAAAGTAAAATTCACTAGAAGTGAATTTAAGAAGGTTGTAGGATATAATATTACTAAAGAAATAAATTTCATTTTATATACTCACACCCAACTATTGAGGATTAGAGGAAAATGACACAATTATAGTACATAAAATAGTGAAATACTTAATTCATTTATTAATAACAAAATATGTACAAGACTCATCCATTAAAAACTGAAAAATATCATTGAGATAAAGTAAATGAAGACCTAAATAAATGTGAAGATTTATTATTCTAATAAATTGAGAAGTAAAATATTATGAAAATATAAATAAACTTTAAATTGACATATAGATACAAATTAATCTCAATTAAAATTACAGAAGGATGTTTGTAGAAATTGGCTAAAATTTGTTTAAATGAACAAGTTACAGAGTTTATGCTAACTGATTTCAAGGTTTACTATGAAGACAAAGTTATCAAGAGAGTGTGTGATGTGGTATAAGGTTAGATGTATAGAACAAATAAACATTATATAAAATTCAGAATTAGACATACAAAATATCATCAATTGATTTTTCATCAAATTTTCAATAAGTTTCAAATGGGAATAACTAGATACCCATAAAGAGAGAACAACTGAATATTACCACTTTCATCACACTGTTATAAAAATTAAACAGATGATAGATGGAAATGCAAAAGCTAAAATGGTAAGAATTGTTGAAGAATATATAGGAGAAAATGTTTATGGCCATAGGTTAGGCAAAGATATCCTAATAGGATACACATATACGTAAACTCCATAAAGAAAAAAAGGATAAGTTGGACTTTATAAAAATTAGAATGTTCTGCTCTATGAAGTATACCATTAAGAAAATTAAAGTTACAATTAACATATATGCAATACTACAAATATATGCATATAAATATTATTTGCTAGAATACAAGCTCCATTGCAGCAGAGTTTTTATCACTACCATATCTCTTATTCCTACATCTGTATACATATATTTATAATAGTGTATGTTATAAATATATGTATATAAATATTAGCTGTTACTCTTTTGCTTTTACTTTCACTTTAATCTTCTTCATCTATGCATACACACACACAAAACATAAGCAGAAGATGAAAGAAAAAAACCCTCTGGCATTGTTATCCAACTCATCACAGAATAAAATCAGTTCATACGAAGAAGGCCCAGGACTCAAAACTCATCTTTTTTCCCTATTAGGACCCACACGTTCCATGATTAGAGAATTATTCTTCATTTGAAGGTGATGATTAATCTAGCCATTTAATTTCTACCCATGTTATTAACTGTAGCTTTCATTTATTAATGACTTAATATGGAACTCTAGATTTCTAAGTCATATAGATAAAAACAAAATATGTCTGAAGAAAGAGAGAGTAATTTTTTTTTCATGGGCCATATAATTTAACTGATTTTCTAAAAATTATTCTGAACCATTTTTTATTAATATCAAGAGGATATTTTTGATAACTTACATTTAATATTTATAGTCAAGATTGTCACAGCTTGTGATTTTTTAGAAAAGGTTGTTATAGTCTTACTTAAAAACTATATGCTGCCATAAAAATTATGGGTATTCAACCAAGAAAATAGTATCTAATGCAGAAACTGAATTTCATAATTCAGAGAAATTTTACTAATACTTTATGAAGCAGTGAACTACTAAACTACATAGGATAAGTGGTTTACTGTGGCTATTTCTTGCTAAGTAGTTAAAATTACACAGACAACTCTGACAATTTTATGTGAAAACAGAAGTGCCATCATTTTCAAATTCCAAATAACAAGTGAACATAGTAAGCACTCGCAGAGAAGACTGAGGAAATTCTTAAAACTTAGCAGTTTGAAATTAGTGCAGATAGAGAAAATTTAATAGGATAAGATGAGTTGACTTTGGATACATATTTTGTTCATTCATTCATCATATTATTAGTACCTGACATGTTTCAGACAGTTTCTAGGGTAGGGATAAGGGATACAGTAGTGATCCAAACTTGTTATAATGGAACTGGAATTCTAGTAGAAAGAAACAGATAACAACCAAATATACAAATAATATATGATGTATTGAGTATGTAGCAATGTCATAAAGAAAAGAAAGTAGGTTTAATGACAGGATGGCCAAAGAAAGGTTTTCTAAGATGATATTTGAGAGAGATATGAATAAAATAAATTCATCTATTAATAAGACAATGCTCTAGAGAGAGGCAACATTTATTAAAAACACCAGGGAAAATGGCATTCTTAATATGTCAATATATTTTTAATGTGAGAATTGCAAGGGTATCATTATAGCTGTAACACAGGGTTTTTCAATCTCTGCAATATTGATTGACATTTTGGGCCAGATAAATGTTGTGGGGGTTTTCCTATGCATTATATATTGTTTAGCAGAATCCCTGGTTTCTCCCCACTAGATTCTTCTAGCAACCCTCCATACATACTCCTAGTTATAAAAATCGAAAAGGTCTTCAAAAGTTACTCATGTCTCTGGGGAAGAAGAGCTTGAAATTACTCTCTTCTCCCTCCTCCCCAACCCCTATTTAAGAACCACTTATGTAACAAACAGAACAAGATAGAGAATAATAGAGAATTATGTAACAAACAGAACAAGATAGAAGTTTTCTGTAGGAGGGGAGAAAATAGATGAGGGAAAGAGACCAAACTATTAGAAATGTGGCCAGAGGAGAGCTAGAAGTCAATACATGCAGGGCCCTGTGGAAAATTTCAAGGACTAATGTTATAGTGATTTGAGAGAGGGATGAAATTATTATAGGCTCATGCTGACTGAGGAATGGAAAATAGATTGTGAGTGAACAAGAGTGAAAACAGGGAACCTAGTTAAGATGCCCTTGTGATATATTAATGATGAAGATATCATTGAAAAGATGGTAGTAGATGAAAGAAATGGAGAATTTAGGATCTGTTTTGAATTTGGAGCTACAAGGATAGTCATGATTTTTTTTAATGGCCTAGACAAGTGAAGATTTGAAATTGTCATTTACTGAGATGAAGATATGCAGTGCAACAAAATTTGGGCACAGTTATGAGATATATGGATCAGGAGTTTCATTTTAAATATGTTAAGTTTGAATTGGTCACTAGATATCTAAGAAAAGACGTTCAGTAGAAATTGACATAAGTGGCTACATTTCAGGGGAGAGGTTAGTGCTATAAATATAAAATCATGAGTGCTCATCATCTATGAAATTACTCAGGGAGGAAATGTAGTTAAAGGAGAGAAGAAATTCTGGAATTAAACTCTGAGATGCTGGAATTAAACTGGCATTAATTCTGGAATTAAACTCCAACAAATAAAGGTCTGGAGGTTGAACATATATATCATGGAATAGAATACAACAAGTACACAGGTCCTCAAAGGAGTTATAAGAAATTTTATATAGGAAGGATACCTATAGTGTCCAACACAGCAGAGTCTCACTAAACATTAGCTATTGTAACTGAGGCTTTGAGCCCTAAAGAGTAGAATAGTGGAGTTCTTACTTAATGGAAATGAGCAAATTAAGTGGTCTAGCTTAATCATGGGAAAATTAGTGGCAGACATGGAGAGAGTTTGAGATGACACAGGCAGGTACCTTCATAGAAATAGTTAAAAGGGGATTAGATGTGTGACACTAAAGGCAGAGAAAAGTGAAAGACAAAGATGATCATTATATAATGGTAAAGGGAACAATTCAACAAGAAGACTTAACAATCCTAAATATTTATGCACCTAACTCAAGTGCACCCAGATTCATAAAGCAAATCCTACTTGATTTAAACAAAATGATAAACAACAGCACTGTAATAGATAGAGACTTCAACACCCCACTGACAGAACAGGACAGATCCTCCAAACAAAAAATAAGCAAAGAAACAATGGACCTAAACAAAACTCTAGAACAAATGAGCCTAATAGACATTTACAGAACATTCTATCCCAAAATCACTGAATATACATTCTTCTTAATGTCTCATGAGACATTCTCTAAGATTGACCATATTCTAGCCCATAAAATACATCTCAATGAATTTTAAAAAATGGAAATTATGCCATGCATCTTTTCAGACCACAGTGGAATAAAATTAGAAATTAACTCCAACAAAACACTCATCTCTACACAAAGTCATGGAAACTAAACAACCTGCTGCTGAATGATAGGTCAGAGAGGAAATTAAGATGGAAATCGAAAGATTCTTTGAACTAAATGATAAAGGAGACACATATCAAAATCTGTGGGACACAGCTAAAGCAGTCATGAGAGGAAAAATAGTCATAAATGCCTACATCCAAAAGACAGAAAGATCACAAATCAATAATCTAATGAATTATCTCAAAGAACTGGAACAGGATGAGCAAACCAATCCCAGCAGAAGAAAAGAAATAACCAAGATCAGAGAACTAAATTATATCAATAAAAAAGAACTCTACAGAAGGTTAATGAAACAAAAGTTTCATTCTTTGAAAAGATAAACAGAATTGACACACCTTTTTCAAGATTAACCAGAAGGAGAAAAGAAAGGCCTCTAATAAGTTCAATCAGTAATGAAAAAGGAGAAATTACAACTGATACTAAGGGAAATACAAAATATCATCTCTGAATACTATAAAAATCTCTATGCACATAAACTTGTAAGATACAAATTTTGAAATTATTAATCAAACAGATACATGGTGATGGGGGTAAATAAGTTTTCTAAAGAAGTAGAGAAAATAGGAGAGGAAAAGAGACTAAACTATGAGAAACGTTCATGTTTTGCAATGATGGAAGGAAAGAAAACCTGAGAGAGAAAAAAATTCAGGTAGGTCACAGAACCAGGATATCAGTAGCAGTGTCAAGTTTTCCTAAAAGAAGGGAAGATATAGGAGACTAAAAGTGCAATGTGTTTTATATATAGGAGATTATTTTATACCAGGGTTAGTCCATGTTCTGAAGAATGGTGTGCTATGGTTTGAATATAAGTGTACCCTCAAATTTCATATGTTGGAACCTAATACTCAATGTGATCATATTAAGAAGGGGGTCATTAGGAGGTTATTAAGTCATATAACTTGGATTAGTGACTTTAGAAAAGGGTCCTTTTGCTCTTCTGTCCCTTCCATTGTGTAATGACACAGTATCCATCATCACAGAGGATGGAGTGACAAGGTGGAATCTTGGAAATAGAAACTGGGCCCTCACCAGACACCAAATGTACTGGTGCCTCAATCTTGGACTTCCAGCCTCCATAATGTGAGAACTAAATTTCTGTTCTATACAAATTATTCAGTCTCAGGTATTCTGTTACAGCAGCACATATGAACTAAGACAGAAGTGGTAGCCAGAAAATTATGCAGTAGTTTGGTTAATTTAAAGCCTCATGAGGAAATGAAGAAAAGAAAAGAATGTTTACATCTCACATAAGTAGGGGAAACATTTTAAAGGGAAAACTATGTTTTAGGCTTTGAAAAAATTTTTAGGGCATCTAAAAGTGATTTATCTAAGGTCAAATATAAAACTAAAACTAAAAATAATGGAGAAAGAGAAACTGTGGGGATATGATTAAAGTGAAAATGTATTATTACAATAAATGTCAGTTTTGTGGCACCAAAATACAAATGATTACAGTAATGCAAAGATAAATAGATACAAGAAGTCAGGTAGAAGAATATATATATATATATATACACACACACACACACATTATATATATAAAATATTTAATCTACAAGAAAATTATGATTGAAAAGAATTTAGAAATTTTGAATTAAGCCAGAAAGTCAGAAGGAGAGATTCAATAATAATCATAGATTGATTCTAAAAGTTAAAACATTAGGATATTTTTGTGATTTTTGAGAGATACTAAAGAAGCCTAATACGAGAAAGCCTGCTGATGCCACAGAATATTTTGAGAGAAGGGTAAGCCATGCTCCTCCTTTTGACAGCAATTGGCAACAGAATATGACATTGGGTACAAAGTACAACAATGATTTAAAATAACAAAAGAAGATTTTAATGTTTGAAATTTGGGAGTAAGTAAAGAGAAAACCTAGGGAAAAGGCAGGTTGGATGATGTACAAAGCAAAGGCAAAGCCAAAGTATTCATTAGATCCCAAAACAGAGGGATTATAGATAAATGATAGCATTAAAAGATAGGTGTAGACCTTCTGTCTGCGGTTCCCACCATCTGGGGCATGGACACGCTTGAAGTTCTGACTCAGAAAGGGCAAAGGCAATTTATGTAACCTAAACATTTGTACCCCTGTAATATGCTGAAATAAAAATGAATGAATAAATAAATAAAAATAGATGTTCAGATGAAATAGAAAAGGAAATCCTTTTACTTGGTTTCAATAATATGTACATTTGAGTTAATTAGGTTGATAATTATAAAAATCAGCATAGTAAGTAATTATCATATAATCAAATAATCTAGAGATATTAAAAATAATTACATATTATATCCAGATATTATATGTGGCATTTGGTTGGAATAGATAATTTTACTTTTTAATTATTGCCAGAAGGAATTGTGCTAATGTAGGTTTTTTAACTTTAATAGGGGAGTATCTGTGTGGCATGAGTAAGCATTCTATGTTCTTGTGCTCCTCGCACGAAAGTATATCCCAACCAGCATACATTGAGTGCTTGTGAAGGTCAGGGAGTGAGCCTGCTGTCTGTCGGGATGAAAACAAGAGCAATATATTTCGTCTGTCTTCAAGGAATTTACAGTCACAAAGTCTGACAGCCATGCTAAAATAAAAGTACAGGATCAGACTAAAGTTGTTTTGTTTCAACATTAAAGAATAGGTGCTGCAAAGGTGGTAAAGACAAGAAAAAAGGATGGTGATATTTAACAACAGGTCTATAATTACACAGAAAGAAATGCTTTTCTGAGTCTGGAAATAATTTCATGGAATTCTTAAAGGAGAACCTGTTACTAATAATAATCAGATTAAAATCTACCCAGAACTGGGCTTCTTGGTAAGAACTTGGGCTCTGGGCACCTTTTTGAAAATAAGCCCACCTTGGAGAACATTAGCTCTACCCATCTCTCAGGCCCCCTAGTCTCGGAATGAGAAGAAAAAGTTGGAAATCATGTATTCTGAAGTCCTGTCTTCATTGGCCTTTTCCCTAAAACCTCAACACAGAATACTGAGATTAATTCAAGCAATGTGTGATGTGATAAATTAGATAATTGTCCAGCAAATATTTACTTTCCTCTCCCTCCCCTTCTGTCTTCTAGCAGATTCTTCCTCCTGCTATCCTGCCCAACTTTGGGAATGGCCACATGGATTGCTTGGCAATGGAATGTTAGGAAACATGGTATGAGAGAGGTATTAAGTTGCTTTTGTGTTTGATATCTTTCTTGTCCTTTTACCATCTGCCATGAAATGAACGTTTCCTGTTTCCAGTATGGGAGACAGGTAGAAGTATTCTGAAGCCAATTTGCAGCCTGAAGCAAAGCCACAAGCTAATCCAAAAACCCTTGCCTGAGGAAAGTACTTTTTCTTATATGTCTTTGAGATTTGGTATATATTTGGGGGTAAAAAAGGGGGGTTATTTGGGGGCTCAGCATGATCATACTAGAAACCTTACTAAAACGTGATGTCAGATAAATATCTATCAGTCAACTGTTGCTATGGTAAAATTATGTTATCAACCACCTCGAAACTTAGCATCTTAAAATAATAATCATTTATTCTCATGAGTCCATGGGTCAGTTGAAACAGTTTTGCTGATATAGACCAGGCATGCCTGCCTGGGTAATTCAGTTTTGGGTTGCAGCAGCTGGCTGGCTCTTCTTATCACTACAGGTCTGTGCATTAGCTAAGTTGGCACTGCTGTATATGTATTTCTTCTGGGGCTCCAAATCGTGGGACAGTAATTACCAAGAGGACGGATATAAGAATCAACTCATTCTGGAAGATTCTAGGCAGAGTAAAGATAACAAACTTCCGTGAACACTAGATAATGAATGTCAAGTCCTCAAAATATCTGTTAAAAGAGATCCAGTAATATTTGTCACTTTTAGTAACACAACTTTTTATAAAATTTATCTTTCGTAAGCTAATCTCATATTGATGGCAGACATGCAAGAAGACAAACAGAAATACACGAGGCTTCTTAAGGCTTAGGGTTAGGACTGTCACTTTTTCTGTCATTGTCCAAAGCAGAAAAACAGGTCAAATAGTCAAGCCCAAAGTCAATTGACCAAGATCATGAAAAGACCAGGAAAGGGTGTGAATGCCGGACAGGGGAGTGAGGGCAAACAATTATTCTATCTCCCATTACAAACACATCAATAGTATTTTGTTATAAACACAGTGTGTGTGTTTGTGTAAGTGTATGCATGTGTATGTGTGTATATATGTGTGTGTATGTGTGTACATATATGTGTGTGTGTGTGTGTGTGTATATATATACTTCCAAATGCTAAGGTAATGCAGGATATCTATCCTCTTTGAAAAAGGATTATTTACTTTTGGGAAGCAGTAGGATAGTTTTTCTCCAAGAAGGCCATTTGTTGACAATCTGCTTAAGATTTGTCTGAGATGCTTGTTAAATATGCTGAATCCAGAATCTCTGGGGATAAGAGTTGGAATCTTCATTTCATACCCTCCAACCCTCAAATAATTCTAATGTAGACAATTATTGCAAAAATACTGTCTCCTATGAACTTATAAAGCAATCCTCTCTTTTAGCCTGTGGCATCCACTACTTTTTTTTTCTTTTCTCACTTCTCTCTCAATGAAGTCTGGCACCTCTCACTTCCCAGAGACCACTTTTCTTAGCATCTGGTGTACAATTGCTAATCTTAATGCCAGTGATGTCACATCCTGATATTCCTAAAACTGCCAATATGTCCTGTGCTCTCTGGAGTACTCTATGCAATCATATTTAACTGCACGTTGAAAGTTCTGAGTGATGTCTTAAAAAATAAAATGTAATAAAGATTTAATGAAAGGTATTTTATTTTTTTGGTGTTTATATAAAATTATATGCTTTAACCAGCCTAGTCAATTTTAGAGATGTTTGATCTTCTACTACATAGAAAGTATATTCAGCTCTAGTTTTCTTAATGGTGTCTAGAAAGACAGTCTCTAAAACCTCACAGTTAACAGTTGGTTAACTGAGTATTTGAAAGTAATTAATGACAAATATTTGAACTTTAATTTAAGCTCATATTCTTTTACTTACTATGTGAAAATTTAAAAAAAATATTCTTCAAGAACTTTTAGAAATGCTTCAAACATGATAAACATTTAATCAACTCCATCCCTGTGTCAATTCAAATCCTTTTAAGATTTCATTGTAAGTAATTTGTGGGAATGTTATCAGTGATTTGTCACTCTTTAAAATGTGTAAAAAAAAAAAAAAGGTAATATAAAGCCAATTATCCAGATGGCCTATATAGTTGCATACTTAGCTAAAGCTATTGAAGCTAAAGTTCTTAATAATCTAGTAATTTGTAGTAGACACAGATTACAAATGTAGTAATTTGTAGTAGGCACAGTATTCTTAAGCAGAAAAAAAAATACTTTTATTTATGTACTTACTCTGTCCAATGCACTTTCCTATATTTACAAGGCAAAAGTAACTTGTAGTTTTATTTACATACATAATGATCTTTTCTATTTCCTTTCTGGTAGGTTGCTCTAAAACAGAGTTCCTTTGCCAATTCCAAGTGCTTAAATATCTCTTCAACTCATCTTTTATTGCCAAAAGATAGACCAATTTTGGCTCCATTGTTAAATTCTTCACTTGGTAGAATGACTTGTCAATAAAGTATTTTTCTCTATTCCTTTTGTAGAGCTGTTTTGAACACATGCTTCTCTCCTTATTTTTAATCCAGCATTAGTCCATTTAACAATTTGTAGTTAAAATCCAATTTTGATGTACATGACAGTAACTCTTTTGTGCCTGTTCACCTAATCTATAACAGGAAACACAGTACATCATCCAATTACATGTTCTATTGTCTTGTTAGACACTATATCATCTGCTTATTTCATCATGAAAGTTTGTTCGCATTGTGTACTTGCAATTATTCTTAGTGCCAATCAACCTCTCCTGAACTGCAATTGCACACCCTTCAGTCTCACCAAGCATTGTATGCTACTCCAGTTACAAATTAGACAATTTCTTCTCTATAATTTTGGTTAAGATCATGTGTGCATCAATTCTGAACTTTCTGAATAGTCATAAATTAATTTTGCACTTCACTCTCTATATCAAGAAGCTTAAGTAGATTTAATAATCAAAATGCATACAGTTATCACTTGCTGATAAATATGTCACAAAATGATATATATATCTACATAAGTGAAATGAATTTGGAAATGGAAAAGATTCATTTTGTAGATTGACTTTCGGAATCCCAATCTATTAAAGCTACATCACTGCAATTTTTTTCATTTCCAATTATGTTTGCCTGACGTTCTCCCAACTGGCATATGTCACAGAAGCACTTTGTTTTAATGGTGAACGTTGGAATGATCTAATTTTTTTGCCACTATAGAACTAGACAACAATTCTTACAGTTCTAACTATAATATAGCTCACTATTAAATAGATTTTTATATTGGTATATTTGCAAGAATTGCCCATTTTGCTACTTACAATGTCAAAACTCCATATAACCTAGAATAACCAGAGTTGTCTGCAAGGGTAATGACTATTCCCTGTTCCTTCAAATGAAGGATTTTATTTATGTTATCAGTTAATCAAGTAGCTATTTCTTTGATGCCTGGGATTATCATAACTGTTTTATTTTGTAGGAGGAGAAATTGTCCTATTGCCTAAAAAAACATCCAGGAGATGTTTTTCAGTTCTTCTTTTACCCAGCTCTGATGCTTCCTTCACCCAGTTATTTCTGCCTGTAGCATCCTTCTTGCATCTTTGAACTGGAGTCACCACTGAGAATAATAACCTTTGGAATGAGGCCATTCAGAGATCTCAAAAATATTTCTTAAAAATGAAAGAAAAAAATCCATTCTTAATATGTTGCATATTTTATAGCAGAAAAAAAGTATAATTCTCTTTGGAGAAGCCATATAGGTTTGTTTTCTGAGAAGACAAACATAACTAAAAATTTACTTTTATGTATGTGCTCCTGCTATATACACATTTCTCCATCTCCCACCCTCAACTTTGGAAGGAGAAATTATGAGCTGCTTTATAAACTTGAAAATCAGTGAATTACCAGGAGTAAAGTTCAGCAGACACAAGAATTCATGAACATAAGCAGATGATCATTAAATTATATGGCCTTAGCATTGGTTTATTTCTGCAACATAAGTAATAGTTAGGAGATTGCTAAGATACTAGCATGATTTAAATTTTTTTCAGAGAAATATAATGACATGAACCACCACTGCAATACAAATAAAAGGAAATATTGTAGATGCACTAGACAAAGGGGCAGTATGAGCAGGAGGTTATTTGAAAATAGAATTATGCAAATAACAAGCTTCTAAGGCTATCATTTCATACCAATCTCAATGGAATTTAACAACACATTATTTTGAAACATCTGTAGACCCACCATGCTTGAGGCCAGACAGAAGAATATAATAGAATATTATCATTAACTAAAAATATCCTATTATGGAAAGGACCAAAATGAGAGTTTATGTCTCTATTATTCTGAAATTGTGCAAAAATTAACAATCTCTAAAATTATTCATTCAACAAATGTGTATTGAGTACCTACTATGTACCAGGAAATATTTAGGTCCTGGAGAAATAGTAATAAAGGTAGGAAAATCTCTATCCTGCTTTGCAGTTGGGGAAGACTGACAATCAATCAATCATTTACATTTTAAAACAATGTAGGTATAAGTGACAGGGAGAAAATAAAACAGTTTAGAGAGATAAGGAGTGATGGGATGGTACAGGATGGAGGGGCCACAGTAAGTACTATTTTATATAAGGTGTCCAGGAAAAGCCTTTTAGATAAGGTAACTTTGAGAAGAAAACTAAAACAAATGAGATACTGATGCAAGTGGACATCTGGACAAAAAGTGTTCAAGGACAAGCAAATAGCAAGGTCAATGACCTTGAGATGAGAGCATCTTAGTATGTTGTTTTCAAGGAAGAATGAGGAAACCTGTGTACTAGAGAGAGGAAGGGTAGGGTATGATGTCAAAAGGTTAGTGAGAGGCCAGATATTAAATGTCTCTTTGGCTTTTACTCTGAGTGAAATAGAAACCCGTTGGAGGGCTTTGATCTGAGGAATGACGTAATGTGAAATCAGAATTTTAACAGAATCCCTCTGGATGCTGTGTGATGAGTAGACTTTTGGGAGTAATTAGCAGAAGCAGTGAGAGCAAAGCATCAGCCTGAGTCCAATGAGGAGACAGAAAGCACATAGTAATATGAACCTTGGACATTTATTATAAATAATTATCACATTTGAATCCCTGATAGGAGAATAAATGTAATGAGGCAAAGAGAATAGTAAAGGGTAAGGGCTCTTCAGGCAGACCTAAGAAAGGACATACTTGAAAGGGCGGGGGCTCCCTCCTCTCAAATGGGGTTCAGATCTCATAGGCAAAGATGTGAAGCTTACTGGATGGTCAAGAAGTTTAGTGGGTTGCCAGGGCCAAGAATGGTTCATGGTCACTGGGAAAGCTGGAAAATAGCTTCTGCAGTATAAACAAGGAAGTCTGGTGGGAAGTATGCAAAGGGGGTCAAGGAGTGGCTGTGGGTATGAGGCCTGGAACATGCAGTATCCACATTGGAAAAGCAGCAGCAAAGTGGTCACCAGGCCCAGGCTGGGACTATGAGGACACCAAGGATATATGCATTCTGGGTATGTGGATGGGAAAAGCATCACCTGATGACCCCACACCCCCACACCACTGATAGAGCATGCAACAGAAATAAGAAAAAGCAAAAACACAGTATAGGAGAACAAAGAAGGGAAGTCGTCTTCCTCCTACAATGTCCCTCCAGCATCCTCTGCTGACAGAGTTTGACACTGTGCTCACTGTGAAGGAGAAATGCCTGAACAGCCCAGACTGCATGCACAGGTACTAATGAGTGGTTTTGCAGCTGAGATGCAATAAATTTAAAACTGTGTCCAGCAGTTAGGGGAAATTGGAGTAAAGAGTAGATACTGACTTATACCATGGTGGTAACAGTGACAAACCTAGGAGACAATTTGATTATGTATGTATTTTGAAAATAGAGCCAACATATTTGCTGATATAGGATGTAAAAGAAAAAAGGAGATTAGAACATTTTATCTGATCAACTGGAATGATGATATGTTTATTTTATATGTTAGGGATGATTATAAGAAAAACAAGTTTGAGGGGACATGTTTGGACATGTTGGATGTGAGATATTTAATAGATACAGAGATCAAGATGTTAAATAGGCAAATCACTTATATATAAATTGGTATTCCAGGAGACAGGTTTGAACTGGATATGAAAATATACACATTATCAGAAGTAGAAGACATTTAAAGGCAAAAGATGAAATGACATAATAAAAGGTCAGGTGTAAGTAGAGAAGGGAATAGACACCTAGATTAAGCCTTGAAACACTAAAATTTTAGAAAGTGAGGAGATGTGATGTGACTCTTCAGAGAAATGTGGCAGGATTGCATGGCAGAGCTCAGCATTAACAGCCTTGAATTTAAAATAGAATATAAAGTCATCACTATACAGTATACTTTTTATCCATATTGAGCTGTCCCACTGCAGGTGCAGAAACAACCTTTGATATAAAAGTAATACTAATTAGGCAAAATGATAATCTTTGCATATTAAGTGAACTGATGTCAGACTGTAAATTACAACCATGCCTACAAGAGAGTGTGAATAGCACAGCCTAATCTAAAGTATCTGTCTTCTTTAGCATTATTACTTGTTTCCACTCATCTGTTGAAGAAAATGGCCTAGATTTCTCATTTTTTATTATGTGTTACTATGAGATGAGTAGTCTCCTTTCATCTAAGATATAATTACTGCTGAAAATTACCAAAATGCAGAAAAATAGTATTTGTAGAAGTGAGTATATGCTTAAATGAGATCAATTATGCTTTGCCAACAGTGAGAAAGGACTTGGGAACATTACTATAATTGCTGATACTTTGAAATATTACTGGTGTCCTCTGTCTGCACACCCACGCTTTACTGTCCCCAGGACTGATATATCATGCAACCTTCTCTACTCCTCTTCTCTCTGTGGTCAGGACGTTGTCCTCTGTAGTCTGCATCTCCTGGTTCCTTTGCCCTAATCTAAATAAGTTTGAATTTTTAAATATTTTTAAATAATGATATCTATAAACACTTAAAACTTCTGAGCCAGAACTGAGTGCTAAGAAGCTATAATTGGCATTTGAAAATCAATAAATTGGAACTAGATATTGAACATTTAGTAAGTACAATGAACTAGAATAGGTATTTCCAAATATGATTAAGTTGTAGTTTTAACTCAAAATGTAGTGGCAGAATGTTAAGTGAAATAAGCCAGGCATATAAAGACAAATACCACATGTTCTCACTCACATGTGAGAGCTAGAAAAGATGATCTCATAGCAGCAGAGAGTAGAATAGCAGTTACCAGAGGCTGCAAAAGGTAGAGGGAAGAGGCAGATAGGGAGAGGTTGCTTAATGGGTAAAAAATTACAGTTGGATATAAGGAATAAGTTTTAGTGTTCTATAGAACAGTAGGGTGACTATAGTTATTTTATATTTCAAAATAGGTTGAAGAGAGGATTTTGATGTTCCCAACACAAAGAAATGACAAATATTTGAGATGTATATCCCAGTTACCCTGATTTGATCGTTACACACATTATACATGTATTGAAATATCACATACACACCATGATATGTATACTTATTACGTATCGATTTAATATTTTAAAATGTAGTGGCTGAATGCATTTGCGAATCTTAAAATGCAAAGTAAAGCATAATACATTTTATAGTTAAGACTCAAAAGTAGGCTCAGAGAAAACATTTAGCCATTCCAAATAATAACATCAATATATTAATAGACATCATGGAGATGGTGGAATTACATTAGTCCATTAAAGAATGCTATTTCAGTAAACAAAGTTTAAGCAGTTTTGAAGATGAGGAAACTGCCTTGAGCAAAGGCATAGAGCCATGCAAGTTATGTATTATTTACTGAAGAGCGAATGTTTAAAATAATCGACTCAAGCTATAGTATGAAATATTGTATTGAAATAAGAGTTTCTAAATCATCTAAGCAACAGGTTAAAAATACGTACTTAAAGAAAAATTTGGAAAGTTACTTTGAGGCTAAAACCTAAGACCATACAGAGAAAATTTATTTTTTGTGGTTTTTAACACAGAAGAGATTTGATACAAATAAAAGAAATTAAGATGAAGAAAGATTATTGGAAGGTTTTTCTAATAGTTAAACAAATACATACTTATGGCTTGGTCCCTGATATAAAGCACTTAAAACAAGCATGAAAGGAATAGTTCAGAATTAAAACAGATTGGTCACTGATTGAGAATAGGAGATGAGAGAAAAGAGGAATAGAAGATATTTCTAAATTTGTAGTTGACATATTGAAGAAGACTAATGCCTTCTAAGGTTCCTGTATTAAATATTTGTATAACTTTTGTGCTATTTCTCAAAATTATAACTAATTAAATAATAGTGCTTTTCTTTTCCTTTTTTATTTTTCTTCCACTATAAGACAGCAAGCTCCATGAAAAGAATGGACTTGGTCTCTTTTATTCACTGTTGCATTGCCAGCACATAACCAAGTGTCTGGCACATAGAACTTACTTAACAAATACATAATTGTTGAGTAAATACATAAATGGAAGTAAAACTAAGGTATAGTTCTCAGAAGGAGCATATTTTGTGGACAACCATAGGAGTTCTGTATTTGATGCACAGAATTTGTGATATTGTTGGATCATTCATACAGAGATGTATCTATATGTTCCTGTATCTTAATTCATTGATTATTCAACAAAATATTATTTGGCACTTACTATATGTCAGACACCATTCTAGACATTGGAGCTACAATAGTGAAAAAACCTTAAAAATTCCTGTCTTCATGAAATTTATACTCTAATGATTTTATATTCTAAATGTATTAATTATCTCTTTTCTATTCTATTATTTCCAATAGCATATAAACAAGTTTTAATTTCTTAAATATAAATAAAATCTCTTGGCCTCAAATCTTTTTCCAGCTGCTGTTCTATTTCTTTGTGTCCCTTTAGCAGTGGTCTCCAACCTTTTTTTGCACCAGGGACTGGTTTCATGTAAGATGTTTTTCCCCAGGGGTTGGGGGATGGTTTTGTATGATTCAAGTGCATTACATTTATTGTGCAGGCAAACCTCTCTGCTAATGATAATCTATATTTTCAACCATTCCCTGGCACTATTATCACCACCTCAGCTCCACCTCAGATCATCAGGTATTAGATTCTCATAAAGAGTTAGCAACCTAGATCCCTCACCCAGTTTATAGTAGGGTTGGCACTCCTATGAGAATCTACTGATCCGACAGGAGGTGGAGCTTATGTGGTGATGCAAGCAATGGGGAGCAGTTGTAAATACAGAGGAAGCTTTGTTTGCTCTCCCACTGCTTACCTCGTGCGGCCCTAACAGGCCACAGACCAGTACCTGTCCATGGCCTGAGGATTAGGGACTGCAGCTTTATGGAAAGCTCAAAGGTATTTTCTATGTACCCTCTGTACGGATTATCTATTATTGCATAACAAAACTATGCCAAAGTTAATGACGTAAAACAACATCTTTTTAAAAATCACAAGTCTACATTCAGTTGGGTAGTTCTGTTGATCTTGGCTGGGCTCATTCATGTTTCACTAGTAAAAAAACTAGATCTCCTAGGGGTTGGGTTGTCAAGAATGGCCTCATTAGCACAAGGTGCTAAAATAACAAGCCAAAGGGTCTTCTGAGGTCTATTCTCAGAATCAGCACAAAACCACATTTACTACATTCTACTTGTCAAAGCAAGCCCAGAATCAAGGGGTAAAAAAATAAAGACGCCACATCTTTATGGAAAGACCTACAAAATCACATTTCAAAGAAACACAGATACAGGGAGGAAAGTAGTATAGCATTTTTCAAAGAATCTATTATATCATTTCATATCAGAGAGTAAGACAGATTACACATCACAGAATATGGATTAAGAAATAGATTTTCTTGAGGAAAAGGGAAACTTACAAGACTAAGTTCAGAAAAAAAAAAAGAAAGAAAGGAAAGCAACTCTCATTGTGTGTCCATCATTCCGCATTCTGATGCCAGGACCTGGCTCAATCTACTTGTCATACAGGGTAGACACGTGTTTCAGTAGATGGACTGAAACACATATCCACCCTCTGCTATTTTATCTTTTGATAGGGATACCTTAAGAAAGTGGCTTTGTCATTGGGTAAAAAAAAAAAAAATAGACAACTGTGATGCTATTGAATTTGAATTTCAGTTGTTTGTGGAATTCTAGTTGAGATCCATAGGATGATAAAATCTTTCTACTGTAGGAAGTTGTCTTTTTTTTTTTTTTTTTGGTGTAACAGACAAGCCTAAATAAGCACATAATATCATTTTGGGACATCCTATTCCTTGCATCACACTTCTTCCATTTCTTCTTGTACCTTCATTAGTTGTTCATGTGCACTGGATGGTCGAATCATCAATAACTTTTCCATTACAAAATATTGTCGTTCATTCTCGGTTCTCATTTTAATTGAATTCCGGGTATCATTTCACACAACACATCAATTATTTCTCTATTAAAAAAAAAACTTTACTCAGATTCCATTATACATTTTATAGCTAAGATTTAAAAATAAGCTCCGATAAAACACTTAGCAATTCCAAATAATGATATCAATGCAGACATCATGGAGATGGAATTACATTAGTTCATTAAATAATGCAGACAATTTCAGTAAAGAATTCTTTACTTTTTCCTGATTTCTTCCAATGCTTCCTTCTGATTTTCCTCTTTACTAACTGGTTGCACTTTCTAATTTTCATATTTTCAGTTCCAATTCTATAAACACTGAAGAGACTTGGGGTTTAGTCCGTGGATACTGTTTACTCTCTACTGCCATTCTCTTTATACTCATCATGCCTGCAGGCTTTACATACCCTCTATACTTTGACTTCTCCCACATTTATATGCCTAGCTCTGACTTTTCTTACAGACTTAGGTATTCAACTGCCTTCCTGACATCTCTACTTGAATATAAAGAAGGCATCTCAAACTTACAGTGCCCAAAACAAAACCATGGATGTCCCCCAAAATGTGTTTTCTGTCCCATTTTATTAAAATAATTCCATTATTCCAGTTGCCTGGAGCAAAAAATTTAATTCTCACTCAAACCATATACTCAATACATCAGCAAATTCTATTTGTTTAGCCTTCAGAATATACTTTGAAACCTATGTTTAACCACTGATACATTAACATGCCAGTCCAGGCCATCTTCCTTTTTTTGTCTGAACTATTGCCATCAACTTTGCTCAACTCCTTGATCTTGTTTCTTTTCTCCCTGCATCCTATTTTATAAACAGTAAGAATGTAATTCAGATCAAGCCACTCACTCTTCTGCTCAAATGACATCCCATCCATTACTCGGAGAGAAAGTCAATGTTCTTACCATATGTGTTTACCTAATGTAACTCTCTCACTGAAAATTAACTTCTGTAGCATCTACTAATCTCCACCTTGCTCACTCCATGACAGGCACATTAGCCTCCATAGTATTTTTTAAACAGGAATATTTCAAATCCGTTTCTGCCTCAGGGACTCTACATTCTTTAGACCCTCTGCCAGAAATGTTCTCTTCCTAGATATTCACATATTTTTATTCCCCACTCCCTTCAAGCTTTGGAATTTTCTCAGTAACCTTTTATGTAACATGGACACTCTCCTCTCCAATGACAGCCCTCCCTGTCCTCTATACTGCTTTATTTTTCTTTACAGTTATTGCCACATAATATGTTATGCATATATTTAAATTTGTGTCAACTATTGGCCTATAAGTTCCATGCGGACAGAGATTTTAGACTGTTTTGTTCATTGCAGAATCCCACAGTACCTGATATATATAGAAGATGCTCAATAAAAAGTTTTAATAGTAGTTTTTTTTTTTTTTTAGAGACGGGGTCTCGCTCTTGGTCAGGCTGGTTTCGAACTCCTGACCTTGAGCTATCCACCCGCCTCGGCCTCCCAGAGTGCTAGGAATAAAAAGTTTTAAAAGGATTGAATGCTAAGGAACAACCTGACAGCTTCTTGAAAAAGTTCATTGCTATACACCTTTTCTTGCTCTACTTTAACACTGATCTCTCTTGCAAATTTTGTCTTTCATTTCCAACTGATTATTAAATATCTCTACCAGCTTATGTTGGCTTTATCTCAAACTTTGTGTGTATAACTGAATTCTTCACCTTAGATTTCAAAGAGCTATGGCCCTATTCTATGTTAATATCATCACCATTTTCATAGTTAAAAATATTATTCACTTTGTCCTAGTGTATTATTTATATAACTTTTCTCCCATATTATATTGAAAGTTTTATAAGGGCAATGTATGTCTAACTCCTTTTGGCATTCTTCAGAATTCTTAGCACTTTGACTTACAAAAATAAGATGCTCAATATTTATGGAACACACAATATTTTAGATAAATTATGGATACCTATTACAGATAGTATAATATCTGGTTTTACATATTTATCATTACAGGAACTAAAGAAATAAACTACTTTATTCAAAGAGAACCAATAAATATTTAAATATACAATAGAGATGGCAAGAAGTAAATATCTCAAATTCCTGGTTCAGTAAAGTCACAGTGACTTCTTCATTCTCCCTCCTTATAATTCTATAATACTATTAAGTCTGTCTATAAATACTAATATGGTCTCATATATGGCTTGACTGGACAATTAAGGGGACCGTTTTTTCTCAGACTAAATCAGTTCTAAGGCCTGGAACTAATAGAGGCAGAGCAGCCTCTTTCAAACCTTCCTTTTCTCAGACGACAGTAATATTCAACTAAACTATTGCATCCTGGTGGCACAAATAACCAGTCCAGGAAGAGCATACTAGTCAGCAAGAAAAGCAGGAAGCTAGCTCAAGAACAGCATAGCTAAAAAGAGAGACAATGCTTTTTCTGCCAATACCTGAACTAGAGCTGTCTTTGACTCCTACCCTAGGTGTCCATATCGAGGGACAGATCTCCAAGCAGAGATACCTCCAAACCTGACATTGTTCTCCAGATTCTCATTAAAAGGAGAAAATAGGCCAAAATGTATCCCCATGTGGGCTCTACCTTTATCTTCTTTTTTCAGAGTAGTAGTAACTCCACTAAATAGTACTGTGGCTTAATCAGTGTATTTTAACCCAATCAATACATAGCTGCCTGCATCCTCTTTAGGAGTAAAATGAAGACAGAGTGAAGGGAGTAATGAGCTTCTATTAGTATGCATTACCAAATAGAGTGTTTTCATTTCAATTTTCCTGAGTATAAACCATTTTTTCATTACTTTTTCCATATGCATTATTTTATTTATTTCTCATTACAAGCCCAAGAAATAGCTATTATTATAATTATGCTTAATAGTAATTTCTCTCAAAGTCACACATCTACTAAGTGGCCTAGCCAGTGCTTCAACTCACATCTGAGGACTCCAGAGTTTTTGTTCTTTCCACTACTATATATGTTGGAAGGAGTATTTGAACAGCATAATCAATCTTTATTCAGTCAATGAATATTTTACTCAGTGTGTTTTAATCAGTATGCCACAAATATCTAAATAAAAAGTTGTTCTTGACCTCTGAAAGGTTGTAATCTATTGAAGAAGATATATAATTTTTTTAATATCTACTTTCCTCTAATACATTCAAATATTTGGAAATAATTTGTTCTCCTGGGTAGTTTACTATTCCTTTTCCCAAGCTATAAATTTGATCACCCTATGGCTTTACTTGGCAAGTTCTGTTTTTCACAGATGGCAAAGCCACTTTCAAATTATCATGAACTCTTATTTGAGTAGTTTAAATGAATGAGTTATTATTTTAATATGCAGGGTTGTATTTGGAGCTTAGGAGAAAATATATGTGTAAATTTGTGTAAACGTCTGTCATTAAGTAATTTAACATAGTCTCCTAAATTCAGTGTTAAGCTATATAATGAAGACTTCCAGATCTGCATTATTAACCCTTCTCATCACTTAGATTCTAATCATAATTCCAGATGCACACATTGGTGTAGATATCCTAGGATATTCAATTTCAACAAGTCTTAATTTAATTTGGTTAGTTTTTCCTTCCAAGCACAGTTTCACCTGACTTTTCTATTTCTGCCACATTACTCCTAGACATCTAAGATCAAAACATATGGGTGTCCAAATCAACCTCTTTTTCTATATTATTTTACATGTAATCTGTCAACCAAGAATTCTCAGTTCTTTTCTTCAAAATATGTTATGTTAATTTTTTTCCTGTCTTATTTCCATTAACTTATTGGTCTGGTTTTCACATAAATAGATTCAAAATTATAATACATGAAAATGTATGATATCATTAGATAGATAAGATCAAGAGATTAAAAAATAAGCAAAGAATTATAATTGTATAATTCTTTCACTTGCTCCATTTTCATGCCAACACCTCACAATTCATCTTGTCCATAGGCAACAGATTGACCCTTCTAATGTAACATCACGTTATGCCAATTCCTTGCCTACTTAAAAAAAGTTTAAATTCCTCAATAAATCAATGAAGTTTCTTTCCCCTTGTCCTTTTTTCATTTTAGAAACACACTATCCTATCATCTGCATATGCGTAACCTATCCTACAAGTAAATAAATGACTTGCATTTCTCTGGACACCTCTTGGGCCTTACCAACTCTAAATCATGACATTGTTTCCACTTACAATATTCTCTCTGACTTTCAAAATCTCACCCATCCTTTGAAGCATAACCCAAATCATTTGTAATATAAACATAGGGCCTCTCTCTTCCTGAAACTCTGGAGAGTTTAGTGATAATAGTACTTTTGTACTATACTATATGCTGCCTTGTATCATAGCAATTTCTGAACAATTCTTCTCCATTATTTTATTATAAGCTCCATATAAAATGTTTAATATGCTTTCATATCCTCCACAGTGCCTAAGAGAAAAAATGCAGCTAGTAGGTATAATGATATTTAATAAATATATGAATAAATGTGCATTATATGTTACTGTGATGAAGGTTAAAACATGTAGCTCTTTGCTGAGAAATGAACCTCAGTTCTGCACATGTCCACTGTACAACATGAAATTATGTTAATTAGCAGTTCCTACAAAATGATCCTTAATGAGAGACAGCCTGTAGTGAAGTTATACGTACAAATGATAATAACCTCACAGGCATATACATTAAAAAATGATTCCAATAACTTCTTTATTAAAGCTTGTCATTTGGAGTGGAAGAGTAAGCCATGATGTTACAGTCTTTCTCAGACAAACACAGAAACAAGCAAAACAGAAAATATTGTGTCCTCATGAAAGCAGGAATGCCCAAGGGAAGCAGTGAACAGGAAGGAAAACCACTCAGCAACATTCTGGACTGGTAGAAACCTAGATGCCAATCATCTAAAGCAACTAGGTGGAGCCTATTTCACCAGCGCCTTGGGTGAGAGTTGCTACTCAAACTAGGTGATACATCAAAAAGGAGGAAAATAAATTTTGTATGAGTAGATGGTACCAGTCTGAGTGTGAAAATTAAATTTATCTCCCTAATTGATCTGTGCATCACTGATAGAGAATTGGAGATTTTAAAAATACATAACCTGTATCAGTAAATCATCAGATGATTATAGAAATAGACAATGACATAAGCCCTGATGAGTAGACATCAAAAGTCAATAAACTAGGGGAGAATAGGAGGATGACTTACTATTACTAAACATACTTCCAGTACTCAAAGCTATAATGCAATATCCAATGCCCAACAGGAAATAAGTACTTGCTAATATTTGATACATTTCTTCACAATTTATATTAGTTTTTGTTAGTTTGTTTCTTTTCTAGTTTGGTTTTTACTGAAAAATTCTCATAAATTGTCCCACAGAAATGTGTTTAGTAAGATATTTGCCTTGAGAGAACCATGGACATAATAAAAAGCAATTATGTACCTTAAGGTAAAAAAAGTACAACTTAGGGCTTGCCCAACCTGCTGCTACTGACATGCAGGCACCATCAGGAAGCCTGACAACAGGCCCAACCCATTTGCCATTAGTGCCCAAGCATGCTTTCCAGAGGCCTGGGAATTGACATGCTCTGCCCACCAGAGCCTGTGCCTACGGGCACCATCAGTGGGTTTGAGGACAGGCCCGCCCCTCCTCATGCCACCCCACCAGTGCTAGCACACATTCTCCATGGACCTAGGGATTGACCAGCCCTGCCTAACACTGCCAGCATCCATGCATCCCCTCAGGGGCCTGAGAACAGGCACACCCTACTTGCTGCCACTATCACTGCTGGTACTCACCTGCACATGCTGTCTGTGGCCATTGGGACTGGCCCGCCCAGCTTGCCACACCACCATTGTCACTGGCACATGCTTCCAGGGAGCACAAGGGTTGGTCCACTGCTACTGCTGCCATCACCAATGCCATGCACACTGCCCAGGGGCCCAAGTAACCACCCACCCACCAAGCCCACCACTGCCACTGCCAGCACTGATCAAGCCTACTTGGGGCTCTATAGCCCCAAGGACCATCCCACCTGGACCTGCTACCACCAGTTCTTGCCTATGCCATCCAGGAGTCCAAGTACCAGCACACACTGCCCATCATGCATCACCACTGGGGCCTGAGGACCAACCCGCCTGTTGACCACATCTCCAACAATGCCTTACCACAGCCTCCACTAACAACCACGGTCCAAGCTACTGAGGAACTCACAGGCACCACAGCCGCTTAATTATACCCAGAGAAATCACACACAACTGCACTTACCCAGAGAATAACAGCCAAAGTGTTTAGTCAAAATTAAACCATGTGCTCCTGACCCACCGTTGGGTCAATGAAGAAATTAAAAAGGAAATAAAAAAAAATTCTTGAAATTAATGAAAATAGAAACACAATACACCCAAAACCTATGGGATACAGAAAAAGCAATGCCAAGAGTAAAGTGGTTTTTGTTTTTGTTTTTTTAATTTCAGAGTATTATGTGGATACAAACATTTTGGTTACATGAATTGCTTTTGTGCCATTTGAGTCGAAGTTATAAGTGTGCTCATCACTGGGATAGTGTGCACTGTTCCTGTTAGGTGTGAATTTACCCGTCCCCCCCCACCTGCACGGTCTCTGCTGAGTTTTACTACTATACATGCACATGAGTGTTGATCAATCAGTTCCAATTTAATAGAGGAAAGTTTACTACAATAAACACCTACATCAAAGAAGTAGATAGGTTTCAAATAAACAACCTACTGATGCACCTCAAGGAACTAGAAAAACAAGAACAAATCAAACTCAAAATATGTAGAAGGAAAGAAATAATTAAGATCAGACCAGAACTAAATAAAATAGAGACTTACAAAAAACACAACAGGTCAATGAAACAAAAAGTTGGTTCTCTAAAAAGGCAAACAAAATCGATAAACCACTAGCTAGACTAAGAAATAAAATAAGAGAGAAGACTCAAATAAATAAAATTGAAAGCCAAAAAGAGACATTACAACTGATACAATCAAAATACAAAAGAAAATCAGAGACTATTATGAACAACTGTATGCTAACAAATTGGAAAACCTGGAAGAAATGGATACATTCCTGAAAGCATACAACCTACTAAAATAGAACTAGTTTACCAGAAACATTGATGGGTTTTTCAATGCCAGCTATTGCCCTCAGACATGATGAATAAACATTTCAACAAGGTCAAGGGTAAGGATGTAATAAGTAATAGGATTTTGATGGTCCCCATGAAATTCAGTTAAAATTCCAAAGTTTGTCCAGATCACTCATGCATAAGTAGTTAGTGATACTGAGGAGGGAGGCTGTTGAAAAATCTTCTCTAGGTCTTAAAAGACTTGTTCACTTTTGTACTTCCAGAGAAGATGGTCTCTTATTGAGGATTAAGTCAACGCATAAAGAGGTGTGACAATCTCAGACAATTTTGCTCCCCTTGTCTGCAATATCTAGTGAATCCTAGAAATACTCTCAATTTTCATTGTGTAAAGAGTCTGGAATAAGTTCACATAGTCTTTAGTTTATCATAAGAGAGTGATTCTCCGTCCTTAGATAGGTCATACCCTAAATACTAGAGAGTGTTTTAGCAGAACTGTATCTTTCGAAACTTTATGTTCCTTGCTGCTAAGGCTTAGAGCAAGTAAACTGAAGCCTTTTTACAGGCTTTCTTACTCTCTGAAAAACGTAGGATTTCATCTACATATTTTATCAGAAGGGAATCACAAGTTAAATTTATCTCTTAAGTCTTTATTGAGGGCCTGAGAAAAATAGAGGGCTTCAGTGAACCTCTTGGGAATGACTGTTCAGATAAACTGTTTTTTTTTTCCCCAGATAAAGCACAAAGGTATTAACTGTTCTGCTCTAGAGGCATACTGAAAAAGGCAGAGTAAAGAAACACTACAGCAGACGTCCTCAAACTATGGCCCGCGGGCCACAAGCGAGTGTTTTTGCCTGTTTGTTTTTTTACTTCAAAATAAGATATGTGCAGTGTGCATAAGAATTTGTTCATATTTTTTTTAAAAATATAGTCCGGCCCTCCAACAGTCTGAGGGAAAGTGAACTGGCCCCCTGTTTAAAAAGTTTGAGGACCCCTGCACTACAGTGAAGCAAGTGGCTTCAGGTGGAATTGATGACAGGATGGTATTTGGGTTAGGTACTGCTGAGAAGCATAACATTTTGTTGATGGCCTTGAGGATTTGAACAAATCAGTATCTTCACCTATTTGGTTTCTTTACTGGAAGGATGAAGATGCTTGGTCTTCAGGGCCACCTGTTCATTTGGGTTGATGTCTTATCTTTGTTTTAAAATAATTTCAAAATGTTCTTCCAGGTGTTGTAGTTCAGGTAATAGAACAGTTTCCCATTCTAATTAGAATTAGAGCTCTAATTTCATATTTAACTCCAAGGACAAAATGATATGAAAAGACTGCTATTATAGCAATACCTTCTTTAATTCTTGATGTTGTTGGAAGGAATTTTCTAGTTTAATCCCAAAATCTCCTATGGTTTCATCTTTTCCCTGTTTGCTTGATTCAATTATGGTCCAAATAATTTTTATTGCAAATGTTTCAAATATGGCTTTTGAAAGACTTTGACCATTTGGAGGCCATTTTTGGCCCTACACAAAGAGATCCTGTAGGCCTCTTTTTGAGTCAGAGCACCCAGGTTTTGCTATTCAGAATTTAGCCTCTGAGGTTCTGACCAACATGTGCACAAGTGATATAGGTTGGATAACTCTAGATTGTATAAATAAAAAATAATTCTAAATTCTTCTATGAATAATTCTTGGTCTTATCTGGGTTTATGGAAATCCTCATCATAGTTCTTAATTCATTTGGGCCCAAGATTTAAATTGTATAATTGCATGCATACCTGCCTTATGAAAAAATTAGTCTCTAGAGCCAGTGGTATTTTGGGTCTTAGAAGAGCCATTGGTAAAAAGTGGGAGGCCTAGAGAAGAGAAAGAAGATGGAGGGGTTGATGAAGGTGTGGAAACAGAGATATTGAAAGGATAAGGGGGAAGTGGGGGGGTTGAATGTAGGGGAGAAAACTTGCATAAAATGAGGGAAAAGATTTACTAGTGAAATGGGTCTAGTTTGATGTTGTTTGTCAAATGCTCATTATCATTGAGCAAGTAATCATTTAGTGAAACAATTTTTGATGCAGAAATTTGTTTGGAGGCTGCTATGGTTTGAATGTATCCCCCAACATTTCATGTGTTGGAAACTTAAGCCCCAATGTAACAGTGTTGGGAAGTGGAGCTTAATAAGATGTGATTGGGCCATGAGGGCAGGACATTTCTGAATGGATTAATGTTGTTGTCATGTGAACAAGTTCATTATCACAAGACTATGTTGTTATAAAGTGAGTCCAGCCTCCAGTGCCTTCCTCTGTCTCACATGCTCACTTCTAACTTTTTCCCTTCAGCCTTGAGATGGTACTCACCAGACACAGACGCCATGTTCTTAGACTACCAGCCACTAGAATCATGAGCCAAATAAACTTATTCTTTATAAATTACCCTGTCTGTGGTATCTTGTTATAGTAGAAGAACTAAAACAGAGGTCTCTGCATATCAATCCAAAACTGTTGCCCATTGGGCCTGATAAATCTGATTCCTTCTTTTTCCCTAAGAAATGTTTCAAATGAATAATAGTTTCTATGTCAAATGTTTTCCAGAGCAACCACTGAAGACCCAAACCATCCTCAGTGGATAGATGTATTTAGAGAAATACATGTATGAATTAGATTTATAAGAGTGCACATAAGAAATAGCAAGTTTGGGGGTTTTTTTCTTCCTGAAGGAGAAGAGAATTTAGACTTATATGACCCCAGTTGGTAGAAGAGTGATGATTTTGGTCTTTATGTTTTGGTCCCTCAACCTGATGGTCAGCTGCCTTCAAAGAGAGAATCTACAACCTATACAGCTCTCTTCTCTTGGCAAGTGGAAAGCAAGACAGAATGTCCTCTATGAATCAAGGCCAAGCTCTTCAGACAAAGAAAAAAAAAAAAGGAAAGAAATAGAACAAGATGGAAGGAGAAACTCATCTTGTCTTATTAATGATCCACAGAGCAAAGTTTGTCCAAATATGTGCTAGTCCAGTGAAAATCCCAAGGTTTAGAGTACCATTGTTACACGTGTAGTCATTGTCTATTTGTATATTCTATCTCTCAACCAATTATAACATCTGTATAACATCACTCATGACTTAAATGAAATCTTTAACATGGGTTTTTTAAAATATACATTTTTATGAGTCATTACCCTTTTTTGATAATTACCTTATAATAAGTCACTCCCCAAAAGATGTCTTCCATAACTTCTCAGTATAAGTCAAGATACTCTGTAATATACACCCTATGTTTCTTCTCCAAAGCTTAAAAATCTTCTGTAGTTTTTTTTGTCTAGAATGTAAAGTTGAATACATTATCATGTTATACAAAGTCTTCTGTAATTAAATGATTTCCTCTCTCTCTAATGTCATTTTTTAACACATTCTCCCTACTTGTACACTCTAGACTTTAGCAAAGTACATTATTTGCTAATAATCTTAAAGTGTTTGCTACCTCCAAAATTGTATGCATGCTCAACTATTTCTTTTTCCTAGAATATACTCCTCCTTCTAGATAGGCAACAAATTCCTCTTTACAATTTTAAAAATCAAATTTTCTGACCTATACTCCCAGGTAGGATTAACCACACTCCAATTTGTAAATCTATTAAACATGTGAATACATCTACCAAGACAACCAACAGTTCATAGCAGGCTTTCTTTTTCGTACTTGTCTCTGGGATTTCCACAAAGGGCCAGCCTCTGAGTCTCAGTAACTGCCAGTGTCAGGTCAATGGTAGAAACTTAGTAATTGATTGCTGAAGAAACAAATGAAAAGAGAAATTCTTGTTACTAGTATTTTACATCATGGCATGAATTAAATTAATTGGACAGATGTTTTCCTGAGCACTGCCTAAAAGTAGCTGTACTAATAAATGCTTAAAAAGTTATTGGAAGAAAGGGGCCACAGAACCAGAGGAAATGAATAATCAAGACCAGAAGGTGGGAGATGAGTTTTAGAAAGGGAATTAAAATGTTTAAAAAGAGAGAGAGAAAAGCAAAAGCAAAACAAAACAAAAACCCAAAAAAGACTTGTTATACTATACCACATTCTCAATATTCTAATCTTTTCATAGAATGAAAAAGGCATCTGGCTATCTTCCCTATCATACTGATTAGAGAACATTTCCTCTTCTGTAGTTGTATATCTATCAAAATTATCTTACACCTGTGAGTCAAAAGGAATTTCAACAGAAATTATTTTGGTATTGTGTCTATGAGAATATGATCATTACTCAGTCCCATTGTGTTTCTGGAAGTACCCAGCCAAATGCCTCATCTCAAATATTATATGAGTATACCTAAATTTCACCTTTTTTCTGTAATTGGATGAGCTATTTGTTTGCTTCTAATTTGTTGAACAGAACTTCCCCATTATGTTAGCTGCTGTTTTCTATCAGAAAAACAATTCAGCAGTTAACAAAGTAGCCATTTTATTATGTCTTTACATACAGCCTTTAATTCTGTGAATCTTTTTAGAGGTGCTGAGTAAATCAATATATATTATTGGTAATAGGATTGAGTACATGGGCTAGGCAAGATTTGGAGCTAAAGTAAACATCTACTTTTTCAGCATTAAACCAAATACTAATGTTTCAACTGAAACTGACAAAAAACAAAAACAGTGGCTATAAGTTTCAATATATAATTAGCAAAGTATTCCACAAATTAATAAATTTGATTATAGTTCTCTTAGTTTTCATATCAATTCTTACTTTAAAAAAATGTTTATGCTAAAATAATAAGAAAACTATCATTCTCCATTTAACTTTGTCAACTATTCTTTTCCATTTTATGTAACCAACCTGAATCATTGACACTTAAAAAATGAATGTGCATGATTCTCAAAAAATCATATTTAAAATTATAGTATATAAATATATAAACTAAATCTATATATATGGTAAAAGAGAATAATAATTATCTATATATTATAATAATTATATATATTATATATATAATAATTATCTATATATCTATATATATTTATTATATAAATATTACCAAGTTTCTTTATTACCTGAGTGAGTAAATTCTCCTTGGTTATAAGTAACAGAAACTAACTTGAAAGCTTAAGGAAAAATAAAGAAGAATACATTATAATGATATAGATATACCTCTTGAAATTCCAAGTAAAAAATGTAGCCAGGTCCCAGGAAGAATTGAAAGTTGGGAATTAAAAAGCCACAGGGCCCTGGTAATATACTTTCTATTTCTCTTCTTGCCACTATCTACTCATGTCTGGATTTCTACTATATATATACAGATTTTCTCTATTTATATTATAGTACATACAGCTAAACTGGGTTGCTAATAAGTTCTGAATTTACATATCATGGGCTCAGTTACATGAGATGCCTCATTCTCCTTTGCTTCCTCTTCTAACAGAAGATATTTTAATTAGAGAAGAATAAACCCATGTTTGGTCATGACAATTGTGACTATGCATTGCAGTCATCCTGCACAAATAGGTTTGCTTGGACCTGCATATGTTAATTTGAAGGGGTGCTTACAGGAAGTAATTAAGGAAGATATTAGAAATATAACAGATACGCCAAATGTGTACACTATATTATTCCTCTCTTATGCAATGTCTGCACCTTTTCTCTCTGTATCATAAGACGAAAAACCCATCTAAAAACCACCATGTATTTTCTAACTTTAAGTGATTTAATATTCATGTGATATATGATATCAATTGATGTGTTTCATTCTACTTTTATTCCAACACTTCAATTAAATTAAAATGATGTCCCAAGTATTACAGGGAATCCAAATTTTGATAAGCTCTCATTGTCTCTCTTAAGTAGCTGTGATGTACCAGATAGATTAAGAAATACACAAAGATAACATTCATTATAGAGGTATAAAAGTGTACTAAATGTCATAGAAAAGTAAAAGGTATATTTTACCCTGAAAGACTAGAGACATCTCTCAATTTTCACCATTCTTTATTCTCAGATACCTTTTTGGTGCTCCTGACTCTTTTTTCTCTCTCTCTTTTTTTATCTTTCTTTGCTTCAAGTTATCCCTCTCTCTATGTCATAATAGAATGATTAGTTGGAATTTGAGGTAAAGATTCCATATATGTTTACTTTTAATATTCTGTAGATCACCACACCAGATGGCTTATTTTTCACATATGTTTTCCTAAGGAAATCTCCTGTACATCTAATGTCGGCATTGTCATCTTGGAGGACACAAAATGTCATATCCACTAACTCAAAGAGTCTTACAGAGTGGCTGCCAGATCCCTTTCTTTGCTTTGCATTTTTAATAGAAGATAAAGAATACAGTTTAGGGAAATGAACACAGATTGGGAGAAAGAAACTTATTTGGATGTCACCTGGCTCTATCCCTGGGCTTAGGAAAAAAGGAGGAACAGAAACTATTTAGACATTTAAATGTTATGTTTGCTGATAACATTTTTCCAATGGGTGCCTGAGTATTCTGAGAGTCAATATAACTTGAGGGAAATTCAATTTAGATAAGCATTTGTGTTTGATGGGTATACGAAAGAGAACATGCAATGTGTAGTCCCTGAATCTTGGGCTTCTGATGTGCAACTGGGCATTCCCAGATACTCTCCTCTTATTTTTCATTCAATGCATATTTGGTGGGTCCATTCCCATTTTATCTTAGAGGTTCTGGTAAAAAGCAAAGCAAGTATTTTTCAGAAGTGCTCATGAGAACAATGATGATGAGGATACAATGGACAACGTACTAACAGAGCCCTTCTGATGGGTCATATCACGTGGAAATATCTCAGCAGCAACATTTAGTGTGGATCGTGTTTAGTCATTCTTCTGTCACTTTCAAATGCACATACATACCCACTTTGCTAATTTATAATTCTTGTATTTCTCAGTAATCACTGGATCCTAGAAAACTCTCTTCCAATATTAAATACTCTACTATACCATTAAGAAGGATAAAAATAAGTTCAAAACATGGTTCCTTTATTGATCAAAAGATCTAATGGGGGAGTTATATAAAAACATTTAGCAAAATGTGATAAGGGATAAATAGTGATGTATATTGAAATTTGTAGGATCTTAGAAAGTGAATCAAATAGGCTTCATCCACTATATATTTTGGAGTATTTGTCCAATATACAGAAACTTTGCAGACCTTTGAAGTTATTAAATATATTGAGCTTCAGTAAAGAGATAGGACAGAAGCAGAATTTTATTAAATATGACATACAGAATTGGTACAGATCTTTTAAAAATCAGTAGTCTTATCTGAAGGTAGGAGATTACAGGCTAGAATGGAAGAGTGTGGAGATGAATAAGTGTAATTATGGGATGGAAGAACCATCTCTCTAGTATTTTGTGAAAAAAAAAGGGGAAAGTTGAAGATAGAGGAAGGATATGCAAGAGAGCATGCTTATCTAGAAAATATTCTCATAGAAAATTATTTAGAAATAAGATTTTAAGAGATAAGAAGGGGGATGGATATTGGAAGAAAAAAAAAGGAACAAAGGCATTCCAAGAAGAAAGAAAAGTTAAATTATAAAGGCATGAAAACTGAGGGGCTTCAACAACCACATGTGTGGTAGTAGTGAGGAGAGAGGTGGGATATGAGAGTATAGCAAGGAGAAGACATTTTGGGGTTAAGTGTCCTTTTAAGACCCTTTAATTGCACTGCAGAGATACCTAATTCACCTACAGATAAGCTTCATTCTAATGGTATGTACTCTGCTAAAGGTCTGTTGTTAGCCCCATTTAATGGCTGAAGCTGAATCAAGACTCAGCTATTCAGTGTCTGAGGATGAATGGCTTTTGTGAGAAGTTCTCTGATGCTTCTTTTAAGCCTACCTGGACTCTCGTAGTCTTAAAGCTCCCTGAATGGCCATGGAGCATTTTAGTCTGAGTTTGTGAACCTTCACTTTCCCTATATGGTGTTGTGTAGATCTGATGTGAACACAGCGTAGGAAGGGGTTTATGAAAGCATCAACACTTGTTTTTCCTTCCCACTCCTGAGATTTCTGAGGCTTTGTGCATTTGCTTTTAAAATATTGTACAATATGAAATGTAAGTCCTAGGTACTGATTCTGTCAAAGTGCCAATATGAGGTCAGTGTGTTAAAAGACCCACCCTCCTTAACTGCCTTAGCTCATGGCCATTTACTTCACTATGATAGGAAAAGAGTAAACATGCCCTCCATGCTTGAGGTCTACCTTAACGTACTTCTCAAATGATAAATCCTTTCAAAAGTGTTAAATAAAAAACACTTTCAATGTGAAATAAAGGCACACACATCTTTCACTGAATTTTCCTCTTTCACACTGCTGAAATGACTTAATATAAAGGCAGCCATGCCCTAGTCAAGTGAAAGATTACTGGTAAAGTGTGTGTCTTATAACTGAAAATACAAAATCCATTTCACTCTCAATATTTTGGTCTTAGAATTTGGGTGCTTAACACCCAACTTTATTTGCATGTGTTATCCAAGGATTGGCATTTCATTGCAATACAACTTGGAGCTATTCTTTGATGCTATAACTAGCACTATGTCTTGCCATCTGCTGGCCAATAAAGAAGTTACTTGTGATTTTATATCTGACACTTACTCAAAGTGAGATATTTGAGAGAAAGCTCTTATGCATATGTTTTCTCATCTAATGTGTCCAAATGTATGACATATTTAGAGATTTATTTTCCTCTAGTGGTAAAAGGGAGCTCATACAAATAAATTGACAACCCATAATCTCAATGTCCAGTTGAAAGTGATGGATATGATTTGCATATCACACTTTGGGAAGCAGGGAATTTACAATGTTAAGTTCAAGTCTACAGAGGATACTGAAAAACAATTAAAAAGAAATCCCATGATATAACTGCAAAGGGATATGGGAACAATCAATAGGGGAGACTTGCGCAGAGAAAGAGGACAAAAGTTTCAATTTAGATCCCATGAGCAAAACTGTAACATTGAATCAATTAATCAATAGGTAAGTACATAAATAAATACATAACTCTAGAATTTTGCCAGCATATTAACTAGTTTTTATGGGTATGGTTCTGAGTGGGTCATAGATACCATAAGAAAATTCAAGATCAGGCCTTGTGCACTGCTTGATAGGTTTGGTAATGTCTATTTAGGGCAAATTCATCAATATTCTTTGTGTACTCTAAAAAGTAAAAAATTAAAAAAAAGCTTTATACCCCTCACTGATTATTAACTGCAAAATTTTATCACATTTGTAAATAATTACAAATTATATATTTCTGCAAGATAGTCTACATGGACACCTTAAAATTTAAATTTTATTTTATTAGAAAAATACTCAAATATATGCTACATTCAAGAAACAGCTACACTCAAGAAACAATACAATAAATACTTTCTATCCATTATCTAGATTCAACAATTATTTGTTTTTTTCTTTACCTAACCCTGTTTTCCCCCTTTATGAGGCATTATGAAACAAATCTCAGAAATCGCATCATTTATGATCATATTTCAGTAGGCATTTCTAAATAATACACACTTTTCTACCATAACCATTATCATACCTGACTGAATTAATCATAAGTCCTTAGTATCATCTGATAGCCAGTTTATAGTAAAATTTTCCATTTCCCTCAAAAATAACAATTTAAAGTTATTTTTTTCAAAACAAAGTCCATCTGAGAACCACATATCCTATTTTATTAAATCTCCATTTTTTTAGATTACAGATGTATATCCTTCCTTTTCATTTTTATTTCATCAATTCTTTGTAGAAACAAAACCACTTACTCTCTAGAATGACCTACATTCTGTATTTACCAGTTTGCTTCCTTGAAGTTTTATTTAACTTGTTCTTCTACACCCTATATTTCCCATAAATTTAACTAGGCTAACATCAGGTAAAAGTACTTTAGCAAAAATGCCGCCCAGAACATGACAGGCGTTTGACATTATATAATATTTGAATAAGGACAACAGGCAAGTGCAGGTGGGAGAAACAAGATGGTTAACCAGGGACACCAGCTGCCAGATTATCTCATAAAGAAGGAAATGTTTTAGATGAAGAAGAAACAAACAAACATAGATCAGGTGGAATTCCAAGGGAAAAGGGCCAGAACATACCAGAGATTCCACAGAAAGAAAGCAAAGTTGCAAAGCAAAACATGAAGGAGCAAGATATCAGCAGAGATCAATTCCGGAGAGGGTTGGAGTCCAGCGAAAAGGGTAGGTGGGAGAGCTTTTTTTCTCCCTCCCTCTAATCTCTGGCAGTCAGCAGGCTCCAGAGCTGCTGGAGAGCTGTTCCACCCTCACAAACCCCAAAGCGGCTGCCGCCAGTCAACCGGATGCTTCTTGAGGAGAAAGCACCAGGCTACCAGTCTCTTTGGGGTCACTTTCTGTTACCACACACCCAAGCTATGAATGCAGACACTTTATTGATTGTGCACACCCATTTTGTGCCTTTGTGTCCCCCAGGGAGCTTCAGCCCATCAGTTTCATTTTACTCATTCCCACACAAACATTTCCCAACTCTGGCTCACACTGTGAGAGCCACAGGGGCTGGTGGGTCCCGGGGGATCTGCATGACCTCAGAGGCTGGACGTTCCAGTTGGGCTATCTTCTGGAGATAGGTACAGAAATGACCAGAGTGCTAACTTTCCTCCATTCAGACTCTTTGTCTCTCCACCCCCTCCCCAATGCATGACTGCCAATAGAGATGATTGAGCCAGGCTCTTAGGAGTGGCTGCTCCCCCTCTCTTGGTGGAGTGGGGCTTACTGATTTTCTCTTAAAGACCTGCAGCAGATTAAGGGATGCTAAGACTGTGAGCTCCCTACTCACCAACCGCTACTTGCCCAGCTGCTCCATCACAGCAGGACATACTCTGAAGCAGAGGGACATCAAACTTGCTTGAGCATCTCATAGGCAACTCAGGACCAACACACTTCCCCCTGGCATGGTCAGGGTTTGGTCTTTGTGGATCCGGGACAGGCGCACAGGCCAGATCTCATACCCCCAGGACTAGATCATATTGCTCAACAGCACAGAGGGGAGATATGTGAACTAATCTCAGGAGGTGAGGGAGCCCACATGGGTGGAACTGAAAGGAGAGAGCAGTATGGGTCCTAGCCACACCACATTTGTAGAGCACCCCTCCTCTCACATGAAGGCCATGCTCTCAGCCCAGGGCAGGGAAGTTCCCAGCCTACAGCACCATTATGGGAGAGTTTAGCTAGTTTGAGCTACTGCCTGCCAGCAGATGCCAGAGGAGTCAGAATGCAAGCAGAGGATGGGGGATAAGAGCAAAATGAGCTCCTGACAGCTAGATTGTGAATCTCAGATGACCCTGACCCAACAAGTAGACTTTCTGGCTTGGTGGAGCCAACTCAGCCCCTCTCTGGTGGCTTTACCGAGCAGCCTGGGAGCAGACTTTTGACATTGCTGAGACAGCTACTTTACTGTCTTTTGTGGAGCCTGAGGGCAGACTCACCCATCACATCCCTGCCCAGCCTTATTCCCCCACCCACCTCTGCTATAGTGGACAATAAAGATTCACCTTGAACTCCCAGGACATACTGAAGAAAAAAATATAGAACTTTTGAAAATGAAAAATTCATTTAAGCAAATACAAAAGATTTTGGTAAACTTTAATAATAGACTAGGCCAAGCAGAAGAAAGAATTTCAGAATTTGAAGACGACTCTTTTGATTTAAATCAGTAAGTCAAAATTATAGAACAAAGAATTAAAAGGAACAACAAAGCCTACAAGAAATGTGGGATTACAAATAATGGCCAAATATAATAATCATAGTCATCCCAGGGGGCGAAGAAGAAAATGCACAGGGCTTAGAAATCTATTTGAGGGAATAATTAAGGAAAACTTCCTTGGTCTTGCTAGAGATTTAGACATCCAGGTACAAGAAGCTCAATGAGCATCTGGGAGATTCATTGCAAAGAGAAAATCACCAAGACACATAATCATCAGACCGGCCAAGTCAAAACAAAGGTGAAATTTCTGCAATCTGTGAGGCAAAAACATCAAGTAACTTACACAGGAAAACCTATCAGGCTAACTGCAGAATTCTCAATAGGGACCTTACAAGCCAGAAGTAATTGGAGCCCAACCTTAAGTCTTCTTAAAAAAGAACACTTGCCAGTCTAGAATTTTGTATCCTGAAAAACTAAGTTTCATACATAAAGAAGAAATAAAAAATTTTCCAAGATAAGCAAATACCGAGGGAATTTATTAAGACCCGACCTGCCCTGCAGGAAATATTCTGAACTGCATTTTACATGAATCAGATACAATAGATGTCCAGCAGTGTAAAACTACCCAAAAGCTAAATCTCACAGCTCATATAAAACAATAGGAAAAAAGATAAAACAATGAGGTACTACAGGATGAACAGAACAGCACCCCACATATAAATTATATCAATCAACTTGAACTATCTAAATACCTCACTCAAAAGACATAGCCTGGCTATGTAGAAGAAAAAATTCAACCCAAGTTTCTGCAGTCTCCAAGAAACACATCTAATCTATAAGGACTCATATAGACTCAAGGTGAAGGGATGGAAAGAAATATTCCATGCAAATGGAACTCAAAAGAAAGCAGGTATAGCCATTCTCATATCACATAAAATTGGTCTTAAAACAACAATGGTATGCTGGGCATAGTTGCTCATGCCTGTAATTCTAGCACTCTGGGAGGCTGAGGAGGGAGGATTACTTGATCTCAGGAATTCAAGACCAGCCGGAGCTAGAGCAAAACCCCATTTCTACTAAAAATATAAAAATTAGCTGGGTCTTGTGTGTGCCTGTAGTCCCAAATACTCAGAAAGCTGAGGCAGGAGGATCACTTGAGCCCAGGAGTTTGAGGTTTCTATGAACTAGGCTGACACCACAACACTCTACTCAGAGCAGCAGAGTGAAACTCTGTCTCAAAAATGAATGAATGAATGAATAAATAAAAATGATAAAGACAAAGATTGTCATCTTACAATGGTAAAGGGAGAAATTCAACAAGAAGACATAACAACATAACAATTCTAAATATTTAGGCACCTAACACAGGCGGGCCTAGATTCATAAAGAAATTCTACTAGATCTAAGCAAAGAGATAAATGACAGCATAGTAATTGTTGGGGACTTTAACACTGCACTGACAGAACTGGACAGGTCATTCAAGCAGAAAACAAATAAACAAACATGGGACCTAAATGGGACTCTGAGAAAATGGATCTAACAAACGTTTATACAACATTTTACCCAAAAACTACCAAATATACATTCTTCACATCAGCACATAGAACATTCTCCAAGATTGATCATATCTTAGGCCACAAAACAT
>VBSM01000272.1:67832975-67858784 GCA_008086735.1 Cheirogaleus medius
CTTTGAAAAGATAAACAAAATTGATAGACCTCTTGCTAGATTAACCAGGAATAGGAAAAACAGGATCCAAATAAGCTCAATCAGAAATGAAAAAGGAGATATTACCACTGATATCACAAAGTACAAAATATCATCTGTAAATAATATGAATATGTCTATGAACATAAACTAGAAAACATAGAGAAAATGGACACATTTCTGGAAACACACAACCTTCCAAGAAACAATCAGGAAGAAATAGAACTCCTGAACTGGCCAATAATGAGCAGCGAGATAGGTTTGATAAAAAAAATCTTCCAACCAATAAAAAACACCAGACCAGATGGATTCACAGCTGAATTTTACACACGTACAAAGAAGAGCTAGTACCCATATTGCAGAAATTATTTTATAACATTGAGAAGAAGGGAATTCTTTCCAACTCATCCATGAAGTCAGCATCACCTTAATTCCAAAGCCAGGAAAGGATACAGCAAAAAAAGAAAACTACAGACCAATATCCCTTATGAATATAGATGCAAAATCCTCCATAAAATACTAGCAACTGAAATCAACAGCATATCAAAACAATAATCCTACATAACCAGGTGGGCTTCTTTCCGAGGATGCAAGCATGGTTCAACATACCTAAATCAATCAATATAATTCACAACATAAACAGAAGCAAAAACAAAGGCCATATGATCATCTCAATAGATGCAGAAAAGCATTGGACAAAGTCCAGCACCTTTCTTGATAAAAAACCCTCAATGAACTAGGCATAGAAGGAAAATGTCTCAAAATTATGAAAGCTATATATGACAAGCCCACAGCCAACATCATATTGAATAAGGAAAGTTTGAACGCATTCCCCCAAAGAAGTGGAACATGACAAGGATTCCCACTGTCACCACTTCTATTCAACATAATGCTGGATGTACTAGCCAGAGCAGTTAGGCAAGAGAAAGAAATAAAGCTCAAGGAAATTAGGAATATATATCTCTTTTTGTTGACAATATGATCTTGTATCTATCTAGAAAACCCCAAAGACTACACTAAGAGACTCCTGGAATTGATAAATAAACTCAGCAAAGTGTCAGCTTACAAATCAGTAGCATTTCTATATACTAATAATAGTCAAGCTGAGAGTAAAATCAATGACTCGATACCATTCACAATAGCTACAAAGCAAATAAAATACCTAGATATATACTTAACCAAGGAGGTGAAAGAACTCTATGAGGAGAACCATGAACATTGAGGAAAGAAATCACAGATGACACAAATGAGTGGAAAAACATGTCATGCTCATGGATTGGTAGAATCAACACTGTTAAAATTTCCATACTACCCAAAATGATTTATAGATTCAATGCAATCCCCCTCAAAATGCCAAAGTCATATTTGATATATATAGAAAAAATAATTCTATGCTTCATTTGGAATCAGAAAAGAGCTCAGATAGCCAAAGCATTCTTAAGGAAAAATAATAAATCTAGAGGCATAATATTACCAGAGTTCAAACTATACTACAAGGCTATAGGAGCCAAAACTGCATGATATTTGTACAAAAATAGAGACATAGACCAATGGAACAGACTAGAGAACCCAGATATAAAACCATCTACCTACAGCCAACTGATCTTTGACAAAGCAGACAATAATGTGCACTGGGGAAAAGAAGCCCTAATCAATAAATGGTGCTGGTAAAATTAGATATCTACATGCTAAAAAATGAAGCAGAACCCCTATCACTCACCACTCCCAAAAATTAATTCAAGATGGATAAAAGACTTCAGTGTAACACAGGAATTACATGAATGAAACCACAGGAAATCTAGAGGAAAATATAGGAAAAACTCTTGTAGATATAGACATAGGCAAAGAATTTATGACTAAGACGTCAATTGTAATTTTATGGCAACAACAAAAATAATAAATGGGACTTGATTAAATTAAAAGGCTTCTGCACAGCTGAAGAAATAATCATCAGAGTAAATAGACAACCTGTAGAATGTGAGAAAATATTTGGAAACTGTACATGTCATAAAGGAATACTATCCAGAATCTACAAAGAACTCAAACAAATCAGCAAGAAAAAAAAATCCATTAAAGAGAGGGCAAAAGACATGAAAAGAAGCTTTTCAAAAGAAGATAAACAAATGCAGTATGTGAAAAAATCCTCAACATTATTAATCATCAGGGAAATTCAAATTAAAACCACAATGAGATATTGCCTTACTCCTGTTAGAATGGCTTTTATTACTAATAAAAATTCCAAGAGTAATAGATGCTGGCATGGATACAGAGATAAAGGAACACTTATACACTGTTGATAGGGTTGCAAAATAGTACAACCTCTATGGAAAACTGTATGGAGATTCTTCAAGGAACTAAAAGTAGACCTACCCTTAGATCCAGCAATCCCACAACTGGATATCTACCCAAAGAAAAAGAAGTCATTTCATCAAAAAGACACCTGCACTTGAATGTTTATTGCAGCATAATCCACCATTGCAAAGATGTGGAAGCAACCCAAGTGCCTACCAATTCATAAACGGATTAACATAATGTGGTTTTTGTATGCCATGGAATAATATTCAGCCATAAAAAATGGTGAAGTATCATAATACCTCTTGTATGAACCTGGATAGAACTGGAAATCCTTCTTTGAAGTGAAGTATCACAAGAATGGAAAAACCACCACCATATATACTTAGCATTAAATTGTAACTAATCGATCAGCACTTATGTACACATATGGAAATAATATTCATCGGAAATCAAGCAGATGGGAGGGGAGAGGAGGGCATGCGTAAAAATCACACCTAGTGGATACAATGCACACTATCTGTGGGATGGACACACATATAACTTTGACTCAAATGCAATTTATGTAATCAAAACGTTTGTACCCCTGTAATGTTATGAAATCCAAAAAATGAAAAAGAAAAAGAAGACACGATCTGAATGCTAGAGAAAATATATCCAATATAGAATAGACCATAAATATTATTGTGATTTAATACCTACAATCATCTATTCATTAACAAGTGTAAACTGCTTCTCTAACAGTCTCAAATTTTAAGTCATTTACATCTTTAAGGTATGTTTACATTCCAATTGCCCCACAAAATTTCATCTTAACAATATGTTTGTTTGCTCAAAGGAGTTTTTATTGATCACTACAACATACCTCACAAAACAAAAATTCAAATGTCCTCAGGTTAAACACGAGTTGTGTTTTATTGTGAGTTATTGCAATGATTATTGCCAGTACACAATTATAAATAATGTAAAACTGATCAAAACAACATAATGATGAACTTTGATAAAAATAATTATGCAAAAATTATTGCAAATGCAATAATGCAATCTCTTAAATGAGAGCAGAGCAGTTTTGGTGACTTGATTAAAGGCACTGTGAAACTATCTCTTCAATTCAGTGCACCCTCAGGAGACAATGCACTGTAATAAGTTTCAAGATGGCTTAGATTTATGTCTTCTTTTGTAAAGTAGGAGAAGAGAGATTGTGGAAGGGTAGAAAGGTAAAGCATTAAACTGTTTCTCACGGACTCCTGGTTTCTTAGACATGTAGATCAACATTGGAGTAGAGTAAAAATGATAATCTTACTCCCTTAAAACTCTCTATCCTTCCATACATCTTGTAAAAACTTTGAGTTTCCCACCAGGGCTATGAAAAATCCAGTTACTGTTGAGCAAAGTCAAATAAAAAGTAAAAGACTTGTAACATTGTTAATTGTAAATAAGAAAATACATCATGAATGAAAATATCTCCTACCAGTGCTATCTTTAAACTTAATCTTGATATCCATCTTTTCAGAAAGGTCCCTTAATGTTCTACTTTTCTCCATTTGTCATATACTTTAAAAGACAGGCATCCTGTGATATGGAAGAGTGCTAACAAGGATCATATATTAAAATATTTCCCTTATTTATTCTTTCTATAGAAAGCATAGGGCAGAAGGGAGAGCAGTCATATAGAGTTGCAGAGAGAATGCAAAAACATGTTTATTCTTTATTTTTGGATTATACATTTGGATTAATATTGCCCCAATTAGTGGTCTTTGAATATCTAAACTAAACTGGTTTTTTTGCATGATTCCTTAGTGACCCACAAACATATTGAAGCATTGAACTTAATTTTTTCTGGGCAAAATCGGTATGAGAATTTTTGATGAAGCAGCCTAAAATGAATGACATTGATTATTCCTTCCTCCTGCCCACCACCCATATCTATCTCTATCTCTTTTAGGGCTTATATTTTTAATAGTTCATTCTCCCCTGATCACACTTAATAAAGTCTCTGCCATTCTAATCAGAAAAAGACACACTATGTCTTTGGAGGGAACAAAAGCCCCCAAACAAAATAATAGAGCAAAAGTTGGGATTTCCCTTCAATTAACCACTACTTTGGCATCTAAGGTAGTAACTGACTTAATTGTCAGTGTATTCTAAAATATGAGATTTTAACTAACTAACAATCCAATAGGACTCCTGAGAGAGAAGAGAGTAGCCTGAGTTGAGGCATTTCAAGAGGGTTTCATGGAAGAAGGGGCTTGAGCAAGCCTTGACAAATAAGTGAGTTTTGGATCCACAGAGAAATATACAAATCCTGTGTTACCATTGCATTGTCAGGATCAGATCACAGATTAGCAAATGTCCTATAAAAATTCCTCAGCACACTACACAATGTGCCAGTGAATATTTTGTATTCCTTGTATTCTTTGATACAGTCTCCGAGAGAAATTAGTTTGTATGTAGTTTCATATCGTTTTCACCACTTGCCTTGAGCTCCTACTATGGAAATAGAAATTATTCCTATTCTGCTTCCCTCATAAATTTATCCATTTCTTTTTCTGCTCAACTTGTCATAGAATATATCAAACTAAAGTTTAGCTAGTTCATGGTCTGTGCCTAGATTTTTAAGAATAATACATTAGGTGAGACTGTTGAAATAAATAATGAAACTACTTTTTCTATTCTTTCCTTGACTGCTGATGAATTCATATATAACCAAAAGTATAGTTTTCAGTAGGAAATGGACCTTTCCGAGAACATAGAATGTGTTAGAATGTGTTAGCTGACTATTAGATACACCCTTGAGTGATCTGTTTTAATATATCTAAAAGGTCATTATCTTAAAAAATTTTTTCTTGATTTCTCAAGGTCAGAGGAGAATTCATAACTCTTTTGAAGTTACTATATGTGAAACATCTGAACAATCATGATGTAAGTCATGTACATGGGTTATAAATGTAACTCTCTGTAGATGCTCTCTTCCATTGTGTGAAAATATTTAACAAACATCAGTGAACTTAATATGATTCCTGTATTTTAATGCCCATAACAGTTTTGCCAATTTTACAGAACATAAAATAGAATAATCAAAGATGACACATATATTAATTAGAACTTACTAGTCATTCTTCATTTTCTGTTTTTAGTTTTATTAAATCTAAAACTTATGGAAAGAAAAATTAAACTGAATGTATCAGCTTAAGTGAACAGAATAAACAGAAGTGGCTTTTCTAACCAAGTTTGAGGGTAATTTCTTGAGTTTTAGTTATTTTTTCTTATTTTTATTTTTGAACAAGTAATGTCATTTCCACCGATGTTTAGTGAGTGTAAAAAAGATCTTGAACACATAGAAGCCAATTAAATAAGGAAGGAGGAATTTAACTGGATATATCATAAAATATCCCAGGCAATATCAATGAACAATATTAGCTTTGATGTATATTACTAAGACAAACTTACAGGTTGGAGATAAAATAGAAAAAAATAACATAGAGACTGAGATCTAAAACTGAGCTCTATTAATTTAGCATTCAGAATGCTGAGTAAATAAAGGAATTGGAAGAAATAACTTTAAGAACTCACCCTAGCTTTTGACAGAAGTAAATCTAAAACATCTTAGCCATCAGATAACCTTACTATCTTAAAAAGACTAACTCGTTAGTAGAGTCCACATACTCTCATAGTTACCCTTGCCAGTGTTTCAGTCTCTCAGGAAAAATATCCTGAAATAAAAATTATAGTTTTGGTTTTATCCTGTCATCTCCTACATCCTTCATGAACATAGAGAAGAGCCAATAAGCAGCAGCTAAACATAACTGAAAGATATGGTACTCGTGGGTACTCTATACCCTTTCCTTTCCTCATTGGTACAACAGTTCCCAATTGCTAGAATAAATCAATGTAGATGTGTCTTGAGGTAGTTTCTAAAGTCCATATTCCTCTTTAGTCATTTTTATCATCTCCCTGGTTTAAGGTATCTATGAATTACAGTACAGAGAGTACAGATTTGGGGAAGATGCAGACTGCATTTAAATCCCTAAATGTTCAATGTTTTAATTGTCTTATCTGGGGAAAATTAGTGACTTTTACTAACCTCAGTTAACTGACCTGCAAAACTAGAATAATGCCAAGGTTTGAGTATGTTGTTCAGAATTTGATGTTGCTGCTGTGTCCCTTAAATTGCTCTCTTTTCATGCTCATTTATATAATGGTACATTTTAAAGGTCATTTTTTAATATTCTTATGTTTTATTTAAAATAGTATATATTCATGGAAACATTTGGCTACCTGAGGCATTTTATTATTTGTTCAATTATTTAAAAAAACAAGTGTTGGTCTCCTACTATGTGCCAGGCATTTCCAATTCTGGAAATACAAATTGGATAAGGTACAATCCATGCTGCCATGAAGTTTCCAGTATGTTAAGGGGAAGTACAAGAAAAAAAAATACAATAGAGAATTATAAATGCTATAATAGATATATAATTAGAGATCAATTGCATTAGGAGTGTCTGTTTAAATCTTTAAAAGTAATATTTGAACCAGGCCTTGGAGAAGTAGTAGTATTTTTCAGATAGAAAAGCAGGAGACAGAAGAGAAAGTAATTTGAACCACAGTGAGCAGCCTATGTAAAAAGACAGAAATGTGAAATATCAGCATATCAATCTTAACAACCATACTCTTCAGTTAATTATAAATCTGCTGCTACTGACCAGCATTCTTGGTTCCTCAATACACTTTCTGTGTGTAATGTATAAAGTAATCATTTTATGTATGTATCAGTGTTGATTTTATGTCTACAGAGAACAATTATTTGAAAGTAAGACTACCTCAGGTAATTCAATTGTGTCCTTATTCTATTTTTAAATTTTAATTTCATAATACATTTTTGCACAGATAGTACAGTCACATGGTTGCAAAATTGAAAGATACACAAGGATATACATTGAAAAGTTTCGTTCTTGCAGCCCTCTATTTGTTTCCTTCTACAGGTAACCTCTGTTATTAATGCTTCCATAGTTATTTTATAAACAGAGCAACAGTACTCTTATATAATATTTACTCTCCACAATAAATCAGAGAGATCTTACCATTACAGCACAAAAAGTTCTTATGTTTCTAGTAACTACATTAATAACTTATTTGAGGAGTCTTCTAGTGATAAACATGCAGGTCATTATCAATCTGTTGCTAATTAAATAATGCTGAAATGAACATCTTTTTACCTATGTCATCTCACGTTTGCGAAATGTATCTGTAGACTATATTGAAAAATATGAAATTGTGTGGTCAAAGAATACCAGATACGTTTATAGTTGGGTTCAATATTGCCACACTTATGTGTGTGTGTGTGTGCATGTGTATGTGTGTATACATCTATATCCAATATCATATATGTGTATATATACATATATGTTCTCAAACATCATATGTGTATATATACAGAGAGAGAGAGAGAGACAGAGAGAGAGAGAGTTTTGTTTTGCATCTTTTTGAGAGAGAGAGAATTTTGTTTTGCATCTTTTTGGTATTATGTGTAAGAATGAGTATAGTTTTATTACTTTAAACATCATTTTTATTTCTTATATTATGGACTGCTTATTCCCAAATGTTCTTTTTCTTTTTATTTTTCTTTAAGGTTTTGGTCTTTTTCTAATATAATTATAGGTGTTTTTCATATATTAAAATGAACCACATAAATTTTTTAAAACCCACATGGCAAATCTATAAGGCAAGTCAAAATGTAAATTAAAAACTGAGAAAATATTTTACTAATATTCCAAAGGTTCATTTTCTTTCTATCTACAATTATTAGACTATTCTATAGTCAGGAAGATTTTCCTTCATACCAATACCCACACCCATAATTCTCTTATGTGAAATTCTAATAGTAAATAAATGGAAATAGCAAGAAAAGATGGTAGAAAAATTAAACCCAAATTTGAAATTAGTGTTATTAATTTTTTATTACTTAAAGGAAAAAACATTGAATGTCTGCTTCCTTGTAGTGAATGTCATATATATAGATTTCAGTTTTAACAAATGATATTTTAATGAGAAGTAAGTGAATCAGAAAAAAATATATTAATCATTAGTACCTGAAATAAAAATTCATTTGCAGAGCTTTTCTGGAGGGAGGGAATAGGGCAATAAAAATCTTGGTGTGCTGATTATTTTCTGTATAATATTTTGTGAAAGCATCCTCAGATGATCTGAAAGGAGGACATGCCATTTTAGGTAAAAGAGCTTCTGATATTTTTCAGAGTACTTCTCTGTACCAGGCACTATGGTCATAATGGGCAAAATGTATGATAGCATTATGAATAATGGAATAAAAGATGGCCTCATAAGTTAATATAGTTACTTTAGAACCTTCTCCTCAATATTAAGCAATAAGATGGTATAGTATTCTTCTACATCAAATCTCATTGAAATAAATGGCACATCTATCTCTTTCATTTCTATAAGACATCTTTATTTATTTAATATCAAATGTAAATATTCCACATAACCAATTTTACTGCATAATAAAAATGTTTTAATACAGCACTGAAAATTCAAACATACTTTAACAATTTATTTTTAATGTATCCTAAATTGATAACATGCAGAAAACAGTGAATTCTAAGGCAACATGATTTGAAATAGCCATAGCATGACACCATCTTAAAATAATAAAATATGTAGCATAGAAGGTGCATTAAGTAAATCATAAGGTTTTTGCATTGTACTAATGATACAGCCTGAGCATGCTGTGAGCATTCAGTCATTAAACCCATTCTTTATTAGATGCCAAGAGCAAGTGGACGCCACCCTGCTGGATGTCAAATCCTTGGCCAAAGCGACTTCCAAACACAGTGAGAAATTAAAAGCTTTGCTGATTGGATTACCAAAATACATAATGGTCAAAATTAACTACAAAATGGAACTATTTCAGAAATCTATAGTTTTCTTGGATACAAAACTAAGAAAAGTAAAATATTTCAAAATATCAGGCCATTGAAAACAGTTCTTTTAAATGCACACATATAATACCACAATTCCTATCATTTCTATGTTCGCTTTGAGTCTTTTCTACAAAGAAGGACAACAATAATATTTCTATTCTTTCATTGCTTTATTAAAAGGCATTCAGAAGTTTTTACCTATATACTTTCATCTGTAACACAAAAACAAGAGGTAAGACGGAATAACAATAACGACAAAAATCATTGTCTGACATTAGTAAACAGATTAGACAGTTCTAGAAACTTGATCACTTATCAATTGTTCCACCATCATCCTTGTGAATCTTACGTGAGCATATATTTTATCATGTTTCAGTAGTGAATAACTTTTGAAAACGCAAATTGACATCATTACTTTTTTTTATTATAGGCATCTTTTTTCTTGATCCACCATTGTCTATGTAACATATTTTACCATGCTTTTTATTTGTACAAATGCAATTATTCTTACACTAATTCTATAAAGCAAAGACTATTTTCACCCCCTTTAACAGATAAAGAGATTGAGATGTAAGTAGGATAAATCATTTTGCTCAGATTGCCCAACTTTTAGGAAGCAGTGCAGAAAGTACAAACCAAAGTAGCTGTAATCCTAGAGTCCTGGCTCTTTAACCTGATTTTCTCCTTTATCTGGCAGATTCTAAACATTACATTAATGATTAAACATGCATTCAAAGGTAAAAATAACCATCTTTCATCCTTTGTACTCAGCAATTAATTTGGGGCTTTTCAAAAAATGTAAATCAGTAGACTGTGTCAATTAAAATTCATTGATGTACCAATAATAACTCCATGAGAAATCTTTCAAAAACATAATTATAAACCTTGGTAGGCTTCCTAAAATGTAATGTATGTTAAATACAAATAAAATAAAACTCTAGAGACCATTTGAAAATCAAACTCTTTTACATTAGTCACAGTCTCAGGTGTCTTTTACCAAAATGGTATACACCCCCAGAAGTCAAACTGCCATATAAATCATAATATACTTAAACTCAAGTTTTTTTCTTTTTGCTTCTAAGTTTGCACCGGACTATATTTATTGCCAAAAATTAAACTTGAGATATTGCAATGGTAATAAAAATGTCATTTTTATTGTAGGATTTGCTTATGTACTTTTAAATGATATTAAAAATGAGTTGTAAACTGGACTACATAAAAGAAAAATGTGTGCAGCTATTGATCTTCCTTAAATGAAAATGTTTGTTGTTGCTGTGGTAGGAAAGCTCTCCACAGAAATGTAGACATCTCATTAATGTCCAAATTTAAAGATTAAGTGGCCTATTTTTAGTTAATTAGAGAGTTGAAATACTACATGTTTTCTCATCTTAGAATTCTACAGAATAATAATGGAAAGGCAATTACAAATGATTAAATAAATCTTTGACCTTGAACTTTGGATCAAATATGTACAAAGAAAGTGAAGAATAGGGTTGACTATGGATCTGATAAATTCACTGAGTAAGGTGAAATAAAGAGACCACAATGTTCAAATCTCTGCTTTCTTCAAGTGTCACAATATTTTGTAAAAAAGAAAATCTGAAATCATCTCAACTTTTCAATTCTTTTTACCTATGTTGACATAACCAAAGACCTTTTGGTCAATCTCATATAGTCTATAAAAGCATGATAGTGGATATACAACAATTAATTAATTAAAACAATTAAAAAATTAATTTTTTCCTCACATAGGGGAAGAAAATTGTATGTGATCAATTATTCCTAGATTTGTTTGTTTTACCATTTCATTGTATATAAGTCATCATGATCTTTCTCTCTAAAAAATTATCATTCTAAGAATATGCAGAGGAAAAATATTCTAAAAAATAAGTGTCTGATTTTAAATAAAGAGGTAAAATATGTGTTTCCAGCAAGTAATGTGAATCCCAAATAATTTTCGTAAGAAAAATACTATACTATAAATTCCTTATTTTATTCCTGTACCTTTGAACAAATTGTGCTGTTACACATATCAATTCTGAAGTTGTTTGAATTATATATTTCTATTTTAATCATTTGTATTTTACTACAAACATTGCAATAAAAAGTGTGTTTAGTAATATTTATGAGTTTACTCTACAGGCATACCTCAGAGGTATTGCAGGTTCCATTTCAGGTCAGTGAAATAAAGTGAATATCACAACAGAGAGAATCATATAACATATTTGGTTTTCCAGTGCACATAAAAGTTATGTTTACACTATTCTGTAGTTTATAGAGTGTACAATAGCACTATGTCTAAACAGCAATGTAATATCTTAATTAAGGAATAATTTATTGCTAAAAAATTTTTCTAACTATCATCTGAGCCTTCAGTGAGTACTACTGAAGTAGAATCTTGCCTTCATGTCAATGGCTGCTGACTAATCATGACCTTGGTTGATGAAGGTTGGAGTGGCTGTGGCAATTTCTTAAAATAAGATAACAATGAAGTTTGCTGCATCAGTTGACTTCCTTTCAGGAAAGATTTCTCTATAGCATGTGATGCTGTTTAATAACATATTACCCTTAGTAGAACAACTTTCAAAATTAAAGAAAAGCCTCTCAGATCCTGCCTCTGCTTTATCAAGTAAGTTTATGTAATATTCTAAGTTATTGTTATAATTTCAACAATGTTGACATCATATTCACCAGGAATAGATTTCATATCAGGAAACCACTTTCTTTGCTCATTCTTAAGAAGCAGCTCTGCATCTGTTCAAGTTTTACCATAAGATTGCAGCAATCACATCTTTGGGCTCCACTTCTAATTGTAGTTCTCTTCCTATTTCTACTTCATCTGTAGTTCCTTCCTCCACTGAAGTCTTGAACCTCTCAAAGTCATCCATGAGGGTTGGAATCCATTTCTTCCAAATGCCTGTTAACATTGATATTTTGACCTCCTCCTATGAATTGCAAACATTCTTAATGGCATCTAGCATAGTGAAGCCTTTCCAAAAGGTTTTCAATTTACTTTGCCTAGATCTACCAGAGGAATCACTATTTATGACACCTATAGCCTTACCAAATGTATTTCTTAAATAGTAAGACTTGAAAGTTGAAATTACTCCTCGATCCATGAGCTGCAGAATGAACATGGTATTAACAGGCATGAAAACAACATTAATCTTCTTGTACGTCTCCATCAGAACTCTTGAGTGGCCCGATGAACTGTCAATGAGCATTTTGAAAGGAATTTGTTTTTTCTCAGCAGTATGTCTCCATAATGGGCTTAAAATTTTTAGTAAATCATGCTGCAAACAGACGTGCTGTCATCTGGGCTTTGTTCTTCCATTTATAGAGCACAGGCAGAGTAGATATTGCATAATTTTTAAGGGCTCTAAAATTTTTGAATGGTAAATGAGCATCGGCTGCATGAGACCCTAATGAGAAAGTCATCTTGTCTTCCAAGCTTTGAAGCCAGGCATTAACTTCTCCTCTCTAGCTATGAAAGTCCTAGGTGAAATATTCTTCCAATATAAGGCTGTTTCACCTACATTGAAAGTGTGTTGTTTATTGTAGTCACCTTTAGCAATTTTCTTAGCAAGATCTTCTGGATAACTTGCTACAGCTTCTACATCAGCACTTGCTGCTTCATCTTACACTTCTTTGTTATGGAGATGGTTTCTTCCCTTGAACCTCATGAATCAACCTCCACTACCTTTGAACTCTTGTGTAGCTTCCTCACCTCTCTCAGCCATCACTGAATTGAACAGTGGTGTTAGGGCCTTCCTCTGGATTGGGCTTCAGCTTAAGGGAATGTTGTGGCTGGTTTGATCTTCTATCCAGACCGCTATAACTTTCTCCATATCATCAATAAGGCTGTTTTGCTTTGTGTGTTCACTGGAGTAGCACTTTTAATTGCCTTCAAGAACTTTTCCTTTGTATTCACAATTTGGCTAACTGTTTGGTGCAAGAGGCCTGGTTTGTATCCTGTTCCTGCTTTCAACATGACTTCCTCACAAAGCTTAATCATTTCTATCTTTTGATTTAAAGTGAGAGTTATGCAATTCTTCTATGCAATTGGCTTAATTTCAATATAGTTGTGTCTCAGGAAATAGGGAGGCCAAGGAGAGGAAGAGAGACAGGGGAACAGTTAGAACATATTAGACAACATTAATTGATCAAGTATGCTGTCTTTTATGGGTACAGTACATGGCACCCCAAAAAAGTACAGTAGTAATATCAAAGATCATTGATCTACAAACTCCGTAACAGATATAATAATAACAATAAAGTTTGAAATATTGTTGAGCATTACTAAACTCTGACTCAGAATTACAGTGTGATCACATGCTGCTAAAAAAATTATGCCAATAGCCTTGCTTGATGCAGGGTTGCCACAAACCTTCAACTGGTATAATATCAGTGAAGCACGATAAAGCAAAGGGCAATAAAATAAGATTTGTCTGTACATTTTCCCCAGTATTTATCAACAAAGACTCACAGCTTCTATTCTTAGGGTTCTCTGAATCTTATTGGAGTTCTGGAAATTCTTCCTCGTCCCACATTTGGAATCATGATAGGACCTTGTTCTCCTTCTCTTTTACTCTTTTTTTGTCCCCACTCTCTATTGTTTCTGGTTCTAGAAAAGATTCCTCTCCTATCCTCTTTGTCTTCAGAGGCAGTAGTTGGCTTATACCGACCTTTATATCTTTGCTGGGAAAAGCCTCAGTCCCTCCTTACATTCATGCCTCCACGACTCATGTACTAATTTAACTAACATCACATATTTCGTCATCACTTTCCACTTCTCAGAGTTAGTCTTCTTTCTGAATTCCACGCAGGCAAATCTGATATAGACATGCCCACTGTCTAGGCCTTCATCTGCTTATGTCCACACACATGACCCAGGGGAAGTCTCCTCATTTCTTTGGACCACGTTTTCTCTGTACAAGATTATGGGACTATTATGGTACAAATTATGAGGCTACAATAGCCTTAAGTATGTATCATCTTTACATAGGTATGTATCATCCTTTGTATATTGGATACAATTACTTAACCTTTTGGATTCATTTGAGAAATAGTAACTATATTTAAAGGAGATATAAAGAAACCCATCAATCAAGATGAAAATAGCAAACCTAGTCAGTTAAATGCCAAAGTAAACCTTAGTTTTTGTTGAGTAGATAAATCAAGGAATATTAATCAAAGAAAGTAAAATGAAAATCAATTAAGCATTTTCCAATGATAAAATTTTTCCCAATAATTAGAAAGAATGCTTTTATAACATTGTGTTATATAATTCCTCTGCTGTAAGCTTCTGAAAAATATCTCTGTAGCTGATGGCCTTATTTGATAGTTGATTTATAGAATCAGAGTAATTTAAGTCATGCTGGAGAAGTGGTTCCCAAATCCTGTGTACATATTTGCCTCAACACCTAGAAAGGTAACTCATACAAGATATTTCTAATTACATTTCCATGCCTGAGAAAATAACATCATCAAGTTTTGAAAGCAACAATCATGATTTATCAAATACCTTTAGAATTCAGGAGTTGCTATCTCAGAGGACATTACATAATAGTTCTTGCCATTATCTTTAAAGAATTAGTCATATTTTCTGTAGCCTATATGACCGGATATCAGAGATAAGTAAATATTTCAATAATATTTACGAATTTAAATCCAGTAGGCCAAAAATTTGAAAGAGCATCTCTTGCCAAATTAGCCTTGATGTATACTTGACAGAATAATTAAAGGAATGTAATTCTCTTTTTTTTTCTGTTTTATGAAATGAAGAAAATATATTTTCAAATGTATTCTATTTGCAAAAACATATAATTGAATATCATAATTCTACATCACCAAGGCATATTTCAAACATTAAAATATTTAAGAAATTCTAAGATTTTCTTATTCAGATTCTGCATAAATCAGGTTTCTTAAATATTCTTGAATAAGCATTTGTCATAACTAGCTATCTTATTATACAAAGATCATGAGACAATGTCAAATTTTTTATTCTTGGCAATAATCATTGTCATAACATAAAAACAATAGAAGAATTATGCCTGCAAATTCAGTGAAATAAATGTCATTAATGGTATATACTCTAAAAATCTTAGATTGGGTTAACTACCCATCATTGATTGAAAAGTAAAAAATATAATCAACCCATGAACTGTTTTATCTACAAATAACAACATAAAAGCATGGCTCCGCTTTTTTATCATGAAATTGGTCTGTAGTTTCACAAAGATAATGGCATATATCATTATGTTATTGTATCATTCAGTCTAAAAATTACATCTCAAAATAGAAATATGCTAAACACAGAGGTCTTCTTAAACAATTATATCAAAAAATATAAGTAATTTAATTGATATTAACAGAATCTGTGAAGTAGATATTAAAACTCTCTTTTACAAGAAAGTTAGGTCCAGAATTGGTAAATAACTCATCCTTAATTGCATTGCAAATTAAGCAAATGGAGAAAATCTGATTCAAGCCGGACCTGACTTTCTCCACAATCAATGCTATTTGTACTGCACTATGCTCTTTTCAAGATATAAAGATAAACCAGACAGGAAGCCTATCCTTAACTGTATATTGTTACATTGTATAGGAAAGATTTCTGCTTGTCCCCAGGCTATGTCATCTACTGCTTATGGTTCAGATTTATCTGGGCAGTGTTTCACATTGGTGGCAAAGGGCCTAATAGAAATATGTGTATGTATATGTCTCTGCTAGATAATATGCTCTGTCAGTCAGAAGAAATTTCAGTACCCAGGATTGAACTGAAGCCATGAATAAGTTTTTGTTGTTTAACAGAGAGTGATTCTGCATTCAAAGATGTGTCCGTTATTCAAATCCTTTTCCATCTCTACTTCCTGGTCTCATATTCGAGTCCAAGAGAGAAAGAAGTGACTAAAAATAAAACAGTTATTTCCTATGGGATATAGATAATGATCCTTATCCTGGCATGTGTGCAAATAGGCAGTAGCCCTGTTTTGTCACACTGAGATAGACCAGAATGAGAGAGAGAGACAGCCACAAGAGAGCCCGGCCATGGCCAGGACAAAGAGTCCCACTAAGTCATCTGATAAACTGCAACAATTAGCGGAAATTCTTGCAATGTCTGAAGGACCTGTGGTGACCATACACCAGAGAATAGCCTCCTACAGAGAGAAATACTCCTCAAAAGAGTGTAAGAGTCCTGAGGGAAACTGGTTATAAGTAAACACATGTCAGTATCTTCTGAGAACTTCCAGAAATATTTACTGTGGTTGATGAGCAGAGGAAATTCAGTTGTTAATAAACTATATTAACTTGTCCCTTTTTGTATCTACAGTTTAGTAAGCTTTAGGGACATTGGGCCTAACTTGTAGCAATTTATGTACATACTTCTCTCCCATACTAACCTGCTCTTTGATTAATGCCTTACTTTGACTCTAAAAAACATTTTAAATTCTCTGAGAAACACCCAAAGCCATCACCCAGTGAGTTTACAAGTAACATTAGAACCAAGAATGTGTCACTTTAAAATCAGTATTATTTCCTCTTCATTTTTGCTCACATTAAAGCTAAATTAACAGCAACTATTGTCCTTTTTGAAACATCCTTAGGAACTACATCAGAATATTCTCTTTTCTGATCACATTTAATATTGTATAAAAAACTGATTTTAAATAATATAGACAAGCCCATTCTTACCTTTTCTGTTCAACAATATTGTATTGTCAGAGTGATAATATAAGAAAAATAAATTAAAAACAAAATGATTAAAACAGAGGAAATAATTGGTCATTATTTTTAAATGATAGAAATGTCTACATAGAGAAGCAAATGATTTGTATATATAGGAGTATGTGTAAAGTACTAAATAAAAATCAACATACAAAATTCATTTGCATTTTACTGCACCAGCAAAGACTACAGAAATAATCCTAAAACATTAAAAATTGTATCAAAATGCAAAAAATCCATAACAAAAAATAACAAAATACAAATAAGAATATGCAAGCTCTACATCATGAAAATTATGAAATATTATTAAAAGTTAATAAAATGGGGCTAAATTAATGGAGATAACTCATAGGAATGAGCAGAAATACTTCATAGCATTAAAATGGCCATTTTACCCAGATGAATATATGGATTCATTGAATTCTCAATCAGAATCTTAACAGGGTTTTAATAATATTCAATTTGTCCTAAAGCTTACATGGAAGAGCAAATAACCATTTCCAAAGAAGAAAAATAAACAGTTTACTTGCCTTACCATATATGAAGATGATTATAAATCTATATTAAATAAATGCATAGTGTAGGGTAGACAAATTGATGAATTGAACAGAATAGGCTAGTTAAAGGAACTTCACACAGATTTCTTGTATCTGCCCAAGATAGAATGGCAGATAAGAGAGAAAGTGCAAGAAAAAATGCTATTCATATGAAAAAATAAAATTGGATTCTTACCTCCCACTGTAAAATAAAAAAGAAGAGTGAAAGATGAGACAAAGAAAGATAATAAACTCTAGATACATTAAGAATTTGAATGTGAAATCTAATTTTTGAAATCTTCAAAATATAAGTGACTATCTTTCTGAGAGTAAGAAAGTATTTTCTGAACAAGACAACAAAATGTCTAAGATAATATAATACTTGATATATCAGTTTATATAAAGATTAAGAACATCTCTCAAACATCAATTCAAACCTTAAGATCAAAAACTATGCCACATACTTGAAGTAAATATTTGCAATACATATCACTGACAAAATAGTTTATAGAATCTTAAAGAGCTACAAACTAGTAAGTGAAAAAAGCAAAAACTCAATAGCTCAGAAAGTTATTTCATAAAAGAGAAGATACATGAACAGTAAATATATGAAATGAGCTCAAAAGAAGTAATTATATTATATAAATCATATTTACACTTTATGTACATTTTGTGTAAATCATAAACGAAGACATTATTTAATACCCTTTTAATCTACAAAAATTAAGCATACAATTTCAAATGTTGAATAGTGTGAATCAATTCAGCAATAGAATCACTTATACATTGCTAAGGCAACTTCAAGTTAGTTAAAAATATATTTAGAAAAACTATTTGACACTATCTTGTAAAGTTAACATTCATACACTGTGGTAGATAATTTTACAGCCTCAAATTCCTCCCTTTCCTGTGTGCACTTTCCTTTGTGATGTGACTTTGCTGCTTCTCCTATCAAGAGCTGGAACTAATTTTGTTGCCTTGAAACTTCATTTGTCCATGGAACTTGTTTTGACCAGTGGGAAACTGGCAATCATGGTGTATGCAAGAAACTATAAAGCAGGTATACATAGGGGCTTGCCATCCCTGTTATCCCAGATCACTATTTAAAGAATTCTGTCTGTTCTTCTTGAGGATGAAAGATCACATGGAGAGAGACCCAAACAACTAGCAATCCCCAACATCAGAGTGTAGGATGTTTTTAATACTATCCAGTCCAAGTTGTAAAACCAAGTGGCTGCAGTTATATGAGTGACCTCAGGACAGACTGGCAAAAGAGCTTCTCAGCTGAGTTGCTGACCCATAAAATCATGAGCAAATAAATTAGCTTCTATTTTAAACTACTATATTTTTGTATATACTTACATATATATAAATAGATAAATGAGGAAAAGAAATGCCTTACAACTAGACAAGTTAGTTTGGGACAAGCTAGTAGGTATGCAACTATAATGATAATACCTTTCATTCTCAAAAATATCGTGGTGTGGAAAAAAAAATATGGTACTTATTACCTGATAATTTCCATCTTAAGTCATCTCAGGTCTATATTCAAGAGAAATGCTTGAGCATGTATACCAAGATATATGTACAAAATGTTAATGGCAGCCCTGTTCATAATAGTAAAAACCAGAAAACATGTAAATATTACAAGTTGTATCTCTTGGATGCTCATGTCTCTCCAGATTTCAGGGCAGTGGTTTACTTTGGTACCTTAGTTCTTTAATGCATCAAAGAAAAGTTTTTTTCATTCGTGACTACAATAAGTGAAAGCTAGACAAAATGAACATCAACTTTTCTTGTAATATTTGCTTTCCTAATGCAGAAGCCACTGGCATCCATAAGCTGGTAGAAATACTCAAATGGTTACTTTATAAATTGCTGCAGACTGAGTTTGGAGAATTGCTAGAGAATGAGATGTTCCTGGGGGCTGCATTCAAAAGGGTCCTCCTACATTTACACAGACATTCACCCTAGGAATCCCATCATGTTCTTACTGTGAGAAACTAATAAAGACTCATGGCTCTGGCTCAGGGAAAAGAAGAGCAGCCATCTTGAAACTCACCCAAGTTCATTTCTCTAGCAAAAACCTGGTCTTTAGGGGAAGGAATTTCCAAAGAGCAATTCCAAAATATTATCCCAGGTAAGGGAAGGAATTCTATTCCAGGTCCAGCTTTCCAAACTCACTTAAGGTAAACAACAGCAAAGTGAACATAGGACAGGGCTTCAAGGGAATATATAATATTAGGCCAGCTGTACACAGTGAATGAAGTAAGGGACAAGGGGGAAAACTATACCCATGGAGTTAGGAAAGAAACACTGATAAATGTTATGCCCCTGAGATGCATGCCCATTAAAAGACTTAACACTGCTCCTCCAGTACCCACTTCCACCACACCAACAACCTCTCAAGGTAATAACAATGGATTAAAGCTGGAAAGCCACAAGACAGAGACTTTCTGAGGAGCAGTACAAACAGAAGTCCTGAAACCTGAAGGGTAGTCAAAAACAAACAACATTAGAGGAATGTCAAGCTTCTGGTACCCATAGCTACAGTAATTAGTAAACACAGCCAAACTTCTAGCCAGATTGACAAAAAATCTTCACAGTGAAGGCTTATTTACATGGCATAATATTGTTTGTTTCAACAAAAAATAACAAGTCATTCTATAAGCCAAGAAAAAACACAGTCTGAAGAGCCAACACAAATATCCTATCCAGACTCAGATATGAAACAGATGTTGGAATTATCAGATAGGAAAAGTATGCAGCTTTTAAGACTAGATGTAAAATGTTATTAGAGAGATAGTAACTATCAGACAGACTTGAAAGGAAATGCTAAAAATCAAAAACACAGTAAAATAAATGAAGAATACTTTGATGAACTCATCACTAGACTCAACATTACTGAAGAAAGAATCAGTAACAAAGGTAGATAATTAGGAATTTTCCAAATTGAACACAAGGAAGAAAAAAAGGAGAAAAAAAAAACAGAACAAAATATCTAAGACCGTGGGATAATATCAAATAGTGCAATGTATGTGTAATAGTAATACAAGAAGGAGAAAAAAAAACAGAAGGCATCATAAGAAATATTTGAAGGAAAAATGGCCACGAACTTCTTGAAATTAATGATAGACATCATAGTACACCTCCAAGAAGCCCAGAGAACAGTAACCAGGATAATTGAAAAAAAAATGGGGATGCTAAGCAAGAGGGGAGACTAGAAGCAGCCTGCACTGGCTGCTCTCAAGGAAAGGATCAAAGGTTGCAGGTAGAGATTCACCTGCAGAAGGACCATCTCAGAGAGAGCATTGGATATAGCACATCAAAATTCACCTGAAAATGTGAAAAATAGTAACAATTTAATTTATAAAAATGAGAAATATATATTACACATATAAAATTGTCAATACTACTAATATTAAAATAAAAATTTAAAAATGCTTTTAATATTAAAATTTCCAATTTTGATAACTCAATCTCTAAGTTAAAAGCAACTAGACATAGCTGCAGAAAGAATTACTGAAGTGGAACATAGTTCTATATATAACGATTCAGAAAGACAAAGAGATAAAAAATATAAACAGAGAAGATAGAGTAAATCTGCCCAAACTCTTTCTAATCATATTTTAAGGAGCTGAGAATCAGATTAGGGGAAGGCCATATTCCATGAAATGACAGTAAACAATACCCCAGATTTTATACAAGATAACATTCCTCAGATGCAGAAAATTCAAAGAATCCCAAGTAGAATAAATAAAAATAAAATGCACTGACATGCCTTGGTAAAATATCAGAGCAGAAAAAACAACCAATGAAACAAAACACAAAGAGAGGTCTTTAAAGCAATCAAAGAGCAATATCAGTTGACTTACAAAAGAATAACAATCAAACAGATAGCTTATTTCTCAACAGCAAAAAAGCAGCCAGAAAATAATGAAATATCATCATACTGATAAGAAAAAATATGTACCAAAGTATAATTATTTGTGTTATGCCTTCTTTTCTTCATCTTCTTTATTTTTTAATTAACATAAAATCTCAGTCTTAATGTAGTAAAGATGTTCCATATTTTCCTTTATGGTGTACGTTTTTTATGTCTTGTTTAAAAGCAAACTTTCTTTATCCAAAGTTGTGAAGATAGTCTCATATATTTTCTACTAAATAAAAGATTTTTTTAAAAAAATTAAGTCACAAACTTTAAAAAGATTTTGCAACACACATCCAAGGAAAAATTACATTTGGAATATAAAATTAACTCTTACAAATAAATAAAAGGAAGACAATATAACAGAAGCCAGGAAAAAGACATAAAGAGATATTTCACACAAGAGCTTCAAAATTGATGGCAATGATTATATTTAAACTGAGTAATATGGATATTGATATTTTTCTATTCTTGAATAGCACATATAAATATTTTTCTGCCTATAATATACTTCACGAAGAAAATATTTATGGTATTAAATAATGTGAAATCACTATAAGGTAAAGAATAATTAAACATCAAGATAACTTCTACAGGGATTTCAAGGAAAGAGATTTCAACAAACTTGAAGGAGCTGTCACTTGCTTCTAAGAGCAGAGGTTTGTATTGGCAAGTTCTTAAAAGGAAAAAAAAAGAAGGAAGGAAGGAATGGATAAAGGAGAGAAGGGAGAGAGAATATTATACATAGGGAAGTTAGTATTTAGGGTTGGTAAATGTAAGATCAATTTAAGTAAACCAATGTATAGCTCTATCAACATTTTTTTCTTTTCTGTTACTAAATAAGCCTTTTTTAAACTGTTCACATTGCCCCCTGGAATACGTCAAATGACTCACTTCAGGTTTACCTAGAGAGCATTGCTTTTGTATAGTTCTATCCTCTTATTCCAGAAACAATCATTCTTTCATGGCATGGTTACCTCATTTAGTGCCCTTTGAGAGCTTTTGCAGGTGGGCAATATTTCACAGTTTGGTTTGTATACTCTAATCATCACTGCACAAAAACAAATCCATTCAGAAAAATAGCACTAGAGGGATATGAAGCTGCTAAGGATAGAATCATTCTCAGAGATAGAGTGGCCCAAAAGTTTGCTTTCCTTCAGAGTCCAGAAGGGAATCAGTTGTATAAACGACATAAGAAGAGCACACAGAGCAATGAGCTGAGCCAGAGGTAAGCTGTTTTTATTTATGCACATTTGAGAATTGTGATTAAGACTTGACCATATAGTGTTTTACTATAATTTTCTAGAAAATAAATGGCTTTATTATGGGTACCTGCATAGTGAAAAACATATGTATAAGCTAATTTTACTCACCGTCTGGGGGATGGTCACGCTTGAAGCTCAGACTTGAGGGGATAGGGGGGCAAGGGCATTATACGCAATCTTAAAATTTGTACCCCCATAATATGCTGAAATAAAAAAAATAAATATATATATATAAACTAAATTATTAACATACAATTTGTTTGCCATAAAATCAATGTAATTTGATTCTTCCTATAGTCCAAATAATCAATAGTCATTTCAGTAGTGCTTTATTCACTTGGCCTGAAAAATAGCCACACAATTGACTTGGAGGGTAATATTGTGGAACACCAGTAGCAATGGGAACAATAAATGTGTCTAATAACACTTCCTCCCGGCTAGATGGGCAATTAAGGAATACTGCTCTACCACAAAGCTGTCACAGAGGCAGTACCTAAGCCATGTCTCCGGCTCCTTCAAATTTCGATCTGGAGCAGAAAAGAGGTGTTTTTTCCAAATGAAGCATTGTGTTAGTACTCCTTTTTTTTTGAGATCTGATGACTGCCATCAAGTTGAGCTTTTTGGCCCCAATAAAAGCAGTTAAATTGGGTATCTATTTAGGCTTGAAAATCATATATGTCAAGTCAATCCAAAAGATGTATTATGTAGTTTGTCATCCTGCTTTGAACATCCAGAAAAGTCCCAATCAGTTTTGACAAAACAAGCTGCATCAAAAAGCATTATTTGTAGGACCAGCATGTATTACAGTAGTTAAAACTAGTTACCAGGAAAGCAATTCCATAAGGATTCATAAATTTTCTTTGGTTTACCTGATAAACCTTTCTTATTGGTCAGTAAATTTTATAGGTTTTTGTTTCAAAGTTCATTATAGACTGGAGGAAAATTACAGTGCATGATTTCCAGTAACATAAAAAATTTAATTAATTTAAAACTTTATTCTATTATATATAGATGTTTTATTCCCAAATGGGAATACTATAGTATTCACAAATAAATGCAAATTTTAAATATGGAGAAATATGCATCAGATGTATTTTTGAAAGTGTCATTGTTTTATTCTCTATAAGAATACCATCTTTTTCTTCTCCTTTTCTTGTGACTGTCTCTTTCCTTTCTCCAAAATCACTCTTGTTATCACAAGCATAGACCACAATATGGATGGATGTTAGGATTCAAAGAACAGACATGCTTTATCACAATACATAATAAGACACAATTCCAAGTTTTATTAACAGCAAGGTGGAGCAGTCATCTACTCTCTTCAATATTCATTACCATGACTGATAACACTTACCTTTGTCCAATTCAAAACTTTGTTTAATGGGTTGGAGGTTACAAAAAAAAAAAGGAAAGAGGTACTGCATAAATTTTTGGTTCTGTGATGTTATCACTAAGTGCTTTTAAATAGGAAATTCCACCACTATACTATTTAGAATTTGGAGTTAAAATTTAAAAGTTAATATATGAAATTTCTGAAAAATAATGTGATGAGAGCTAATAATTCTAAAACAATAAACTCATTCTGGTTTTTTTCATTAGTCAGATATAGTGAACATGTTGTATGTAATAAGAAGGAAAAGATGCACTCATTTGTGGGAACTGATTTCAAATTTTTTGTCCTCTGTAAGCCCAATTTCTCTACTGTAATAAAATGTTCTGGTATTCATGGCAATTTAAAAGGAAGGAAAGGAAATGTCTGTGAAGGATTTTAATGGATTCTTAATAACATGAACTTAGCTCAATACTCTCTGCTCACCTTAAACAGATTTTAAAAAGTTTTCCTACAATGTGAGCATTTCCTTAGTGTAAGTGATAATAATAGTACGAATCATAATTCTCTTCCATACAGAAATCTGATATGGCAGATTTTAGCTCAGAGTGACTTACCTGATTCATAATATCTAGTTTGTGGTAGATATAATGAAAACTCTAAGGATACAATAAAAGGTTTTTTTATATTTTAAATTTCATATTTCAAATTTCATATTTGAAATATCAATTTTAATCAAAGGTTATCATAAGACTTTGGAATTTTGATAGTAAAATTTATTTCCAGGCTATTGTTTTATGTTCCTGACCTGCATGTATATATGTTTATTATGGCACAGTTTTCAAAGTTATTATTCCTTGTGCATTTGTACTTATTTTTCTGGACTGATTTAATTTCTCTCTCTCTTTCTCTCTCCCCTCGTCCTTTCCTCCCTTCTTTCTCTTCCCTTGCACACTCATGTGCAGACACACACAGACATACCTACATACATAAATTCACTGTCACAGTAAATAATTTCATGGTTTTATAAAAATAGATTGTCAAAAGGAGGAAAGGTAAGTCAAATTGTGGTCTCATGAGCTTCTGCAGGTCCTTCAGGTACCATTATTATGTGGTGACTGAAGATACATCTATTACACTCTTTGCAATGTCTAAAATTTTAATTTTCCGCTATGAAGCATCTAAGGTCTGTCTGGGATAGTCGGAAATGTGTTTCTAATTGCTTTTTCCATGCAAAAAAGATACAATAGATTACCAACAACAGGACTATTAATCATCCATCTAAGTGCAGCTTCTCTTCTGCATGCAATATTTATACGTGTTTATATACTCGTGGCTAATGCTAACAATCAATGCCTACTTGATGAGCCAACCTATATAATTGTCAAATGCCTGAAACTCATCAAGAGATTAAGTTTATTCTTGGCTTCTGTTCCAGATTGTATTTGTGATTAAAAGAAAAGGAGAGAAAGAACAGATATCTTTTTGAAGTTGTTTTTAGGAATGAAAAAATGATCTAGCTGCATTTTTCCTGTATATAGTAGAAGCCCTTTTATTGCTATTTATTTATTTTTATATCAACTATAATAACAAAATAAGAAGAGATTATTTTCCTTCTATATTTGTAACAGACATTTCAATATACAGTTTCTGTGATGGTAGACTTAAAAGCAAAATCCAGTTACTTTAATATTTTAATTAAGAACTTTTATTTTAATTATTTATTTATTTCAGCATATTATGGGGGTACAAATATTATGGTTACGTATAT
>VBSM01000272.1:67858884-67916771 GCA_008086735.1 Cheirogaleus medius
GCCCTTTATCGGATGTGTAGCTTGCAAAAATTTTCTCCCATTCTGTGGGTTGTAGAACTTTTAGACATAAGAAAATTTAAGCTGAGGTATTTTATCAATTTGCAAATATGGTCTGGTTGCATTTCTTTTGTTATTTTTGTTATTTTCTCATTTTTGTTGGGAAAAAAAGAATATGGTTTTAGTACTTATTACACTGTTAATTTGCAATTGCTTGATTATCAAACTTAATTTTTGATCTTAAACATTTATTTGCATGATTCAAACCAAAAGAGTTCTGAAGTCTATACTCATTTATTTAATAATTTATATGTTATGAATATCATACCATGCCAGATTCTGTAAATGATAAAAAGAAAATTCTAAGTCATGATCATTGATCTCAAAATTTATGTTTCTTTAGGGAAAAAAGATGCCTATGGAAAATTCAATGTCAATATGCAAGTGCTCATTGAGGAAGGGCTGTGGGAACTTAGAAAATTATTACAAAACAATATAATCAGAAGATAGCATCTCAGAGAAGGTAGGACATAAATTGTGTCCATTAGAGTTGGTGAGATTTGAATGGGCCAAGAGAAGAGAAGAGCTCAGATACGAGGAATATTTTTAAACAAAAGCTCAGGTGTGAAAGTGGTTTGCATGCCTCAGTAAGCAGATCAAAGAGGGAAATAAAGGGAGACAGAAGTGCCCATTTTGAAACTCTGAAATAACTGGAGATATGTTTGCAAAGGCAGTCAGTGAATAGATTTTCGGGTAGAGTACTGAATTTCGGACTGAAGAGTTTATGTTTTATCTTGTAATATAAATCCATTTTAAAATGACCCATAGGAGGTCACAATCAGATGGCTGAATTTTACAAACATTTAGTTAAAAACAGTTTCAGGCAAAAAAAAAAAAAAAAAAAAAGTAGCTGTCCTGCCAATCATCCTCTCAAGAGTGCTGTCAAACCAGCTTGGTATCAAGTCCTAAGAATAACATATTGGTGAGTATTAGGATTTTGTGAGTACTGGAGAATTCTGCTTTGCTTTTATTCATCGTGGCAGGAATTTAAAAATGAGGGAACATTGTGAGGAAGGAAATTAAACTAACTAGGGCTTGGGAAGGTTGCTTATTACTCGAGGGGGACTCTTGTAGATTTCTGGGCTCCCAAATTCCCAGAACCTGCTTCTGACACAGGCTTGTGTTGTTTTCAAGACTAAGTGTCATTCAAGACACTAGTGATATATGTTGTCCTCAAAGTGGAAGCCAGGAAAATAGAATAAGATCACAAATGTGGCCATTTCTTTATATACCTTAGAAACTCAACATTGTTCTCCTTATTGTCTACCCTCACCTCTACCCACAGCTCTTCTTTTCTTCTTTCTCATTTTATCATCAATCCTTTCTTTTTTGTCTATCTTCTCCTTTTTGCTGTTATGGAATGGCAGTAAAAGGCACAACAGATATAGAGCATGAACAACAAGATAATAGATAGTCACTTACATCTAGAAAACCCAGAGCAGTCACTGTGAGATACATTGATTTCTGACAATCAACAAACTTCATTAGAACAATCATAGGTAAAAAGTGATCATTACAAAAGTCAAAGAATGGCATTTCTTTAATAAAAAGTTTCTTCTTCTGTCTCTCATGCCAGCTCTTCATGTGTAGGCTATTGCTATCATAGTTTTTAAGCATTCCAGGTAGCTTAGACACTAAGGATGGAGGCTTGAATTATCATCAGATGGTGTGGCAACATCAAGGGAGTTCCCTTGACAAAGTCTTCCCAAGTGGAGCAGGCATGAAAATAGTTTTGTGACAGATACTATGAATGTCTTCACTTCACCACTCACCTAGTGTCAGGATACAAGGCAACAGTAAGCAGAAGATCTTGAACAGATGAGAGACATTCTACTTTCTGTATTTCCTATAAAAGACCCAGTGACCACACACTTCCACTGAGTATCCTATGACCTGTTACCACTTCTTCTAACTTACATTGGACCCCTAATTGTGTGTACTCTCTGAATAATAGCCATCTTGAGCGGAAAGATTTAAATACTTATAATAAAGCACACACCATTACATGTTACATATGCTCATCTGTATGCATATTTATACATATATTTTGGTTTTTCTCAGTGAAAAAACATTGGATGGTTATTGCTTTGGTTGTATTTCCTGAAATATTTTGTTTCCTAAATTCATCTGATAACACTGCAGCATGGACCATTGTTTACATATACTATAAAAAATTATACTCTATTTAAATTTTGAGAAGGAGAAATATGGTCCCATGCTGAAGAGAAACTCTAAAAATTCATCTTTCCCTTCAAAATGTAGAATGTTTGCCACAATTTTAAAAGTAACACATCTTTTAGCAGGAGGCTATACATACCGACTGAGAAAATCTTCGGAATTTTTCAGCAAGAGACTCTCCTCCAGTATCCACACATCTGTTTACTGTTGTTGCCAGGTATGTAGCCTTACTGATGGATAATGGAAGTTAATTAAACCTAGCACATGTTATATTTATAATATTTTAGCAGTAGGGTTTAGTACAATTCTGCTGGTATCTCTTCTTCAAAAATATTTACAATTTCCATTTTGGTGGGCTGCTTAAGCATTAAAATCAGACTTCAACTCTCTAATTAAAGTGAAAAAGCATTATCACAGAAAGTTCCCGTTGCTCAAATGACATATAAAGCATTTGTAGATGTGGGGGAGGCAGGAATAAACATGTCCCAAGCTCTCAGAGGCAATTAGATCCATTAGTTATAGTTCTTCTTTAAGAGGGAGAGGATAATCTAATTGAATGGCTAATGCACGACTTTATTAGGTTGAATCTTTGCATTTTAGCATAGCTGACATTTATGAAAGAAATCTATTGCTTGGAGAAATTTTAAAATGGCCAAAATAGACAGTTTATCATCTTGATATGCCCTTCCTGACTTTTTATATTATTTAAAGATTGAAAAATGACTGATATCTTAGTGTTGAGCAACTTTTTAAGCATAGATTTCCATCATATAGTCTTACATGCTGCATCTGAGTTGCATGCCTAGCAGAAGATTTTCACCAGTATTGAAAAAAAAAACATTCTACAGTAAACAAACTTTAAAGTAGGGGATGACAAAACTCAATTAAAGACCATCAAATGTCATATCAAGAGGCTGATTTTAATAGCGATCATCTAGAAATTTTATAAGAACTAGGAAAGTTAGATTATCCAGAGGGAAAGAAGGAAAAATAGCTGTTTTAATTTATTTTGTGTATTGTAAGTTAGTTGTGGTACCATTAATAAAATGATTTCTCAGTTAATTTTTAGGACAGAGCTATGATTGATACTGGTGTCTAATATCATAATATAATATCATAATCTAATCTACACAGCAAATCTCTGAATAAATTAGACAGTGGCCTTGTACTTCTTTGAACAATTGCCTGATATTTATCTAATGCTATTCGGCCAGCAAAGGTCCTATAATGTTGATAAGAAAAATAATCATGGGCCAGGAGCGGTGGTTCATGCCTGTAATCCTTGCACCCTGGGAGGCCGAGGTAGGCGGATCGTTTGAACTCAGGAGTTCATGACCAGCCTGAGCAAGAGCAAAACCCTGTTTCTACTAAAAATACAAAGAAATTAGCTGGACAACTAAAAATATATAGAAAAAATTAGCTGGACATGGTGGCACATGCCTGTAGTCCTAGCTGCTCGAGAGGCTGAAGCAGGAGGATCACTTGAGCCCAGGAGTTTGAGGTTGCTGTAAGCGAGGCTGATGCCATGGCACTCTTGCCCAGGCAACAGAGCAAGACTCTGTCTCAAAAAAGAAAAAAAGAAAAAGAAAAAGAATCATGAACTGTATTTATACACATATGTGAAAAATAGTCATGATTAAAGGAAAGCATTAAGTTTTTGTTTAGAATTTTCATTCGCTGTAAAAAATTCACAGAAATTATGCATTTTTGAAATATTTTATAATAATCTTTTTCAACAACTTAAAATGTAATTTTAAGAGCCTAGAGAGAAGAGGAATATAGGAAATGTTTTCTCTAGTGAGTAAGGGCCTTCAGTTCAGAATTTTCTTAAATAAATTTTTAGAGAGTTATGAAATACCATTGTGAGCTGAATTGTGTCCCCTCAAAATATGTATGTTGAAGTTCTAATCCCCAGTAGCTTAGAATGTGACTGCATTTGGAGATAGGGTTGTTAAAGAAGAAGTGAAGGTTAAATGAGGTCATTAGGGTAGGCTCTAATCCAATATAAATAGCTTCCTTATAAGAAGTTAGAACAGAGACACACACACAGAAAAGACCATTTGAAGACACAGAAAGAAGACTCCACAAACAAGGCAAGGAGACAGGCCTCAGAAGAAATGAATCTTATAGACACCTTGATCTTGAACTTCTAGCCTACAGACTGTGAGAAAATTCTATTGTTTAAACTGCTCAATCTGTAGCACTTTGTTACTGCAGCCCTAGCAGATTGTTATAATCATTAACGCTGCATGTTCAATTTTCCTCAGCAATATCCCTTAACTGTCTAGACACTAGACCAAGACCATCTTCATAAAAACTCTTAATGAAGAATATACTCAAATTTCTGTATAATACATATCCTGAAAAAAAATTTAAAAGGGAGACAAAAAAGAACTATTGTACCCTGAAGAGATAAGAGCTGTTCACTTTATCCCCATATGTCCACTTTCTAATTTTGTAATATATTTGTGTATTCCTTTCAGCATTGTGTTTGCTCAACAAATCCTCCTCTATTGAATGATGAAAGTCAATGGAAATATTACCCCAAAGGGCAATCAGAAGCTTCCTCGGGATCTTTTGGGTAGATAACACTTTTCTGAGTACATTAAGGAAAATGAAATAGTCAATTATTGAGATTGTTAATTTTTCCTGATGGCCTGAAAATTGTAGAATATACTTGACAGGGGTCAGCCAACTTTTTCTATAATAACAAAAATAGCAATAACATGCTACTCAATAAGGAGATACTAAATAAAAGTTGTAAAATAATAAAAATATATTTATAGTAGCTACCATCTATTGATAGATGACTCTGTGTTCAGACACTATGCAAAGTACTTTAAAATATTGTAGTTAATTCTGCATAATATATTATAGTTAATTCTTCATAACTTTTGGAAAAAGGTAGAATTCTTTCAATTGAAAGATAATGAATCTGAGGGCGGGAGAGTAAAGTAAGATGCCTCAGATCACACCATGGTCAGGATGATGGGGGGACACTCTTTACCAATATTCAATCTGTCTTGCCCAATGCCTGATACTTTCTTTTTCTTTTTTGCTATTTTTTAAAGTTTTCATTTTACTAGTGATAATAGTCCTTTTGAAACATCTGTATTAGTGAGTCATTTAATGTTGCTTACCGTCAGTTCGTAAGGTGAGAATTGTGTATTCAGAAGAGTTTTGTAGAGTTTTGGTTTTGGTCCCCAGTATTCATTCATCATCCTAATTATATTTGATTTCCTTTTGAGAACAGTAACTCCATCTCTCCTGTTGCCGTTTCTGGTGACTGGAACTTTCTCTCCAGATCTTTCTCTTTCTGTATTCTTTGGAAGAAGTGAACTTAACTTGGTTAGTCACATTTTCTTTCTGGGACTTTGTATTTTAAATTGCATGAAAGAGGTATGAAATAAATGACTAGAATCCATTTATTTTTCCTTAGGACACTGGGGAAAGTCTCCCAAATTTTTCCCACCAACAAAAGTCTCAGGAATAGCCTGGATTCAGTTATCTTCAAATCTGTTGTTTAAGGTTCTCCGTGTGTGTGTGTGCACACATGCACATGTATGCTGTTTTTATTGTTTTTGTTGTTGCAAAATTCATATTATGATGAGGTGTTTTTTTTCTGTTTCTCATACTGGCCTAAACCAAGGAAAACAGAAAAAAATAGTAGGAAGTGTGCGTGCATGTTCGTGTGTGTGTGTGTGTGTGTGTGTGAGAGAGAGAGAGAGAGAGAGAGAGAGAGAGAGAGAGAAAGAGGGAGGGAGGGAGAGAAAGAAAGAGAGAGAGAGTGAAGGCAAGAAAAACAGCTTCTAACTCTTGACTGACTAAAGTCAACTGATCATTTTTATCAGCCATATATCTTCTCTGTTTCAAGTCAGGTGTTTATAAAGGACCTTCTTCCCGAACTTTCTTATGCATTTTTAAAGTTTTGATATGGTTAGTTTAGAACAGGATATTATTTTGTCTAGCAGGGTATTACCTCTTCCATTGATCTGTGTGAATTAATAGGTGGCTGATACAATCTTTATTTCCTCATAAGTTTCCTCAGGTAGCACTTTAATTTCATTTCCATTGCCAGAGACATCAGAGGAGCCAAAGTAAGTAGGGTATAAGAAATATGTGAGAATGTGTTCTACTGCTGTCAGGGCATGGCAAATTTATTCCTGGAATCTAAATTGGAGCTTGAAATTATTTTCACTATAGTCCCAATATTAGACATAGTATTATAGAATATTTTTTCCAATCCAGATATCTTGTGATTTCATTATGCTTCAGTGTATGATAATACATAGATTTAGTGTTTGATCTAACAACCATATAACATTGAATTCATGTTAAAATATATTCAAATAACTGACATATAAATAAACTTTTTTGGGGGGAAATGTTCCTTAATATGAGGCAATCTACTTTTTATGTCTGTCCTAAAAATGAAAAATGTTTGAAGTAGTAGTTTTTCAATGACAATAGTTTACTTATTCTGCAAAAATTTTAATTCTATAATAATTCTTTGGAGTAACTTTTTCTAGATTAATTATTACAAATTTCAAGAGACAAAATACATATAAGAAAGGCACAAGACTTATTTTCTTGTTTATTTTAATTCATCTATGCTATCCAGTTAATGAAAAATAATCACAAAGCATTTGTTTCAATCTAGTAGAAAAACTTAGCTGACTTGGTTGTTAACTACAATAATAATCCTCATATTTATCCCCCCATCACCCAGACACTATAACTATTTAGAAACTAGTTATTTAGGAAAGTAATAAGGAAGTAAACTCTGACTTCTATTAAAGAGGGTTATTTTACTTTCTATAAATGTGCATATGTCAAGACCATATGCAAAACACATGGGTGTATTTCTCTATCTTTATCAGGTGACACTGAAGTCAAATCAAATATTAATATTTTCCTTTAACACTCTGGCAAGTAGCAATAATGGTATATTTTCTGGCTTTATTGGTAGATTTCTAAAATCCTGACTGTGCTCAGATTTCCACTAGTTGAAGACATATTTAGGAGTTGTCTTATATGTTCAATCAAATAGTCATTACTGTCAAACTCTTCCACTTTGGAAAATCTATCAGTTCTTATATTTCTGTAACTGACATTTTGAGTAAGTCTATTCACACAAGATGTTTTGATTATACCAGTTGCCATAGTTATGAATTATTTCACAAATGTGATTTAATGGGAAACAATATAGAAGGGAAGGTTGACTTTACCCTTGATTTCAATTGCATCATACTCTTGTATAAGTCAGAGTGAAGTGCTGCTTGGGTTCTAATTGCCTTATAGAGATTTTAGTGACTTGGGCATTTTTCAAAAAGCTCTGCACAATTTCTGAGAGAAAGGACAATATAAATGACAAATACAAGTTGAAACTCTCTCATACATTGCTGATGAAAATGTAAAGTGGCACAAGTATGGGAAACTAGTTAGCAGTTTCTTACTTACCCTATCTTTCAACAATTTTACTTCTAGATACTTACCTGAGAGAAGCGTGTGTGTGTGTGTGTGTGTGTGTGTGTGTGTTGGGGGGGTCCTCAAAAAAGACTTACATAAGAATTATCACACCAGCTTTATATGTAATATGCAAAACCTGAAAACAACCAAAATGTCCATTAAAGGATATTAGATAAACAAATTATGATATATTCATATAATAGATACTACTCAGCAACAAAAAAGAATGAGCTGCAGATATATAAACCAACATGGATGAATCTCAAAAACATTATGTTGAGGAAAAGAAGCCAGAACAAAAAAGCACACCTCTTAATGAAAAAAATTCACATCTTCAATAAGATAATAAAAAATATATCTCAATTAAAAAAGGAGTTTTTATTGTTTTGCTTGATTTTCTAGGACAAATAAAATGACGTAATTTCACAAATAAATATAATAAGCTTTTTGGAAATAAGAGGAGGGAGTATAATATAGTAGCTATGAACACAGGTCCTGGGCATAAAAAGATTGGAAATTTTTATTTAACATTTAGCGCTGTGTATTATTTGACAAATTACTTAACTCTATAAATCTCAGTTTCTCAAGACAGGGTTGTGTTGACAATCAAAGAAGAAACAATGCCTAACATTATGCATGGAGTATGTCTTAACTGTGAATTTTTGTTTGAATCCATCAATCTGATGATTTTATTCTTCACTTTGAGAAGGTCCTAAGAAGTCATGCTGTGTTTGTTCCTTATAAGAAGAAAGATATTTTCTTTTGTGTAATTTTGTTTCTTTATGTTTTTTTAAATATTACTTCATTGATTTCTCAATTACATATAGTGCATATCTTTGCAATTACAATAATTCCAAAAAATACTAAAAAAATTTAAATACCTTTATTTTCCATTGTCCGGTCCCATTCTCCTGAAATAATCATTAAATGATATTGTATTTATCCATCCACAATATTTTCCACAGCACACAAACATATACACTCATATGTAGCATTTTTCCCCAAAATGGGTTCTGTAACTATTTTCCTATTTAAAGGTATATATTTTCATGTATTTACCATAGTTTTGCATATTCAAAAAAACCATGCTTCTACTTCTAATGATAATTTCCAAAAATTAGCTCACAAAATGTTTTGAGCATTTGCAGAAAGACTGAAATGAATGCATAGCATCCTAGAGGATGCTAAAACTGAAGCAAACAGCAATAATATGGTTGATAATATTCTGACATGTGCAATTACAATTCAATCATGTTAGTATTTAGCCAGAAACTGTTTTGAGTATTTTGTTAGCATTTTCTAACTTGCACTATCTATTTGTTTTAATAGATCATTTGAGTATTATGGTAGGTAAGAAAGAACATGTCACACACACACACACACAAAAACCTTTGATACCTAGAAATTTTTAAAGCCAGTATCTTTTTTAAAAAAATTATAACCAAAGCTCCTGTGTTAAGAATGTAGATAACTCACTGTCTGTATTAATACGCAAAACCCAGTAGATAATGTTCTGGCCAATCATCAACCAAAGAGTGAGACAGTTTCACATTCAATCTAAAACAGTGATCTTGCTTTTTGAAATAAATGAATAATCCAGATACCTCCTTGACAATCTAGTTCTTATTAAAACTCTGAAAAGAAAAATAGAATTAATTTTCTGTTCTAAAATGTGACTGTACACTGTTCAATATTGTAAAGTCACTCTGACTGTCTAATGTCCCCATTATTTTGAAACTTAAAATAATGCTGATATTCAGGCCCTGAACTGCATAGAGCTTATAGCAGACAACTGCATTAATCCCACGTTGATTGTCCTACATGAGAAGTTTTATTTTAAGCTGCGCTAAGTTTACTAGTTTATCAGTTTTTAATTACATTTACTAAAATATCACTCTGGGGATTCTTTTATAACTAAAGAAGAACACTCGATCTTCATTTAAAAAAACATTCTCATTTAAAAATCTCAGTGCTTATGGGAGATGGAATTAGATAATTTTTTTCAAGCTTTTATTATAATTGGGATTAAATACCATTACATTCAGGTCTAAATTTTATGATCTCATCCTGTAGTATACAAGGAAAGCTGAACTCTTTGTGTCTACATATAAAATTACTTCTTTGAATTAATTCTGTATCCATTATTCTTCTTGTTCTAATTGAGTTGCCTTGACTTCAGTAAATTGCCCTGGTGACCAGATTTCATTAGCATGTATATAAATTCTCAGCTACATGTCTTGGCAATTTATCTATATTGGCAATTTCTGATTTCTAATAGCCCAAGAGAATATTACAGTTGTTTTCTTCTTTTTGTTCTAAGCAATCATAGCCTGATGCTTCAGTCAATGGGTTTGAGCTTGGAACTAATGTATTTAAATTGCATCCAATTTTGAGTTTCTTGAGGACAGAGACTGTAAGTTAGATGTGTATTTTTCCACAGTGCCTAAAATAGTGCATTATATTTAGACAACTAATACACTTTTAATCTTTGAATTGAAACATAGTTAATGGAAAGATATAGAGTATTATCTAATACAATATGTATCTAAAACCTTGTGTTCCCAAATTTTAAGTGGTAAGGTTGTTAGGGAAGGAAAAATAGAATGAGCAACACCCAAGGGTGACTAATGCCTTTGAGCCTCAGTCTCTCATTTTTCTCCCCTGTAAAATGAGGATGATAAAAATAATATAAATTGCTTCATAAAAGTGTTGTGAGCATTAAATGAGATCCTATAAACTATGCAATCAGATTTTGTGTGGCATATAATATGAACTCAATAAGACTAAGGTATTTATGAAGCATAATGGCTCTAGGACTTCTCCTTGGGAGAAGAAAAGAATAAACCAATATTTTTTGAATCCCTATTATAGACATTAAGCATGGTGATAAGAGCTTTCCTTAGGTTACTCATTTTTTCTCATTAAATAATCAAGTATTCATATAATAAATAGAAATTGATAAGCAAGGTAAAGTTATTACTGAAATGTGGTTAGTAACAGAGTTGATGGAGTTCTAGATATACAACCTCAAAATATGGTACTTTGGGATTTGAGAAAACCACAGAAGCAGGAAGGTCACTCTTGCCTTTCCCTTACCCTTCTCCCCTGAAGCAGATCATAAAACCTTCATTCCAGAGATGCCCACCTTTTACCTGAAGGAAAAGAATGTCCTTATCTCTGAAGACAACAGGAATACAGAGAAGAATCTGAACAAACAAGCCTTGCTAATATGTTCCCCCCAGTTTATTACCATTAGATTAGACCTCCTTTGTCCAATCATACTTGTTCGTGACTATCCTCTTATCCATCCACCAAGCATAAAATACACTTTTTTCCCTGTGTCTTTGGTTCTTAATTTCTAAAGCCTCCCATGTTAGTAAAACTTATATTAAGTACATTTGTATGCTTTTCTCTTGTTAATATGTCTTTTGTTATAAGTGCTTCAGCCATGAACCTACTGGTGGGTAAGGAAAGAAATCTTTCTTCCTCTACCGAGTTGAAACCCAGATCTTCTGAGACCAGGGAACTTGCTCTTGTCTTAACACCCTGAAGCTGAGTGCCATGACATCTGAGGGCATGAAAGCATAGAGCAAAGGGGAAACAGGTTATGCTACATGGGTCACTAGCTTTATTTACATATTCATGGTGAATTTTCTGAGAGGTTCATTATGAGACAAAGGTAATTTGGAGGTAGTAGAAAAAGAAGGTTACATTTTCCAAACTATTTTAAATATCAAACAATACCAATTTATACACACCATGATAAGCACTTAACACATATTAACAATTGCTACTATTATTTGATAAAGATGTGTTTGAAGTATAATTCCTTGCTTTATAGTTGTGCACCTAAGGATAAAATGGTACAAACTGGTGAGGTCAGGTGTCCTCCTATAGTGCCTTTGTATTTTCTTTCCCTTTCCCTGCTTCCCATGATAATGACGAACCCTTCTGACTTAAGTCACAGAAGACTAAAAGACACTGCTAATAAATAATAGTAAGAACTCAGAAAATATTACATTATATGGAAATGCTAAATGAAAGTCAAACTTTTCTGGTTGAGAAGAAAAGAAAGAATATTCTCAGCACCTAATGCAGCCTCTAATCTAGTATAAACCAAAAAAATGTCAGCTATTTATGAAAATTATTAGCAGCACTTTTAATTTTAAGGCTTTCAAAATACAGAGACCCCCTAAGGAGGATCTGTTTTACTTCAGAGTTTTCAATGTTGTCATTTCATTTAATGCAACTCCTGGGTTTTTATATTTCCTTTTCAAGTTCCTAACATATTAGTCTTATAGTGGATTAATGAAGAAAAATGCAACAAAAACATATTTTGATGTCATTCTCACACTTATAGGCAACAAGTTTATTATATATGAGTTTACTGTAACTCAACAACAAAGGTTAAATTGCTCATTAAACTATTTGCTAGTAGTTCTTAAAAACTAATTAATCTCATGTCTACTTAGAGCATTAAATTTCTTTATAGACACAAAAATACGAAGTATTAATTAAGTGAATATTTAGGAAGTCATAGATCAGAAAACTGTTTTTCCAGAGATTCTTGTAATGTTTTTGACCATCCTAGGTGACCCAGACATGCCAGACTAATTCTCATAATGTTTTCTAAATTCCACAAACAAAGGATGCCAGGCCTCTGGTCCTTTTTCCGTGTGCATATCAGATCACCCAGGCAAGAACTGGATTTCCTCCACATTATTCTTTCGTAACAATTACAGTTCACAAAGTCCATTCAAATCAAAACAACTTCATGGTCTAATTAAGATCCACACATGGATTCAAAAAAGCTTGTATTGATCACCCATGGCGTTATCTAGATTGACTACACCTTTAAGCATGATTTCAATAAAATAAAGTTTATATCTTGGGAAATAGATTATAATCCAAGTATATACTTTCATTTTTCTCTTATTTCTAATTATCTAGTATCTAGATGCCCAGTTTAATTTTAATTTCTGACAAACAATAATGTTTTAGTATAAATGTATCCCAAATATGGTATAAAACATACTAAAATATTTTTCATTTACCTAAACTTTAAATTTAATTGGATGTCATGTTTCTTTTTTCTTTTTCTAGTTTGATTGACTGACAAACATTATATATGAAGTGTCACTTAATGACAGGGATACATTCTGAGAAATGTGTAATTAGGTGATTTCATCATTGTGTTAATATCATAGAGTGTGCTTACAAAAATCTAGATTATATAGCCTACCACACACCTAGGCTATATGGTATAGCCTATTGCTCCTAGGCTATAAACTTTTAGAGCATGTTACTGTACTGAATACTGTAGGCAATTGTAACACAATTGTATTTGTATATCTATTCATATCTAAACATAAAAAATTATAATAAACATATGGTATTATCATCTTATGGGACAACTGTCCTATATGTGATCTACTGTTGACTGAAACATTATGTAGTACATAAAATGTACAATGTGATGCTTTTATGTACATATATATATTGTGGAATGATTACTAGTCTCAAGCTAATCAAAATTATCTCCTCATACTTAACATTTTTTATTTTTGTGATGGCAATACTTAAGGTCTACCCTCTTAGCAGATTTCAAGTATACAATATTTTTAACTATAGTCCTGATGTTATGCACTAAATCTCCAGAACTTATTCATCTTGTAACTGAACATCTGTATCTTTTGACCAACATCTGCCTAATGTTCTCACCCTCTGACCCTGGTTACTACCCTTCTACTGTCTGTTCCTATGAGTTTGACTTTTTTAGATTCCACATATAAGTGAGACCACACAGTATTTGTTTTTCTGTGCATGGCTTGTTTCATTTAGTATAATGAACTTCATGTTATCATGTTGTTGGAAATAACAGGATTTTCTTTTGTAAAAAAGCTGAATAGGAAAAACAACTTGCCTAGTGTGTTTAATCAGTAAATATAATGATATAAAGGAATAGCTTATTAGGCAATGTAAATGACCTTCCATTATGCAAATGATTTTTATAAATATTCTATCAGCAACTATTTTAGACATTAAAAACTAAGACTAATTAAAAATAATTACAGAAGATAGCCAACTAGAGACATAGCCCTAGCACCCTCAGTCCTCAGTTGAGAGGCCTGATAAGAAGGAACCAGCAAAAGAACTTCAGAAATATAAAAAATTAAAGTGAAAGAACACCCCCATAAGAAAACAATAACTCCTTGCCAATAAATACCAACCTAAATGAAAAGATTAAAATGACAGATGAAGAGTATCGAATATGTATTGTAAGGAAGCTCAATGAGATACAATAGAAAATAGAAACCTAATACAAAGAAGTCACAAGAACAATGCAGTAAATGAATAATAAATTCTATAAAGAAATTGAATTATTAAAGAAAAATGAAACAGAATTTATAGAATGAAAAATTCATGCAAAGATTTATAAAACACTGTGGAAAGCCTTAAGAATAGGCTTGATCAGGCAGAAGAAAGAATCTCAGAGCTTGAAGATAATACCTTTGAGCTTAACAGTTAAAAAGAAAGAACAGAGAAATACAAGGAACAAACAAAGCCTACAAGAAATGTGGGATTATGTGAAGAGGCCAAACATAATAATATTAGGTATTCATAAAGGCAAAGAAGAAAATATACAAGGGTTGGAAAATCTATTTAAAAAATAATCAAGGAAAATTTCCCTGGCCTTGCTAGGAATCTAGATATCCAGATACATGAAACTCAAAGGACTCCTGGGAGCTTCATTGCAAACAGTCAATCACCACAATACATTGTCATTAGACTTGCCAAAGTAAACATGAAAAAGGCACTCCTACAAGCACTAAGGTGAAAAAAATCAGGTAACTTACAAAGGAAAACCTATCAGACTAACTGCAGACTTCTCAACTGAGATCTTACAAGGCAGAAAAGATTGGGGCCCCATTCTCAATCTTCTCAAAGAGTATAATGGCCAGCCTAGAATTTTGTACCCTGCAAAAATAATTTTCTTATATGAGGGGGAAATAAAAACCTTCTCAGACAAGCAACCACTGAGGGAATTTGTCAAGATCAGATCTGCCCTGCAAGAACTACTAAGAACTGCACTATACACAGATTAACACAACAGACATCCTCCAGTGTAAAATCACCCAAAATATAAAATTCAGAATCCAGATAACACAGTGGCTCAAGAGGTAAAACAAAACAATAAAGTTCCACTCAACAGGAAGAACAGAAATCCACCCTATGTGGCAATTCTTTCAATAAATGTAAATGGCTTAAACTCCCCACTCAAGAGACATAGGCTGGCTGAATGAATAAAAAAAATACAAACCAAGTATCTGCTATCTCCAGGAAACACATCTCATCCACAAGGACTTGTTCAGATTCAAAGCGAAGGGATAGAAAACAATATTCCATGCAAATGGAAACCAAAAAAAAAAGCTGGTATAGCAGTTCTCATGTCAGATAACATGGACTTCAACAAAAGTAAAGACAAAGACAGTCACTACATAATGGTGAAAGGAATTATTCAACAAGAAGACTTAACAATCCTAAATATTTATGCACCAAACACAGGATCACACAGATAAATAAAACAAATCCTAATTGATCTAAACAAAATGATAATGAGAATGCCATAATAGAGGCTTCAACATTCCACTGACAGAATGGGACAGATGCTCCAAACAGAAAATAAACAAATAATAAATTGAATTAAATGAATTTCTAGAACAAATTGGCCTAACAGTCATCTATTGAACATTCTACCCAAAAACCACTGAATATACATTCTTCTCATCAGCTCATGGAACATTCTCTAAAATTGATCACATCCTAGGCCACAAAACATTTCTCAACAAATTAAAAAAATATATAGATATTATACCATGTATCTTCTCAGACCACAGTAGAATAAAATTAAAAATCAATTCCAAAAGAAATACTCATCTATACACAAACTCATGGAAACTAAACAACTTTCTGCTGAATAATAGCTGGAGGTCAAGGAGGAAATTAAGATGGAATTCAAAACATTGTTTTTACTAAATGATAATGGGGACACAAGTTATCACAATCTGTAAGATATAGCTAACACAGTCATGAGAAGAGAACTCACAGCTTTAAATACCATTATCCAAAAGACAGAAAGATCACAAATCAATAATTTAATGAATCATCTCAAGGAAATGGAAAAGGAAGAACAAACCAATCCCAAACCCAGCAGAAGAATAGAAATAAAAAAGATCACCGCAAAACTAAATGAAATTGATAACAAAAGAATTATATAGAAGATTAATGAGAAAAAGTTGGTTCTTTGAAAAGAGAAACAAAATTGACAGGGCTCTGGCTAGATTAACCAGAAGCAGAAAAGAAAGGACTCTAATAAGCTCAATAAGAACTTTAAAAGGAGAAAATACAATTGATACCATGGAAATACAAAACATCATGATGAAATACTATAAAAACCTCTAAGCACATAAACTTGAAAATGTGGAAGAAATGGACAAATTCTTTGAAGCACACAGCTTCTGTAGGCTCAATCAGGAAAAAAAACAGAATTCTTAACAGGCCAGTATCTAGTATTGAAATTGAAATAGCAATAAAAACTCTTCCATCACAAAAAGCCCCAGGCCTTATGGTTTCACACCTGAATTTTACCAGACCTTCAAAGAAGAACTGGTACCTAACTGCAGAAATTATTCCATATCATCAAGAAGGAAGGAATCCTCCCCAACTCTTTTTACAAAGCCAGCATCATGTTAAAACCTAAGCTAGAAACAGACACAACAAAAAAAGAAAATCCCAGACCAATATACCTTATAAATATAGGTACAAAAATTCTCAATAAAATCCTAACAATGTGAATTCAGCTATACATCAAAAAAATAATTCACCACAACCAAGTGGGCTTCTTCACACCAAAGATGCAAGGATGGTTCAACATATGCAAATCTATAAATATAATTCACCACATAAACAGAAGCAAAAACAAAGACCATATGATCCTCTTAAGAGATACAGAGAAAGCATTTGACAAAATTCAGCACCTTTTATGATAAGAATGCTTAACAACATAGGCATAGATGGGACCTAACTAAAAATAATACAAGCCATTTATCACAAACCCACAGCCAACATATTATTAAATGGGGAAAAACTGAAAGCATTCCTACTTAGAACTGGAACCAAGCAAGGTTGTCCACTATCATCACTTTTATTCAACATAGTGCTGGAAGTCTTAGCCAGAGCAATCGGACAAGAGAAGGAAATCAAGGGTATCCAAATTGGGAAAGAGGAAGTCAAACTATCACTCTTTGATGATAATACGATCTTGTATCTAGAAAATCCCAAAGATTTTGCCAAGGGACTCTTGAATTGATATACAAATTCAGCAAAGTCTCAGGTTACAAAATCAATGTACACAAATCAGTACCATTCATATATGCCAACAACAGTCAAGCAGAGAATCAAATCAAACACTCAATACCTTTCACAATAGCAACAAAAAAATAAAATACTTAGCAATATATTTAACTGGGGAAGTGTAAGACCTCTACAGAAAGAACTATGAAACACTGAGGAAGGAAACTGCAGAGGACATAAACTGTTGGAAAAACATATCATAACTCTTGGATCAGCAGAATCAACATTGTTAAAATGTCTCTATTACCCAAAGTGATCTACAGATTCAGTGTAATTCCCAACATTGAAATACCAACATCATTTTTTGCAGAACTAGGAAAAATAGTTCTTCACTTTGTATGGAACCAGAAAAGACTCTGAATAGCCAAAGCAACCTTAAGCAACAAGAACAAATCAGGAGGTATCACTTTACCAGATTTCAAGCTATACTATAAGGTTATAGTAACCAAAACAGCATGGCACAAAAAGAGAGAAATAGACCTATGGATCAGAACAGAGAACCCAAATACAAGTCAGCCATATGTTGCCATATGATCTTTGACAAAGCAGGCAAAAACATACACTGGGGAAAAGAATCCCTACTCAAAAATTTGTGCTAGGAAAATTAGATAGCCACATGTAGAAGTCTGAAACAGGACCCACACCTCTCACCACTCACAAAATTTAATTCATAATGGATAACAGACTTAAACTTAAGACATGAAACTATAAGAATTCTAGAAGAAAATCTTGGGAAAGCTCTTCTAGATATTGGCCTAGGCAATGAGTTCATGACGAAGACCTGAAAAGTAATCATAGTAACAACAAAAATTAACAATAGGACTTGATTAAATTAAAAGTCTTCTATACTGTCAAGGAAATAATCAATAGAGTGAATAGACAACCTACAGAATGGGAGAAAATAGTTCCATGGTATATATCTGAGAAAGGGCGAATAACCATAATCTAAAAAGAACTAAAAAAAAAAAAATCAGCAAGAAAAAATCAAACAACCTCATAAAAAAGTGGGCAAAAAACATGAACAGAAGCTTTTCAAAATAAAATAGATGAATGGCCAATAAACATATGAAGAAATGCTCAAAGTCTCTAATCATCAGGGAAATGCAAGTCAAAACCACAATGATATATCACCTAACTCCAGTGAGAGTGGCTTTTATTAAAAATTCTCGAAGCAACAGATGCTGGCATGGATGTGGAGAGAAGGGTACACTTATACACTCTTTTTTCAGACTGTAAACTAGCACAACCTCTATGGAAAATACCATGGAGATATCTCAAAGACCTACCACTTGGTCCAGCAATCCCACTATTTGATATTTACCCAAAGGAAAAAAATATCATTTTATCAAAAAGACACTTGCACTTGAATGTTTAACAGTGCAATTCACAATTGCAAACATGTGGAATCAACCTAAGTGCCCATCAATACATGATTGGATTAATAAAATGTGGTATATGTATACTGTGGAGTACTACACAGCCATAAAAATGGTGAACTAATACTTTTTAAAGAAAAAAAGTACAACCTGGATGTAACCAGAGACCATTTTTCTAAGTGAAGTATTGCAATAATGGAAAAACAAATACCATTTGTACTCACTGTTAAACTGTAACTAATTGATTAACACCCAAGTGCACATATAGTAGTAATCTCAATGGAAATCAAGCAGGTTGGAGGTGGGAGGATGGGACAGGTAAATGTATACCTAATGGGTATAATGCATGTTATCTTGGTGATGGGCACACATACACTTTTGGCTCAAACTGCACAAAACAAATCACGCAACCGAAACATTTATGTCACCATAATATTCTGAAATTTAAAACAAATCAAAAATTTTTTTAAATAAAAATAATTACAATAAAAATCTAAAAATACCCACAAAAGCTGAATAATCCACTTCTCCAAAAAAAAGACAAATAAATGGCCAAGAAGTATATGAAAAATGTTAAATGTCACTAAACATCAGGGAAATGCAAATCAAAACTACAATGAGATATCATCTCACATTTGTTAGTATGGCTATTATCAAAAAGTCAGGATTTAATAAACATTGGCAAGGATACAGAGAAAAGAGAATTTTTTTAAATTATTTCAAAATATTACAGGGGTACAGATGTTTTCGTTTACATGGATCGCTTTTGTTGTGCTTGAGTCAGGGTTATAAGTGTGTCTATCACCGAGATATGGTTCATTGTACCTGTTAGGTAGGTTTTTGCCCATCCCCTCCTTCTGCCTCCCCCTTACTTGATTTCCACTGAGTTTTAATTCTTGTACACTGTTGGTAGGAATATTAATTGATGCAGTCATTATGGAAAACTACATAGAAGCTCCTCAAAAATTAAAAATAGAATTACCATATGATCCAGTAACTCAGTTTTGGGTTATGTATCCAAAGAAAATGAAATGAATATCTCCAAGAAATACCTGTACTCCTATGTTCATTGCAGCATTATCATAATCACCAAGATATGGAATCAACTTAAGTGTCCATAGATGCATTAATGGATAAATAAAATATATCTTATTTTTTATTTGTTGAATTTGCAACCCTAATATAGGTACTAATTTTCTAGAAAACAGTTGGCTATGACTTAATTATTTCCTTTATAGGGAACTATTCTAAGGAAATAATATCAAAAATGCATACAAAGATTGCGTTTGGACAAAAACTTCCAACTTGTATACTGAATATTTATTTCATACATATTTTAGGCACTGAGGATAGGGCAGGGAAGAATACAATAAGATTCTTACTTCATGGAACCGACACTCTCATAGAGGATAAAAAATGTTAATACATCATAAATAAATGAATAAATAAGAAAGTTCCATGATAAAAAGAAAACCAGATAATGCAATGGAGAGACTCAGGGAGATACTTTTTACTGGGGGCTAAGGGAAAGTCTAAGTAGAGAAGCGATCTATTGTCTAAGAAATGAATAAAAAGTAGGAGCTAGCAATGGAAAAGAGAGATGTGTACCAAATATAGGAGCAGACATACAGGTTATACAATTTGGCGTATTACGGCAATATCAAGGAAAAGAAAAATGGCAGCGAGACTGTATTCAATAAATGCAAGGAGAGTTGTATGAGATGACGTCACAGAGATATGCACAGCCTAATTCAGCATCCAGAAGGCCAAGGTAATGAATTTAGATTTTGTAGCAAAAACAACAGGACACAAATAGAGTGGGTAATACAGATAAGTGAAAAAAATTGTGTTTTATAAAAATAATTCTAGTAAGTTGTTTGTAAGCATCAGCTAGGCGAGCATTCAGAGTGATAGGGGAGATGAAGAGGATTACATGGATTAGGAACAGGATGAGTTTGTGCTAATGGGATTTTCTGGCATATTGCCTGGCTGGATTAAGATAAAGGAATCAACAGTACCTGATAAATTTTTAGTTTAATCAACTGGTAGCTGATGGTAACATTACTGAGATGTGCATAAGCAAAGTAGTTTGTGGACTGAGAGTTTAAATGGGCCAAGTTAACCTTGAGATATTTATTAGAAATTCAAAATGAGAGATAAAGTAGCAGCTGGCTATGAATTTGGAGTTCAAAGGAGAGACCAGGACTAGAGGTATAATTAGCCTTTAGGTATTTAAAGCCATGGCAATGAATGAGATTTTCTAGAAAAGTCAATAAATAGAGAAAACAATGGTAACACATCTGAGTCCTGAATAAGCCAGAGATCTAGAGGAATAACCAGCAAAGAGACTGAGGGGAAGCAGTCAGTGAGTCAGGAGAAAATCCAAAACTATATAAGAGTATAGAATAATATTTGTGAACAGAAAATGGGATTTTCAACCTGACAGAATAAGCCTAGAGATAAGGTCATCTGAAAGCTGAGAAAGGATCACTGCATATGGTAACATGATGGCCATTGGAGGTTGGCTAAGAGTAGATTCAGGAGCAGAAGTTTGGCTGAACTTGATGAGAAACAAAGGTAAGGAAGTGAATGTGAAGCTACTGACAACTCTTATAAGAAGCTATGCTGTAAAAGGGAGGAAAGAAATGTGGTTATATTTTACAATAAGTAGTATTTTTTAATAAATGAAAGAACCTAAAGAGTGTTTTATGCTGATGAAGATAATAAAATAGAAAGGGAAAGATTGTTGGTATAGAAGAGAGAGAAATTTCAGAAACAATGACCTTGAAAGATGAGACAGGGCTGAGGAGGATCTGGAGCACAAGTGGAGGACTGACCTTTATTTGACAACAGTAGATAGGTGTTTCCCTAATTTATCAGTGATCTGATGATAGCAAGGGTGTAAGGGAGTAGACAGAATGTTTGAAATCACAAAAGGTAATGCTTAATACTTTGAAACATGGATTCAAGTTTAAAATCCAAGAACTCAGATGTGAATTCATATTGTGTAGTATAATGCAGGCATTAAATATGAATCTTCTAATGAAATAGCAAAAAAAATCTCAAAAAGTTAATTTAAGAAAAATGAAAACTGTGTATATATAGTATGATATTAAGTACGTAAGAAATGTGTAAGACTAGAAATATCTATTCCAAAATACTGACAGTGGTTAACTATGAGTTTTGTTACAAATAAGGTTATTTCATACTTTATATTTGACTGTAATCAGGGGAATAATTTTAAAGATATTTCACAATAACTGATTAATATAATATTAAGATAACTAGCCTGAGCAAGAGCAAGACTCTGTCTCTCCTAAAAATAGAAAATATTAGCTGGGCATGGTGGCACATGCCTGTAGTCCCAGCTACTCAGGAGGCTGAAGCAGGAGGATCATTTGATCTCAGGAGTTTGGGGTTGCTGTGAGCTAGGCTGACACCATGGCACTCTAGCCTGGGCAACAGAGCAAGACTTTCTCTCTCTCTCTCTTTCTCTCTCTCTCTCTCTCTCATATATATATGTATATAAAATATTAAGATGGATTCTCTATCTCACTTCACAAATTCCTGCATAAGAGCAGTCTAATTTTAACATATATAAGTACTATTTTTAGAGATTTCAGATGGAAGGCCAAGTATTAAATGAATGGTGCATATCAAGGACTACTTCTATTTGAGAAACTCCTAAAGAAAAACTCCATAGAAGAAAAACAACCTGCATCCAGCATTTTAGAATGAGACATTAGTCTTGATATATTTTTTTATCATAAGAAGAGGAAGTATAAGAATTGATAGTATACAAAAAAGGACCAGAAGAAGATTATATAGACATAAATATATGTAAAAGAAGCACTTTAATCTTCACAAGGGAAATGATAGAGGAGATGCTGAGAAGGGAACTTGATTTGCTTGAGATTCGGCATTCTGCAGCTGTTTTTCAATCATTTTCACATTTTGCCACATGGTCTCATTTCTATAGCTCCTAATTCAGAGAAGACATATCTTCAGGTTCAATGATTTTTAAAAAATTATAGGTCTCCTCACTGAACATATTATTAATTATGTTGTTAAAATATATAGTTTTCAATTATTAGTTAGAAATTTGCCTTTTACTGTACTAAAGGTAAAAGTGGCCACTTTCTTTCCAGTACATTAATCTGATAAAACCTTTAAAAAATTGAATATATAATACATCTTTGGTACAGCCTTTTAAGTAAGTTCTTTGTTATTATTTTTTAATTACAAGTAAAGATCTATCATAGAGCATGTGATACTCTCTGGGATTTTCTTCTTAGTTCATTTCACTAAATAAATTGTAAGACCCTCGAGCATTGAAGCTCTAATTTTTCTAGGCTTGTATTCCCAGATTGCAGTACGATGCCTGGAATATATGTCCAATATAAGTGCCCAATATGTTTGCTAAAAAAGAAAAGGAAGATAGGAAGGAAGGAGGAGAAAAGAGTATATCCTCCAGAAATCCTATAAACTCAAAAGGTACTATTTTTTGTTTTTTCATTTTTTTAATTTCAAAGTATTACAGGGGTACAAATGTTTTTGATTACAAGGATCATTTTTGTAATGCTTGAGTCAAGGTTATAAATGTCCTCATCACCCAGATAGTGTTCATTGTACCTGTTAGGTAGTTTTTCACCCAGCCCCTCTTCCCCGCTCCCTTCTGATTGATTTGGAAAGGGAACATAGGGGAAGGAGAGAGGAGCAAAGAGTGTATCCTCCAGAAATCCTATAATCTCAAAGGGTGCTAAGTATTTTTTAAAATGTAATGTTTCTTTTCATGGCCTCTAGAGAAATTATTCTCTGAAATAGAGTTGGAATTTCATGGAGTGATCACATTCACTGGCCATGTTTGAGGATTTGAGAGGCCATCAGTCTTTCAGGTTGATCTGGAACATTTCATCAAAAACAAGTTGTTCTGAAAATTAGAAATGAAGAAAGAAATTCTCTGTGCTATCCTAAGGGAGACTTATTTCTAAGTAATTGAACATGCCTGAATCCATTCTTGTCTTTGTAAGAGTATTAAGACAATGACTCATCTTGTAGTAACATAATAGATAGCATCAGTTGTCAATACAGAACAAACTGTCACTTATAAACATCATGAATATATCCAAAGCAGCCATTGTACCATAATTTAAAGTGACTTATCTCATAGTAACAACGTTCATGTTGTAGAATTTCCAAGATCAAAATGGGGGAAAAAAGCTTAATTCAGAATTTAAGCACTTATGTATATTTTTTTCCCTATCTCTCACACAGGATGTTGTAATAGGTAGCAATAGGTTAGAATGAAAAATCACTGAAACAGACCATGGGAATTGAGAGGAGAGTGCAATTATCTGACCATTAAGATATATTTATCTTTTACATGGGGAATCAATAAATTGCTTGAATATTTTAACAGAGTTATTTTTAAAACCATGATTTGAGTATATTACCTTAGTTAAGGAAGCTGAGTAGTATCATTAATTTTGCCTTTGCTGTCTAAGATGTAAAAAAAAGTTATGTTTTCCTTCTTCCATCTAGATATAGATCCTTTAGTACAATCTGTTCTAAATAAAATAAATCATTTTAAGGTATGTATTTGTCATGTACAGCATGATGTTTTGAAGTATATATACATTGTTGAATAATTCTAGCAAATTAACAAATATATTACCTCACATAGTTATCATTTTTGTGGTGAGAACATTTAATATTCACTATCCTTGCATTTTCAAGAATATCATCATTCACTGTAATCACCATGCTGCATAATAGATCTCTAGAACATATTCCTCCTATCTGACTGTAACTATATAACTTTTGGCCAACATTGCCCCATCTGCAACTTCCACTCAACCACCCCAGACTCTGATAACCACTATTCAACCTTCTACTTCTATGAGATCAACTTTTTAGATTCCACATAGGAGTGAGATCATGCAGTATTTGTCTTTCTGTGCCTGGCTTATTTCATTTAACATAATGCCCTCCAGGTTCATCCATGCTGTCACAAATGACAGGATTTAGTTCTTTATATAACTGAATAATATTCCACTGTGTATACATACCACATTTCCTTATCCATTTATCCATTGATGGACACTTAGTTGATTCCATATCTTGGCTATTGTAAATAATGCTGCAATAAACATGGCAGTACAGATATATCTTTGACATACTAATTTCATTACCTTTGTTTATAAATCCAGTAGTAAGATTGCTGGATCATATGGTAATTCTATTTTTAATATTTTTGGGAACCTACATACTGTTTTCCATAATGGCTGTACTAATCTACATCCCCACTGACAGTGTTTAAGTGTTCCTTTTTCTCCACATCCTCACCAAAACTTGTTATTTTGTTTGTATTCTTGAAAACAGCCATTCTAACAGGTGAGGTGATATCTCATTGTGGTTTTGACTTGCATTTCCCTGAGCACTTTTTAATATACCTACTGGCCACTAATATGTCTTCTTTTGAGAAATGTCAATTAAGATATTTTTCCCATTTTAATTGGCTTATATGTTTTCTTGCAATTGAGTTGTTTGAGTTTCTTACATGTTTTGGATATTAAGCCATTATCAAATGCATAGATTGTAAATACTAATATTTTTCTCCCATTCTGTGGGGGTTACTTCTTCATTCCATTGCTTATTTCCTTTGCTGTGTAGAAGCTTTGTAGTTTGATGTAATCCTGTGTAATTTTTGCTTTTCTTTACTAAATTTTTAGAGTCATATCCAAATAAAATCATTGACCAGACCAATGTCATGGAGCTTTTCCCTTATGTTTTCTTCTAGTAGTTTCATAATTTTGGGTCTTACATTTAAGTCTTCAATCCATTTTGAATTGATTCTTGTATATGTTGAGAGATAAGGGTCTAATTTCATTCTCTTGCATGTGGATATCCATTTTTTTCAACACTATTTATTGAACAAACTATCCTTTACCCATTGTGTATTCTTGGCACCTTTATCAAAAATCAGTTATCTGTAAATATGTTGATTTATTTCTAAGTTCTCTATTCTGTTTCACTGGTATATGTATCTGTTTTTATGTAAGCACCATGCTGTTTGGTTACTATAGTTTTATAGTATATTTTAAAGTCAGATAGTGTGACACTTCTAGCTTTGTTCTTTTAGCTCAAGAATTGCTTTGGCAATTCAATGCCTTTTGTGGTTTCAGATGAATTTTAGGATTTTTTTTTATTTCTGTGAAGAATGTCACTGGTATTTTGATAGGGATTGCATTGAATCTGTAGGTTGCTTTAAAAATAAATCTATTTAAAAAGAAAACAAAAAGGTCTAAAAATCATATATACTAAATAAATATTTGTTTCAATCAGTTATAATAAAATTCCAAAATAATCAATAAAATGATCATAATATTTATTATATAATTCTTCCTATTTTACCAAATTGTTTTACATAAGACATGATTTTCAAACTAAAAGGAATATATAATTATTTCATATTGCATGTTTTATTAATTCATTTTCCATAAATTAATTGAGAGCTGAGGCCACACCAAAATCTGTGCAAGGCGCCAGAGATGCCCAGCCTTTTCCATATAGAGATTTTAGTTTAGTGTGTTAGAAGAAATAGCTGTTAATCACCTTGTTGGGAATAAATGTAAAGTAACAGATATGGCAAGTAAATAATAAAAGGTGATAGAGCTCTGTGCATCTGTAATAGAGAGTTTCATCTGTATATAAGTCTTCTAAAAATGCATAATATAGTCCAAAAAGGTTGCCATTTTAAAATAAAAACCTATCCAACTGAAATCTACCCTTCTTTTTTTCATCTTCTCAAGAAAAAAGTTACATTTCTTTTTCATTATACTGACAAAATTACATGTAGTTTTAAAATTTTAGTCAATTGAAAATAATAAAAGTGTATATGTGTGTGTGTTTAATGTAAGATTGATATTGTAAGGGAAATAATGATCATTGTATTTGGGGGCTTCAGTTGGGAGAAATTTATTTATTTATTTAGACAGGCTCTCACTCTGTTGCCCAGGATAGAGTACAGTGGTGTCATCACTTCTCACTGCAACTTCAAACTCCTGGTACAAATGACCCTCTTGCCTCAGACTCCCCAGTAACTTGTACTACAAGTGCATGCCACCATGACCAGCTAATTCTATTTTTTGTAGGGACAAGAACTCGCTTTGTCACTCAGTCAGGGCTCCAGTGATCCTCCCTCCTCAGCTTCCCAAGGTGCTGGGATTACAGGCATGAGCCACCATACCTGGCCTAAGTTTAAATTTAAAGAGGAAATGGATGTATGACATTACAGGTTTGACTACTTTTCTCAAAGAATCTATCTAGATATGATTGACTCTTTCTTTTAACATTAGCCTAAAACATAAAACATGTGTCTATCCCCTCTTACTCAGATATGTTCATAGCAAAACACTTACATTATTAGCTTAGTGTCCTGAATAATATCCTCTGTGAGAGGCTGGTGTGCTCTTTGTAAGTACAGGGGAAGAGAAGATAACTAATAAAGCTGATATACATTGATAGCTCTGAACCTGCCTAGCTGCCTGCAAATGCAGAATGAGGGCTCTTGAATCAGGTTGCTTGGGTTCAAATTCCAGCTCTTCCAGTTACTGACAAGTCCATGAATTTGAGCAAGTCACTTCTCTCTGAACCTCTTTTTTTTCCCCTCATCTACAAAGCAAAATTTAAGTGGTGGGCATTTCCTGTATTTGAATTATTTAGTTTTAGCATTTTAACAGATTTTGTAACTCTAACTTCTAGTGAAAGAAAATCAATGTTTATGGCATTGTTCAGAATAACACTATTCCTGAAAGGTATGTGCCTTTAGTTTAGTTTAGTCTAGGTTCACTCCTATACTGATTCTTAGAGAACTCATTTCCAAAACCCATCAACAAAAGTGGTAAAATAAATAATTACCTAAGACTAAAATTACTTTGAAAATTATAATCCTAAAAAAGTTACTTTATGTCTTAGTCATTATGATCTATGACCCTTTGAGGAATCACATTTTACTATTAGAACAAATCTAAGAATCTTTAATAACTCTTAATATTTCCTCTTCTTAATACCAAGTATGGAAGAGATAATTTCAAAGAGGAATATAGAGGAAGGAAAGAAGATTACAATGAAAAATAAATATTTTTCCTATTTCCAAAATGTATTAATAATGACATGAAATAAGACTGTCCACCTCAAATACTTTTGAGGACTTGATGACACCAAATGGATGAATTCTTGGAAATTTTTATTTGTCCTGTAATTTTATTGCCCACCTACACTGAAAACTTAGGCTTTTAGCATGTCCTGTGGAGTGAACGTACTTTTTCATTGTAAAACTCTGGATGACAAAACTTTGTATTTTATAGGGTCAAAAATAAGTTAGCATAGTTTTAAAAGAGCACAAAAGTAGAAGATTTAAGGTCCAAGTCTTCGTCATTGCCTTGTGGCTCTTTCTATAGCTACACCTCTCTAATTGTTTCTAGAGTAGAACCTGATCATTGTATTTCTGTTCTGTTTATAATACCTGAAGATTAAATGTTTTTGAGCATAGATTTGCCTAAGTTTCTCTTTATAGTTTACATCATATCACTTTATAGTTGGCTCCAGAAAAAAAGGCTCTACATTTTTTTTAACCAAAATCTGCAGAACAGACCCAAGAGAAAATTAAGACCCATTGTTGTACAATCACTAAATGTATTGGATAGCTAATAAAAACGTTTAAGCAAAAAGTGGCCATGCCAATATGATTTGTAGGCAAGTTTTTTAATTGTAAAAATGTAAAAATCAGATCATTTCTATCTTGTACTAAATATTTTAAATAATAGACTAAAAGAGGAAAATTTATACAACTCTTTTTATAAGGCTGATATAATAAAATCATCCAATGGTGGCAAGGACAGTACGGGGGTGGGGGGACATGAACCATTGCAACATATAAAGACAGATGGAGTATCTCAAACTCGTCATGAGTTAAGACAATAACAATAACAAAAATATCATTAGCTGAGTTGGGTTCATTCCAAGCATAAAAAACATCAGAAAGTATATCAGTGTAAGCAAATACATTATTATATTAAAGGAAAAAGTCATATACCAATGTTATTAGATGCTGAAATATATTTTTTCAAGGTTTAAAAGAAATCCATGAAAAAAAATCTAGCAAGGCAAGACTAAATGGAACTTCTTCAGCCTGATAAAAGATAACCACATATTTACAAGAAAACATAGTCTATCATAATAAAATATTGGGAACATTTCCTTTGAAGTAAAGAGAGAGATAAGAAACCCAGATCAAATTTGACATATATTTGAAATTAATTATAAATTATATGAATTAGAAGAATTAGAAGGTAGACAAAAACTTTGATATTAACAGAAATTATGATACTCTATAGAAAATTGGAAATATTTTACAAAAAAGATGATTATAATTAGTTATATATTTAATATTGTCACTGTATACAAGATCATCATATAAATATCCTATGTTCCTATATATCTTTAATGTCAATTAAAAATCAAAATGCCCATCCCTAAATTATGTTGAACTCCCAACCCCCTGCGTACCTCAGAATGGGACTATATTTAGAAATAGGACATTTCAAAAGGTAAATATGGTAGCAGGTCCTAATCCAGTATGACTGCTATCCTTGTAAGAAGAGGCAGAGACCACAGGGATGCCCATGCACAGAGAAAAGACCACAAGTGAGGACGCAATGAGAAGGTGGCCATCTATAAGCCAAGGAGAGAGGCCTCTAGAGAAGAAAAACCTGCCAAAACCTTCATCTTGGACTTTTAGCCTCCAGAACTGTGAGAAAATATATTTCTGTTGTTTAAGCCAATCTGTGGTATTTGTTATGGCAGCTCTGGCAAACTAACACAGTGGGGGTGGAAGAGGGGAAGCAATTGAACAACTTACAATTAAATTTCAATCTTTTAGTGGGTCTGTGTCTGTGGGCCGTGACCTTCACAAATGTTTCTTGGCTTTTTTACCCACGACCTAAGTAGAAATGGAGGCTAAATAAGAATAGAGTGAGTCAAATGTCTTTCCCCAAAAGAGATAAAGCTGTGGTAAAGTCTTTTACCCTGAAAAAGAGGATTTTTTTTTATAAAGAATGTTCTCATCATATTTCATGATGACTAATTTTCTCTTTCCCTTACCAGAGGCACAAATGGTTCTTTCCTGGTATAAACCTGGTGAGATTATTAGAGGTAAAACCAAAAGTGCAGGGTCTTCCTTAATACTGTGGCCCCCAAGAGTATTTTTTTACTTTCACACATTTCATACTCAGCCTACAGTTATTTGTGAAAATTACCACTAAGAGTTTTAGTGGGTTCTGCTACAGATAAGCCAATCTTATGGTGACCCTCCTGTCTGGCCTGTCTCTTCAGGTTTCAGGGTGGTGGTTTTCTCTATCATTGATTTTCATTCTATTCAGCTTTGTTTTGTTATGAGGATAGGAGTGATGACTTCACAGATGAAACCAGAAATCCAAAAAGCTGCTCTTTGGATCCAGGAGTTGCTAATCTAGGGCCTGTGCTCCTAACTACTTCCCTATTCTGAGCCTAAATATCTTGATCCCGTATACTTTCCAAATGAAGTCTTTGCTTTTAAGAACTTATGTGGTGATGACTACTTGATTCAGTTTGTGAATAAGGAAATTCTTAATTCATATCATAAATATGAAGACTATGAGTAATAAGCTCTAAGTACTAATGCAACATTTAGTCAATTTTCTGAACTTAGGATGCAAGTTCTATGAGGTCAAACACCTCAGTCTTTTTTATTTATTACTTTCTTTCCAGAGTTTAGAACTGTGCTCTACAGGCATTAACAATGCAATAAATATTTGTTGAATAAATAGTTGTTTAAAGGAAATCCAAGAATAGTGATTTGAGTATAGGTAGAAGAAACTGACCACAGTAAAATCCTGTTACCCCTACTCTTTCAAGCCAACAATATTAGTGTTAAGGGCACCTACTGACACTAAGAGAGTGCACACAATTGTTCTTAGTATTCCTTATAGATTGAAATATGATTCTTCTAAACCAGGGATTCCCTTGATGTCTGGTGTCATTAGAAAATAACAAGACACATATATGTGAAAAAATATATAGCAATGAACCATAAAATAGATCAAGTTACAGACAAAGGGTAAAAAAATAAATTTTGAGGATTTCAGAGAAAGAAAAAATCATGAAGAGGTGACATAATAAGGAAAAGCTTCATGGAATCTGGAAGAAAAACTAGAATCTAAAAATAGTACAGGAAATATTCAGGTTAAAGGAAAAAAATAAAAGAACCTAAGAAAAAAGGAAGGAAGGAAGGGTAGGAGGGAGGAGGCAGCAGACAGGTATTTCAATCAGAAAAAGCACGATGAGCCAGAACAGAGGCATAATGGTTCATGGAATGAAAGGTAATAGCAGGGAGAACAGTTTGTTGGGCAAGGAGGATTTAGGGTGATGTACATTATTATATCAGGTTGGAAATGTATTTAAGGGTCAAGTGGTAATTTAAACCTTAGTCATAAAACTAAATATAGCATTAAAATGCACCTTCCGTAGAAATTCTGGACCTCTTTGGGAGCATTTTTCTCAAGCAATAGTAAATCACAGAGGCACTAGATCAGTTGGCATGAAAATAACCCCCTAGTTGTAAGCAAAGTTCAATTAAGTTACTATCATAGGATTTTGGAGTGAATTTACAGTAAATTTTTATATGAAACTGTAACATCAAATTTGTGTGTGATTGCAGTGAAAATCTCAGGTTTCCATCCCTACTGAACAGTTCTCTGGGCTTAAAAACATCAATCTAAATTATAAGGAAGCAAGGTAAAAACTGATCTGAAAAACGAATTTAAAAAAAAAATCTAGAGAAATAGTAACTAGAAACATCATGAGAAGTATACTCAAATGTTTAGGAATCCATCAAGATAATGTTTTATCTAGTCTTAAAATTCTAATAAAACCAAACACTCTCGATACGCGTCGTTAAAGAGGTGTTAACTTTATAGTGAATTAAGCTCACATGATTCATTACTTACACACATTTACCTAATCAAAAACATGTTTAAAGTATTGGAAAGTCATTTCCTTCAAGGAAGAGTCATTGCAGAAGCAGGTTTGATTTACCATTAGTATGTTTGTCTAAGTCTCTGTGTACCAGAGCTTGACCAAAATTTCAGGAACCTTAAAATTATAGAAGTTCTAAATGTAAGTAAGGTTAGTTCTCCTTCCTCTTAAAACTAGTCTATTATATGACCAGCTAAGCATTTTAGAAATAGTATTTCTCTGTATCTCTCCTCCTTAGGTTCCATTTTCCAGGTTTATTTTTGTACAAATTACTAACCAACATCAATATACAGCCACTTCTTGAGCAACAGAAATGCATGTTCATTTATATCTATTAAGCTATGCTATTATCTGTTATGTTACAAAAAAAATACTGACAGAGCATCATATTATGTTCCCGAAATTCTTAATCACTAGTGTTTTTTTGACAATGGCATATTATTTTTCCTTTGACCTCTAATAGCAATGATAAATGAGTGACATATAATACAACTTAAAAGCAAATAATAGACTGTCTAAATACATCAAATTCATGATAGCGGGACCATTTATGCATTGTAGGAAATATTGAGGTCTAAAACCAATTGATCCTTGAATGACACATTTCCAAACATTTGGGTAAGAAAGTATTATCAAGAAAAAACTCAAACCATCATCAAAATTGATTTCTTGATGACTTTTAGTCACATTTTTATTTTTATATAGATGTAACTTTTATGTGTTTTAACATGCTAAGGGTTTCAAGTCTATAAAAATAGGTCAGATGTGCAAAACTTTCAAATTCAAAACTCAGCAGACCAAGAAATCCAAACTTCAGTTAGTGAAGATCTTATTACATCTCTATAACTCACTTTTCTGTAATTCCCTAAAATCTTGCTACAGATAAAGTCATAATAAGTGCCTATATGGGATCCAATATAATGCACTCACAAAAATGAGTTTAAAGAAAAAAGATACGTACAAATTGTCTCCTAACAAATCATTTTACATCAATTTATTAAGTGTAGTCAACTTATCATGCTATTATCTATCACATTATGCAAAATTATTCCATATACTTGTGTCATCAAATAACTATTTTTACTGTGACTAAGTGTTCTTAATTGATCATGGTAAAATCATTGGTCAAAATTCTAATTATATGACTATGATAAAATACCCTACCATAAAATTCAGAATTATTTTTTTGTCTTCTAACAGAAAAAGCTGTGAAGCATTCTTAATCATAGATAAATTAAATATGTTCACTTGCTTTAAAATAAAAACCTGGTTAACATTTCATCTTGATACTAACAATTATTTCTTTGTCAAGGATTTGATATCACTTTTGGAATAATTTATCCTAATAAGTCCTTTGCTGTTTTTTTTTTCTTTTTGTTTCCTGAGAATATTAACTGGAATTTTCCAATACAACTATAAATAATCTAAAATGCCTTTTCAGAAGGATTCATAATACTGTTTATATCATATAATATATATCATTTAGTTTTATTACTGTATTTAAACATCACATCTTACCATTTTTGGATCCTGAATATCTTTCATCCTCTAGTTCTTTAATGTAATCCAATTTTCTTTATTTTATGTTTTTTATATCATTACATTCTCTTTTTATCTATTTCCTTAGTTGTTTTTTATTTTAGTGTCTGCTGTTTGATACTGTTCATAAATATTTTAGGATATTAAACAAATTGCTCCATAATCTGTGTAATAATTGAGTGGCCACTATTTTAAAGCAGTTCCTAAGAGTCTTGGTGCCATGACATAAAATCTAGATTTGTATTGTAATAGTTCTTTGTGTAGCTCTTTCCAGGACTCTGGCTGTAACTATGTTCATGCTTCTGTGAGTCCCACAACCAGGTTGCAGCACCTCCCAATTAGTCACTACTGCACTTCAATATAAGATTGACCTGTACTGATGGGGAGCTCTCAGGACCACCACGCCAGCAGAGCACTTTGGCCCTCTGTTCTCTTTCCAGTGCTGTGCTGTGCAGTGCACTGGGTATTAAGGCAGCTGTGTGGAGAGCCGAGGCTCCAGTTTTAATACCATAGAAAAATTGGAGAAATTGCCCTTAATGATATATTTCATCAAATCATTGCTTTCCAATCATTGCTACATAATAGAATCTCCTGGTAACTCTCAAGTAATTTCAGGTGCCCACTTACTACCTCACCCCGCCACCATTTCACAGTTTAGGCTAAGTCCTGGGTGTCATATTGAAAACCACTGGTCTGAATTTATGGATCACATTGTTACTGTTAGATAATTGATAAAATATTTACTACATTCTGAATTTTCAGAAAATAATCAGAAATAAGTAGGTTTACCATCTACTATCTACAATGAGGTAACTATGTTGAAAAGTTGTAAGGATGGGCTACATCTAGAAATGCTCACTAGGTTTGTTAATTAAATGATTTGAAAATACCTCTATGTGAACATGGTGAACCATTCTTGGATTTATTCTTAGAAATGTCAACATTTGGAAAATCTTACATTGTCAACTTTCAGAAAGGGCACAATACCCCCAAAGTTGATCTTCGTAATCCTCTCTTCTTTTTCATATTTCACTATTATATCATTTTGTAGAAGTGTTTATTATGATAATGTTTTATATTGTACAACCTTTTCTATGTAAGTGTCATGAGATGTGAAACATTTATCTGTAAAACAAACTGTATTTCCAAATTTTTAAGTTTATGCGCTTACTAATTCAAGAAGCAGGCACCATATAACTACTAATGGCCAACATATTTGCCAAGTTATGAGATTACTAAAAGAAACTTTAGACAAGGATTTTAACCTAATGGAATACTAACCAGTAAGAAAGATGGGTATTCAGTCAGCTACACTTCCCTTTAACGTAACTGAAACATAAATGAAATAGTCAAAGACTATTAAAAGTATGGAAAAATGAGTTCTAAATCTAATCCTTGTTAACCTCCATAATCATATAGATAATAATTTTGTTGAAATTTGTGGATATCATAAAATTATAGCATTTTAGAACTAAGATATTAGACAACTTCTGGACCAAGGATGAGACAATTTCAGCCCATTGCCTGTTAATATCATACCTGAGAGTTAAGAATGGTTTTAACAATTTTAATGGTTAGAGAAAAATATTACTAATATTTCATAAGATGTAAAAATTATATAAAATTCAAATTTCATTATCCATAAGTAAACTGTTATTAGAACAATCACGCTTACTTTTTTATGTATTGTCCATGGCTGCTTTCACGCTGCAGTGGCAGCATTGAGTAGCTGCAAGAAACCGGTACGGCCTGCAAAGTTGAGGTACTATCTGGTCCTTTCATAGAAAAAAGTCCCTCATACCTATTCTAGACCAACACTGTTGAATAGAAAGCTTCCAAGGATGATAGAAATGTTCCATGTCTGTACTGTCAAATACAATACTCACTAGCTATTGAGAACTTGAAATGTAACTGACATGACAGAGAAACTGATTTTCTGCATTTAATTTAATTTTAATTAGTTTAAATTTAGCTCATTATCTTAAAATGTTATTTGATTTTGATGATTTAAGTTTAGTTTATTTTGAAAGACTTAATGTACTAATAATTAAGAGTATTCACTCTGGAGTCAGGCTGCATGGGTTTTAACTTTAGCTCTCATAAAACTAGTTCTGAAACATTGGGAAATTTATCTAAAATCTTAGCTACTAGTAGTACCTATCTTATGTTATTATAGGTACTAAATTAGTTAATATCTGTAAAGCACATAAAAATCTACCTAGAAAATAGATATCCAAAAAGTACTAGTGATTATTGTCGTTATCAATATTATTATTTTGCTTTGACATCAAAGTATCTTCAACAAGTTAATGCACCAAATATTTGTATTTCCAGCACCTGTTACAAAGTGCCAAGAATACATGATTGACACAGCAGAGAAGGTATCTGTTCTCACATAGCTTACATATTGCAAGACAAGATGCAAAATAAAACATGACAAAAACAAAAACTTTCTATAATTTATAAGAAATCATCTATATCAGTGGTCCCTAACCTTTTGGGCACCAGGGACCTGTTTCATGGAAGATAATTTTTCCATGGACCAGGGGTGGGGATCAGGAAGATTCAAGCGCATCACATTTATTGTGCAGTCAAACCTCTCTGCTAATGATAATCTGTATTTGCAGCTGCTCCCCAGTGCTAGCATCACCACCTCAGCTCCACCTCAAATCATCAGGCTTTAGATTCTCATAAGGAGGGCACAACCTAGGTCCCTTGCATGTGCAGTTTACAGTAGGGTCCATTCTCCTATGAGAATCTAGCAGTGCCATTGATGTGACAGGAGGCAGAGCTCAGATGGTGATGCAAGTGATGGGGAGCAGCTGTAAATACAGATGAAACTTCACTCCCTCATCCTCTGCTCACCTCCTGCTGTGCAACCTGGTTCCTAAGAGGCCACTGACTGGTATCAGTTCCTGGCCCAGGGGATGAGGACTGCAGATCTGTATGAACCAAGATCTTGTTGATATCTTTTATTATTATTTTTATTCTAAAAATTGAGGGGGTACAAGGGTTTTTGTTACCTAGATGAATTGTATAATGCTGAAGTCAAGGCTTTTAGTGTGCCCGTCACCAGAATAATGTACGTTGTACCCTACAGATAAGTTTTTATCCCTCACCCCCATCTCACTCTCCCCCCTTCTTAGTTTCTAACATCCAATCATGTTGATATCTTGAAAGGGAATAAAACAGAGATTATTTGACTATAAAATCTGCTATAAGCCCTGTTGTCATATATAGGTTCTAATTTCACATTTTTGTTTACATTGGATCCTCTTCAATGTGCTCATTGATTGTTGTTGTAGTAAAAAAAATAAAAATTGAATTTAAAATAGAATATTATACTAGTGGAAAACCACTGGTATCTGTTTAATATATTGAGGTTCCCCAATAGATTTTATTTTTAAAAAGTTGACTACTGCTAAAATGTGTATATACATATATGTATAATATCTCTGCTGATTCTAGAGAACAATTTAAAAACTGAGAAACCAAAAAGGAGGTTACATAAATTGCCTAAAGCAATTAATACTGTCAGAGCCTGGTTGAGAACCCAGGTGAATAACAGAGTTCTGGTAGCCGATGGGCCTTTGCTGGAGAAATTATATGTTTCCTTCTTGGAACAGGTAACTAAAGTAACCACATAAGTTATAGTTGAAATTTAAAATTTTTACTCAGCCTGCCTAGATGACCATGTATTTATGAAGATAGGCCTGAATATTGTCTATAACTTCTTTTTCAATATACCCCTTATCCATAGAAGAGCTATCCATTCAATTTACATCAACTGCCATAGCCAGGATTTTCTTTGAGGATATTTTCTTATAATAAAGTAAAAGTGTCTTCCTTGGAATGTGGCCCTTGCTTGCTTTTTGGCCTGGTAAGCAAGCCAAAATTGTTCTTACGTGGTAATCAAAGCAGAATCACCACATGAGACACCTGGCTCCTGCCTTAATTGACAGGGAACTACATCAGCTAAGGCACTTCTGGCAAAAGCAAAAAGGCTTATCACAATCCAACACTTCAAACAAAATAAAGGAGGAATTTTCCTTCCAAATGGTGTAGTCTAGCTAATGAAATCTAATGCTTCCTAAAACTCATTCTGGGCAAGCAAAATGTGCCTCCAGAGCACTAACTTTTTTATCAAACATTGAATGCCAAACCTTTTCATAAGGCTACAATCTGAACCATCTTGAGACCTACTCCACAGAGGCTCATTTCCACTGGAAACCATAATTAACTAAATCTTGCTTGGTCATTTCTCAGCCAAAGAATACAGTAAACTAGGAGTTCTTGGTTCAAAACCAAACAACAACAATAATATATTTCTATATATACATATATAATGAAAATGTACATTTAAAATATTAATAAGAGAAAGTTGAATACAGCAGATGATAGCGACATTCCACAATGTTTCTTTAGAAAGTATGTAATCTAAAATCTCAAACCAATATTGTTGATAAAGCAAGGGAAGGTTTTACAATATAGAATTTGGCATTTTCAAAGTAAAGTATTTTTACAGAGTAAACACTAACATCTATTATAATCATAATATTTTATATAGTACTGCCAGCTCTTTTAGGAGCTATAAAATTTTAGGAAAAAGAAAGAAGAAATCCAATAATTGAAATACAGAGATCTTTTACATTTAGAATACATTGTTCAAGTTCTGTTTTCTTAGACAGGCCTTATAAGAAAAAGAAGCATGAGTCATTCTGTGAAAAATTGTAGATTCTAGCAGAATGAAGTTTACCATGTCCCATTTGTATACACCAAAACACTATGGTAACCACAACTTGAATTCCTTCCTCCCTCAATTATTTGAATTCTTAGATTAAGATGTTTGCTATTTGTACTTTTGTGAGAATGGCTATTAACAGAGGTAGATATTCCAGAAAGCTAGTGAAACTAAGCTTTAGCAACCCTTCCCCCACTTCAAAGTTCTAGGATGAGTGCTAGAATTGGGTTTCCAGGATCATATGTCTTTTTGTGAAATGTAAGACATTTTACCTGTAATCAGTTGAAACCACTATCTTTCCCACTCAGACTTCCCCACCATCACACTTCCAAGAAAGGGAAAGCTGATTTGACAAAGCATGTAGTTTGGGTATAGCGAAGTACGTTATGTTGTTTACAGTCACTTTCATATACAGTTAAATTTTGATATCTATATTCATGAAATAGTATCAGAAATATGCCTATAGCCCACTGTGCTGACTTTTCAGCAACCAAACACCAAGGTGAAAGGTAGAAGATGACAATTTGCTTATTAGAGACAGGTTCCAGAAGTATTGGAAAGTGAGTAGAACTAAATTATGAAATGTATGAAAACAAAAATTAGTCTCTGGAAAATTCTTCTAGTCTTCAGATGTGTAATATTTTAACTAGAAGATTCCTTTCACATTGACACATGCAAAAGAATAGTTTACTCTGTTATAGAATTATTCAAAAATATAGTGTATAAAATTGTAAATGTCCCATACCTGTATGCTTGTGTTTGATATATATGACACAAAATGAATTTATGAAAATTACTGTATTTTTGGAAACAAACTTCCAGCAGTACTATAAACTTTGGGCACAAATGTGTGTAAAGTAATATATTTTACACATAATAAGTATCAGTGATTTTAAAAATCAACTTAACATGCTAAGGGAAAGACTGAATTTCTTTACTACCGTTTTTATAGAATACCATATTATAAAATACCATGGCCCTGAACTTACAAACCAGTGAAATAAATACTTCTGAATAATTTCAGAACCATCTTAAGTGCTGTCATAATGGTCAACCCAGAGTGATAAGAGATATTGCTAAGAATCATCAACCCAAGCCTGGGGCTTCCAATTATGGTTTTCTGGGAAAAACGACAATTAAAGTTGGAAAATAGCAGTGAGAAAGTCCTAGGCAAGGCCAAGAGTATGTCAACAGGTTTGACAGCTAATTTTAGTGAATACCTAGAGAATTAGTAAAGCATCACTTATGAGTGTACCTGTGAGGTGTTTTCAGAGGAAATTGGCATGTGACTTGGTGGACTGAGTGGGGAAGATCTGTAGTCACCATCCAATTGGTTGGGGGCCCAGATAAAACAAAAAAGGCAGAGAAAAGGCAATTTCCTCTTCTTCTTTTGCCATTGGACATCAGATCTCCAGAACTCCTTTGGACTCTAGAATTTATCCCAGGACCCCACCCACTCCACCCCCGTTCCTCAGGTCTTTGTCCTCAGACTGAGAGTTAAATCACCAGCTCCCCTTATTCTGAGGCTTTTGGCCTTGGGCTGAGTCATACTACCAGCATCCCAGAGACTCCAGTTTGCAGATGGCCTGTCCCTTCTCAGCCTCCACAATCACATGAGCCAATTCTTCTAATAAATCCCCTCTCATCTATCTACCTATCTATCTAAATATGAATTTCCTGTTGCATCTATTTTACACTGAATAATATAACAAGCACGTAGGCATAATGTACCCCTACTTTTTTTTGGAAATACCCAATTTTGATATGGATAGATTGCATATTAAGGCCTGTCCCTGACAAAGAGGGAAGCTTAAAACAAGTTGTTGTAAATATAGGGCATGATGATGAAAGTCCTGAATCACTTCATGTTCTAAATAGCAATGGGTTGCTGGGGCAAATCTCGTGAAAGGGAGTAACATGAACAATTAAGGTTTTGCTATGAGTCTTGCTTCTCAGAGTGTAATATACAGAACAGTATTTTCGGCATCATGTGTGAGCTTGTTAGTGCAGAAGCACAGACTCTATTCCAGATCTACTGAATAAGAATCTGACTTTTAACAAGGTTCCCAGGTGATTGCTATACACATGTAATTTTAAGAAATGCTGAATCAGATCATTCTGAAGGGTATATATTCTTCCTTGATAAAGGCAATAGTCAAGTGAGGAGACCAATTAGAAAGGAAACTATAGCACTCTAGATACAAATTGAAAGGAATTTAATAATTAGGATATAAATAGGAAATAAAATTTGAAAAAATCTTTTCTTTGTAAAATTAGATGTATATTTGTTGGGTTAAATTTGGAGACTAAGGGAGAAGTAAAAAATTACGACAAGGTTAATAGCTTGAGTGAAAACATAAATGATGAATATACTAAAAGCAAGTATAGAAAATATCTCATCATACAGAGAGCAAAACTGAGTAATATTATGTTAAAATAGCCAATGATAATGTGAAAAGGTTTTGAAAACACTAAATCAATGATTTTATGGTCTTTTGCAGTTTACAAACATCTATATTTGTGCAATTTTTAATCTACTGACTCATAGCATTAACTTGAATTTACTCCTTTAAGGGAAGCTTGCATTTTTTGTAAAACAATAGCTATTTTCTTTGAAATTTAAGATTATATCACTATCAAATCACGAGGTTAGGGTTAGGGCAACATAATGTATGTTCACAGATTCTTGAATTATATTCACTTGTGTTCTGTACTTGTGACTACATCTCAAGAAATATGTGACAAATTTCAAGATTATTTCATTAGCATTAAAACATTTATAGAAGAATTTGCCTGAGTTTTCATCTTCTGTGATACTACTCTTGGGAGCTATTCTGAAAGCTATGCCCGTATAAACTATTCTTTAGCAAGTCTCCATTTCAGCATTGCCTAATGCACCCACATTACTCCTGCTGATAATAGCTTTTTTGCTTGTTTTTTAACTGAGGCAGTCTGAAAAATCCCACAGAAAATTACAGAATATTGTTTCTATAATGTTGGTGATAGAAAGTACAAAATATCCACATATTCTAGGTTTGCTAACCATGTCTGAATTATGAATCTTTTCATCAGAATGGAAAATGAGAGATAGATGTTAACCAACCTCTGGTTATTTCACTCCACAAGAAAAATTATTGAAGTAATTGTCTACTCTGGCTACATTGAAAGTTTCATTTGCCAAGCAAAAGGAAGGCCCATATGCCTACTGGGACTCAAACAGGTAAGTTACTTCCTGTAAACATCAAGTCTTAATTAATCATCAAACAGTGATAAATAACAGAATAGAGATGACTTGCTAAATCTGGAAGCATGTTAACACCAAGTTTTCTGTATGCCAGAAACATTACCCTACTAAATTTCTCTTCTTACTCTATAAAATTTCTGATTTTGTTTAGATGTTAAATTTTATTTAGTATTAAGTTATATTTGATATCAAATATATTATCATCATATATTTAAAGTAACTATTTTCACTAGTCTGTATTACAAAAAACAGTTTTTTCAAGTTAAAGGCTGAAATAAAATTGAGTATGTTTATTTATATTGAAATTCACATTTATACAATATATATCAATTAAGTACCTATGGTATAAAAAACAGTCTTATAGGTATGTTGTTACTGATGCATGAAAACAGGAATTTAAAGATGAACATGATATGTATTCCACTTTAAATACCGTAAAATCTAATATGGCCAAATGAGTAATAGTAACAGGCAAACAACGTTGTAATGAAGGAGAATATTTTGAAAACCAAAGACATCTTGGATTCCACAATAGAATACATTTGGAAAAATTCTTCCTAATAATTTGAAATTCATATTCAATAGTATTTCTACTCTTATTGTTTTCTATGTTTCTTCAATAATAATATGTTTATAAGTCTGTACAAGTGAGTTAAATAAAGCAATGAATTTCAGATAGTTTATACAGGTAATCTAAAACTTAAATCCATTCATAAGTGAAGTAAAGAAAAAAATATAAAATTTCCATTTTAGCAATGAATGGTTTATATGTTATTTCTATGCATGTAGACATGTATATTATATTTTATTTTAAAGTATTTATATTATATATTATATTAATACAGACATGTAGATTACGTTTCTACATAGGTAAACTTTCCTATATGACCCCCTTTGTGGCAGCTGGTACAACTGCAAATTCCTAGCACAGTTTAAGTTAAGCCACTGAAGGGCATTTTTTGTTAATATTTTAAAATTGGCTTTAACATGCCCTCATAGTAGTCAAATAAATGCAAATAAGTTCCCCAAAGCCTATGGCATCTGGTGTGAATTGCTAGTGGTAGGATGCCATTTGGGGGGACTTTATTTTTTCTTTTCTGTTATTCTTTCAAAGGAGATTTTACTGCTAGAAATCCATTTAAATTATATTCATTAAAACAGAAAGTACACTCTATCTAATTATTCAGGTATTCATCTTGCATGCATAGACACAAATATATCTTAAACTTTATAATAAAGATAAGTCTATTTTATATAATTTCAGTTCATTTTTAATAATCAGATATTTTAATCATCTGGATTAGTTTCTGTTGTTTGCCTTCTACAATTAAACAAGAAAATAAACAAAAAACCACTTGCCAGTCAAGAAGTCAGAGAATTAAATAAATCAAAAAGTTATTTTTCTGATTTTTATTACTACTTAAAATCAGCTTTGTTCATTATTTCTGTTTCTGTTTTAACACAAAGATCAGCAACTTATACATAGAAACCAAATCAGAGGTGATTTTTACTCCATGATGCTTTGTATTATTTACTGCTTAAAATGTTTTTCTCTCCTCAAAATCAACAGCCTTCAATTTAAAATCCTTGCAGATTTTCTTACCAAAGAAAATTCATATACTGTGTCTACATGTGGCACAATTGATTGACAAGTAAAGTCTGTCATGAAGCTACATAAAACCTAAAGGCAAAACAACAATAAATGTTTGTCCAACTGAAATTGAAAGGCCTATTCCTTATATCTTTAGATTTTTTCCAATTTTTTTATATCACAGAGCAGGAATAAATGAAATTAGTGAAATTTTAAATAATAATCTCGTCTCAAAATCACATTTCTTAACAGGTAATGCTCTTGAGTTTTGCATTGGCTTCTTTTATTTTATTTTATTTTTTTGAGACAGAGTCTCACTCTGTTGCCCAGGCTAGAGTGCCATGGCATCAGCCTACCTCACAGCAACCTCAAACTCCTGGGCGGAAGCAATCCTACTGCCTCAGCCTCTCCAGTAGCTGGGACTACAGGCATGTACCACCATGCCCAGCTAATTATTTTTTTCTATATATTTTTAGTTGTCCAGCTAATTTCTTTCTATTTTTTAATAGAGATAGGGTCTCACTCTTGCTCAGGCTGGGCTGGAACTCCTGAGCTCAAAGGATCCACCTGCCTCAGCCTCCCAGAGTGCTAGGATTACAGGCGTGAGCCACCGCGCCTGTCCTGCATTGGCTTCTTTAAGCTATTTATATAATTGGTATTTTTTGGGGGGTGGGGGATGTTTTCTAACTTAGTTTTAGTAAAACCTAGAAATTCTTGCTAAAGAATAAAGAAGAATTTCGTTGTACAAAATCAATATGATTTTCATGCCCCTTTTATTGCAAATAATATCTACTTGAGCAATATTTTTGAAGTGAATTAATGAAGGTTATTATATCTATATTTATTATTTAAAAATTTCATCTCCTTAAAACCATTAGAATTGACTTTTGTAAATGCAGATTCATCAACAGTAGTCAACTAGGTATGAATATGTAATAAAAAGTTCCAAAACAGTATAAATTAAGTCAAATTTCAAAGTCATTCATTAAAGAAAAATAACAAACAAATAATATAATTATTCCCTTCATGAATTTTACATTATAGTGGGAAAGTTTTATTTTGTTAAGATCTTTGGTATATTTTTGAATGAGGGGGAAAATGTTATATTTTTGTGATTTTTGCAATTTGGTGTTTGAAATAGAAATAGATCCTGACATTACCATTTAGGTAATTATTATAGTCTATCAAAAATATGTCCCAAAGTTAATACAGACCATTTTAAATGAGCACATATTTAGTACTTCATAATTTGTGCAATTAGCTAATTGTTTAAAAAGAGAACACTGTTACAATTAACATCAATAAAGTAGGCTAATTGAGTAACCTTGTAAGTTTGCTAAAACATAACTTTTTCTTTTATAAAATAATTTGACATATTTTTGGCTTTGGTATTTGAAAAGTAAGAATTTGTGTTTCAGTCTAGTATACTTGCTTAATGTAACCTTGGTGATTTGGCCATGATTTGAAATAATGTCTTTATATATCCATTGAACAGACATTTTAATTTGCAATGTATCCTTCCTACCTCATATTGCCATCAGTAAAGGACCGAATGGAATGGTATATTTTTGTTTTAGTATAAATACAGTTTAAAAGAAGACTTGTTTTTCACAACATGATTGAAAAATTTTAGAATAACTTTTTGCTTTTTCCTATATTACAGAATATAATAAAAAGAACACGAAGTTTGAGGGAAGTTAGATCTGAGTTATAGATAGTAAAAAGGACAAGAGCTTTGAGATGAGTTAGATCTGAGATCAAATATCATTTTTTCTGGCCCTTTGACTTTGAACTTAAGTTCTTAAATTATGTTTAGACTCATCTATAAAATTATACCTCTAGAGAAATTATTGTAATACATAATTATTTAATTAAGTATAAAATTTTGATAATGAGTTCTAACCAGGTGAAAGTATAAAATGTATGGGCTTTTTTTCCTTTTCTTTCTTTACCAAAAAGAACATTAGAATTTTAATGAAGTGTTATTCAGAACACGTTTTCAGGTTATTTCCATGTGTACTGCAAATACAGTCTAACTAGAATAAAACTATCTCTAGAGCAAATGTCTTTTCTTTCATCGTATATATGTTCTCCCTCTATCTTTCTATATCCCTCCCTCAGCTACAGTAATGAAGCTTGTTACAGTATCTACTGAATCAATGAATGTTAACAAGCAAGTTAATGACTAGCAGGAACAAGTAAAACATTAATACCAACTAGTATCTTCACTAGCACATTGTTCATTCATATGCATATTGGTTTGTGGAGGGGACAAAAACACATGTTTTAGCACATTAAATTGAAGATTTTAGGGCAGCATTTTCCAAATAAATATTTATTAACTGACATATTGGTTAAGTTGTATAAAGTTTGAGTTTCAGATTTTGTAAGTAACTTCATTCTTTTTTGAAGATTTTAGATAAGTTATTTTATAACTTATTTATTAATAACTATTGTTATTCTAGAAAATAAAGAAAATGCCTATTTTAATATCCATTTAAAATATGTAGGTCAGATAAGACACTTGCAAAACTTTAAGTCTCTAGAATCAAAGACAAGCAATATTAGCATTACTTTTCTTAAAAGATTTCAGGAATAAAATATTACATGAGATGCTCAGAGAAAGGGTTCACACAGGATCTTAACTTATACTTTGACATGAGACATGTGGAAATATGATCCTGAATTTACTTTCTTACAACTCTGATATGTAGCAGTTTAAGATTAACATGGAATGTTACTTGTAGTCTATGATGTACCAAGAGAATGATTTACTGTTAAATCCCTAATGTATCCATCACAAATTCAATGGATAGGATATGACTTGGCTACATTTGGAAAAATTTTAAAATAAATTAAAAATGAAAGCAGTAGCTTCTCTGGTTTGATGTAGTGTATATCAAATCTCATCTCTTATAACCTAGCAAATCAAATGCAAAAATCAAATGAAATAAAAATTAATTCAAACTGAATCACGGATTTAAACATAAAATATAAAACTATAAAAATGCTAGAAGATAACATAGATGAAAATCAAGGTGACGTTGGGTATGGTGATGACTTTTTAGATGCAACACCAAAGGTGTGATTCAAGGGAGAAAGAATTGATAAGCTTGGCTTTGCAACAATTAATTAAAAATGCCTGCTCTGTGAAACACAACGTCAATAGAATATAAAAAGGTTGTGTCCTCCCACTCTCAAGTCCCTGGAAACCACCATTCTACTCTCTGCTTCAATAAGTTTAGCTTTTTTAGATTCCTCACAAAAGTGAGATGATGTGGTATACCTTTCTGTGCATATCTTATTTCATTAGCATAGTGTCCTCCACCTTCATTCATGTTGTTGCAAATAACAAGATATCCTTCTTTTTTAAGGTTTAATAGTATTCCATTGTGTGTGTTTGTATGTGTGTGTACACTACATTTTTTTAAAATCCGTTTATCCATTAAGTGTATTCTTGACTGTTAAGAATAATGTTGCAATGAATATGAGAATGAAAATATATCTTTGAGATATGGATTTAATTTTTTTAAGACATGTACCCCAAAGGGGGATTGCTGGATCATACGGTAGTTCTATCATTAAGTTTTTGTAGAACCTCCATATTGTTTCCATAATGGTTGTACAAATTTACATTTCCACCAACGATCATACAACATGGTAACTACAGTTAATAATAAGGCATCATGTACTTTAAAATTACTAAGAGATTACATCTTAAATATTCATGTTCTCTCCACAAAAAATGATAAGTATGAGAGGTGATGGATATGTTAGTTAGCTTGATGTAATTATACCACATGTATACATATATTAAAATATCACATTGTACACCATATATATATTTTATGTCAATTAAACCTTAAGCTAAAAAAAGAGAATGTGAAGACAAGCCACAGACTGAAAGAAAATCTTGCAAAAGGGATATCTGATAAAGAACTGTTATCCAAAATATACAAAGAACTCTTAAAACTCAGCAATAAGAAAATGAATATAATGGAGGGTCAGGTGAAAAGGAATGACTTTGGACACATAGAAGTAAAGGCGGCTGGCTAATGATAAGTAAGAAACAGGAAAACAATAATATAAATATATTCTGGAGAAGGATTGTCCTTATTTAAATCTATAATTGGATGTGTGAATGATAGATATGTCAATGATCAACTTGAGGTCAAATATGGAAAAGCCTAAGTTTACATTAGTTAGAAATATAAAATGCAAAATGTTAGTGTTTTCTTGGCCACCTTTTGTTGTAAATGCTTTTTTAAAATATAGAATTCACAGAAGGCAGTAGGAAATTACTTTTGTGAATGAAATGAAGGATGCAAGGGCATTAATACAAACCAACTCTCTATAGTCCAATGCGATAACAGACTAAAACTCTAATTTGCTTTATGGACTTAAAAGAAGAAAAAGCAAAACTGCTGAAAATCTTGAAAGTAAGATGGTAATGGAATAAATCTTTGAAGTCAAGAGGAAAAAAAACTGAACCTATATTTCTATATACAGAACAGACATCTTTCAAAAATAAGGGTTCAATGAAAACATTTTCAGACAAAAGCTAAGAGAATTAGTTCCAGGCAGACCTGCACTAAAAAGAAACACTGAATGGGAGTTCTTTAGGCAGAAAGAAAACTATCTCAGATGGAAACATAAAGAAGAAGAAAAGATAGCTGGGTACTGTGACATATGCCTATAGTCCCACCTGGAAGGTGTGATGGGAGTATCCTTTCAGTCTAGAAGTTGGAGTCCAGCCTGGGCAACACAGCAAGACTTCATCTCTTAAAAAAAAAAAAAAAAAAAAAGAAGAAGAAAAAGAAAAAAATGAAGAATACCAGACAAGGCAAATATATAGGCAAATATGCATAAATGTTGAATATACAAAATAATATGCATATCATAGGGTTCTAAATATATGTAGAATTAAAATTTATTATTCATTTGATATGACCTCTTAGTAAATGAGGAGTTAAAAGGAACTTTCTAATTGTAACATGATACATGCCTTCACATGTCACATGTTTTAAATATGCCTTGTCTCCCCTTCCCAAATTAATCTATAGTAATGCCTAACAAAATTCCAAACAATATATTTGTTTTCATAAAAAGTTTAAAGCTAGTTTTAAATCTATATAGAAATATGATAGGTGAAGAATACATAAAGCTTTGAAGAGGAGCAAAGCTGGAAGGTTTACACTATCTATTCTGAAAACCTATTATAAAGTTTATAAACCTATTATAAAGTAAAATAGTATGGGATTGGCACTGGAAGAGAGAAATAGGACAATGAAATAAAAAATAAAGAGTTTGGCATCAGAATTAACTAATTATGACAAGAAAGATACTGTAGGGTAGTGGGAAACAATGGTCTTTAAATAAATGTTGCTAGATTAGATTTCCATATGGAAAAAATATATTGTCCCCCAATTCTATTTCTAAGGCACATAACCAACAGAAATGCACACAGAGGTTCATGAAAAATAATACACTAAAATGTTCTTAGCAATAATATTCAGAAGCCTAAATAATAGTCACATGGTGAAATAAATTGCAGAATTTTTTTCATAATGGAGTACTATGCAACAATGAAAATGAACAACACAATAGCATGTATAAATCACAAATAATAAATGTTGAATGAAAAAAGCTATATAGAAAAAACTTCACATTATTTGATCCTACACATGTATAAATTTCCAATACAGGTAAATTCATGCTGTTCAAGACGAGCATTGTTTTAGTTTTGAAATAGAGACCAGAAGTAGACAAAGTGGCTTCTTGATGCTGTTAGTCTTCTGCTTCTTGATCTGGATTTTGCTTTTCATGAGTGTGTTCCATTTGTGAAAAACCATCATCTTGAATGATTATAGTTTGTATGTATAAATAATGTGTGTTATACTTGAATAAAAATGTTTTTGAATCGCAACCAAAGAAAGCCACATGAGTTGATTGGGTGTCACAGTAGTAGGCTGAAGTAAGAGAGGGCTAACCTAGGAAGAATCTGGGACTTTCTATTATAGGTAGTAAGAGTCTTGCTACAAGAACTAGACTTCAGGGACAGAAAGAACATCCATCAGTAGAATTACTGGAGCATTAGGGCAAGAGCAGAATGAATTTAAAAGAGATGCCGGGGAAGAACTTCAATCCTAGGGTCATGTTAAAATTTAGACATGAAGGAAAAAAATGAGAGTCAATAAACACATCAGGGATATTATTCAGGGCCAGGAGGGGGCATTATCAGCACTATTAGATCTAAGATAAAATGTCAGATACACAATTAGTATCAACGTTAATTAAGCCAAACACCAAACTCCTAATTTACAAATACAGACATAGAAGTATATAATCTTCTCAGGTGAATCCAGGCTTGGTTTGATACAAGGAATTATCTCCTTCCTGAAAACTTGGTGACACTGTAAGAATAGTCAAGAGAGTAAAACTAGAAAAGAAGGATCAATAAGCCAAGAAGAGCAAACAAACTAGTTTTCAAACCACAGGGGAGCGGAGTCAGGCTCTATCATCCAGGAAGACAAGAATGTAGATCAGATGGCCAAGAAACCCAGCAGGGCATAGGACCTAGACAAATATTTTGATTTGGTACTCACCAGAGCTAGCTTTACAGGTTGTTCTCCATTTGTATATAGAAAATTAGCTGTACTTCAAGATTCAGAAGAGTGTAGGTAACCTCTATAATAGTGGTTTTCAAACTTTTGTCTTCAGGACGCTTTCATTTAAAAGGTATTGAGGATCTCAAAGAACTTTGGTTTATGCAAGCTATGTCTGTCTATAATTACTGTATTAGAAATTAAAACAGAAATTTAGAAATAGTTATTCATTATTCTATTCACATAAGATATTTTATTTAAAAAATCTATACTTTCTAAAACAACAAAAAATTTAGAGTTAATAGTGGCATTCTTTACATTTTACAATTCTTTTATTGTCTCTCTTAATAGAAATAGCTGAATTTTCACACCTACTTTCTTATTGCCTCATTGCCTTGCAATATCAAATCAGGTAGCCTCTGGAAAACTCTTCACTCAGGAGAAAATGAGAGTTAAAGAAGCAAATAATATCTTAGTATTATTATAAAAATTGTTGTGATGTTGCAGACCCTCTGAAAAGATCTCTGTGAACACCAAAGGTCTCTGGAATATGCTTCAACCATCACTCTTTCATAAATACCAGTTTGATCTCAGAGCTCAGGCTGTGACTAATCTTAGAGAAGCAAGTTGTCTGAACCTATCCTCAACTATAGCAGCATGGAGCTTAATATTTTTGAAGAATGTGAAAGTCCACTCTCAGAACAATGGGTCAAGGGAAAGCTCATTCATGGCTTGTCTGTAAATGGAAGATAAATTTACCACAGAAATGAGGTAAATTTTTCAAAACAAGTCTCGGTTGTCATCTTTATTGATCCTTTAGAAAATCTTTGGCTAAACCAGAGGAAGATTTGTAAAGACACTGATGGGAAATACTTAGAAGAATGTAAGAAATTAAAGGTGAGCTTTTGTATAGAGGTGATGGAAATTTAAGCAAATCCATGTAATAAGTAAGGGGAGTATTTGGGGGGCACAGTGATGAAAAAAATTATATTTTATTAAATATGTTTTAGGTAAAACTATATACACACTCACACTCAAGCATGTTTTCAGAAATGAATTGTACAAAATAATTGAACTTAGGACAACATATTTGATCAGTAATCAATTCTGGAGAAATTAAAGAGAAAGACATAGTACAACATTTATGATTTATGTGATCACACAGATGGGAGTGGCCAAAAAAAGACAAATTTGAAGTTTCAACAAAACTGAGCAGAAAGTCCCTCTGGGATTGAACTCCACAATAACACTTTTGTAAGTCTCAATTTTGGTCTTTTAGAAGCAGAGAAATGATAAGATTGTAAAGGGATGTATATTAATCACAAATAAATAGTATTTTAATGCTTTTCAGACCTCCCAGAAGTACGGATAAAATGGTCATTATAAGAACAAATAAGCCAGGTGGTGATGAATTCCTATTTGCTCATTGGCTGTATCTGATGCCATCACTGCACAGACAAATCTCCAGGAAGACCATTGTACTGATGGGTTTGATGTATCAGAGTGGCCTGTGAGCAACTGCATGAATTCTTTGCTTTTATTACTATCCCCCTGAACTTCTGTGCTACCAAAGGAAGATTGAGATGATATGAAAAAGCTAATAATAGGTATAAGGGAGAGTCAACAGGGACAACTATTTGAATTTTCCAGTACTGGAAGAAGCTTTTTTTCTAGTCTGAAATCAGAAATCACAAAGCCTTGTCAATTTCTCAGTGAGCAGAAATCTGCAAATACCCGAAAATATTGCAGGACTCTTTGGAAATTTAATTTCATAACATTTGTAAAATTAAGGTATAGATTTAAATATTTTCTTACTGAAATAGTGAGCATAAGTAATGCTGCATTGCAAAAACTAAGCTCATTCATTTGAAAAGATAGGAAACAATCTAACATGAATCTGACTCAGAGCCTTGCAGATATCAAGAATTCCTTGACACAAGCTAACCCTTGCTTGGTAACATAAGCTACAAGAATTCTGATTTGACATGCTTCTATGAACCTCTGTGAATCAGGTCATCAACTTTTATTATCACCAAAAAGAAAAGTTAAAAAGCTCAATTGGATATTGAAGATAACATGAGTTTTGCCACATCAAAATCAAATCCAAAATATTAATACCAACTTCTTACTCAAGTTAAATACCAGAAACTTACTCATTTAAATATACTTTTAAGCAGAATTAACTTTACTCTTCTGGGCTTTGCTTGCCCAATTTGCCTTTATGTCTTTTTTTTTTTAAGGAAGCCACTATTTTCATTTCAAACTCCTCAGAATGTGGCTTTTTTTTTTTTAATTAACTGTATATTTTGTACAAAGGAATTCTATTTTCAACACAAAGCAGAACAAATGGCATGAAAATATATTGCATACTCATATGCATTTTATTTGGGGAAAGAAGAAATAGTGGGCAAATCCACAACTTATTATCAGGTTCTCAAAATTACATATAAAACAAAATATTAAGGAAAAATATTTGAGTGTTATAGCTTGATATTTGATTAACATAATAAATTAAAAATTATTGCTGAAAAATTTTTACTCGGCTTATATTTTAGATATGTCATATTAAAACTTAATGATCAATTTTCGAAGTTTAAAATAGGATGCTATCTTGCTACTTCTTACTTGAAAAATATACAAGAATAACGTAGCTAATTTCATGTGTATTCATTTATAAAAATGTTTTAGATAATGTAGATACCTTGAGGAACAGTTTAACCACTTGTATTAACCTGCATGCTACTATATTTTAATAGTATGTTATTACTGTGTTAGATATATGTATTATTGGAATTTTCACAATTGTCTAATTCTAATTATTTCTTAGTGTTCAGCAAGACTTGGTAGAGAATAAAATTATATTCTAAGACTAATAACATACTTGGAAAAAGCAGTACATGAAGCAACTAGAAAACAAAATAAGCTAGAGTCCAGTTTGAGGTTATATAACATAGATGGGTTTAGAAATTCAAAGAAGAGAAAATTATAACAGAAATGTCAATTGGGTGAGACTTTATGGAGAAATGAGTCCAGTGTTGGACATAAAGGAAAAGCATCATTTGGCTTATCTGAAGAACATATGTAATAGCAGCAAAACTGATGACAGCATCTGTGTTTATCCATTGCTAAAGAGTGCTTGCAGAAAGCAGGTCAATAAAGTTAGACTGAGTCGGAACTAAGTGATAAAGAGTTCTAAACAGGGACAAGCAAATAAAAGTGATGTTTTAAAATATGCACCTGGAAGCAGTTTGAAAGTAGCAAGAGTTTGGTGTCAGTAAACATGATTATAAGCTTATGAAGTTACCTAAGTGTGCAGTTCTCAAAATATGGATAAGACAATATTATTAATAATGTAAAGGAAGAAACACATAGGAAAGATTGCAAATGCAGAGTCTATTAGAAAATTTATTGCAAATTAGAAGTAAAACTATCTTCCCAATAGTATGGTTAATTTTGAACACTGCTATATTACCTGATTAATTATTTCCATTTTTCTTTTCATTTGATTTGTCAATTCAAGAGGAGTTGCACAATAAGTAAGGATCAGATAGTACAGTTATGAAAGTACTTTTTTATTTAATTTTGTCCTTACTCTGACTAACCATGGAAAATCTGAAAATGTTTTCAAAATGGTAAATATATGTTGACAGAAGAAATATTTTCTGAGTTACAAGATGTTTTTATTACATATTTTCTGCAAAATTAATTTCTAAACTATTCGGGAAAATTATTTTTTTCACATTTTTATTAATTTATATTCTTGTGAAACAGAAAAAAATTAATGCAACACCTTGAATTTTGCAACAATTTATCAGTGAAATTAATACTCTTATATAACATTATATTCAATTCAGTGGGAGAAACAACTTCTGTTTACAGCAAAACAAACTCTCAGTTGCCACACAGACTATGAGGCAAAACAAGAAAAAGATTGTGTCTAATTTTATCAAATAAAATCCTTACTTAAAATGAAACACTTGACTCAAATGCTGTAATCTATTTCTTCACAACATTTAGAAACAGGTACCATAATTGATGGATAGAAACATGTTAAAGAAACAGGGCAGTATCTCAGACAGGTAATTGCTTGACTTCTGCAGTAGAAAACTATCACTGACTTTACTGAAGTTTAGATTTGCTTTTCAGCCATTGCAATTTTAAGTAATTAATTTTCCAATATAGTTTTGGAAAGTGTAACTTTTGGGTAGGCCAAGAAAGAGAAAAATGGGTAAAATCTTTTTTTAACAAGTATATTGCTTATTTTGACACTCACATCTGGAAGCATATATCATATTGTAGGAGAGTTCTTTCTGTTCCTGATTTAAGAAGTTAGCTTTATGATCTGAAAAGCCTCAAGCCCTATAGCAACAATTCTAATGAAAATAGGACCTGAAACTATAAGGAAAAAAATTACATACACTTCTGTTTGATGGTTATGATTATATTTATAACCAAAATGAGTTACCCTAAGGCATCAATAAATATAAGCGCTAAGCCATGTGTTCAGCATCTGAAAGAAATCAACAACTACCTAACAATGGCCTTGTATATACATAGGATTTTTTTCTATAGGTAGACAGTGCAGTGTCTTTACATATTAATATGAAGAAATTTAAAAGGAGATAAATCTATGACAGTATTGAAAATATGGGCATCAAACATTTATAAGCTCAGATATTTAGTGTCCAACACTAAGGGTGTAAGATAGTTATTAAAGGAGAGAATTTGAAATCTGCCTGGTTTCTTTGCTGCTCCACAATTTACTATGTAAGTTTATGACCTGAGATTCATTTTTCTCATCAATAAAATAGAGATAATAATAAAAATAAAAAAATAGAGTATGGTTATGAGGATTGATGTGACTATTTCTTAAATCTCTCAGAGCAGGGCCTATGTCCTGGCACTTATGTTAATAGGGGTAGTGACTATAATTATTATTTACTTATCAATATCTCTGACACATGCAGGCTTTATTAATTGAAGCAGGACAAGTCATACTGAACAGGGACCAGATTTGAAACTAGACCTATCCATTGAGGTAGGAAAAACACTGAGGGGAAAAACTGAGGACAAATGAGAACAAATTCCAGACAAATTCAAGTTAGAAAGTGGCATCTGGTGGGTAAAGCCACACACATACGGCTAGTTCCACAGTATTCCTTCAGGGAGCAGGGTATTTAAACAGGCAACTAGAAGCAAACCAAGAGGAAATCCAGGTGTAGGCCCTAGTGTGGAGGCTGATCTTACCCTGGGATTTAATTCTAAAGTCAGTGAATGAAGCATAAATTCCCTAGAGTTCCACATACCCTTCAAATTCTCACAGTAAGGCACTATTTTGCAGAACTGCATATTATCTCCAAGTATAACAAGTTCAATGCATTTGATTTATCCTCTTCACTAGAGCATCTAATGAAGTATTTCAATGGAATTTGGGACCAAGGCTTCAATGGATATATACAAATCAGATCAAACTCAGTGTAGCTAAAAGTTTAAGAAACAAATGGGAATTGAAACTTACCTTGGGAACAGCAAATTCTTATCTCTCCTCTCGCATCTAACTCATATGTAAATACTTATACTGAAAATTTTGTAATTTTTTGTGTATGTATGACATGATAAGGCTCCTTTATACTCAGAAACATAAACTGGTAAAGAAAATTAAGGAATTAAGAACGTTTTCTCAGCATAAAGGGACTTTGGTTTCTTGTTTGCCTGGGTAGTACTATATATAGTCTTCTCAGGTACTCGTTTCCATAGCCAGCTTAGATTCTGTGTTTCTTCATTATAACTGCTTGGTATATGCTTCAATTTGCTTATACCTCTTTCTCTTCATATTACTACTCTGGAAATCCTCAAAGCTACTTGAATATAACATTCCACTTCCTCCTCACAAGCATCAGAGAAGCTAAGTGTGGCTAGAGCAAAACATACAACGAAGATGACCAGGGTGGTCATAGATGTGTGCAGCTCAGATCTCCCTCCAAGAGAACCTGTTGCAGTGAGCATGGATGACTAAAGCCCCCACCTGCAGCACCTACGGATTCTCTGCCATGCTCATATCAAAGCTACACTTTTCATAGGCTGCTCCCAATCAATAATTGGGCGCGACAGGAATACTAGGACTGAGCTATTTTTGCCCATGTTCTAGCAGCCCAACTCTTCTAACAGCCAACCTTTGCTGGGGGACTCCACATGGACCTGGCCAAGACATTCTCAGATACACTGGGATCTGAAGCTGTCCTACCCAGTTTTCCTGCCTTGTCTCTCATTTCACAGGTGTCACACCTGCATCACAGTCTGAAGATTCTTCTCACCTAGGCCCAACCCTCTCCTTATGCTTCACAGGCATTTCTCCCAATAAATCAATTACAAGTCTAATTCCAACTTGGCATCTGATTCTTGAAGGACCTGAACTGACTCGCTTGTTAACTCTAAATTCTTGACCATATATATCAGGTCAAATCTCTATTCTTCATTGAAATCCTATTATATTTCCTTAGTCAGTTCAGCTACTCACCCTTCTAGATAAATAGTATATTCATTTCTTCTTTCTCCAAATTAAAACCAAAAACTATCCCTCCACTCCTCACTTTCAGGTGTTCACATTGTAAATATTTTACTGAAAAAATAGAAGTATTCAGAAGTGCCCAATGCCACATCCATCAACCCACTTACTTTTTTATTCTCATATATTCTGCCTTCTCTCCTGCTCTTTCTCTGTATCTGTTTCTCTGTATTCCTACCTAAGGCTAATTCCTCCAATTATGCATTGAATCACATCTCACCTCACTCACTCATGATATTGTCCTCTTTACTCTGCATTATTAGGGTTTTCTCTCTCGAAGCATTTCTTTCATAATCAAATATGCTGTACTAACACCTATTAAAAGATCTTCTTGACTGCAAATCCTTCTCCATCTACCATCTATACTCATAGTCTCTCTTTCCATTTCTCACATTCTTCTTGAATTCACACTAATTTGTATCAGACCACTCTACTGATTTGCTTTTTCCAGTAATACCAGGGATGTCCACCTTGACAAAGGTAGTGGTCAATTCTCTAACTTCAATTAATACAAACAATCAACAACATTTGACAATGTCGATCACTTCCTTCTAATTGAAAGACTTTCCTCATATTGATTCTGTACAACACTTTTTCTTGGTCTCTGACCTCACTGACTACTTCTTTAGCTTTCTCTGCAGGTATCTACTCTTTCTCTACATGTCTACCAATTAGAATGTCCCATGGCTTTGTCCTTGTAATTTGTTCTTTTCCAACTACATTTTGTAATATCTCCCATTCTCATAGCTTTAAATACCATCTTTAATTTGATGACTCCCAAGTTTTATTCTCCAGCCCTCTCCTCCCCCCAGTCTTCAGACTAGTATATCTAACTGCCTACTCAACATCTGCACTTAGTCATCAAATATATGTCCCAAACTAAACATATCCAAATATAAATCCTTGATTTCCCCCCACTGAGCATCTTTCTCAGTTTTCCTCATTCCAATTAACATCAACATCTTTCTTCCAGTTACTTAGACCAGAAGTCTTAAAGTACCTTTAAAATATCATGCAGAAAGAAGATTCTATCTGTTCTATTCTGTTCTATTGGCTTTGTCTTCAAAATACATCCAGCCCAATTTTTTTTTTTTTACTTTCACTCACTGCTAATATTCTGATGCTCACTACCATATTTATTTATTTATGGATTATTGAAATAATCTCCTAATATTTTGTTTTCACTCTTGCCCTTCAAATCTATTCTTTACTCTGACTTTTTAAATGTACTTAATATCATATCACTCCTCTACTCAAAAATAGTCCTGGATTTTTTTTCTTATTCAGAGAAAATTTAAAACTATTAACACAAACTACAAGTCCTTAAAATATCTATACTCCACTCTTATTCTACCTCTCTGATCTCATCTTTTAGCCAAGTCTCTACCTTGTTTGTTCTATATCAACCACAATGGCCTCCTTGTCCTTTTTCCATCAGTTTCTGTATCCAGGAAATAAATTCTGTTTTAGAAGTTCCCAGATATATGTATAATTTACATCCTCACTTTCAAAAGTTCCCCTGCCCTTAGAGGTCGTCCTCAAAAATAATGTATAAACTAGCTCAAATCCTTCTCTATAATTCTCCATTTTCCTTCTTTTTTAGTATTAAGTACAAATTGACTTTCTCTATACTCCAACACACACATACTCACCATACACAAATGCAAGTTTCTTTACAGGAGAAATTTTGCACTATTCTGTTCTATATATTTTGCGTTATATTGATGATATGCAGAGCTTTGAAGGATTAAATACATAAAATGAACAATAGGACAAGCATAGAGAAGGAGGCAGGGAGATCTAATTATCATAACTGGGGTAGGAAGTAGAATAGAAAATAAGATAACTTGGTTAATAGGAACTGGTTAATAATCCAACATGATTATTATAATTAAGATATAAAGACAGTTAAAAACTTGGTTATCATAACTAGTATATAAAGTTTTTACAACTAGATATATGTAGGGGGCTGATTCTGGGGATTGCCTAACTTATACTAATCATTCACTATAGCCTGTAATGTACGTGTGCTGC